>BSBM01000299.1:56490000-57690000 GCA_027924585.1 Larix kaempferi | reverse complement strand
TATGATTGCTATGCACACATCAGAAGTCCGGCTAATACTCACACGAAGCAGCGGAATGTTATGAGTAACCTCGAGCGTGAGCAGGTGGTGTAAATGATCGCGGAGGCAGACGACTGGCTGACTGCTATATATAAATATATGAACCGAGGATAGCAAGAGCATAGAGGTTATTCCGATTAAGAGGGGTTATGTTACGACCAGGTCCGGCATCTCGCTAAGTTAGGAATTCCAAGGAGGTTGTGGAAATGATCCATTTTCTTTCATGTGGTAGCACACCAGGTGCGCTGAGGGCCCAAACAATGAGTGTCCATAAGCGCCTGGAGCAAGCCGCGCCTCGGACACTCAGGGGTTACAAGCATGAAGTCTCGTCC
Organism: Larix kaempferi; assembly: GCA_027924585.1. Taxonomy (NCBI): domain Eukaryota; kingdom Viridiplantae; phylum Streptophyta; class Pinopsida; order Pinales; family Pinaceae; genus Larix; species Larix kaempferi. The sequence continues at coordinate 57,689,629 of BSBM01000299.1, read as the reverse complement.
GCGATGTCTAGGTATTTGGTGATGGCTCAAAGTCTCGTGGTCCCTGCGACCACACAATGGATGGGGGTGGCAGCCCCCGGGTCCCTGTAACATGTGCTTACTGGTGCGAAACAGATGTGCCAGAACTGCTGGCCTGTTTTACACCCCGACGTTACTCGTAAAATTCCTCTCTGTCTGCAATCGCTCTCTCGAGACTGGAGGATGATTTTGTAAGGTCCATGACAACAAGCCAGGAAATGACCACTTTTGGGAAAGAAGTACATGACACCGAGCAGATGATCAGGGTAGCAGAAAGAGAAAGACAACATCGTGTGATCCAGACAGCAAGAACAGTTGCAGAAATATAGTTCAGCTATAGTAGAGTCAAGACCACATAATACACCATGTCCAGTTGACATGGCTCGAGGGCGAGCCACAAGATTGTGTTGGGGTCCTGTTGGCAGGCAGTTTGGTAAGGAAGACTTGCAGCATCGCCGATGCTACGACATGTCAGAAGATGTCGCGGAAGGCAGAAGGATAGACTATTTTATGTATTTTTGAGTTAGTTGTACCACAGTAGGCGGGGTTTTGGGTCATTTGGACCATGTCAGTTAGTTTTTGGGTCATTTGGACCATGTCAGTTAGATTTTGGGTCATTTGTCCAAGAGTCAGTTAGTAAGTGGACAAGCATTGTAAAGGTGGAAGCCTATTTATAGTCAAAGAGTCATATGTGTTGGATAACTTTTGATCTGATCTGGGCACAATTTTTTAGATGTTCATGCGCATCTTTGAGTCTGTATGTGAAATCAAGTGATATTGTTGAGATCTGGTTTTGCGGAGATGTTGTATCAGGATTTTTCTGAAGTAATATGACATGACGGAACTGTTTGGTGAAATTCCCTGTGTACCTTTTATGTTAATGCATGTTGCGATGATTTCTTACTGCAGTAAACACTCTAATGTTATACTTGTCGTGATGAATGTTTCTGTTGAATAATGCAATGAATATGAATGATGTTAATCTTGAATGCATAGATCTGTTTTGAATGTTGCGATAAGTTAAGTAAGTAGTGTTGCAATTGTCCTTATTCAATCGGCGGAAACATGGTTCCGTCCACTCTCCCTTGATCGCCTCGGGTGAGACCTCATCTGCTCTGCAGGTGTTGCTGGACAGGGTAAAACCTGTCTGGGCCGGTGCTCAGGGAGATCGCGGTGGGTTGGTGTCGACAGTGATGGGAACCCCTATCGACTGGGTTTGAGCCAATAGCGGGGCAATCCAGTCAGAAAGTAAACATCTGTCAAGGTGTGATCCAGCCTCTCACCTTGAACCATGAAGGCATGAATGGACGGATCCCAGAATCCAATCAACTTGATCAGCAAAAACCGTGTTGATCGCATAAGGGGCACCTGGGTGAACTTCATTAGTTTGCCCAATGCCAAAGCAGCCTGTGCATGATGGTCCTCATGGATGATCTGCATCAGATCATCAGGTATCTCCCTCTCCCTCCACGATGCCCTCGGAAGTCTGAGCATCCTGCCAAACAAACAAGAAATATTTTTAGAAACATACCAAAAATAAAATAAAAATAAAAAAAATTTCCCCAGCAACGATCCAGATCACGGTTGTGGGGCCCACATCCGCGATCCGAAATCGCGATTGTGGAATCCATAGTCACAATCCAAATTGCGACTGTGGAGAGCACAACCGCGATCCGGATCGCGACTGTGAAGACCATAGCCGCGATCCAGATCGCGACTATGGAGGCCAAAGCCATGATCCAGATCGCGCAAAAAGCCTCAGGAGTCACGATTTCCCCATTGGTCACCAAACATGACCAATGCACTGCCCCTGAGGACCCAATTCCCCCCTGAAAGTGAATAAAGTTAAAGCTTATGGCCTATAGGATTACTTGGAACTCACATAATGAAAATCCAACGGTCGGTTCTCCCACAAATGACGAAATAGCTCTGACCAACTCAAATCTCCTGTCAAACTCAATAGTGCAAATGACACGTGTCCACTTGCTATTTATAGACATTTGACCCATTTTTAGTCAACCATTTCGGAGTCATACGAAGTCCGTTTTCCAAATCTTTGATACCACTAGATTCAGCGCAGCGATAAATTCACGGTGGTCAAGTCAGTTTCTCGATTTTACCGAGCCTTTTTTTGGGCATTTTTTACATGCCCCTTGTCACCTCGGTTTACGTGCCACATCAGCCATTGTCAGTTTTCGATAAATTTTATATCGTCGGATTCAATTTTTCGCCCTCGTGACAATGCTTGAGATCATTTCTCGTTCTCACAACCATATTTGTCAGGCATTTTTTCACATGCCCGTTGTCACCTCAGTTTGCGTGCCACATCGGTTGTTGTCCGTTCTCGACAAATTTTATATCGTCGGATTTAGTTTTCCACACTCATGATGATGCTTGAGATAATTTCTTGCTTTCACGTAAAAAACTTGTTGGCATTTTGTCCACACACCTTACCACCTCGATTTACGTGCCACATCGGTCGCTGTCATATTTTGCAAATTCATACATCACATCTTATACATGAGCCCTCCACTCCATCCATACTGCAATTATGGCGTTATTTTGCTACCATTCATCAACCCGCGAGGAGACCCCATCAGTGTTCCCCCCCACCGTTGTTCTTGGTTCCCATACTTGTCCATTGATTGAATAGTTCCTCCTTGCCTCACCATTACTTTTGTTCGGTATAATTTTAACCCTTTTTCGAGACGAGCAATTCCCTTACGAAAAAGGCACTTAGAGAGTTTTTGTTAAGCTCTTTTCTGACTCCTAAAACAATGAAAATATCGCCGAGCAATCTTGCTTCCTTTCATGCTCGCTAAACGAATCTGAAAGGGCATCTACCTAGTATAAGTTTACCCCTTTTTCAGACCTTGTAGACTAATTACGAAAAAGGAATACTCTAGTCACATCGGCTAGAAGAGTTCTTCATTACATTATTTTATGGTTTTTCGGGCCTTGGAGACTAACACATGAAAAAAAAACCCATTGGAGTCTACTTACTGCTTTCAAACTCTCTAAATTCGAAAGCAGCCTCGAGCATGAACTGTCCTGGGCTCGTACAAATCCACACGACAGTACCATTTTGAAAACACTTTTATCCCTTCTTGGAGCTCCTTAAACCATGAAGAAGGCCCCAACAGTGCCTCTCGGTGCCACAACAGATCATGTCTAGTCACACTATCATGGCAGCTTCCCCATTATGGTCGCCCTTGTTTAGAGTATCCTGCAAAGTGTCACCCTGAGAGTTTCCCGATATAATCCTTCAATTTATCCCCCAGAGTCACTCCCACTGCAGTATTTACCCTTAATATCTTAAGCTATGATCCCCATACCTAAAGTTAGTTTCATATGCTGTTAGGTCATTCATGCCATCATGCTCTAAACAAAGGAAGTCTGATCCCCCCCCACTCTGAGACCCCAGTAATTACCCATCCCCACAATATGTCAGTCCCACCATCAGTACTATCACACTTTGGTTGTACACCTCACGCTCCTATCAAGGAAACATCATTGCCTCGATAGTTGCGGGTCTCCCTCTGTCGACGACATCCAATCTATTCCAGAGGATAGACCAAGAGGTCCCTGTGCCTTGGACTCATCACCATCACTGGTGAGTGCCTACGGATAATTTTGAAAGCAGTCCTTAGTGCCTCTCTGAATGATTGTATCTCACATGCTCGACGTCAACACCTTGATCGCATCGATGAGATTCATACAGGGTATCGGTTCTTTTCAGTTATTAGTCGAAGACTCCAGATCTCCCCTGAATCGAGCACATTGGTGAGTCTATTTGAGAAACCCCAAGTTATAGTTTCTCACCGATATCCGGGTTGCGCTTGGCAACATTATTTGGAAGTACGCCAGTTGTATACTTCCTCGAGTATATAGTACATATGCTCTTCATATTTTGACTCACAGTTATTGAGTCCCTACAGTTGTTGGACACCTCTAGATTCAACATTTCACCAGTCCTTCTGACACAACTCATAACGATTATTGATTTTCTAGTGTATCAGTTCTTTAGATCAGTCATGGTATGACCTGTTAATTTTTGAGCAATAATTCAACATTTCAGTGTATCAGTTCTTTAGATCAGTCATGGTATGACCTGTTAATTTTTTAGCATCAATTTAACATTTCACCGGTCCTTCTGACACAACTCAGAACGATTATTGATTTTCCAGTGTATCAGTTCTTTAAATCAGTTATGGTATGACCATGAGTATGTCCTAGCTTTATGTCCCCTCTGGACCATTATGATGTACACAACAATTCTCCATGTATTATTCAGGTTCCATTGGACCTCATTATTATTATTTTGTATATCTTGATACGAGCATGGGTATGCCCGCCTCGTCCATATATTGAGATTATCCCTCATTCACAATTGAGGCCATGCATTTTCAATTTTTACAATTTGCATGGAACCGTTGTTCCAGTCTCTAATCGGTCTCTTCTCTCCTCCAAACCCCAGGAAAAAGACAAAGAAACCATGATGTCTATCAGCCATATGATGAACTCCTGCCCTCACACATCAGGGGGCAATCTGTTAACACCCAAAAAGTGCTCACTAGCTCATTTTCCTATTCACATTACCCTTTTGCCCACTTTTCCTACCATTTTAGCCTCTAAAACCTTCAAAGGGTCACCAAAAAGACCAAAATCCATCTTTTTCTCCTCAAAATATTTAATTTTCCTCAAAAAATACAAAAAACCCTCAAAAGGGTCCAAAATTCCCAAAAATCAATTAAAAGGGAATAAAATTCAAAAATATATTCAAAAAAGGAAAAAGAGGAGAAAAGAGGAGAAAAGAGGAAAATGAAACCTAAACCATTTTCACCAATACCATTGGTTACCTAAAACCATGGTTGTATTTCCCATCACCCAAAAGCTATAAAAAGGTGACAGAGGCTCCCCATTATTCATCCACATTCATCCTATCCTCATGCTGCCAAAATTGCTCTTGAGCTTTGCCCATCCTTTTTTATTTTGAAGCTCTTCATTGAAAGTAAACCCTTGGCCCATCCTTGAAGCATCTTGGAGAAGAGACTATTGGAGCACTGGAGCACTACTCCCGTACTGCTGCAAGAATTCCAACAATCTCACCATTGAGGTAAACCATTGCAAACCATTGTTTGCCCATTTAATATAAAATATCAAGTTTTTTATTGTTTCTCTCATGGATCTAGTTTTTTGCTATTCTTAATTATTTACTTTCATGCACATGTTAGATTAATATTTACATTTTACATAAGTTTTTACTGTTTGATCTAAACTACTACTACGAACTTAGTAGGTGCTCATTAGCACAAGCTTGGGTGAAAACCCAAGCAACAAATACTTACAGCCAACTCACACGTACGAACTGAACACACCAAATTTTCAGGAACTGTGCCAAGTACGGACTGTATGGATTCAGCTCAACATTAAATATATACAAATGCCTCGAAATTTGTGCCAGATTTGACCTCAATTTGCCTCAAAAACTGTGCCAGCAATCTACCTTGGGTTTTGTGCTTATACGGTTAGAAGCAAAGGATGTACGGTTCTGACAGTACGGTCCAATGATTGGAACAAAACTTCTTGGGAATTGTGCCCTCAAGATGTCTTGATGATTATCCTCACAATCTGAAACCTTCTTCAATGATTTAATCTTTCTCTCTCACTTGTCTCTATGTATTTTTCTTTCATTCCCAAGCATGTATATATACTTACACTTTTCCCAAGAAACCCTAACTTACATAATCAACTCAAACTAACTTTTGATCTGATGGCTATTATAAGTCTAATCTTAGGGTCTTTATTAAATGCACAACTTAAATTCACTTTATTAAATAAAGAGTACATTTAATAAACTTTGGGCTCCACAACATATGTACATTCACCTTATAAAAAGGTACTTTATTAAAAAAGTCACTTTACAAAAATAACATACTAGGAAATATGACTTGTGTCCCCCCCATGACAAAAATACAAAAACATGAAAAGGACATTTCTCGTTACAATTTTCAACAGTGGTAAAGTAACATGGCGCACTTACATGTCCTCTATGTTCAATGTTTAAAACTTGTACGGATAAAGAGTAATATTTTATCTGAGTTGAAAGAATTAACTAATAGCATGGCCTGTTGCAATGGTTACATAGAAAGGTCTCTTACAGTAAGTTTATATCAATGTTGACATATGTAAGAGAATGTGTGAAAAAGGACAGGTTGAACATACATGATTGTATTCATTTTGTGAAAAATGTAAAGGAGGACAGTTATTATAGCATAGCTGGATCCTCTTGAGTTATAACTTGCACCGTTCGTTATAATCTGTTGTTAATATAATATTTAATGGGTGTAAGAGGAAAACTATGACATGTCATCATATGGAAGGATAAGCATATATCTTTGTCTACATTAGACCTATGGTGAGATTAATGGTACATATGCATGCTTTATATGTTTAGTTGACCCAACTCATTGTGTAGAAGAAATTCTCTTCTATGTTTTACCATGTTCGGAGCTTTGTGTGGTTATTTCTTACCCAAGTTTGCATATGAGGTTGAGAATGATTTCCACCTAAATTTTACTTTATAAATACTATAAAAGGAAACTTGTTTTACTTGCTTCTATGCTTGGAAAGGTTTTTCATTAAAGATGTGTTATAAATCGTCTAGATGTTATTCAATTTAGAGTAAGTGAATTGATGTTCCAAAAATATCAAAATGAATAACTAAGGACCTTTGCATAAGATGGGTATACTTGATTCTACCAGAGGATGGTTTAAGACATATGAATGTTTGTTCTTTAACTGACGGTTGTCATGTGCAAATTCTATGTCAAAATAATGAGACTAATGTTTCATCTACTCACAGAATGCGAGAGGTCAATTCTAGAAGTAATGACACTTACCAAGTATGTTAAATAATAATAATAATAATAATAATAGATCATCCCATTTCCTCTAGAACTTGACGAGGATTTTGGGTCATTACAATATTCATAAAAAACATGGAGGTCTTTATAAAAAAATTGAGCAACAAATTCATCATAGCCATAACTATTAGGAAATTCTGATATAATGTCAAAAGTGTCTATAGTCTGACTACCGTTAGCTCTATCATCAACACATTCTACAACAGGTGTTTCAATAAAATTTTGATCAACATATTCATCATAAATAGGCAAATTAGAAAAATTGTCCTGAAAGTTATCTTTAACAACTACATAATTAAAGACATCCTGAAAAGCCTCCTCTTGTTTCCCGAAAATTCCTAAAGGAGCAAGTATATTCCTATTACAATGAGGCTGATCGTCATGGACATTTAAAATGCTATATGCATATCTGACAGTACCCATTGATTCTTCAACAACTTTATTAAAACAACATCTATCAGAAACTTTTGATATAATATTAAAAATATCAACAACCTTGCCTTCATCAACTTCACATTTATCATATACAGGATGATCATTAATAATTTCTGAATTTCGATATTCATGGATCTTGGTTTCATGATGCTTTTCAGAAAAAGGATATACATGAACAATCTGATCTTCATAAAAATTCATAACCATAGATTTGTCATGGCAATGATTACGAGAAACACATGGTACAATGACAAATGCATCACTACCAACATCCTTATCATTAAAGCAACCTACAAAATCTTCTTTCAAGACCAAAGAAGTAGAGAGGGATTCATATGATTCTTCCTCTATTTCTTCAACAGAAACATCTCTTACAACCTTACAATCATAAGAACAACCTATTGCATGTTGAACATACATTTCAAATTCCTCACAACAATTTTCAAAAAGCAGACCAACTTGATAAATGTTTTTGCAATGATGTGAAATGCTTGCAATGAAGAAATGCTAGAAGGAGATAGAGAGCTATACCACTCACGAGCATATCCCTCCAACGAAAACATAAATAACGTCATCAACACATCCTCATGTTGAATGTTCATCATATGCATATGTTCATGAAATTCAAATAAGTGCTTTGCATGATTATCCTCTTTACCTTCTTTGAACATGGGAAGCCGACCTTGCCATTCATCAACAGGAGGTACCACATTAGGAAATCCAAGAATAGCTGAAAAGTCAAAAGGTGCAAACCTCTGAGCCAAGATAAAATCCATAGCTCTTGTCATTCTGGATCAGTGGATTATTTGACCATGGAGCCGCCAGGTGAAAGATTACAGTCACTTATGTCATCAATCCTTATTCACCATCAATAACTGATTCTATTTGTTGTCGTACAACCCGAGGATGAATGTCTCGTACCTCCACTCCTCAACAATGGCACCAAAATATGTTAGCATGTTATGCAACAAATTTCCAAAAAGAGTATGAAAATAGAAAAAATAGATCAGAAAGAGTACTCCACGACTTGATTGATGAAAATAACTGAATAACAAGCCTCTTCGAGGGGGAAACCTCCTTATACAATGTACTAAGTACACAATACAAGACAAAACGAGATAATCCAAATGAAAGGTCTCCTTCCTATATATAGGAGACTAAGGAGTACAACCCACTATTTACCTAGGTTGTTTTCTCCTGGTGAGAGGAGTAGCTGGACTGTATCTCTATGTAATTATTACTGTGATATAATTCAAGTTCTAAATTACAAAAAAAATAAAATATAATTAATATATGAGTATAATATATAATATATAAGAGGTCATGTTTGATATACGAGTATAATATATTTGTGTGTGTGTAATATCATATAAATACTTATATATGAGATGCTATATATAATAAGTAGTGTAATAATATTAATATAATATAATTAATATCACAAAATTAAGAGACATTGGCGGGAAGGGCATGAGAGATCATTGAGGTAAGGGTTTCATGGCAGAGGAGGAAGATCGTAAGTACTAAAATCCCCTTTTTTATTTTTTTATTGTTGTTTCTAGATCATAAATGTACTAGATCTCTGATAGATTTAGAACTAAGTCAATGACCCATAAACCCCGATAATGACATGACCTGGGTTTCATGGCAGAGGAGGTAGATCGTAAGTACACAAATCCCCTTTTTTTTTTATTGTTGTTTCTAGATCATAAATGTACTAGATATCTGGTAGATTTAGAACTAAGTCAATGACCCATAAACCCTGATAATGACATGACCAATTTAGTTTTTTTGGAATTTGTATGATGGTTTTAAGCAGACAAATTCTTAGCATTTAGGGTTTGGATTAGTACTTTTACTACGACAATACTAATAATGACAATGCTGGGTTTGATTGAGTTTTATAATTTTAGGATGGAAATTTTTAAGTAGAAAAACTCTTGAAAAGTTATGGGTATACTTGTAAAGATCTATATCTAAATATGTATGATGTTCATAGATTTAGGTGTTCCTAGAGGAAAACAATGTGGCCATTATTAAGAAAATTCAAGAGGAGCTCTCTAAAGGATTGAGAGGGTAACCAAACATGTAGTTCATCTCCTTGGAAATCAACACTTCATGCCTCGACAGGTTTCGATCCTTGATCATTCAAAACTTCGAGGGATCCACATCGAACCAAGAGCTCGAGAAAAAACGATATGTAATTTTTGCCCCTCCTTTTATCCTCACCTTTAAATTTAGGGATCCTTCATTGCATCCACTAATAGTGAAAATCGATATTATGCGCCAATGAAAACCTTAACACTAAAACATACAAGGCCCGACTGATACTTCAATATTTCTCTATTAAAAACAATTGAATTTTGTCGTCTAAAATTGGCAGTAGCAGATGCCTCATCTTGTTTGCTATCGACATCATTCTCAACAATCTCCTTAGCCTTACACTTGATTTCATCTACAATGCTAGCAACTTTATGTATAAGACCCAATACCTTGAACATTTGTTGATTACATCGATAGGTGTTTATATCTTAGAATTTTGGGTGGACTACCATTTATGTTTTTCCTAGATTGAAGGAGGATGAGACAAATGTACTGTCCATATTGATTTTATGATCGTCATTCAAAATTCCAAATAAACAATTATAAAAAAAAAGAAATATAAAAAATAACTGGTAGTTGATGCATGGATAACTAGTAGCTCATGCATGGATAAGGGATAGACAACCCATTTAACTAAATAAGGTAGCATGTAGCAGGTAGCTGAGGCATGAAGAAGAATATGTTATTACAACTAAGCATGGAGAACAAGTAAGAGACAATTTCTTCATGGCACTTAATTTGTCACGTATTCGTGTTCACCAACCACAAGTTAAGTGGTTGTGTTATTATTATTAGGAGTGGTAAACAATTTTTCACTAGTAAAAATGGAATTTTCCCTAGCTAGAAAGCATAATGCCTACTCTGGAAGAAAGAAACAAACCCTCCCAACAGACAATCGGACCATGGCCTTTGGCATCACAAGTCATGTTGTTGTTATAATGCGAATGATCTGCCATATTTCAACTGGCTTTTGATCTTGAAGAGTTGTGCATTTGACGACCAGTAAATCATTTATAGGAACACTCTCTAGATGCTCAGGAAGTGTTGCCAAGGTGTGTAAATCGATATTATGCACCAAAAAAATCCTTGACACTAAAACATACAAGGTCCGACTGATACTTCAATATTTCTCTATAAAATCAATTGAATGTTGTCATCTGGAATTGGGAGCAACTACCTCATCTTGGGCTTAGCCACATAATGCACAATAGAATTAGCTACAAAAATTGTACTATAAATCATTTTTGAGGTAGAAAATTTATTACATGATCAAAGAGTACAAATCATAAGCTCTCATCTTCAACCTTGGTTCTAGATTATCTCCATTTGCACAAATTCTTGACAAGTTGTTCAAATATACCATCTTTGAATATTGATTCTATAGATTTACTAGAACTTGTTCCTTGACTATTGTAATAGCGTGACAATATAGATGCAACACCATTTTTTCCTAAAGAAGCCCCATCGATCATATAATTGAAGTGTAATTATATTAGAATCCATCTAGTTTCCTCGAACAAATTTGACCCATATTTTCTTTCATCAAGCTCAACAAAAAGGCACTATATAGTATAAAGTAGATGGTGTGCATCATCGCATTCATACTGGACCATGGCCTTAGGTAAAGGATGCAATCGCCAATTTGCACACTAAAATACTTTATTTGAAGATATTCAACAATATGTTTTGAAGAAAATATTCCAGTGACCTATGCCAATGACCTTTGCGGTTTCATTTATATGACTCTTGATTTGTAGTTACCTGATTGTTGATTTTAGAAGTTGATAGTTCTTAACTGAGTAAGAGATGAAGTATAGATCCTATTTAGAGGTAGATCAAAACCTTACGAAAGGTGTTTTGTATTCATGCTACTTTTCTATTTTGAAAAACAACTACTAATGAATAATATGATAGATAAATTTAACACCATCAATAATGTCATGAACTCTGTGATCATGTGGTGATCATTGATATGTGAGAATATTATTCAATGCTAGAAAAATTGCAAGTAGAGCACATACAACAGAGAAATTTCCAAAAATGCCCAAGTACACACATAAATTAACCTCTAATCAACTTACTAGCTTGACAATAAAATTCCATCTCCAAAGAATCATTACTACAAATTGTAGTCATCTCCTCTACAAGTAAGGCTCCAAGCTCCAATTGTCCTCATCCACATGTTTGTCATGTGTCCATTTCAAACTCCAAGTAGTGCACCCTCTAGACAAGACTACCTCACATGGTCGGCGTGCTTTAAAGTGTAAATGTCGGCTCACCATCTGGGATAACTTGTGTCATAGTTATCCATATAAGCAGTGATAGATACTTGATGGCTTGGCCATTTTCTTGGCACATCTCACAGTTTATTTTTAGAATATCGGCCATGTGTGCCGCCCAACCATGATTGGCCACCATCAGTTTGCCCCTAAAACTTATATTGCTCCATATAAATTATCTACAACTAGCTGAGGAATAATAAATATGTCTGAAGCAAATGAATCATATGTAAGCTTGATATTGTCACTCTAGAGCATCCTCAATCCTTTCTCAAATTTTAGGACTAATGCATAACTCACCTTGCCTTCTTCCATGTGGATTATATATTGTGTAGTTGACTTAGCATGTGACTTATTCCCTTAAGTCAACTTGTCTATAGCAACTCAAGTTTTTGCTTCTTGGATCATGTTGATGGTTGTAAAACCTTGGTGTTATTGTCACAACATTTGATTTGTGGTATCATTGAAGATTGCAGTAAGGTAATTAGTTTTTTTGGTTAAATATATAAAAAATATTACGCCTTTTATTGGAGTGAAGTATGTGTTGGGGGATAGCCTCGTTATTATTTCAGTAATCTGATGGTTCGACCTCAAAAAGTATAGAGAGAAGAGCATTCAACCGACTACAGGAAGGAGGGAGAGCACTCCATCAACCGCTTCAAGTTTTATAGAGGTCTATTTTTTTACCATGGGAATAACAATCTCTCAAGGGTATATCCAACAATCGCAAGCCAGATATACCAGTAACTTGTGACTCAGCAGGGGCCGAGACGTTATAGAGGTCTATGAGCACTCCATCAATCACTTCAGTTTTATAGAGGTCTGTTTTTTTTACCTTGGAAACAACAACCTCTCAAGGGTATATCCAACAGTCCGCAAGCCAGATATACTAATAACTTAGAGGTATGCTTTTTTTTACCTTGGGAACAATAACCTCTCAAGGGTATATCCAACAGTCCACAAGGCATACATACTAGTAACTTGTGGCTCAACAAGGGCTGGGTGGCCTACCCTTCGAGCCTTGTCACAATAGACCAATGAGAAACCCTACGCCAGTTTTGAACATGTGACCTTCACAGAGATAACACATGTTCTTAACCATTAGGCCCACTCAGGTGCTCAATTTTATAAAAAATTGTTATAAGCTATCGTCCTCTACCTAAAGAACTGGCTAAATGAATAATGGGCATTCTACCTTTCTATCTATAATCAAGTATCCACTAATAGTGAAAAACAATATCATGCGGCAACACAAACCTTGACACTAAAACATACAAGGCCCAACTGATACTTCAATATTTCTCTATTAAAATCAAATAAATATTGTCACCTGGAATTGGTAGCAGCCTCATCTTGTTTGTTATCTACATCATTCTCGACAATCTCCGTAAACTCGCACTTGATTTCATTTACAATGCTGGTAGCTTTAGGTATAAGACCCAACACCTTGAACATTTGTTGATCGGCATCAAAGTCATTATTAGGAGAGGTCAACAATTTATCACCAGTAAAAATGGAATTTTCCCTAGCTAGAAAGCATAATGCCTGCTCTGGAAAAGAGAAATGCACCCGCCCAACAGACAATAGAACCATGGCCCTTGGCATCACAATTCTTGATGTTGCTATCATGCGAATCATTTCTCATATTTAAACTGGCTTTTGATCTTGAAGAAGTGTTCCTTTGACTGCCAGTAAAGCATTTATAGGAACACTCTCTAGATGCTTAGAAGTGTTTCCAAGGTGTGTAACAACCCAACACGATCTTCTACTTGTTCTCCTAGTCCTATTATTCCTCCCGGGTAGACATTGATTCCTACTTCATGAACATGTTCAAGAGTTTGAAGCCTCCCATCATAAGACCTAATTGTTATAATGTTGGGGTAAAATTCCCTTGACGTGTGTCTAAGTTATGGTTATAAGTTGTAAGGCCAACCTTTTTGAGATCCTTCCCTCTCTTGAGCGACATATTTTTCTTATGTTAGCCTCTTCCTACCATAGAGAGCATTGTGTCCTTTTTCTCCAAGAGAGTGAAAGTTCACTTTCTTCTTCTTTGGCCTTCACTTGATTATTTCTTGAAGTAATCCCCTCTCTTGTATTTTACATTTATGCGAATGAAGTTGTGTAGGTTATAACCATTTACATGAGATATTACATGGTTTATCATTAACCTGCTCCTCGTCTCTACCATTCAATGTGCCTTCAAGTTGTTGAACAAGATTTATTTCAAGGTCTTAACTCCTCGTGACGTCCCCATGTTCAGTTTCCTAATCCTCTTACTTAGCTTGACAATCACCTCTCCTTTGGACATGATAAATGCCTCTATTCTTACCAATGGTCATTAACCTTTATTTGAGCCTTCCCTACTCTCCTCGATAAAGCCTCTTGTTGGTGCCCCATCCCTGTTTCCTTCCTCCTCTTGAGTGGTTACTTTGCTCACTAGCCATGGCCTAATGAAATATTAGGTACTCTTCAACCATCCCATTATCCTTTGAATCCATGAGTCTTGGTAATTTTGCGACAATTCCTCAGATTTACATCTCTATTATCCAAACAAGCCAAGTACACATATAACACCAACAATAATTCCCTCACAATCAAAACTTTCCAATTTTAGCAACGAGAATATCAATGTCCTACCATAAAACACTAAACATCCAAATGTAATCTAAGCATCCATGGAAACTCCACACAACCCACAAACTAAGCATGCATCCCAATATTCTCCCAACCTCTCAATGAAGCATACATCCAACCTTCTCCCAAGCACCTGGACTAGCATACATGCTAATGTCAATACAACCTCAAAAATAATGTTTAAGGGGACAAAACCCCAACCATGAACATGTTCAACATTCCATCCTTTAACATCCATAACACAAGATAATTCCCTCATCCAAGTATAGGAGGTGGTGAAAGGGAAACAAACCCTAACAAAATCATATCCCCACATGATGCCAATGCAAACCAAATCCTAAGCCTAAATAAAAAAATAAGTGCTAGAGGCCTTTGTGCCTAGTCTAGACCCTCTTGTGCTCCGATCTTTAGACAACCTTTCACCCCTCATACTGAAGCCACATGGCTTCCTCCAAACCTACTTGAGTTACCTAAATTTAGTGGTGCTCTTAGGGAAGATCTCAAGCATCACTTGAAAGGCTTCGCTATCACTTGTGTTGAGATTCTTCGTGACAATCATGTCACTATACAATTTTTATTTGAGTCCCTAATAAGTGATGCCCTTCAGTGTTTTCATCATTTCCCCGATGAGTCAATTTATTAGCTTCACTTGTTAGTAGATTAATTCATACAACGTTGTAACATCATAAATTGAATGAGGTTGGAAACCTTACGCATGTTAACCTTAAACAAGAAGACAAGGAACTTGACTGAACTTTCATTTGTCTATGGCAAAAAGTTCTTTACTAGTCTATGGAAAATTTACTAGAAGACACCCTTTAGCATCTCTTTACCCAATGCTTTAAACCAAGACAACATAGTAAAAGTTTATGTCAAAGACCCTTCTCGACTGAAGATGCTATCATATACTTCCTTCGAATAGAAAATGCCTATATTAAAGACTCTATGGGAGATGACAAAACTAGAACACCCAAGCTCGAAGTCTCCAATAGAAATGCAATGGGTGATTGGGGTGGGAAAAGTGCTCCCGCCCAAAATTAAAACTAAAACCATCTTCTACACCGAATAAAAGGAACGACCTGATGCCTCAACCCCAAAAATGGGCAATTGTGGTGTAAATACCGCAAGCATGATTCTATTGACAAAAATGATTGCTGAAAACATGAACAATTGAACACAAGCAAAG
Organism: Larix kaempferi; assembly: GCA_027924585.1. Taxonomy (NCBI): domain Eukaryota; kingdom Viridiplantae; phylum Streptophyta; class Pinopsida; order Pinales; family Pinaceae; genus Larix; species Larix kaempferi. Next base: position 57,674,048 of record BSBM01000299.1, on the reverse strand, counting down.
GCTAAATTGATATGCCACAAAAACCCCAAACTACCCTTGTTGAAGAAAATGGAAAAGTTGGGATCTACAAGGAATTAGTTCCTGATCACAACCCTTTGAAGTATTCCAGGAAGAAGAAGAAGGCTTCTCTTGGACCCAGTTATGATTCTTTTGCTGAAGAAGAAGAGCTTGCTCCTAAATTTCCTCATAAGAAGGAGAAAGTTTGCGCTAATCTTTCTTTTAGCTTATTTTCCCTAAAAGTTGTAGAAAACATCCATGTTGTCGAAGGTGCTCTTGGTACTACCCATAATGGATTGGAGCCACATCTATTGCATCCCCAAAATGGTGTGCTCTTCATTTCATTCTTTACATTTAACCATTGGTAATTTTCTACAATTGTGAGGCTTTGTCTTTAGGAATGTGGGGTGGAGGAAACAAATGGAAGGGACACATTAATTACCTTCATCTTTGCCTTAAGGAAAGATGAAGTATGGACCATGGGTGGAAGATGGAGTGAAAGTAGAATGAGAGAGTTAGGTAGAGATAAGCCGAGGTGGAGGATGAAGTGAAATCATAATTGTGTTTTGGAGTGTAGGTAATGACATGGATGGCAAGTGAATGGCTTCACCCCATTTAATATAACACAAACTTTGGGTTTAGACGAAAGGCCCTTGGCAACCCTGAATTAGGGATGTATAAAGTGTTTGGGGGAAAACGATGGGTTCTTCGCGGCTTTGACTTAATCCACATAAAATATAGTGGGTGGAAGATGGGTTATGTGTGACCCCGACTTAAGGCCACATAAAATATTAGGGGTTCCCCATGACCTGAACTTAAGTCCCCCCCCCAAAAAAAAAAGAAAAAAAGAAGAAGTCATAATTGAGAGGGTAGAGGATAGGCTCTTAGTGACCTCAATTCATCCACCCACACATATATCTTTAATAAATATCTCAAGAGGTCAACCTCGAGATATTTGATATTTCCTTAAGGGTCTCTTGGACAACTTGCTACATTGATGGCTTAGTGATTGATTTTGGTTTGGCTAGCATTTTACATAAAATGATCTTATGATATGTCATTTTAGGGGCTAACATCGTGCTTATTTCATCACTATAAAAGATGGCATTAACATCTTTGGACAAGTCCTAATAACATATGTTTTTTGTTGGCAAAAAAGGAATTTAAAAAATGATTCTTTGAATTTATTGCAGTGTTTGGTATTCCTTCTATTTATTTTCTATCAATGAAAACTACTTTGTTTTTAAGAAAAATCCCTTGGAAAAGTCTTCCTCTAATTCATGGATTTGCACGTGGAGCTCACTAGTGTTTAGATGCCCCTAACCCTTTTGTAATTTATGTGCTATCATGTTTAAATTGTATAAGACGTTGTAATTGTAGCGTATGCATTTTTTGTGTCGAGATTTGCATTTTACAACCCATGTAAATGAGTGTATGTATTTTTGTGTCAAGAGGTGCATGCCACAACCCATTTAAACGTGTAATATGTGTTAAAAACGGTTTAAATCCATATTAACTCTAGATTAAGTGCAAAAAGATATTGAATCTCTCCACATGTCAAGGTCATTACATCCTCAAAAAGATTTACACATCAATAAATTTGATCATTCTCAAAAACTTAGACAAATGAAAATTTAAGATGGATCTAATAGTTTCAAACCACTATACTCCAACTAATAGTCTAAAGATTCTTTAGATGACGTGGACCTCTTTTCGACTATTTTTCCTCAAAATCTTGTCGGAATTGTTGGAATCACAAATATAAAGTGTTGAAATTGCACAATCAAGATGGAATAGAGTTTTTTTGAGAATGTTGAATCTATTTCTACTATAAAAAAAAGATTTTAATAATGGAAAACTATAATTTCGCCAAAATTATATCGTCATTTCCTTCAATAATAACTAAAAAAAAATCAAAGCCAAAATTATCTAGTCTTTAGAAAACCTCACATTGTTTGTTGCACGAGGGAAGCGAGGTGCTCTTCAGCTCAGTATGGGGATTCATGTCTACTCGTAAAATAAAAAAAAAAATGGAAAGTATTTAAAAAAAATCCATGTTGGCTCATAAAATAAAATATTACGAAAAGTAATTAAAAATCATGTTCGTTTATAAAATAAAAACTTAAAACCCGATCTATCAATCAAGAGATCAAATTTCTTGAGTTTAAATTTAAAAAAAGAAATACATCTCAAAAAATTGGATCCCTCTCGATGCTTGATAAATCAAGTTTAAAATGGATCTATGCTGATTTAACTTTGCCATTTATTCGTGTACTTGCGTCACAATGTTCACGTTCTTTGGGAAGAAAGTCCAAGTGTCTCCCGTCACAAACTCAATGTCTATGTGGCACGTTTCACATGCTCTAGTTTACCGTGTGAGAGAGTTAGCCCGTTATCATTATCGTAGACCCCTAGTCATTTTGTATAGACCATGTTTGTCAAATCACGACCTCGAACATTTCCCTCTCGAGAAACCCATTTAAAGGCGCAACATATTAGCGACACAACCAGTTTCAAAAGAGCTACGGAGGTATTCAATAAAGAAACACGCGCTCTTAGAACAAACGCTGAATATGGCAGGGAAAGAACATAACAGGAAATCACAGACCTTTTCATGCAAAGTTGTAACATTGGTTCTCATATCCTCCACTGCTCTATGGTTCATTTTCTGTGTCTCAGACAGATTGAAGTGGGTTCACAGGGAAACTACTGTTGTGGATCCAGTGAAGCGTTGGGATGAGGACATGGGCAGTTCAGAAAAGCTCCACAAGCAAGTGGGCAACCAATGGAAGTCGTGTAACTATTCATACGGAAGGTGGGTTCATGATCCAGGGCTGAAACCGCGTTATGATCACAAGTGCAAGGAGATTTTCAAAGGATGGAATTGCATATCGAACAACAAATCAAATGCCAGAGATATTCTGAAATGGCGTTGGCAGCCCTGGGAGTGTGACCTCCCTCGCCTGGACCCCGAGCAGTTCCTCCTGCATTTCAGAGACACTAGTATCGGTAATTTTTTGATTGCAACTAGGAAAGTTTTGATATTTTTATATCTTTCTACAATGTCGTAGGTGCCTCAAATCCAATTTGCCTTGATGCTGTGAATCATTCAAAACATAAATATGCGTTCATTTGGAAAGCCTCGGCTTGATTGAATTCCAAATCTCCACATGTATTTTAAAGTAAAAATAGCAAGCGGAGGTTTGTAAGAAGTTATCAAAGTCTACAATCACTCGAGGGTACTTGCCAAACAATTCCACCAAATACAGGAGTATGAATGGGCAATCTAGAGACAAGAATGGACTATTTGGCCTTCTTTTTCTCATTGACTAAGCCAAGAAACTACCTCAGGGGTTGGAGTTTTGAATCCTGTCACAATTTCAATAACAACATCTGATCTTCATAGTGGATCTGCGTCAAATCCTCGTTTCTGTCTGTTCCGTATAGTAAAAAGTAAAACTGTGGCGTTGAATCTTCCATTTTTGCACATGCATCTGTTGACTATGGAGAACATAGCTTTGGAGAATGGTTTTGTTTAATGATTAGCACCCGAGGTCGTCAACTGGTGGATGAGAGTTTCATTCCAGCATTTTGTCATTTGCATTCACAATATAGATTGCAATCCCTGCGGTAGAATTTACTTAAAACTTGTTTATCTTCATAGTTAAAATGACGCGATTTTAGTATTTTCTTAGCCTGTAGATTTGGCAGCCCATGGTTGCAAGTTCACACACAGATATATCACACATAGAGACAATGCAGACATTGGAGTTATTCCTTACCTATACTTACATCTGTTGTTTGGATCACGATTCTTACGTACTCTATGGGATGCACATTTGGGTCTTAAATTCTCGAAGGAATGCGCATTGTGTTGTATCTCATATGGTATTCGAGACAAGCATCCTTCCATCAATGTAGGATGAAAATTTCAGCTTGACCTGTTAAGGAATGTTTCTCTTCCTCTTTCTCTCTCTCTCTCCCGAAAGTGATACTTTTATCAATAAAAAAGATTTACCCACATACAACATCAAAATCTCCCCCTCCCCCTTGACTCTAGTACAGACGGGGATAATGACGCCCTGGATGATACCGGGGGATTACCTCAGAGTTAATATCCTAAACCACTAATCTACTTGATCAACATTAGGAAACAATTGTAACCTAGCACGTGGTACATGAACATCCACAAGAAAATGGGGAAAAATTTGGGGGCTAAGCCTAGATTCCAAAGTCACATTGTCATAGTGCAAAATTAAGTCCTCAATGAGTAGACAATAGCCCTCAAATAAGCAGATAATCATATAAAAGATCCATGAGAGCCCGGGGTTTCCACATTTGGTCGTTTTGTACCCCACCCTAGGAAGTAGCTTTGCCAGTGCCCATTTCACAAGTTGCAACCACCTGCTTTGCCTAGTATTCCTATCCATATGGGAGAGGGCCACTCCAATATTTTTTTCCAGCTTTGGCCTTACCACAACAGTCTGTCTGCTAACAGATCCGACCCATCTTTTGGGCATCCTGGAGGAATCTGAACTATTGGATTGCTTACTCTGGACTGTCTCTCCCATCAAACTAGTTTGACCCTCTGTCTCTCCGTGGCTGATGAAGCTGTGGAGGGGGTTCTCTGGTTGGTAGTACTAAGTACACGGAGTGGACTCTCGGTCTTCCAAAAGCACAATCAAGTGATTCAAGTCAAGCTGAATCTTGGTGGCCTGCACACATATTGGAGAAAGCACAAGTGGATTACATCTTTTGAAAATAAACAATTGAAATCTAATTGGGGGATAGCCACATTGAAAATCACATTATTATGATACTTTTGTATACAATAGACAATCTCCACCCTTGGAAATTGCCAATAAATGTGAAAAGTCATATGCTAGTGTTTGATGTCTCCTAACAAGGCTGTCAATTAACTAAATGGGAGTAAAGGAGGGTCTTAGCTGAGGTATCCTATCCAAGCTCAGGTTGACTTGGTGAAGTGGCAGAACCAAAATAAATGCAAAACCTCCTTTTGACAAAGGCAAAATTGGATAATGCCTATCCCCTTTCCACAATTTGTCCCCAATAGCTAACCATCGATGCATAAGGGACCGAGCAAAGAATGTCTTTTGGGTTCCAAGGGAACGCGAGGACCATTTAGCAGCCGGAGTTATACATGCTCATCTCTTGTTCAATTTGTCAGTCAATTGAGAGGAGACATGAAAGTAGCTATATAAGTGAGAAACAGAGGTAGAGAGTAGAGGTCTTCTCAATCTCCCTAACAAGTCTCATGATTCTTCATTGCCAGCTTAGGAAAGATGTCATTGTGTATGAGCTCACAATTCCTCAAAATGATAAATCTCTCCACAGGTTTTACATTGAATTTTTGCTTGAGCTTTTCCTGTTGCTATTCCTCTGATAATCATATAAAGTTAGCCAAAATACAGGGGCTCTTCTTATTGGGTCTATTGGTCTTAAGCCAAGGATCTTAGTTCAAGCAATTATTTACTAGAATCAAAGAAATTAGCCCACCACATAGACAATTTATTGGCCAAGCAACCTCTCATGAGCTTATCTCCCTTCCAACCAAGAAGGGCTTTGCACATTTCCCATGTTGCCCATATACTTTGAAACGTAACTAAACCTCATACCCTATTATGAGTTGGGGATATCATGACATTCACAATAAATAACTGAGGTGAACCTTTTGGCAATGTTATGTCTTACCAAGAATTTCCAGCTTTCGTTATCTTGAGGCATTGACAATCCAGTTAGCATAGAGAGGTCAAGTGGATTGTCTTGGCAATATCAATAATGTCAAGTGCCCCCTGATTCTATCCCATAAAACAAATGTTCCAATGAACTCCGGTGAGGTTTTTTTTGGACTTTCCTAGGCGACCATAAGAAAGTGTTCAATAAGCTGGAAGGATACTGTTATCACACCATAGTAGCAGGGCTACTATTCTTGTTTAGCAGATATCTGCACATTCCAGAGCTTCCATTATTCAGAGCATGGCTATGATGATTGTATATTTTGTGATCACTCATGATCAGAGCAGTGTATTATTCAGACTTATGTTAGACCTTGTGTCAAGGCTGAGCCTTGAGAGTTCAGATTTGATGACCGATGTGACCCTTTATCCCATACAGTTTCAGTTCAGTGCTTAGAGATGTATTGCAGCAGTGTTTCAGATGGTATATGATGTTTATTACTATGATGATGTTGTATGATCTATGGATATTTTATCATTGACTGTGGATTATTATCTTGTTGATTTAGTCATGTTCATAGCATCTGCTTGGTATATTATTCCTGATGTGGCAAACTGTTTAAAATGAACTATAAATCATAAAATGGACAATTGCTTGCACATTTAGGTCATTTAACAAAACCCACTGGTTTTCCACCTTACATAGACATGGTCTTTCTTGACACTAGTTGTTTGCTAGTGTAGGCTCCATATTCACTTGACTCTATCCATACATGACTTTCCTATTTGACTTTAAACCTTGACCTATCTCATTTGACTTTCTGATACTGAAGACTTCCCCATTTTTCTACCTCTGTGTTTGGACCACATCCCTGTATGTTCAGTGTCTCAGCTCTAAGTTGGTGACAAAACTTGCCTTTGGTGAGTTGGATTGTAGGCCTAAATCATTCTGGTCGGTTGTCCCGATGTTTGGCATTGGCTCGAACTCCCCCTAGTCACTTGAGATGTTGTTGGCTAAAACTGAAAGCTCATGTTCTACTTATGGAAACTTATAAATTCGCCAATGGAAACCAAAAAGGGCAAGAGCGATGAACAACTAAAAATACTCCTCGAAGAGTATAAGAAAGGTCCAAAAAACAATGGTTCTTAAAAGCTATATCTAAACAATTGCTGACCTTATATGTATTTGAAAACATGCCCTGGATGCAAGCTGCAACTAGTTGTGCTTATCAGCACACCTGAGATCCGAAGGGTTATGTAGGCCAAAAAGGCCATGAAATGAAATTGAATGATCCTAATGAACCTGGATCAACTTGATGTAGACATGATGCCTAAGTTGAATAAGCACTCTCTGAACAACTTATCCATTTGTGAGGCACAGCCATCCCCCGTGTTATTTTGTCCAGCACAGAGTTTGTAGCTTTCCCCCTTCTCCCAGTCCAAAGTATTTTTGAGTTAAGTTAGATAAGTCAACCCCTTGGCCCAACCTTGTTCCTAGCCTTCATCCTTCACTAGTAGTTTGACCATGTCCAATGGGTGAGTTTGTCATTTGAACTATTGTGCAAGTAATTTTATATAACAAAGGAATATGATAACTTGATTAATGCCACAGAATGGATGTTATTCTTTGAGCTTGGCTGTGAGAATGATTAGAGAAGCATGTCTTAGTCTACTGACGTGATTTATCCTTGGTTGTATATTATTGGGATCCGTGATGATGTGGGCCATATATATATACCTATTGATGATGATTGATGGTCCCACATACTTGATGATGATATCATATGATGGACATATGATGCAGATGATGATTGATGCAGTTCAACAGTTTTATTTATTACTTCAGATCACCAGATTATACACTGTCCATATATGGTGGACCCTACAGCTGGCCCATTAGAGCAACCCATGGTGTATGAGTGCACATTCCTAGTGGATTTGGGTCTTCTGGATCCAATGAGACACTTATCTTTCAGTTCCGGGCACTTCTGACAGTGATTGATGCAGTTTTACACTTGTTGACCAGATTTGGGGCTGATTTCCCAGCCTGAGCAGCAGGGGCCATGAGAGGCCAGTTCACCTAGGGCGCTGTATGAGGAGGGGGTGGTCCAGCCACTTGTTTTTACCATTTACTCCCCCTTCTGGAGAGCCTGGTGGGCTCAGTTGGACAGTGCAGATGCCCTGGGAGGCAGTTTTGGCACTTTCACAGTTACCAAGGCAGTTAAAAAATGGGATAAAGTGGTCACTGTATCATGTATCATGTAGTTGATGACTCCTTGCTCCTACAGATATTGTTATAATATCCTTCTCGTTAAGGGGGAGTGTTGAAATATTGTAACTTCTAAGAATATTATATTTGTACTTTATTATTCCGGAGATGTTTCATTCCTCCGTGGAGACTCTATTGTATATTTGGAGATGTTTTATTCTTCCGTGGAGAATGTGGTAACTTGGGTTATTAGACTTCCCTAGTGGGGTTGGCCCTGTATGAGTCATGTGGGTTAAAGGGTTATTAGACCACCCTAGAGGGGTCGACCCCGTCAGCATTATGTTAAGTGGTTAAGTTGGGGCCGACCTAGCTAAGATTAAAAGACAAGTGAAGTTGTGTATAAATAGAGGTGGTGTGTTCCTCATTTAACACACACTCACTTGTGATTAGTGCATAGGTGAGAGAGAGATCTGCTATGGAGGAGAAGGAGCTCATGTTTGGGGATTACATCTTTGTATTTGCTGGTCATCTATATTGAGGAAGCTTTGCTGGGTTTTCTACCCCATGAGGGTTTCCCAGGATATCTGTGTCTTGCGTTTATGTTGTGCTTGTTGTTCTTTCAGTGATCCTGTATATGCTATTGTTGTGAAATGGAATGTAATACTGATATTTTCTATCTTAGCATATTGAATCTTAACATATCCATCATCTCTATACATACTGAAGGTTGTTAGCACAGTCTCAGTCCTTCAAGAAGTGTCTTCATGCATCAACTCCACAAGTCCTTCGGTGAGTCCAAGAGAGTCTCTCCATCCTACTTGGATGTCTGAGATATAAGCTATACCATCTCTGCCATACCATATGCTACTTGTCCATCTCATTTGCCGATGGGATTTCTCCCATACTTGGCTGAGATCCCAGACGGGCAGAGGAGCACGACCATCTACTACCTGTTTGTCTCATCTGCCGATGGGGTACTCCCATACTTGGATGAGAACTTGAACGAGTAGAGGTACCTGTGTAATCACACGACCATCTACTACCTGTTCGTCTCATCTGTCGATAGGATTTCTCCCATACCTGGTTGAGAACCTGGACGAGCAGAGGCACCTGTGTGAACCCGACCATAAACTACCTGTCCGACTCATCTGCCGATGGGATTTCTCCCATACCTGGTTGAGCACCTGGACTAGTGGAGGCACCATGGTGAAAGCAGGGCAAGCATCTCTATGTCATCTCTCCCTCTCAAGGAGGGACACGTTCTCTTCTACTCCAAGTCTTCTGCGAAGGTATTCCAACTTCACCTTGGGAAGAGGCTTGGTGAGAACATCTACAGTCTGGTCATCTGTCGGCACGTATTGTAACTCGACCACACCTTTCTGCACCATATCATGTATGAAGTGATACCGAATCTCTATATGCTTTAACCTATCGTGAAATACAAGATTCATTGACATCTGCACACAGCTTTCGTAATCACAGTGAATCACGGTTGGCTCTGAAATCTGGCCAAACAATCCTACCAGGAGTTTACGAAGCTATACTGCTTCTCGAGCTGCTATACTAGCAGCCATATACTTGACCTCTGTAGTACCGAGTGCTACCGAGTTCTGCTTCCTGTTGCACCCGGAAATCACTGCCGAACCCAAACTGAAGCAACATCCAGAAGTACTCTTCCTATCTGCAACACATCCGGCCCAATCTGAGTCTTTAAACCCCTGCAATCTCAGGTCACATTCTGAAGCATATCTTAGGTCACATTCTGAAGCATATCTCAAGCCATATCCCACAGTGCTACGCAAGTATCTGAGCACATGCTTTGCAGTAATCCAGTAAATCTGCCTTGGCTCGCACATGAACTGGCTGAGAGCATTCACAGCAAAACATATATCTGGTTTGGTGTTCGTCAGATACATCAAGGAACCAATCAGTTGGCGATACATAGTAGAATCCATCAAATCTGAATCTGAAGCAAAATCTCTCAGCTTCTTCAAATGTGCATCCATCGGAGTAGCCATGGACTTGCAATTCAACATTTCGAATCTCTTCAGAATATCTATGGTGTATTTTCCTTGACCTAGGAAAATCTTCTTCTGCCTCTGCCATACTTCTAATCCCAAGAAATAATGTATCAATCTAAGATCCTTCATTTCGAACTCAGAGGCAAGTTTCTTCTTACACCATATGATAAGTTTCTCATTTCCGGTGAGAAACAGGTCATCAACATATAGTACCAAAATCAGTGGCTCATCATCCACAACCTTGTAGTAAAGGTTGGGGTTTGCATCACTCTGATGCAACTTCCACTCCATGGCTGAAATACCAGCAATTATTGATCTGGTGGAAGTATAGAGGAGCAAATGTCTCATCATAATCGACTCCCTCTTTTTGAGAGAACCCTTTGGCAACAAATCTAGCCTTGTGTTTTTCAACACTCCCATTTGCTCTATGCAAAGTCTATTGTGCCTATCTAGGCCTCTTCAGGCCTACTGCAATATCTCTGGGAACATCAACTGGCTCAACTGGATCAATGGAATCAATGGGTTCATCCTCTTTTGCTAGCTCCCTCTTGAACTGGAGGGGGAGATGATCTCATCTCCTTTGGTTCTAGCATTTCTTCATCATCGATCTCCATGTTTGATCCTCTGCCTTTCCTGACAGCCATCTTTTCTTCAAAGGTCACATCCCTGCTGACTTCAATCTGTCTAGATCCTGGGATGTAGATTCTGTAAGCCTTTGAGGACACACTGTATCCCACGAAAGTTCCCTTCTTGCCTGAAGGTTCTAACTTCGCTCTCTTCTCCTTGGGCACATGTATGTCGATTGGACAACCAAATATCCGAAGGTGGCCCACTTCTGGTTTTACTTCTGTGAAAGCTTCCTCCGAGGTCATCCTTCTAGCCTAAGAGCCGTATTCCTGGAAGCTTCCTGCTGAACATCAACGGGATTCATGTATCCATTGGAACAAGTTTCATTATCCTTCTCTTGTAGGCCAAATCACATGGTCTTTTCCCTACAAGTCAAATCCCGTCTGATGATTAGTGACATTGCATAATCAAATTTAACCAATTTTCTATTTCTATGCAATGAGAATAGTTTATACGAGCATCTTGGCTAATACTTTAGCACACCAATCATAAACATGTCTTCTAAATACATCTGGGAACTATCTAGATGTCTGCTATCTCCACTAGAACATGCCATCAAGAGTGTGCACTACTCTAAGCATGCAGGAAGGAGATATCATCTAGACTAGCTCCATTATGTGTTAATGAAGTGTTGTGTAGCTCATATGCATAATAAATACAACAAGGTAAACTATATAAACTGCTCAATACACTTCCAGCTAGATCTGCATATAATGAAGATAGATAAGACAAAACAGATCTATGTAAGTAAGAAAACCAAATACTTATATGTTATTGTTTTTGTGTGTGGGCTCCCATTGCCTTCTTGTGGGAACCATGAGAGATATTTGTTCTTGTAGTCTGGATCTTCATATCTCCTAGAAGAAGAACTCCGAATGATCATCATTCCTTGACTTCTTGTGAGGAGTATCTTTTTCAACATCAGCAGTTGAGGCTTCATGCTTTCTTTTGATTGAATTTCGACAATTATTGGCATAATGACCATATGCTTTGCACCTGTAGCATTGTATCTGAGACAAATCCTTCTTCTCCTTCTTCTGTTCTGGGGGAGGACTTAATCTCCTATCTTGGTGCTTGTGTTTGAAGAACTTTCTTCCCCTTCCCTTGCCTTTCTTGGCATGGGACAAGAATGCTTGATTCTCCTCAGGTTGAGTGCCATGAAGTCTTTGTCGTGCAACAATTCTTGTTTCTTCCTGAGTGCAATCTGCCCATAGTTTATCAAACTTGGGTAGTTTGGATCTACCATTTATGCTTTGGATGAAAGGCTCCCAAGATGGTGGAAGACCATTCAGAGTGTTGATAACAAGCTCCTTATCATCAATGGGATCTCCACTGGTACTAAGCTTGTCCCTTAGTTCTGTGAACCTCATGAAGTATGAGGCAATGGATTCTGACTTGGACATCTTCATATTTGAAAGCTGGTTCCTCAATGTAATGGATACATTGATACTAGTGTGTTCAAACAACTTCTTTATGGTCTTGAACATTTTCCTAGTAGTCTTCTTCCCTGAGATTTGTGGAATCCTTCTTGCTTTGGCATCATTCTTCCTCTAGCGGGATTTGTCTTCTTCGGCTTCTGGTTCTGGAACCTTCTCATTTACATATTGTAAGAGATCATTTGCTTCTAGTAGTAGAAGAACCCTAGACTTCCAAGAGATAAAATTGGAAGCTCCTTCCCGACGATCTTCAACCTTCATACCAATCATCTTGACAGCAGTTTTGGTTCAAAAACCCTAGCAGGAGCTAGGTCAAAAATGAAAGTTGGAATTTTGGAAAACGATTTCGCAGGTAGATGCGCCCTAGCAAGGCGAGTTGGGATGAGGTCGAGCTCATCCAAAACTGTGGAGAAAAGTGGGTAAAACCTGAAACCCTAATTTATGCTGCAGCTGTAGAATTAGGTCAAAAATTGAAAGTTCTCGGAATTGAGTTCTGTCTTCACCAAAAGATGCGCCTCCCTTGAAGCGAAATTGCCAATGCTCTTTTTCCTTCAAAAAGTTGAGTGAAGACTCCAAAAGATGAAACCCTAGTTCTGGTAGGGTTCCGACAATGTTCCGGCAATGGCTTCTTCTAGAATTGCTTTGATACCATGTTAGTTTTTCATACATTCACGATATAACAATTCAAATGCATAAACAGGATCACTAGAAGAAAGACAAAGCACAAAACAATAACACGAGTTTATCTTGGGAAACCCAAACGGGAGAAAACCCAGCAACCTTCGTATAGAGATGATAATTCCGAGATCAGAGTACAATCATAAAAGAGAAAAGATGGAAATGCTTTCCAAAGATAGAAACCCCAAAATAGTCTTCTCCTGCTACAGTGCGAACTTCTCTCTCTCGGTAATGCGAACTTGTGTGAAGTGAGTGAGTGAATAATGAGGTGACTTTCCCTCTTATTTATACAAGTGCCAAACTGGGTTTTACCCTAGCTGAGCCGACTTTTCTATTTGACTGGGCCGACTTCACTTGGGGGGCAATTAATAATTTAATTTTAATCTTTTCATTTGCTTCTTTTCACCCCAAGGTTTACATTGATTCTTTTAAGGGTTTACATAATTAAATACATCAAGTTCATCTCCCTTAGGAGGTACAATCAAGTACAATAAAAATACAATAAATAATATCTTTCGAAGTTGCACAAAATCCAACAACAAATATTGAATACCATCTTAAGAGGAGGGACGTTAGCCTCAATCTCTCATAGCCCTAAGGTGTGAGACAAGAATCTGATAAGTAATACCCTATCCTTCAACTCTCTCTCTCTCTTTATCAAATTTTTACATGTTTTCTTTTATGTAAAAAATACATAAACATATTTTACTATTGGAAAAAACCCTAAAAATCTAAATAAATTCAAAAATCCCAAAATAGCCGTGATTTAGTATTTTTGGTCCACCCTAAATTTTCTTGCAAGGGTTTTATCCACAAACACTAGAGGGCATCCTCTTTTGAGGAAGTGCATGAGGATATGTGAAACCCTTGTAATTGGTGAATTAGAGGGTGTGGTATTTCTGGCTTGTCCTACAACTTTCCTCTAGTTCAATTGTCCTCTTTTCCTTGAGGGTGCACTTTTTGGAGTGGTTTCCTTGGGAAGTGTGACATTGCCTTGAAAGGCGTGATATTATTTGGAATTTCTGATAAGGTGAATAACTCCATTTATATATGATTCTTGTGTCTTGGTTTGATATTGTTTGACTCTGATAAGGCACTGATCATAGCTATTAAGGTTACATGGAAGGTATTTGTGTTTTGTTGGTGGTTGCAGGTATCTTTCATTGATTAAGGTATCTCCCTGGGCTTGGAGTTACCCGAAGCATTGAGAGGTTAGATTGTGGTGACATTGAGTTTAACTCTCTCCCGAGCTTACCGTCACTAGCACTAGGTATACATAGCATTGATTTGCAAAGGTGTGCTAGTTTGAGTGGTAACAGAGACCTTGGCTGAGACGCCAACAAAATGTTTACCACTTCCGATATATGGTACCCTGTTGACATGGCCCTGCAGCCAGCTAGGATGCCTGGCTGATCCTGAGTAGTGTCTAAAAGAGATGTGCATTCTTACCTTCGATGAAATTCCTTTTTGTTGATGATAACCTGGGATCTAAGGAAATATTTTGTGTTCATTATTGACTACCGTAAAGTTTAATTTTGATAACTTCAATGAGGGAATTCATTAAAGCTGTTTATTCGATACTGCTCATGAGGCAGATTGTTCCATTGGTTTCTGCACTTTTTTGAATTTTTCCTGTGTACTGGTAACTTGTTCAATTTCTGTCTGGTTTTGTCAATGGCCACAATTTATGTACCCAAGAACTTAATTTTGATATCTTCAATGTGGGAATGCATAAAGCTGTTTATTACTTATTGGGTACCACTCATGAGGCAGATTGTTCCATTGGTTTCTACACTTTTTCCTGTGTACTGGTAACTTGTTCAATTTCTGTCTGGTTTTGTCAGTTCCCACAATTTATGTACCCAAGAACTTAATTTTGATAACTTCAATGTGGGAATGCATTAAAGCTGTTTATTAGGTACCACTCATGTGTCAAATTGTTCCATTGGTTTCTGCACTTTTTCTTGTGTACTGGTAACTAGTTCAATTTCTGTCTGGTTTTGTCCGTTTCCCACAATTTTGTACCCAAGAACTTGGAATGTTTATGTTTATAGGGTGAAAAGGCCATTGTTTCCTTATGTGTCAGTATATTTGGTTGAGCATAATGTCTAAGCAAGGCTGGACTTTGCACTATGAATTATTTTGCAGTAGTTTTAATTTCTGGGTTAATGTGTGCCACTTTCAACTTTTTGTTGATTAGTGCAATCTCTTGTTGGTGGTGCTTATATCACTAATTTCAAATAGGTTTAATTTACATTTTGGACTGCCATTGTGTTTTACCCATCATATATCGTGTTCTGGCTTCCATGCATTTTCATATGTCATTTGTTTTTTATGTCATTGACAGTGCAGGGTTTGTGGGGGATTCCTTGAATCGAAACATGTTTGTGTCATTGGTGTGTACTCTCAGACAAGCATCAGATAATTTGAAAAAGTGGCGTCCTATACGGGCCGATCGAGGCTTTACTTTTCTTCAGTACAATGTGACATTGGCATACCATCGTACAAATCTCTTGGCACGCTATGGAAGGTAAATGACAAAGCCTTTGTCGACAGGTATACAGTAATTGATTTTTATTTGGTTAGCACTTAGCAGTGACTTTTAAAACCATGTGCTTCTCTCTGCATTTACTTTCAATCTTTTCTTCGTTTTGATAGTGCAATTTTGGTTATTGGCAATAAACCAACAAGATGTTGCTCAAGAATACGTCTTTGTTCCCTATTATGCTTTTAATTCACCGGGGAAAGGTGTAAACATTGTTTTAACTTTAAATGTATAACTGAATGGTTTCCATTATCCATGTTTGTAAAACTCATACATCTCCTAGTTTCTCAGTGTCTGCAAAATTACGATTCTCCAAGGTCAAAATATCCAAAATGGGATGCAGGTCCAAAACATATAGAAAATATTCAAATTATAAGAATAAGTATTCATTATTGTAAACTTCTGATAAATTTCTGAGAACAAATTTCTTATTGCAGATTTCCCTTTGAAATTAAGTGCTATTTTCACTTTAAAAAAATGGATAATGGTAAATAAAGGGTCTTTCATTAGTACACAGGAGACATTGCACAGGATTCAGACTGATTGGAATTTTAAACTTGTCGGAGGATCCCATTCTGACTGGATGTAGGGAACCTGGCTGTTTGAAGTTTTCACCAATCCACATGTTCAAAACATCAAAACACAGACTCAGTTTTTTAAACATTTCATATTTTCCTCTGATTGATGCATCTCTAGCACAGATTTTCCAATTGAAACTACCATGTTCATCACCAGAATCAGGACTGTATGAAGAAAAAAATGACACCTATGCTACCCTCCTAAGCTATAATTGTAGAGTTTAGATTGTCGTACCCCGCCATACAATGTCTGTTACTGCAGGCAGATAAAGTTAATTTAACAATTATGAGTTTGGTAATGGATCCGATTTACTAGTTAACAGTTGGTGTTTCCTGGAGTTGATTCACAGATTCAGCAGGAGGAATGACACACCCTCTGACACACCCTCCATCCTTCGTAAGCCTGTTGATGTCCACTTTGGCCCGTATGTATTTCGTCATAACATTGCAGTTTGCACAGATTGGCTCAGAGGAGTACAGGGTAGGAAGAATCCCTGTTTTCTTTCCTCTCTGAGAGATTTTGCCAGTTTGCTGAATCTATGCATGACCTAATTGCATGAATTTTTTAATGCTATTGCTAGCTATCGTCTCCATGACCATTCTTCATTGCTGGCTTTCCAAGTTGCTTTTTAATTGGAGGGCATGAGCCAGGATTGATATTTTCTCTCCAGTCTCCTTTGTGGATTTCATGTTCTTTATGTCAAACTTTATCCTTTAAACCCCAGATCTAGACAAACAAAGTCCTAGTGATTTTTCCTTGCTGAAATTAAATTGCAGCTCACTGATTTATTTGCACTACTGAGATTAATTAACAGAATTTCTAGCGGAAGCAAATATAGGAAACAGATCAATAACACATGCACAATTTTCTGCCCTTCAAATCAGCTTTTCATTAAAATATTCTAAGCTTACAAGGGCTCCTTTCCTCGGAAAATGGCCTTGAGAAAAATACATAGCAAACCTGGCAAAATATTCCCTTCAGAAGACAAAACTCTATCTACAAATCTGCATCGAGAATCTTCAGCAAAAACCTAGAAAAACTGTTTAACTGCTGCCTTGTACGTCCTGTCTGTACGGACCGATCCACACGACTGTACTGATTCTGTATGGTCTGTCCACACAACTGTACGGATTCCGTACAGTATGCTCATACACACATACAGAATCCATGCGACTGTACGACCTGTCCGTACGGCTGTACAACCTGCTTAGCTGCACCTCTGCTGGATTGGTATGGCTGCCAGCTGCTTCCCGGATCACTGCCTTTCTCTCTCTTGACCAAGAAACTTGATTTTCTCTCTTGTGAGATGTGTGTCTTTTCCTCTCCCCTTGGCTGCCTTTTATACTATTGGGATGAACCAAAACCCTAACTCCGATGGCTAAGATTAGATCTCACTCACTTGAGATCGATGGCTAAGATTCATTTAATTAACTAAATCAATAATGCCCAAAACATAGGTATTTCTCCAAATTAACCCCAATTAATTAAAAAAAACATTGATTTTAATTAATCACTTTAGTAAAGTGAATTTTCAAAGTTCTTGAGAGGTATTAGTGACGATTTCCATAAGTAAGACACTAACTCAAGAAAATACCTGTCTGAGCTACAAACATATCCCTGACATGCCTGCAATCATATCCCTGAGTCCTGACAGCTCATTGGAGATTCACTGCTGCCTTAAAAACTGATCACCTACCACTTGTATTCTGTGGATTTGTAGGTGAAACGACAGAAGGGCACAGATTGCAGTCCCTGCATGGACCTTTTCGGCCATAGCCTTTCCGGAGGATCACCCCTTTCTTCCTTGTTGTCCTATCCACTTGGGGAAGCAAGCGACAGGTAGAGGTTCAGTTCTCTTCAGATATCAGATCAGTGAGACCTTGGATCTCTGCACAACCCCCCACCTTGACGGTTTGACTGACTTGCACAAGAACTCTGGGGGGCTCCCATTCCATACCCCAGGAGATACACCACCGAACCAACATACATATTAGCAGCTCTAGCAAGGCCTAAAGCCAGACTCCTTCCCTGCACAGTACTACTCTCTAGGCTCAATCGAGTAGACTATCTTCCATTTAGATATTCTTCCCCCTCAGTGTTGATTCTTAGGAATGGTGGAGCTCCTTGGTCTAGAGCACCCCCCCAGGATTTCACAATTAGTTCCCCTCAGCTCCGGGTACTTTCTAGAGTGTTGAAATTCTTAAGCATATGGTAACGGTCGTAGTTTGATTTCTAACCTACCTACTTAGGAAACCAGAAAACTGAAATCTCTATCAAAACCATAATCTGATTTTTACGAGGAAGTAAAACAGATCAAACTAAAGAAAGTGGCAGCAATTACAGAGATTTGAAATTCAAATCACATCACTGTTTATTAACCTTGAAAACAGGAAATGCATGGAAAGCTTCAAAGTTCAAACTCTACCCTTCACCCACTGCTTCCCACTAGAAACTGAATTGAATAAACCTATACCCCTGCCTTCTCCTTTATAAACGAGGAGGTACAATGAATCTACACACATGCACCTTAACTGAAATAAACCTAAAGGTTAAACCCTAGATCTATTGTTGGTCTTGGGATTAGTGCCCTCAACCTGCATGAAAGAACTATTCCTAGGAAGGTGCACCCACTAGAGGAGAGTGCAAGTATGCATGCATGCATCTCTCTCTGTGCCCTATCTATTCTAGAAGATTTTCCACATGCAAGGTGCCCTAACGAACTGTGCATGCAACTACTAACTAAAGGAAACTCATAAATATAACTGAACTACTAAATATAAAAAGTATTTAAATTGGAACTAAACTGAGGATGGCGCCTGCAGCACCCTCTCTCTCTCTCTCTTTCTCCTCCATAAATGCCCCTTTGGCTTCATTACCACTGTATGAAATTGCTGAAGGAAGGCATACTGCTACTGCTGTCATTAAAGCTTCTATACAAACCAATGTTTTAAAACTCAGACTCGGACTCGGAATCGGCCGAGGGTCAACTCGGACTCGGACTCGCACTCGGCAATGAATCGGTAATGACTTGGCTGATTTGAATTTAATGACTCGGTTCACTAAAAAACACATAAAGTATTTAAATTTTAAAGAAAAAAAATATTTTAAATATTCTAATCCATGATTCCAAAGCATTAGAGACAAAATATGCAAAGTCTTCTCATCTATATACTATATACCATATAAGGGTGAACATATCAAAATGGCACGAAGTGTATTGTGCAATACATATCTGGAAGATTGGAACAAAATGAAAATACATAATCAAAGAAGGCCTAAATGGCCTTAGAGTGGCATAATTCATTAATTTATTTTATTTGATTCTTTTCATATTCAATATAGTTATTATTTTACCATCTGCTAAATTGCTAATTCAGATATAACCAAAACCTCAGAGGCATATACAAACTTCACTGATTAAAGTAGAGAAATATCACGAGTTGAAAGTTCAGATTCCATACTTATCATTCCATGTTCCAACCATGCACAATTTCCTTCTAGTATCTCACAGTTACAAGAAATATCAACAAAATAGCAACAGATGGGCCTCACTCACAATGGGAGAGCAACTCCAGTTTATAAAGAATAACACAGTAACAAGATCTGCAAAATGCTTATAATACAAGAATTACCATAGTCCTAAATGACCATTAGCAGAAATCGTCGGCAGTTTAAGAGGCGAGAATAGGGCCATAGGCATAGTCCTAACTGACATGCAGAACATATCTAAAGTTCAAAAGTTTGGGAATTAATTAAAAAAAATTAAAAATTTAGTGTTTTTTTACTCCACACATCAACTTGGATCAACTCGGGCGAGTCATTCCATAACTCGGGCGAGTTAACCGGTTCTGACTCGGCCGGTTTGGTACCAAACCGGTCACCCGAGCCGATTTACAGGCCGAGTCAGCTCGGCTCGAGGTCAACTCGGCCGACTCGGACTCGGACTCAGACTCGGCCGAGTTTTCAAACACTGACCATTTTATGAAATCTCTGTTGGAGTACCTGCCACCTTACCTTCTCTGCATGCAGCCAGATGTTCTCTTTTGGTTGCTGCCACTAATGGCGCTTTGCTGGACACTTTTTGAGGTACTAAAGTTTATCAAGGAAAGTGTTCTCCACCAAACACAAGATACTCCCTTTGTATTTGGAATCTCGCATCTGCTAGGGGCTTGGTTAAACAGTTGAAGAAACATTAATCTCGATCATTGCTTCTTGTACTCTAAACTCTCAGAATATTCAAAGTGAAAACCTTTTGCACAAGGAATACTGCATCAACGACTTGCCAACTTTCTTTGTCCTTCACTCAATCTTCACTAGTCAAAGTCTTCTCACACCACATCATGTACTGTTTACGACTTCTTGCAATAATGAACTCATTTGTATACACAGCCAAGACAAGTGTGTTAGATCTATCAAATAATGAATTGAGATACGTAGTAAGCTCAAAATAGTGAAACATGAGTACAATCTCATGGATATTGAAATCCAAAATTTGTGGTGCATGCATATGCCCATCTAGGGCAACTCCCTCTTCTCGGGAAAATCTTCTGGCATCTGGAGTAAGAGTATCAGCAAGGTCAACTATATCTTGCTGAGAGAATCCTTTTGTGACAACCTTATCCTAGTACTCGTCCATACTCCCATCAGTTGCAATCAAGGAATCAATCATTGAATGCATTGTTGGTTCTGTAACTGTCTCCTCAAGGCTAGAGAAACCCTTCTCCATCATGGCATCTTGGCATGCTTGCTCAATTGGATATGCGAGTAGCTTGTAAAAGCTACCTTCTTGCACTTTGGCCAAAACTCGACTAGATCCATGGCTACTGTCTTTGATGGTGACACATTGACCATCAAACTTAGCAAAACATTGTACATGCGAGAAACTGAAATCAGACTCGTCGTTAAATCAACAGCATACAAGATAGAATCTAACTTAAGAATATTACTTGATGGCATTTGGAAAGATATGGAGTCCAATCCCTTCATAGGATACATGGCATCATCACTCAACTCCATAAGCATTCCTCCCTATTTCTCTTGAAACTTACTAAAGATATTTTTGATCATAAGTCAATGAGTCATATTTCTTGAAGCTCCATTCTCCACATATTATCCGACCCCTGAAATTGTGTACGTGGAAAAACTGGACACCATGGCAAAGTGAGTATCTAGCTTGGTAGTCAATTCATCCACACTAGAAGCATTTGTACTCCTTGCAAAATCCTATTGTTGTTGCTACTTATCCTTTCCCTTCTTCCTCTCAAGACATTGAGAGGCATAGTGACTGTTTTTGCCCCACATGAAGCACTTGCTATGGATTAAGTCTTTCCGAGAGGCATCGTAATTGTACTTGTCCCACCTGAAGCACTTCATATGAGTCAAGTCTTTCTTCCCTTGACATAAAAAATCTGATGATTCTTCCTTGTCCGTGTATTCCTTTGCTACTTCCTCTCTGTTACCCACTAAGTTGTACTTAGTTGGTTTCAAACTTTCAAGTGAGCCTGCAAAGTTTGAACAAGTACACTTGTTCATATTGAGAAGATCAAAAGTCCTAGCAGGTCAACTTGGCCCGATTTTAATAAATGTGCATGTTCATACCCTATGGGGAATTGTAATAAGTTGACATAAAATGATGTCATTTGTAAAAGACTTGGCTTGCCTAAGATGTAGACATCAATGCAGTACTCTAGAGTGTTTTTTGCTTGGTAATTATGCATTGCTTTTCAGCGATGTATAATTTCCGAGTTTTTCACTCACACCTCCAAAGTTGGAGTATCTGCCTTGGTGGCTAAACCTTGGGAGATTATTAAAGTCTAGGTGTCTATGTATATTACCATACTAGTCATCAATATTGAGTCATATGAACATGTACTTGGTCCCCCTAGGTTTTATTTTAATTTTTGCAAATAAATTTTTTCCCCATAAAACAGGTCAATTTTTTAATGTTTTTAATGTAAAAAATAAAAAAAGCATAAAATAGTGGTTAGGAGGTAGAATTTGTCATGGGGGTGCTCGTTTTCTAACCCAGAGCACCCACTATACCCCTAAACCCACTTTGGAAATAATTTGAGTGATTATTTATCACTTAAATTAAAATTCTCTCAAAAAAGTAAAAAAAGTGAATAAAAAAAATAGAAAATATGAGAGAAAATCAAATCCCACAATCAGTGGAAACATGTCTGGGACATGTCTGAAGTTCAACTAAGTTAACTGGGCATCATATTGGAGTTAACTGAGGATCAAATTGGATGACTAGTAATCAAATCTAGTGAGGGAAAGTTAGCTTCTCAAAGAGGGGGGCACATCTACCCAAGAGAGGTCACACTTCTTGACATGGCATCTGATTATGGTTTGATGATAAATCCAAGAGGGAGGGCGCATCTCTTCTTCAGAGGTGGCGCCATTCAGTTGAGTCTAACTCATAGCAAATCCCTCATTCATCTCAAGTAACTCGCCCATGACTCCTCTTGAGCTCTAATTCGCCCTAGTTGAGCTTCAGTTAACTAAGGTGCTCCTTGGGCTTGGTTTTGGCTATAAAAGCAAAGCTCATTCTCATATTTGAGGATGGAATGTGAAATCTCTGCTCCTATTTGTAATCTTGTTGTTGAATATTTTTCATGAATTAAAGACTTTGGAGGTCTCATAACAAATCCCTCATTCATCTCAAGTAACTCGCCCATGACTCCTCTTGAGCTCTAATTCGCCCTAGTTGAGCTTCAGTTAACTAAGGTGTCCCTTGGGCTTGGTTTTGGCTATAAAAGCAAGGCTCATTCTCATATTTGAGGGTGGAATGTGAAGCCTCTGCTCCTATTTGTAATCTTCTTGTTGAATATTTTTCATGAATAAAAGACTTTGGAGGTCTCATATGGTGTCTTTGGCTCAAGTTGGATGAGCATTGTCTTGTGTATTTACTGAGGTAACTGTAGAAGTTCTCTTTCATTTTCTTGTTCTTGTTAATCATTAGCCTCATGAAGGATTAGTATTAATTGGTAGGAGTGAGTAAGGTCGCTTCTTTTACTCATTTAATTAATCTATGTTTAAGATTTAGAATTTGCATACTTATGTGTTTATATGTATGCTCTTCTTGTCTTCACTATAAGTATTTTTACTAATGATTTGACAAGTCTATTGGCAATTGTGAAGGTCTCTATAGGTGCTTCATTTGGACTGATGGGAGATCTTGTTTGCTTCTTCCATTCTCCAAAATTTTTGTGAAGAAGACATAGTCCCTCTCAACGCCACCATTACAACTCCATTGCCCAAGTTCCAAGGGCATCTTTCTTCACTTTCTATCCTTCTCAAGCTATATTTTATTTTGGTTATTGGTTACTTCAAGCTTATTCTTTATATCTACTTGTTTCAAAGTTAAAATCAATTTCTAGATCTGATTTATAAGTGTAATTTGCTTAGACCCTAAAGCTCCACAAAGCTTATTTTCAAATAGATCTAACATAGGAATCTGTTATTTTAAAGTCGATTTTTTTAGCCAAATTGTAAGACTTGTTTAGTAGTTAGTTTCCTTGAGTTTAAAAGTTTAAATCAAGCAATTTAAGTGCTTTTATTGGCTGCCCCAAAAGGCAAGCCAAGATCCAAAAGAAAGCTCTCTTTCTTTTGTTGTTTTATCAATTTTATGCTTAATTTAACTTAGAAATTTTCAGTACCTTTTTTAGGGGTTGTCCAAAGATATTTTTAAAGTGTTTTTGGGCATCTTCTACTATTATTAGTTTGCTATTTTTTAGCTTTTGACGAGCAGGTAGAGAAGCACTCTGCCCAATTTCGAAGATACAGACTATCCAAGGCCTCCCACATTGTTATCCCTTTTAGGCTTTGTCATATCTCTCCATAAAATTGTAAGCTTAGTGATCCTATTCTTCAAAGGATCATAAGCACTTCTTTTAAATTATTGTAACCATTCATAATAAAGAAAGCAAGTGGGCTACACAATGCCCACACCCCATTCCCCCCTAGGGGGATTTGCAGTTTCCCTTTCATGGTGTGAATTTTTCTAACAGTTTAATTTATTTTCTTAAACACAATCACACACACTTACATGCAATATGCTTTTTCACTTTTAAGTTAATAAAGCATAGATATTTTCAATTTTAGTTACATTCACTATTATTGTTTTATCATTTTATGCAAAGTAACGAACTTGCCGATGTGCATTCTTGAAGTACCGAAAGAACTTGCTCGAGTAAGGGAAAATAGGTTCTTAGCTTTAGGATTAATTAGTTCACATTTGCTTTGTTTTTCTTTTCAAATTAAAGGAACGAACCTAGACTTTGATTTCTAGAAGTATGTTCTCGCCATCTTTGAAAGGGCTTGCCTGAGTAATCAGTGGATAATCAGAAAAGCGATTCCTAGTCTATAGTAATTAGATTCACATTTTGCAATTAACCTCCCTGAAAGACAGAAATCCAGCGTCTCGAATTTTATCATTTGTGGGCAAAGTTTGCAGTGAAGCGAGAACTACTAGATAGTGACTGTGGGGATCCGTTAGGCTACACCCTTGTTTGATGTTAGTGTTGCACACACCCCTGCGACTCCAATATAGCTCACATTTCACGTGTAGAACCACACTTGGTAAATCCTGACATATTTCTCGTACCTCACGATATATCGGGAATCCCCCCCCCCTTAAGTAACTCATCTATAATAAGTTAGAACTTATGAAGAAGTAACCCACTCCTTTAATCATTCATCATAATAAATTAAAACTGACAACAAGACACTTGCAATGTTGAGCATTGGTTGTCATTGATGTCAAGTGTTTGACTGAAGAAGATATCAAGTGTTTGTCTGGGAGATTGCTGAGCATTGGTTGTCAATGATGTCAACTGAAGAGGATGTCAAGTGTTTGACTCCCATCCAATGTCAAAGAGGATGTTAACTGATTCAGTACGAGTCATTGATATCAGCCTAAGTCAAAGTGGATACAACATTTCAACAGAAGTATGAAGAAGCCACTTTGAGGTAGTCTACGCGCATGATAAAGAAAGCATGAACATAAGAAGTATATGCGCAAATGGTGAAGGTGCCAGATATGTATGCAACTTTGGAGTATATTTAAGAGTTTATTCTGTCTGAAGATGTATATCAAGGATACAATACTCAAGCAACTTTGGAGTATATCTAAGAGTGCGTTCTGTCTGAAGATGTATATCAAGGATACAACACTCAAGCAACTTTGGAGTATATATAAGACTGCATAAAGGATACATCTTGTAGGTGAAGTTTAAAGTACACAAGATGATACACCATGCAGATCCAAAAGATACTTCATGACGATCCAGTTCAAGAAGAAACACAAGTAATGGATCCTACATCATGTGGCCCTTGCGTAGAAATCAAGTCTACCAAGTCAGACTTGTTAATGTTAGCACTTTAATTCAATGTTATCTAGAATCTTTAACTGAAAGAATAACAAGCACAACAAAACACAATAGACACAATAGTTTTCCTCGGGGAAACCATAAAGGAGAAAACCCTGCAACTTCCTCAAAGATAGAATCGTCACGAATACAATATCAAGCAAAAATGGAAAACCCAAATATATGTGTTCTGCAGCTTCTCTCTTTCTCCTCCAAAGAACTTGTCTTCTCTCTCTTGCTATGCGAACTTGTGTGAGTGAGTAGTGTGTCCAAATGAGAGAGCAAGGCTCTCTATTTATACTTTACTTTTGACTTTACTCAATAATACCTTTTACATTTGACTCTAGGGGATCTAATTGTAGATTTTCTGTGTTTAAATCAACTTGCTGTTTGTGTCAAGTTTTCATAGTTTTTATGCCCAACTTAATTTCTCATGCTGCTGGAAATAATATATACAATTTTTAGACAATTAAACACGCTTAAAAAGACTTTAACAGGCAGAAAATTAAATGCACATGCACGCCATAAAATATTTCAGACTCAGAAATTTAGCCAATGGCCCTGGAAAAACCCCCACGGGGAAAACCAGTTAGAGAGAGAGATTTTTATTTCTTCAACAATATTTCATTACAATAATTTTACAGTCAAAATGTACTTATCTCAACTAACCAAAATCACCCAGAATGTTGCCTTGATTTCTGTGCCAAGCTGCCTCGATTTATGTGCATAAATTCTTCTCGAAATTTGTGCCAAAACTCAGCCAAACTTCGCCCTCGATTTCTGTACCAAACTCCTTGGAAATCACGCCCAAAATGCTGTACGGAACAACAACATTTAATGCTGCTATACGGACCTCGATTTCTGTGCCACTACCTCGAAAAACACGCACAAGAAAAAGTTCCTCGAAATCGGTGTAGTATGATGCAACATTTATTGCTGCTATACGATCCGCGAAAATCGTGCCACCAACCTACTATAAAGTGCCTCGAAAATCGTTCCAATAAACTTTGCTGTACGGTGCCTTGGGAATCGCGCCCATTGAAAAATCCCTTCCTCAAAATGCGTGCTGGTCAGAAACTTGCTCTCTTGAGCTCCTCGATTTCTGTGTCCTCTCTCAGCTGTCTCTCTTTCTCCACTCTCTTCACAAGAATAAAATCGATTTGCCTCCCTTGTCCTTTTTGGTGAAAACCCTAGGTGAGTGAGGGCCCATCCAAATCAATGGCTGAGATTAGCCAAGATGAATGGGTGAGATTAAATGCTCACATTTAATATTTCACAAAAATTAAATTCACTCACTTAAATTTTTCCAAAAGTGACTTTAAGTTATAAAGTCACATTAAATGCTTTTCACAAGTCATTTAATGCAAGGGTCACTTTATTTCCCCCTTTAAGTGACTTAGGCAAAAGTCACTAGGGAAACACTTCCTAAGTACAAAAATCAACACTCCCTCTTACCGAGGAAGTTGTTCTGCACCACTCCCAACTTGTCTTTGAAGAAGACAAACTTGCCCCTCCCCAAAGATTTCGTCAGAATATCTGCTACCTGCTCATCAGTGGAAATGTACTGCAACTCCACAGCTCCTCTTTGAACGTAGTCACAGATGAAATGGTACCTGATCTCTATGTGCTTGGACCTATCATGGAAAACTGGATTCTCAGACAGCTGGATGCAACTCTGATTGTCACAGTAAATCACCGTAGGTCTAAGCTCCTGATCAAACAAGTCTACCAACAACTTACGAAGCCACGCCTCGCAAGTAGCCTGACTGATTGCCATATACTCAGCCTCAGCAGAACTCAAAGCAACAAACTTTTGTTTCCGATTGAACCACGACACTGCTGCCGAGCCCAAATTGAAACAACACCCGGAAGTGCTCTTCCGATCCCTCACATTGCCTACCCAGTCTGAATCTGTGTAACCAACCAAACTGACTCCACCCGAACCCCTGTAGTCCAATCCATAATCCACTGTACCTGTAAGGTATCTCAACACATGTTTTGCGGCAGTCCAGTGTACACTCCTAGGCTCCACCATGAACTGGCTAAGAGTGTTCACCACAAAACACAAATCTGGCCTAGTGTTGACCAGATACATCAACGACCCAATGAGCTGACGGTATAATGTAGGATCCACCAACTTACCCTTCGAAGCATGAAGTTGCTTCCAGTTGGTGATCATAGGTGTGGACATCGATCTGCAATCCTCTATCCGAAATCTCCTCAGAATATCAACTGCATACTTCCCTTGTCCCAGGAAAATATGACCAGGCTCCTGCCAAACCTCCATCCCCAGATAATAGTGCATCAACCCAATGTTTGTCATCTTGTACTCTGTAGCAAGGTCTCTCTTGCAACGTGCAATGAGACGCTCCTCCCCAGTGATAAATAAGTCATCAACATATAACAAAAGAATGAGAGGATCTCCACCAACCACACTGTAGTAAAGGTTGGGATCAGCCTCACTCTTCTGAAAACCCATCGATGTCAAATACGCATCAATCCTGGAGTACCAAGCTCTAGGATCTTGCTTCAGTCCATACAAGGCTTTCCTCAGCCTGCACACATGAGAATCTCTCCCACGAATCTCAAATCCCCGTGGATGCTCTAAGTAAACCTCCTCTTGCAGAAGACCATTGAGAAATGCGGTATTCACATATATTTGGTGGATCTTCCAACCCATCTCCGCTGCTATAGAAATCACTGCCCTGATGGAAGAATAACGAGCAACCGATGCAAAGGTCTCATCATAGTCAACTCCCTCTATTTGTGAGAACCCTCTTGCCAAAAACCGAGCCTTGTACTTCTCCACACTGCCATCTGCAGCATGCTTCACCTTGTAGATCCACTTGGAAGTCACAACAGACTTCCCCTCTGGTCTCGGTACTATCTCCCATGCATCATTCTTCATGATGGAATGGTACTCTTCCATCATGGCATCTCTCCAAACCTGATGTTGAGAGGCCTCCTCAAATGTGGAAGGCTCTGAATCATGAAGACTCGCAACTAGAGCCATACCCAATCTATCCGACATCACTATTGTCCTGACCTCCTCCTGGGGCCTACCAAATGCCTCTGCCTCCTTCAAGGTATCACGAAGCCATTTAGGCTTCCTCTTCCTTGAAGGCTCCTCACAAACTGCTCCCTCCTCATTTGAAGAACTACCAGAAGCTGATGGCCCAACAACTTGAGGACTAGTGATTGATGAACTAGTCACTGAAGAACTTGTAACCTGAGAACCAGATACTGAACCTGTCCCAGAAGTACCTGTCAGCTGAATCACAGAACCTGTAGAACTTGTGCTTCTAGCTTGTGATCCAGTCACTCCGGAAACCTGTGGACTTGAGATCTGTACTGAAGAAGCCTGAGTCACCTGAGGTGTGGAAGTCGGTGGCTCCCTATGCTCCAACTCTCTGGACTTCCCGAAGGCTCTCTCCTCATCAAACTTCACTTCCTGCCTCACAACAACCTTCTTCTGGCCAGGAAGGTAAATGCGGTAAGCCTTCGAAGTCTCATCATATCCCACAAAGATGCCTCTCTCTGCAGTGGGATCCAACTTTGTCCTCTTCTCAGAAGGGACATGAGAGGAAGTCAAACAACCAAATATCCGAAAATGGCCAGCCTCAGGCTTCTTGCCTGTGAACATCTCCTCAGGAGTCTTCCTCCCCAAGGCACGATGGGGACTCATGTTCTGCAGATAAACTGCAGTACTGCATGCCTTTGCCCAAAGAAAGAACGGTAAACTTTGATCATGAAGCATTGCTTTTGCTGCTCCCACAATCGACCTGTTCTTCCTCTCTGCAACTCCATTCTGCTCAGGAGTGTAGGGAACTGTCAACTGTCTCTGTATACCCTCCTGTGTGCAAAACCCATTGAACTCCTTGGAGGTATACTTACTCCCATTGTTCGATCTCAACACCCGAATCCTCCTCCCTGTCTGATTTTCCACAAGGGCTTTGAACCCTTGGAAGACACTCAATACTAGGGGTGACTTCTTGCTCAAGAAGTAGATCCAGGTCTTCCTGGAGTAGTCATCGATGAAAGAGATATAATACTCAAATCCAGTCAAGGAAACTGATGACATGGGACCACATATATCAATATGGATCAAATCAAGTACTCTTGCTGCTCTGCTGTCACTGCTCGGAAAAGCAGTCTTCGTGTACTTTCCCAAAGCACACTCCCTGCAAACATCACTCTGCTTTGTGCTGAATTCTGGTAAACCTGTAACCATGCTCCTCAACAATCTCAAAGTTGGGTGATGCAAGTGGGTTGTCCTTCGATGCCATAACTCACAAAGCTCACTGGTGCTGCTGTGTGCCAAAGCGTGCTGCGGATGAAACAAGAGCTTGTATAGTTTTTCACATCTAACCCCAATGTCCATGGAGGTAGATAATCCTGTAGTCTTGGGGAATACCTGCACTCGCCCATCCAAGAAACAAACCCCAAGACCCCTGTCCTCAATGGTGGAAACTAATACAAGGTTCTTCTTCAGCCCAGGGACAAATAACACATCCCTTAGAATCATAGGACTTATAGACTCCCTTTGAAAGTTGATGGTCCCACGACTAATTGCTTTGACAATGGTATCATCTCCTAGTACAACCTCCACATCTGTACCTGTCTGTGAAAGCTCAGAGAACATCTCTCGAGCACCTGTCATGTGACTCAAAGCTCCGCTGTCAATATACCAAGTGCCAGTGGTGGATGCACTCATCTGATGTCCTGCCAACAAGGAATACTCCATCTCCATATTCACATCAGTGCTGGTAACAATAGAGGCTCTCTCTCTCTCAATCTGTCCAACACACAGAGAAAACTCTCTTTGAAGTCATCAACCTCCGCTGAAGCTGCAGTTTGTTGTCTCTTCTTCTTCTTGCTTGGACACTGTGAAGCATAGTGCCCAAATGCCTGACATGCATAACACTTGATTTTACTCAAGTCCTTCTTCTGCCCACCCTGCTGTTGCTGCTGCTTGGCCCCACCCTGCTTGGGGCCCTTCTTCTTCTTCTTTCCCTTTGCTGTCAATGCTGCATTCTCCTCATCTTCCCTACCCTGTGAAGAGCTGCCCTGTACAAGACCTCTCCTGGTCTCCTCCTGCACAAAATCATCCCACAGTCTCTCCCATGAAGGTAAGTTCTCTTTGCCCACTATAGCCTGCACAAATGCACCCCAAGGCTTGGAAGCCCCATTCACTGCTGTCCGCACAAGCTCAGTAGCAGTGACCACCTCCCCAACTGCTGCTAGCTCATCTCTAACTGCAGATATCCCGGTAAAGTAAGATGTCACTCCCTCTTCACCATTCATCTTTATACTTTTTAGTTTCTCCTTGAGAACCATCTTCCTATTCTCATTAGAACTCTTGTATAAACTGGTTAAGGCACTCCACATCAAATGTGCCCTAACTTTACCTTAAATGTGAGGAATGATGTGGTCTTTAACTACATCAAGAATTATTCTTCTAGCTTTACAGTCCTTCTTGTTGAAGACTGATAATGTTGCTGCATCTGCAGCAGCGAGAATCTGAACAGGGTTAGCTGTAGTGTTTCTTAGCACCTCCCCCCACAGTTCATTTTCCTCCAAGATCAACAAAATCCTAGCCTTCCATGGCACAAAGTTTCTTGATCCATCTAGCCTATCCTCCAACCTAAGTCCTGTAGCCATCTTTACTGTCAACCCAATAAGGTGTTGTTCACTAACAGAAGAAAATACTGAATTCTGGAAATTTCTGATTGTCTGCAAATTTTAATGTTTTCTGCCCCCAAGCTTTGATACCATGTAGATTTTATGTGTTTAAATCAACTTGCTGGTTTATGTCAAGTTTTCGTAGTTTTTATGCCCAACTTAATTTCTCATGCTGCTGGAAATAATATATAAAATTTTCAGACAATTAAACACGCTGAAAAACACTTTAATAGGCAGAAAATTAAATGCAACGCCATAAAATATTTAAGACTCGGAAATTTAGCCAATGGCCCTGGAAAAACCCCCACGGGAAAAACCACTCAGAGAGATTTTTATTTCTTCAGCAATATTTCAGTACAATAATTTTATAGTCAAAATGTACTTATCTCAACTAACCAAAATCACCCAGAATGCTGCCTTGATTTATGTGCCAAGTTGCCTCGATTTTTGTGCATAAATTCTTCTCGAAATTCGTGCCAAAACTCAGCTAAACTCCGACCTCGATTTCTGTGCCAAACTCCTTGGAAATTACGCCCATAATGCTGTACGGAACAACAACATTTAATGCTGCTATACGAACCTCAATTTCAGTGCCACTACCTTGCAAAACGTGCCCAAAAAAAGTTCCTTGAAATTTGTGCAGTATGGTACAACATTTATTGCTGCTGTACAGTCCTCGAAAATCGTGCCACCAACCTGCTGTAAAGTGCCCCGAAAACTGTGCCAATAAACTCTGTTGTACGGTGCCTTGGGAATCGTGCCCACTGAAAAATCCCTTCCTCAAAATGCATGTTGGTTAGAAACTTGCTCTCTTGAGCTCCTCGATTTCTGTGTCCTCTCTCAACTCTCTCTCTTTCTCCACTCTCTTCACAAGAATGAAATCGATTTGCCTCCCTTGTCCTTTTTGGTGAAAACCCTAGGTGAGTGAGGGCCCATTCAAATCAATGGCTGAGATTAGCCAAGATGAATGGGTGAGATTAAATGCTCACATTTAATATTTCACAAAAATTAAATTCACTCACTTAAATTTTTCCAAAAGTGACTTTAAGTTATAAAGTCACATTAAATGCTTTTCACAAGTCATTTAATGCAAGGGTCACTTTATTTCCCCCTTTAAGTGACTTAGGCAAAAGTCACTAGGGAAACACTTCCTAGGTACAAAAATCAATGCTAATGCCCCGACTTACAATAGAGGTTTTACCTCAATGACTTTGCATGACCAAACATAATAATGATATCCCCGACCGGAGGAAAAACATCTCCGTTGGAGGTACAAATAAAATACAATAATAATATCAATATGAAGTACAAATGAATATCTTCCGAAGTTACATTTACAACAACACTCCCTCTTAACTAGGAAGGTATTCTCTCGTCACAGTCATCATCACCCTGGACACAATTATGGACAACGTCATCATCGCTGGATCAACTTCAATGCTGGAACATCATCATCAACACTGGATCATCATCGTCGCTGCTGCAACAATCCCCATTCCGTTGATCATTGATTAGTGGCATCTCTCGAATTTATCCGTCATAAGAAGTTCTTTAGAGCCAACCCTTTTTCATGCTAGATTTAGGCCTAGCTCTCATGTAGGTCTTCATCATCTCTGCGAGCAAGCCATCAAGTAGGTACAGCCCAGGACCACTCATTACATTGCCACTGCAATCACTTGCGTCTCCTACTATCATCTCATCGTATCCAGATCATCTCATCAACACACAGAGCACAACCCAGATGCACATCTCATGTCCAACAGACCACTTGCGTCTCCCACCCAGGAGCACCCCAGGTGCATTACGTCTCTCAATGGTCAGCCCGCGTCTACCAGCATGGGAGCACAGTCAAGAGCAACCTAGGTGCATTACGTCCCAAGGACCACCTACTTCTTCCACCATGCGTGATCCTACCTAGGCGCACACAAAGTGTCTTATGACTAGTGGACCTCTCAGTATCCCTAGTATGGGAGGACAATCAGGAGCACCCCAGATGCATTACGTCCCAAGGACCACCTACACCTACCACCATACGAGAACCAACCCTGCATCTACCAACATGGGAGAACAGTCAGGAGCACCCCAGGTGCATTACGTCCCAAGGACCACCTACGTCTACCACCATGCGAGAATCGGCTCTAGTGCATCTGTGTCTTCCGGTTTCATCACTCCCTCTTAGGAGGAACCTCGATCTGGATAACACCAAGCTTCTCTCTGAAGTACTCGAACTTCACTCTGGCTAACAACTTGGTCAACACATCGGCTATTTGCTCGTCTATCGCCACATATTGGAGCTTCACTGCTCCTCTTTGCACCATATCCCAGATATAGTGGTACTTGATCTCAATGTGCTTCGACTTGTTATGGAACATTGGGTTCTAGGACAACTTCACGCAACTCTGGTTGTCACAGAAGATACAAGTCGCCTCTAACTGGAGATCAAACAAATATGACAGTAGATTCCTAAGCCATACTGCCTCACAACTAGTCGAACTAGCTGCAACATACTTTGCTTCCGCTGTACTCAGCGCCACGCATGATTGCTGCCTGCTAAACCAGGAGATCATACTGGATCCCATACTGAAGCAGCATCCTGAAGTGCTCTTCCTATCTGTGTCATTGTCGGCCCAATCCGAATCAACATAACCATGCAGGTTAATCTTCTGATTCGCCTTATACTTGAGCCCATATTCAACTGTACCCTTTAGGTACCTCAATATATGCTTTGCAGCAATCAGGTGAACATGTCTTGGATCCGTCAGGAACTGGCTTAGGGTGTTCACAGCAAAGTATATGTCTGGCCTTGTGTTCGTCAAATACATTAACGAACCAATCATCTGACAATACATTGTGGCATCAACTGCCTTTGATGAAGCATCACTCGGTAGCTTCAAGGTTGATGCCATTGGTGTGGCCATAGCCTTGCAGTCCATAATTCCGAACCTCTTCAGAATCTCCACTGCATACTTCCCTTGTCCAAGGAAGATTCCATCCTCACTCTGCCACACCTCCATGCCTAAGAAGTAATGCATCATCCCCAGGTCCTTCATCTCGAACTCCGTGGCAAGCCTCCTCTTCACATCTGCAATGAGCTCATCTTCACCTGTCAAAAACAGGTCATCTACATATAGCAGAAGTATCACTGGACTTCCCCCTTCAACCTTGAAGTAAAGGTTGGAATCCACTTTACTCTTGGTAAAGCCTAAGCTCATCAGGAAGCTGTCCATCCTGTTGTACCACGTCATGGGTGCTCGCTTCAATCCGTACAAGGATTTCTTCAACTTGCACACCTGAGTCTGCTTGTCATGTGTCTCAAATCCCAGTGGCTGCTCCACGTACACTTCCTCTTCTACTACACCATTCAAGAATGCTGTCTTGACGTCCATCTGGTGTACCTTCCATATCATTACCGCAGGCAATGCCAGTATAGATCTGATGGAAGTGTATCTTGCTACAGGTGCAAATGTCTCATTGTAGTCTATGCCTTCTTTTCTGGGAGAAGCCATGTGCCACAAATCTTGCCTTGTGTTTTTCTATGCTACCATCTGCAGCATGCTTGATCTTGTAGATCTATTTCGAAGTCACAATAGACTTCCCTACTAGTCTGGGAACTATCTCCCAGACATCATTCTTCATAAACAAGTCAAATTTAGTTGCGTGGTCAAAAACATTTCATAATTTTCAGAAACAAATTCTTATGCATAGGTCACGCAGTCATGAAACAATCTTAGCCAATGCTTCAACACAACATTCTTTCATATCCCATATTCATACGGTAACTTTCTAGATGCCTTCCATCTCTACCAAAACATTATTAAGAGCGTGCACTACTCCCAACATGTTGTAGAGTATGTTGCAGCTTGTTCATCTAGTTGTGAGGCAGTATGGCTACAGAAGCTACTGTCAGATTTGTTTGATCTCATGCTAGAGGCGACTTGTATCTTTTGTGACAACCAGAGTTGTGTGAAGTTGTCCGAGAACCCGGTGTTCCATGACAAGTCGAAGCATATTGAGATCAAGTACCACTATATCCGGGATATGGTGCAGAGAGGAGCAGTGAAGCTCCAGTATTTGGCGACAGATGAGCAGATAGCTGATGTGTTGACTAAGCCGTCAGCAAGAGTGAAGTTCGAGTACTTCAGAGAGAAGCTTGGTGTTATCCAGATCGAGGTTCCTTGAAAGAGGGAGTGATGTGATCAGAAGACTCAGGTGCACTAGGGCTATATCTTACATGGTCGAAGATGCAGGTGGTCTGCAAGGACGTAATGCATCTGGGATGCTTCTAGGCTGAATACACATGTTTGAAGACGCTGGTAGGTCCACGGGTCTTAAAGCATTTGGGATGCGTCTGGGCCGTATCTTACATGGTGGAAGACACAGGTGGTCCGCAAGGACGTAATGCATCTGGGATGCTCATGGGCTGTATCCACATGTTTGAAGACGCAGGTTGATCGAGAGAGTCGTAATACATCTGGGCTGTATCCACGGGGTGGAAGACGTAGATGTCCATGGGATGTATCCACTGGGTGGAAGACGTAGGTTGAATGAGAGAGAGATGTAATACATCTGGGCTGTATCCGCTGGTTGGAAGACGTAGATGTCCTTGGGCTGTATCCACTTGGTGGAAGACACAGGTTGTCTGTTGGACATGATATATGCACCTGGGCTGCTCTCCGCATGAGATGATCCAGATATGACGAGATGATAGTAGGAGACGGAGGTGATTCCTGTGGCAATGTAATGTGTGGTCTTGGGCTGTACCTACTTGATGGCTTGCTCGTAGAGATGATGAAGACCTAGATGAGAGCTAGGCCTACATCCAGCATGAAAAAGGGTTGGCTCTGTAGAACTTCTCATGACAGATAGATTTGAGAGATGTCACTAGTCAATGATCAATGAGATGAGGATTGCTGCAGTAGTGATGATGATGATCCAACGATGATGACGTTGTCCAGAGTTTGTGTCTAGTTGTGATGATGATTGTTTCAAGAGAATACCTTCCTAGTTAAGAGGGAGTGTTGTTGTAAATGTAACTTCGGAAGATATTCTTTTGTATATTATTATATTATTATTGTACTTTTATTGTACCTCCGTCGTAGATGTTTTTCCTCCGTTCAGGGATGTCAAGATTACCTCAATTAAATTCACCAAGTATAACTCATGAAAACACCTCCAAGATAACAAGAGCCAAAGGATTAAGCAAGATGATTATTTTATCCTCTAAGATCAACAACAAATGACAAGTGAGGAGTGGGTTCCTTTTGTAGGGGAAGGACTTAAGTCACTTTACAATAGAATAATAATAAAATGACTAAAACCCTAGATTTGACATAGGAATCACCAAGATATGGTAAAAAATGATAACATAATGTGGTGGTTAGAAATAACAAGCTCAAACCCTAACAATATCTCTCAAAATAGGCGGCGCACTAGCTATACATGGTAAAAAATGAGTAAATATTACAATATAGGACAAAGAAGAGAGGGCATTCCAACCTCCAAGAAACAAGCTCCCTCAAAAAGAGGGGCACTCCAGCAAAACCATCCTCTAAAACCATTAACTCAACCTCAAAACCAAGGCTCTCCTCAAAGCCAAGAACAAAAGCCATCGAATGGTATGCAAAACCATGGGAGAGCCTGGAATCTACCACACATGTTGTCCAAATAGCTCAAAATATGGTCAACCAAACCAACTATCTCATCAATGAGTAGTGTACTAGGGTCTAGGAGGTTGGGAAATGTCTTAAAAGAGGTCAAAAGGCTCAACATCCTCATCAATAAGGTCAACGATTTATGCAAGCACTCAAACCAAGGTGGAATGAACTCATAGAAGATCCAATGGTCAACTGGAATGATCCCTAGGCCACACGTGTGAAGCAATCAAGGTCTCCAAGTGTAGTGCTCCATCATCTCATGCTTAATAGCCATTGATAATCACCAAATATCAAAGTATATGTGTAAATAAACCCCTCTAGTGTAATAATAATTAACACAATATCAAAACTAAGGCAATGTTAGTCTTATTTGATAATAATACACAAGATATACATTACAAATACACTTTTTCTAATAACTCACTGTTTAATAATTATACCTATCTAGTTTAACATTGGTGTAACCCTTAAAACCCATTTACATTGGAGATTTCTAAATTAATATGCAGATCTTAATTTACCTAAGTCAAGTGTGGGTATATGGAATAAATTATGTACATAGGGGAGAAAGGAGGTCTTTGTGAAATAACTATAATAACAACATAGAAGTGTTAGGCCTATCCTTAACTTTCAAGAATTAGGATTTTTTGAATTTTTCTACCACATGTGTACCTAGGAAGTGCTGTCATGGGTCATCCATCCTCTCGCCTTCATATTGCGATTCCTTTTTTTTATTTTTCTTTATCTCTTTGACTTGGGTGCTTTTTCATTTGCACTTTTTCTTAGCCCTTTCATTGGCTTAGTCCCTTTTGCTTTAGATTTGGCTTAGACAACCTGAGACAAGGGAACCTAGCTTTTGCGATGGGGAGTATCTGCCATGATATTTTCCTTTGCATTTATTTTATCAATAACTTCCTTTTTGAGAGCACAAGAGTCTTTTAACTTTGATTTGAGGCATTCATAAATTGGAATAGTAGTGAGACCATAAGTAGTTACTAATAATAGATAATTCACAAAGGGGAAAGTGAAGCCTAAAGGGGATGGGTGAATTGGCTTAGTGGAATGAAAATGGCTAGGTAAAATGTTATGGAATGAATGAAATCACATGACTTATTTCACCAAGGTACATATTAACATTGTAAAAACACACGTATTAGGCAAGAAGAATAACACCAAAGTTAGACTAAATACAAGTAATAGTTTAAGTATATGAATTACTATCAAAGCATATATGTAATATCTCATGATAACGTACCATCATGCCAAAAAACATGCTAAGTAAAGATGAGGTTTAGAGATATCACAACACTTGGGGGTGATGCTCTGTCTCTAGCTAGGCATATCAAGTACCATGGACCATATGATGCTTCTAGAAAAATCTCTGACCATTGGTCTATGGTGCAACCGCAAATCTCATCCAGGGAACAACTAATCAACTTTCACCCGTTGCTGAAAGCATAGTTTTAAAAATCGGAATCAAACTCAAAATTAGTCGAGGGTCAACTCGGACTTAGACTCAGAATCGGTAATGAATCGGTCTTGACTCAGTCGATTTGAATTTAGACTCGGTTTACTCAGAAATACATAAAATAGTTAAATTTTAAAGAAAATGAATCATTAATCAATTGGTAATGAATCGGGCTTGGAGTCGGTATTGACTCAATTGATCTGACTGGTTCGGTACCAAATTGACCGCTTTGGTGTCCAAATCGGCTGGTTCGGTACTGAACCGGTCACCCAAACCAATTTGATGGCCGGTTCGGATTGGTTTGGGGTCTACTTGGTGAATCGACCGATTCCGATTTCGATTTTGACGATTTTTAAAACTATGGCTGAAAGAGGGGTAACACACTCATTGCGCATGAAGTCCCTTCATTAGGCCGACCACTATTACATATACATTTACTTCATTACATATATATTTAGCCCCATATATTCCCCCCCCTTGGGATCATATCATATACATTTAACCCCATATATGCCCCTCCTTGGGTCATAACAAGATTAATGTACAAGGTAAATTGATTAGTGAATGGTATGCTGAACTTATCTTGTGAACCTTTTATATGTATTATAGGTGCAACATAATTATGTACGAAAGCCTTTTGATTAGGTGCTTAGGAACAAAAATGGTGCATTTAGAATATGATAAATCCCTCGAGTATAGGTAATAAATTGAACTAAGGTATTTTGCTTGATTGGTCTGCATGCTTTTGACAATTATAAATACGCATGCTCAAAGGATTACATCATTTCCTATATGAGCAACAATGTCACAAGTACATTAGAAACATTCAAAAGCTTGGGGATTTTTAAGTGTTGATTTATCTCACCATGTCAAGAAGCTTCCAACAATTGAGGTATGATCATTGTCCTTCTTAATTAGTGAAATTATTTTATTACTTCACATTTTAGGTATTTTTCAAATCCATATGCACTATAACATGAAAAATATTTCTTATTAGCGTTGGATTTTTGAAGTACCCTTGAAGGAGGATGACCTTTAACATGGGACATTAGCTTGCATTGATGTTCTACAAGATGCTTACAAAATACAAGAATTTTTTCAAAAATAGAAAAGGGTTTGTTAGCAACTATTTTGTACCATAGTTGGACTTCTTGTGAGCCGCCAGTTTCATGAACATGTCAAGTGTTCATCATCAGTGTTTGGAAGTTTAGAAGACTTTTTCAGGGCCAATTTTGGCCCCTTTTGTAATAATTGCATGTCCAGACCTCCATGGGGGAATTGTAATAAGTTGGTCTAAGTATGGTCATTTTGTAAAAGACTTGGCCTACCTTAGGTTTGGCTATCAGGGGGATACTTTAGAGTGTTTTTTCCTTAGGAATTATGCGTTGCGCTTCAGTGGCATATAATTCCTGAGTTTTTCACTCACACCTCCAAAGCTGGAGTATTTACCATGGTGGTCGAACCTAAGGAGGTTATTAAAGTCTATGTGTCTATGTATTTTTCACATGCTAGCCATCAATATTGAGTCATATGGACATGCACTAGGTCCCTTAGGATTTTTAGACATTTCCGACAAAAATATTTTTTCCTGTTTAACGGGTTTTTTTATGATTTAATTAAAAAAATAAAAAAAGTGATAAAAGTGTGGTTAGGAGGTTAAATTTGCCATGGGGGTGCTCGTTTTTTAACCCAGAGCATCCACAAAACCCCTAAACCCACTTTTCCTAAGTTTTGAGTGAATATTATCTACTTTAATAAAAATTCTCTCAAAAATAATTACGAAGAATTATTTAATTAAAATAATAAAGTTTGGAGAAAAATCAAATTCTCTAAAATTGAGGGATTTGAGTCAAATAAAGGCCAAGTCCAGCTGGGAATCAGTATCGGAGGTGATTTCAATCAAGAGATTGAGCTTTCAGTTAACTATCCAATCACCACAAGCTATCTCTCCTTGGGATTTGCGCCCTCCTTCCTTGGTTGAGCGACTTTCCTATTTGGAGTCTTCTTATTGGATGGAGGAGTTTACAAGGTGGAGGAGGGGAGCTCCTCTCTTGAGGTGGCAGCCACCTCATCCTCTCATGCCAACCAAGAGCTTGTTAAGCTCTAGTTCCATCCTCAAATCACTCCATTGATTTAGAGATGTGCCCTCATGGCCCTAATTCGTCCCCTCTCTCTTGTAACTCTATAAAAGCCAGGCTCTTGCTCCTCATTCAGGGTGGATGCAAGGAACCTTTGTGAGATTTGTATTGTAACGCTTGTTGCCTTTGTGCAACCTTCTGAATAAAGTTGAAGGCTTTGGAGATTCATGAGGTGTGATCCATTGATGCATGTGCTTGGTATATGAGGTGATATAATTTCAATTCTTTCATGCTTTGTTGATCGAAATGATATAATTAGTCTATGCTTTAGAGGGCTCTTTGAAGCACATAAGAGTAGATGTTTGTAGTTTCAAGTTATCTGCTTACTTCTTTACTTCTAGAGATTTGAAAAGCATTGTCATATTCAGTTATATTTCATGTTTTTTTGGTTTCAATTGGTAGGAAGTACTAGCTCTAATATCTGTGTTGCAAGTGTGATAGATTTTGTTCGCAGATCACCTTCCCAAGTAAAAGGTTGAGCTAAGTTGCATCTCCTTTTCTTTGAGCCAAGTACAAGTGTTTCTCTCAATTACCAAGTGAGATCCAAGGCTCTTTCAAGAAGGTTCAAGATTGAGGAGCCATTTCTTCTTCCGTCCTTGAAACTCAAAAATCTCTATCTCTTTACCTTGTTCTTACTCTACTTTTGCTTAACAAAGTTAGATCTACATAGTTGCATTATTTGAATCTGATTTGTCATTTGAAAATTAGAGTTATAAAAAGTGTTTCAAAGCCTTATTTGAAGCTTAGATCTAGTTGTAAATCGTCAATATTTGAAGTACTAAATTTTCCTATCATTTGTAAATATTGTCTTGTAGTTTTTATGTGATTTAGCTAACCATATTAACATCCAAATAAAATTTCTGTTTGCTGTTTTTTCATGTTTATTTTACAGGAAAGCGAGGAAAATAAGTTTTTTTGGAGCAATAAACTCATAAAAAAATCCCTTTTCTTCAACCCCTTGCTCTCCCTTAGCTTGTTTCAAAGCTTAAAGTCTCTTGAATCTCGCAATTTTTGCAGATCAAGAGCGTTCTCTATCAGAGAGTTATTATTTGTAATAATTATTAATAAAAAGAAGTGGGATTACGGCTCCCACACCCCTCATCCCCCATTTGGGGGAAGCCTGTATCTGGCCCTTACTTGCTTATCGATTTTTTGCATAGTTAGATCATTAACATGCTAGATTAGTTTCCATTTTGCAAAGGTAATTAGAAAAGTAACTTAGAAGTTTTTTCTTTTCGAAATTGCAAGAAAGTTCCAAGTTTCCAAATTTTTTCCCTTTTCACATGTTTAGTTAGTTTCCAAGTTTTATCTTTAGTTCCTTTTTGCTTTTTATAAGTTATTTAATTCCATCAAGATCTCTTGAATCTCGCCATTTGTGGATCAAGAGTGCTCTCTGTCGGAGAGCCTTTTATTTTTCTTTTTGCTTAAAATCTCTTGAATCTCACTTTTAGCAGATCAAGAGTACTCTCTATCTGAGAGTTTTTATTGTTCTCAAAATCTCTTGAATCTCGCATTTGCGGATCAAGAGTGCTCTCTGTCAGAGAGTATTACAATTGGAATTAACATTTTGCAAACACCGTGTATGTTCTACCCCTCGTAGGCTGGTTTGAGCTTTGGGATATCAAAAACGGTTATTCGCACTTCATAATTTTTTCACATTTAATTAATCCACTCATTCTAATAAAAGCAATTCCCCTTTAAACCAACGAAAATCCGGCGTTGCCTTGTTAGTGATCGAAAGTGGGGAAATTTTGACTAAGGAAGAGGAACAACTGGGAGGCGTCCTCAGAGCACAGTTATGCTACACCCTTGTTGGTGTAGTGTTGAACACTGCTCTCGAGATTCCATTCCAGTCCACATGTCCTTGTATATCGGGACATCGGGAATCTCCTCATCCCACAATTAATCAACTCATCCCATAAAATACATAATAAAATAAACAAAGAGCACTCGCACAATGGTCCTCTCAGCTTTTTAAAACGGACAGTGACTCCATTAGCACTGGTCTTTTCATCAGCAACAAAATTTTGCAAGTCTTTGTTTTTTTATCATTCTTATACATTGTTGTTATTTTATTATATCATGCTGTGGATGTGTATTGATTAATTTGGCAAACAACTTGGTTTAAATTTGCATTAAATTCAAAAAAATCCTAAAACATCCATTCCAACCATTCAAACATTAACTAAAAGCCTTAGAAACCTTTTCTTTTAGTAGGGTCTACCCTCCTTGGCTTCGTTAGGAGTTTGCCTAAACGGAGGAGTTGGGATCAGGTGACAACACCTTACTCTTTGCTTGCCCCCAAGGCCACACCGAGCAACTTCGAAAGATTTTTGCTGTGCTTCCCCCCTAGGTGTGCATCTCGGCGGCAACATGGTTCACCTGTATAGCTCTCCAGTGATATTGAAAACATTTACAATAAGGATTGTGAGGGCTTATACCCTCATTATGAACCTTAAGGCTTAATATTTTTCAAGACAAACATTGTCAATGAACTTATCCATCTTTGAATTAGTAGACCATCTAGGAAGATTCAATGGCTTCAAATTTGTTCTCTTGTGGTATTA
Organism: Larix kaempferi; assembly: GCA_027924585.1. Lineage (NCBI taxonomy): Eukaryota > Viridiplantae > Streptophyta > Pinopsida > Pinales > Pinaceae > Larix > Larix kaempferi. The sequence goes on along the minus strand of BSBM01000299.1, from coordinate 57,631,380 downwards.
AGTCGTGGAAGGATAGGTAGAGAAAGTATCAATAATGTCGACGGATTCCTCGTCCTCATTCTTCCTAGTGAGAACAAATGTTAAAGAATGTTGGAATTAGTGCATTGGTTCTTTAGGAGAGTAGGAGTCACTCTTCAACTATGATCACTTGACATTGACCTAGTTGATCAATCATTGGGAGAGTGCCAGTTAAGGTTCTTTTGTCTCCCTTAAGAATATTGTAACAATAAATTATTAAGAATTATGGCTAACATCGTTGGGAGAATTTTAGCCATCTCAAAAATCAATTGAAGGTAACAAGGTTATGACTTTTGTTGGAAGTGGTGTTGCAATATCATAAGGTAGAAAGTTTTCAATCAAAATAAGAAATAGATATTGAGGGAATCCCTTTTTGTTTCCTCAACTATTATAAGTGATAGCATGCTCTACTTATTTCTGGTTTAGGATTTCTTTTGTATAGATTAGAGAAAATAATGCTTTACACGGAACTTGAACAAACAAGTATTCTAGTTTTGAAAACAAAACTGAAATTTTCCAAGCAAAAGCAGTACCTTATAAAGAGTGGCAAAGAACACAAGTGAGTTTAAATTCTAACCCGATTAGATCATACAAAGAAGCTAACGAAGGTTCAACAATAAGAGGGTAACAAACAGTCAAGGGGTAGTCCAATTAGTCCTAAGGGAGGACTAGAAGAAGTTTCAAAGTAGGAAAATTATTGAACAACTAGAGCAATCTTTAGAACACATAATACTTTCAAAAGATTTAGAAGAAAGTTATAGTCCAAAAGCATGTCAAAATAAAAATTATAGACTCTAAAGATGAAACAACCATTAGTGTAAGTCACTCTAGAAAATTGACCTGTAAGAGATTAAGAAGAATAGTAGAATGCCTTTTGTAACAAAAGTACCAGTACTACAAAGAAAAGAAAAAAATGGAATACAATTGCATTGGGAAAGGTTGCCATTTCAAAATAGGGAAAAAGAAGATGAGGCAATCAACACTTAAAATACAAGTTGTTGATTTGCATCATTGTACACTAGAGCCATGTTAGCCCCAAAATAGTCACCATGTTATATCTTGTCTTGTAGCTTATTCTGTTTTTAGTGTGTTATACATAATAACATATGATTGATGGGAATATTAATATGTAACAATGATATAATTTCTCAATGAGTGTGTCTTGAGTTACGTCATTTTGAAGGAAGAATTCATCAGAGCTTGCAATAGAAGTTCCACCTACACAATATGGAGTTAATTTGATACAAACCCAGCTAGTGATTGTATAACCTAAGATGCTATTTGCATGGCCTAAGGGGTTGTATAGTTGTCAATAGTTTGCATGATAAAGTAATTCCTTCCTATCTATAATTCATGTTCAGCATTTAGATTTGTACTTCACATTCACTGCTTCTGTAACTTTGTGTTATTTTACTTAAATTAGTTGGTCTCTAGTAGTGGATTTTATACCTTCTGCCTTTCTTTGATGTGTTCTTTTCATTGGCTATTCTAAGGACACTCCCTTCTCTCTCTTTGATTTATTTACCATATCATAGCATTTTGAATCATTGAATGGAACGATTCGAATGCAATCGGATGGTGACAGAATGTTATGAACCATAAAAGATTGAGAGTCTTCTCCCCCATTAGATATTGAACAAATAGTTCCTTGATGCATACTAATTATTGAGTCTCCCCATTGGAAGAAAAGATTAGTTGGCCCAATTTGTTATGGAATGTTGTATTTTTCATTTTTCAATTACTATGCCTATTGAACGCTTTTGTGATTCTTTTCTTCTTTATTCTGAATGTCAGTCAGTTGCTTATGTTCCCTGTTTCTGTGTTTTCATTTAAAAAAAAATACCATTTTAGCATGGATGTTGCATTTTTTTCTAGCAGGAAAATGGTTATGAATGTGAAATTGTTCTCTGTTCATATTGTTTTATCATTCGAATGAATTTCAAATAGGAAACAGTCAACCTAGGAAACTTATTTTAGGCATGACAAACATTAAGATATTGTCCTTGGTGAACCACTCAAACGATGAGCTATTTTTTTAATACTTTACAGGTGGTCTGCTTCGAGTCAAAACGGAGCTTTAGAGCAACTGGGATATAAAGAAGGTTTTAGAGTTGATGTTGATGTTCCAGATGGCACATGGGCAGAGTCTCCTAGTTACCATGACGTGCTGATTCTGAACACAGGTCACTGGTATGAATTATAAACGATCTCTTGCTTTAATAGCTCAGAGTCTCTTTCTACCCTTTTCCCTATCATTTCTTTCAGGTGTGGTCAATAGAACATGGCTAGCTTTTATACAAGAAATCTCCCTCATGCAGAAATGAAATTGAGTTCACAAATAAAACAGTACCACAGTGATATAGAAATTGACCTTGCAACACTTTTTAATGCTAATACCTCTATTGGGTAAGTGGCATACAAGAGAACAGATATATGAGATAGCATCCAATATGGGTATTTAAAGATACATGATAATAGCAACATTCATAGCACGAGAGAAGAGATAATTTTTTACTTATTGAATGGAATAGTCATTGATAAAATAACATAGAGCACTTTTATTCACAAGGAAAATTCTAGTAGACTCAAGTGACAAGTCAGATCTGTAAATTTCCTTAAAATCCAACTAGGGCTAGAAGCATGCAAACTAATTTCTACCAATAACCACACATGGATTTCTTCACTATGCAGCGGAAAATAAATACCTAAGTTGCCAGGGTACTCGGGTACTGGTACGGGTACGGGTACGGGTACGCCACTTTTTGAAATAGGGTACTTGGGTACGTCGGGGTACTGTAGACATATATATATTATATATATAATTTAATAAATTTATAATTAATATATTTATAATTTTATTATTAAGTTAATAAGTTTAAATTTTAAAACTTTAAACTTTAAAGTTTTCAACAAGTAACACACATTTGACATTGGTATTGCTACTTGCACATTTGTCATTAATTCAAATTTGAAATTACATATATGATAAATTGATAATTGATATAAGATATTGATATGAAAGTGAAACATTAGCATAATAGCATGATATATGTCTATGACTCCATGAGTCCATTGTCATACTACATCCAAAATTTGGCAAATGGCATGCCTCATTTGCCATAGTTCCGAACATGAAATACAAAATAGCAAAATGAAAATAGTCAAATACTAAACATAAAGCAAGTAAACATCATAGTTGATTTGGCTTCCTCAAGCCATCTCTTCTAAGTCAACAGCATCTGCAACATCACTGTCATTTGCATCAACATCAAGGAGGTCCTCGGTCAACAAGCTCTCCATGTAAGTATCACTATCAAGTGGAGGGTCCTCATCTATAGCAACTGGAGGTATCTCGACAAGGCCATCCGGTTGTATTTCCTCATCCACACATATGGCATCATCCGTGTATTGGTCCCATCTCTTGAAAGGACCCTCTTTGTACCCAGGGTCTTTTCGAGATATGAGACGAAGTGTGCTATGAATGTAGACTAGGTTCTCTGCCTTCTTCGACCCCAACCTGTTTCTCTTCACAGAATGGATGAAACCATAAGTGCTCCAATTCCTCTCACAAGACGAGGAACTAGCTACCTGCAAGTGCAATCAACACTGTTAGGGAAAGGCTACCAAATTAAATTAATTAAAATTTAATATAGAAACAAGATGTGGAAGTAGCTACTTGCCCAAGTAATCGTATGGCAAATTGCTGCAACTCAGGAGCATCAACACCATGAAGCCACCACCAATCAATCGGATCCTTCTTCTTGCGCCTATCAGCCAAAGAAGCATGTGAACCAAAGACACCTCGCCCACGTGAAAATTGGGCAAATTGAGATCGTATCTCAGAAGCATCTTCTGTAGAACCATATATTTTTTTAATTGCATTCATAAACCCTTTAACCACCTCTCTATCTTGGGAAGGAGGCCTCCTTCCTGTTGTGGAATCATACCATTTGGGATTAACTGCATAGGCTGCCATATGAAGTGGGCTGTTCAATTTATTCCATCGCCCATGTATAAATGATTGCAACTGTGGCCATAAAGTAGGATCTTTCTTGTTTGTGATGGATTCGATCCTCTCACACATAGAGTCCATGTTCTCATAAATCTCACCTAAACATGGACCATCTGTGTCTGCATAGCGAAGCATATCACATATTGGCTCTACAAATTCCACAACAAATTTTACATCAACCCAAAACCGATCATCCAATATCAATCGCTTCACCTCTATAGCTGCCTCTGAGGTAGATTGTCTCCATTGCTCCCACATATCACTGATAACTGTGGCAGCTAAAGCCCCTTTCATCTCCAAAAGCCGCCTAAGCAAAATGTAGTAACTTGCAAATCTAGTGTCAGCCGGCTTAAGAAGCTCCATTTTGGCATGCTTGCGGTAAATGGCTTGTGATTGGTGGTGGTTGCATATGAACATTTGGATTTTACGGCCATTCTCAATTAATAACCGAACCCATTCAAGTTTCCCAATGTCTTTCAATGCATTATTCAACGAATGCACTGCGCATGGTGTCCAAAAGATATGCCTATGGTACATCAAGAAATAAAAAATTAAAAACAAAATTAGAATTTGCAGCGATTTATAAATTCTGATTTAACTTTTAAGTACTAAAAATTAGAAAAAAAAAAACATACTTGTAAATTTGTAATTAAAAATCAGACTTGGAAAGTTGGAAGTGGACACTAACCTATACTCCTTTTGAACCATCACCCCCGCTGCTTTGCAAACTGGAGCTGCATCAGTAACAACTTGAACAACATTGGTTGGCCCCACCTCCGCAATGGCATCACATAATTGGTCTTTCAAGAACACAGCGTTCTTTTCTTGACCAGAACAATCAATGGCCCTTAGAAAATATGGACCAGCTATGGAAGAGACAATGATATTTATCAATGGACGATTCCGACAATCAGTCCAACCATCCATGATAATGGAGCACCCATCTACACTCCAAGATCCCTTCAATGGTGCCATTGCCTTCTCAAGACGATTTTTCTCCTTGTCCACCAACACTGTTCGGAGCTTCTCATAACTAGGTGGCTTATACCCCATAGGTCCATTATTAATTGCATGAACCATTTGCTCAAAGTATGGTGAGCGAGCTGCATTGAAAGAAATCCCGCATGCAAGAAAAAATCTTGCTATGGCAAGATCAACACCCTCTCTGCCTTTGACATCAAACATGTCATAAAGGCCACCAAGTTTTGGTCTTTTGTATCCCTGTTTAGTGCTTTTTGATGATTTTGATGGCACATGCTCATCACCAAGCTGAACTTCTTCATCATCCGATGGCATTTCATCATCATCGGTGTCATCCTCAATAGCATGAGCTAGAGGCTTTGAGGTTCCCTTCCCTGCCTTACCCTCAGCCCTAAGTTGCTCTTTTTGTACAATAGGGAGTCTTAAGGGATCCTCCGGATCTCCAGTACAAGCTTCAACACCCATCCTTTGAATATTCATGAAATGGGCTTTCACTCTAGTATAGGTCCCTTTCCACTCAGCCTTGCAAAGTTTGCATTTTATTAAGGCTGTCCCCCCTGAAGACTTTTCTGGTTTTTTCTTCTCCACATGCTTCCATAGTGGATATTGTGGATTCCCTGAAGACATTTTGATTTTTGATTTTTGAAATTTTCCTTTGGACTGTATTCTTTTGACACCGTCACACCTCCAACAACTACCATACACCCCTCACAAATGAACTGAGCTGATAATGCCTGAAATTGACAGTGCAAAGATGACAATTAGCATGAAAATTTGACAGTGCACAGATGACATATCTACTGGCTGATACAAACACTGTTGATGATAATTTAAATTGATATATATTAATTATTATATTATATACTGTAACTCGCAGCTAGCAATTGCTGATTAGTGATTACATATCTATTAATTTTTCAGTGTTCACTGTTCTCTCTTGACAAAACAATTAGTATTTTAAATTACAACTATATTTAAAATTTACAACTTTACAACTGTTCTCCATCAATTGATTGTGGCTCCATCTATGTTTGCAAGTTATTATCATTCGATTGTGGCTCCATCAATTGATTGAAGATATGAATTGCCATTTATTGCTATCCCTTGAGGTCTGGTCTGTACATAGCAGCCCCATCCCATGCAAGTTTGCAACTAAAAAACACAGGATGTATGGACAATGAAATCTACACGAATTCTGGTCATTGTAACTTTTGAATTTAAGGACATTTTCCAGCAGCATAGCAGCATTCTGAGACAGCAGACTGGGGTTCTGTGAGGGTTTAGGCTGCTAATTTGAGGACAGAAACAAAATCCAAATCCTGGCAGCCAGAAAAAGGGTGACACCGTGACGCTAAGTCAAGCTTGGGCCTATTTATAATTATGACACAAAGGGATATCAATTCAAAATTTCAAACATCTCTCAATTCATACTTAATACTTATTAATTATTATATTAACTTATTAATATTAACTTATAACTAAAATTCATAATATTAAATAATAAATTTAATAAATATTAAATTATTAATTATTAAACTAACACTAACAGCCATAATATTAACTAATGCGGAATGCCAAAAGGCAAAAGCAAATATTTATAAATTTTAAAATTTATAAGTTATAACTTATATATAACAGAAAATCTGAAAAAAATGAAAAATTGAAAATTTAAACAATGCCGTGGATAGTGGCCTCCACCTCCAACTCGACAGGGGCCTCGACCTCCAACTCGACGGCGGCAACCTCCAACTCGACGGCAGCAGCTCCGGCACTCGACAGTAGCAGCTAGGGCACTCGACACACTCGACACAGCGGACACACAGCAGCTCCGGCAGTCGGCACTCGACACACAGTGGACACACAGCGGATCGGGATGACTGATGCACAGAAAATAAAATAAAACGGCACTCGAAATTTCACGGTTTTAACTTTTAAACTTTTAGGTTACCTGCCCCACCATCCACCTCGCCTCAAAAGCAAAAAAAAAACGCGTTTTCCAGGTCCGCGTTGTCGGTTTCAAGCCCGGACGTACCCGCTGCGTACCCAAAAACGCGGTACTTTGCCCTTTTTCAAGTACTTGTGCCCGATTTTTGTTATCCAAGTACCGGGTACGTGGGTTGAGTACCGGGTACTTCCCGGGTACTCCCAGAGGTACCCGTACCAGTACCAGGTACGGCGGTACGGGTACCCGGTACTGGTACGGGTGCCCGACCCCCGGGTACGGGTACCTTGGTAACGTAGATAAATACTGAAAGAAATATAGCAGCAGTCACATCAATCGAGACAACTCAATCTTTTTGGGCATAAACCCCCAGACAAAACCCAAGATGGGAAAACCGGTGCAGCAGTACGAGATATTTATTTTATTCAGAAAATATGGAGCAATACAATTCAGATTTCGATTCTGCCCAATTGGCAAAATCGTACCACAGAAAAACAATGAGAAAAACCTGTAAGATGGCACGGATCCGAATGTAGCAAAGCTGCTGCTGTTGTACGGCCTGCTGTATGGAATCCGTATGACTGTATGGAATTCCGTACGATCACCTCTGCTTGCTGCTGTTTCTCTCTCTTGCAGATCTGCCTTCCTTTTCTGGATTTTTGCTCCTCCGTCTTCTTCTCAAAACTCTCTCTCTCACACTCCTTTTTCTCTGTCTCTGTCAGAATGCAATTGTGTGTCCTCTCCACCAATTGATCTTTCTTTTATAACTCAATGTTAAGCGAATAACCTAATCTCACTATAGATCTAAGGTTGAGATCTTCTGGTGAGATTGGATGGCCAAGAGTAGATCTTGCCATCACTTTAAATAATTCACTTACACTTTATAAAAAGCGTTTCATTAAGTCAATAATTAATTAGATCACTTTAATTAATTTTCCAAAGTGAACTTAGGAAAAGTTAATTAAAATACAGTTGGCTTCCAATTAATGTCTTCTGCATGCAAAGACACATGCATGCAGGAAGACCTTCCTTAGTTGTCACTTTCTAACACTCCCTCTCCACGAGGAAGGGATTTGGTAACAACCCCAACTTGTCTCTGAACTTCACAAACTTGAGTTTGCAAAGTGCCTTGGTGAATATGTCTGCTACCTGCTCATTTGTCTGTATGTACTCCAACTGAATGAAATAACCTGAGACTAATGCCCTCCTGTCTACAAAACTCATCAAACTCCTTGGAGGTATACTCACCCCCATTGTCTGACCTGAGTGCCCAAATCTTCCTCCCTGTTTGGTTCTGCACAAGAGCTTTGAACTCTTGGAACCTCTTCAAGGCTTCCTCAGACTTCTTGTTTCTCAGGAAGTAGATCCAGGTCTTCTTGGAGTGATCATCAATGAAACCGATATAATACTCAAAACTTGTCAACGAAGCAGAAGACATGGGTGCACATAAATAAGAATGAATCAAATCTAGTACTCCACTTGATCTAGTATCATTGCTTGGAAAAGCAGTCTTGGTGTACTTTGCCAAAGCATACCCTCTGCATACACCACCCTGCTCTGTGCTAAACTGCAGTAAACTTGTAGACATCTCCCCATCAATCTCAAAGCTGAATGATGAAGGTGGGCCATCCTCCTGTGCCACAACTCACACATCTCGTTGCTACTGCTAGTGTGGGCCAATGCATGATGAGGCTGGAAGAGAAGCTTGTACAGTTTCCCACATCTAACTCCAATAGCATATGAAGTAGATGGTTTTGCTGCTTTGGGAAAAATATAGACTTTCCCATCTAGGACACACACTCCAAAATCCCTGTCCTCAATAGTGGAAATTGAAACAAGGTTCTTCTTCAACCTAGGGACATACAAAACATCCCTCAATGCCATGGACTGCATAGAATCCCTCTGAAAGGTAACAGTCCCTTGCCCAACTGTTCTCACAACCGTGTCATCACCGAACACTACCTCAAGACTCAAGCTGGTCTCAGTAATCTCGGTGAACATATCTCGAACACCCGTCATATGGCTCGAGGCCCCACTATCAATGTACCAAGTGGAAGGAGTGGTGGAAGCACTCAACGAATGACCAACCAATAAAGAATACTGAACCTGGTCCTCCACATCATTACTGGTGATAGATGTCCTCTCTGTACACCTAGCATAGAGAGAAAACTCTCCCTCAAAATGTGAAGCAAACTAATCAATACCTGCTGTTGCTGCCGTCTGTTGTCCCTTCTTCTTCTTGTTCAGACACTGTCCAACATAGTGTCCAAACTTCTGGAAAGCAAAGCACTTGACTTTGCACATTTCTTTCTTTTGCTCAACAGTGTGCTGTTTGGACCCACCCTTAGGACCCTTCTTGAACTTCTTCTTCTTTCCCTTTGCTGCCAACGCTACATTATCCTCATCCTCCCTGTTATGTAATGAACTACCCTATATATATCCTCTCCGAGTCTCCTCCTGTATGAAGTCGTCCCAAAGACGATCCCAAGAAGGCATATGCTCACGAGCAACCACAGTCTGTACGAAGACACCCCATAGCTGTGTCACGCCATTTAAGGCTGTTCGCACCAACTCACTGCCCTGTACAACCTCCCCAACAGTTGCAAGTTCATCTCTCACCTGCGTGATCCTAGGAAGGTAGGATGCCATGCCTTCACCCTTACTCATGTGAACACTCATCAACTTTTCCCTCAACACCATCTTCCTGTTTTCATTCAAACTTTGGTGAAGATTAGTTAAAGTTGTCCACATCTGAAAGGCATGATGATTATTTGAACTTGTACTTAGTATAATTATCTATTAACTGCCAGTGAAATGATGCTAGTCTTGCTATCAGAATGATTAATAGAGCATGCTTTAACCATTTGCACTTCCAGCATCAGGCATTTCTAGCCCGGGTCATATTTTGATCAGTCTTGACCTTGTCAAACTTGGTTTGACCAAGTCAACCTTGGGATCCGTGATGAGTTGGACCTGTTGTCCGCCAATATGCACACCGGTAGCGGAAATCTTTCGAAAGCTGTCTCTTCACTAAAAGTGAGAGAGGTGTGGCCTTGGGGGCAAGCAATGAGCCAGGTACTGTCACCTGAATCCCAGCTCCTCCGTTTAGGCAAACTCCTAACGAAGCCCAGGGGGGTAGTCCCTAAAAGAGAGTTTCACTAAGGCTCTAGTATTTATAGTGTTTTTAGGTGTTGTGATGCGGATGGGTGTTGTTTAGGAGTTTTTTAGAATGAGACCAATTTAAAACGTGAGATAAACACAAGATAATAATGCAATCCACGTTGCGAAATAAGATAACAAGATGGCAATATGATTCAAGACTTGATTAATTACTAGAGCATTCACAATATGAAATAAACACAAGGACAAATGGTCCTGGTCAATATATACTTTTAAACAACCAGTGCCTTATGGAGTCAAAGAAAATTAAAGATTGTGATGCTGAAAGTGTGGGTCTTGAAGAAATGCCGTTTGTGAGATCGTTGTGCAGATTATCTTTGTAAATTGAAGATTTTAATGGTCTTGATTATTAGGCTAAAACCAAGGATATTCAAGAGAAAGTCCGGAAAAGACAATATCAAGTGCCTCCGTTCAAGGACATGTCGGGCCACCCAGTGCTCTAGCTAGGTCGCGCAATGCTAACCAGCAAACTAGAGGCTGAACATGGAATCCCGGCGCCCCCACTAAGAGATTACCCACTGAAATTACCTTATCGATCAACTCCGGATTGGTTGGTTATGGGGATGAAAGTTTTATTAGTTATCACTTATGAATTAACAACTCTTCCACCTTTCTGAGTACTAGCCCAACCGTTTCCGGCTGGCAGAGCATACGGGTGTAGGACAGAAACCAAGGTAAATTAATTAAAGGGGTGTATGAGTGGAAAATTTTATTATCAGAGAACCTTGTTCAACTCTCCGACAGAGAGCGCTCTTGACTTGATCTTATGACCATAGTTCAAGAGACTTGCTAAGCTTAAAATGCCTAATGCAGGGAAAATGCAAAACTAAGAATGCCCTCCGATAGAGGGTGCTCTTGACTTGGATTTGGCCAAGTTCAAGAGACTTTGGTTCGTTTTAAGAAGCAGGTGAATTGTAATAGCAGTATATCTCAACTTAAAAAGATTTAAACAATAAGATTGATCAGCAAGATATGAATACTACTAACAATACTATTTGCAAAATAAAATGAAACTGAGTAAATCTAGTGTTCTACCACACAACTTCTAATCTAATAGGTGGGATCGATCTCTGAACAAGATCAACCACTAGAAGCCACCAATCCTGGAAACCTTCCAGCTAGCTGGATGTCCACAAGAAGTTGATGGGGGAGCGAGAAGCTACCACAAAACTATGTGGCCTTTGGGATACAATCCGAAAGTTAGCTATTCTCTGGTCAAGGATTGGAAGAGAAGATAAGATAACTAAACGGAAAATAAAACTAAACTACCCAAGAGTCTCTTTCAGGTCAAAGACCCTACTCGGGAGAGCATGGGGGTAAGTAAATATGGAAAGATGAGCAAAATGACTTATTGAAATAAAACTAAACTAAGAGCATATGAAAAGATCTAAACTAAGCCAATCCACAAAACCCAACACTCTTCCCCAAATGGGGAAGAAGACCAAAAATTGGAGGCCTCCTCCACTTGAAACTTTTATTAAATGATTACAAATGCCTTGGGTTTGAAACCTTGCAAGGTCTTTCAAAGCAAATAAACAAAATATGGAAATAAGACTTATAGCCCTTGAATGGCTTTTACAAAGGAGATTATAGCTGTTTCTTTGATCTTGGTTTACGTCTTCTCGTTGAGTGAAACTTTGAGCCTCTTTAGATCTTGTCTTCACAATTGGTTTCCTTCTTGAAAAAACCTACTCAAGCTTAGCAAATGATCAACAATGCACCCATTAACATTAGAAAAAATAAAACCAAATTTGAGACTAGTTAAGTCTAGATTCAAAAAAATGACTCTAAAATGAGAAATGCATGAGATTTTAACATGAAATCTTAACTATGATGAAACGGACCAGCGAACAATAAACTCTTGAAATGCAATGGGAAAGAGATCTAGATCATAAAAATTTTGAGAAATTTTTTGTGGAAAATATTCTATCTTTTCAACTTGCAACTAGGGTTTAAAAATGCAAACTATACTAGTGTGAAACAAGAGATCTAGAATGCCCTAAAGTTAACTTTCAATGCATGCCAATGCCAATGCTATAATAAATTGAGATCTAATCTATCAAAGAAACAACTCAAGCAACTAACTTTCAAAAACGACTTAGCCAATTCGTTTTTGTACTTTTTATGGTTTTTAGGGGTTTTTTGGGAATGAGGACGAGAGGAAGAAAGGCAAAAAACGAAAGCAAGGATGGGAAGGTAAATCTAGGGTAAAGATAAAGGGACAAAAACGAGAGGCAAAGAGAGAGGGCAAGATGGAATAAAAACGAGGAGATTTGGAGGGGGACGAGAGCAAGAAGGTAGGGCTAAAGAGGTTGGACGAATGGAAAGGAGGGAGGAGAATCAAATGGAACGAGAGCTAGGGAAGAAGAAGGTAGGGCTAAAGAGGTTGGACGAATGGAAAGGAGGGAGGAGAATCAAATGGAACGAGAGCTAGGGAAGAAGAAGGTAGGGTTTTGGTGAATGGAGAGAGACTAAAATGGAGGCTTCAAAGTGAAGGTGAAAGCGGAGCTAGAGGAAGGAAGCTCGAATCTAAGGTAACCAAGTTTTAAAATGTAGATTTTTTGAAACTTTGATGGGTGAGGAAGAGAGCTCTTTGTAGTTTGGTTTTGGAGAAAAGATGAAGGAGCTTGAGGATCCTGTAAAACAAAAGATATTAGTGGGAAAAAATCCTTGCTTGTGAAGTCAAGCTAGATGCAACCTAGCTCACACTTGTCTTCACCTTTGACAATACTTGTAAAAACCCCAACACACTCAAACATACAAGTGAAATCAAATGCTAGTATGTTAGATAACCAAGACTAAATCAACATTGGTATAACCGAATACTTCTTGCTCATTTAAATCTTTGGAAAACATCACACATAATCAACTTGAATACAACAAATGACTATTCTCATGGACTAAAAATAGCCTTCTTGAGCTAGCAATATTGAAAGAAACACTTGCATAAAATAAGAGGAAGGTTATAGAAAGATATCACCTTAGTGCATTAGACACATTCACCACACAAATTTGAAAACACATGGACCTCCAAAGTCTTGATCTTTATTCCAATATGAGCATGAAAATATTACAATTCTCGGCAGAGTTTTCTTGCATCCAAAAATTCATGAGATAATAACCCAAATGGGCCTCTCTTTATAGTAAAACACACTAGCTAACCCTAGGTCGAATTGGCAATGGGTAGATAGGTCAAATTCCAATCAATCAAGGGCTTGGAGAGGTAGACAAAGGCCAAAGTCGAGTTCTTGGTTGGTAGGATTTGGCAATGTGGCAAGGCTCGACTTTGAGGTAGGTTGAGATGAAAGCCTCAATGAATCAACACACTCCAACAAGGATGCATGCGAGCTAAGGTAGGAAAGGCGTGATCCTTGGTAGGCTTGACGTGAGCATGTGGAGATATGCTAGCTATTTGGTGGATGGCAAGTGGCATAGGTAGGTGCTAACTCGCATGGATGGAGCATGGGATGTATCACAACCAATTACCACGCTCCAACAAGGCTAGACTCGAGTTTGATGAGGATTGACGTGAGGGTTTGAGGATATGCGAGTTGGTTATGGTGGAGACATGTGGTAGCAAGTAGGTATAGACTCGAATCAACAAAGGGAGCCAAGCTTGGTAGGTGTGGTGAGTCATGAGGGTGCCCATCTAATCATTAATGCACATTCACCAACCCAATCATCAAATGACAACACACCAAATCGATTTTTTGCATGAGGAGGGCGAATTGCCTTGAACGGATAACACTCTAGTGACTGGATAGTTGACTGGGAAGACTTGGAGTTGATTGGAATCCTCCTAAATGCTCATTGCCATGTCATTTAGCCTTTTATTTTAATCAAATTGATTAATTTTGGAGAGATTTGGATTATCTCCAAAATATTCAATTTTATTATTTTAATTAATAATTTCTCTGTAAATGACTTTTCAGAGAAAATATTAATTATGAGGCTGAATTGACATCCGAAAGTTGGGTTTAACTGCTTCATGTGTCATGTGTGATTTTTGGCTTATGAAACGAGCCATCAAACACTAAATTCGGACCCCGGATGACTGACATATTACAGACTCAAATTTCTCTATTTAAACTATAGAGAAATTTAATTAAAATTTAAATAATTAAAAAATAAAAAACCCCAATTCCGACGCGTCCGGTAAATTTTTTTCGAAATTTTTTCTGGGGGTCCTAGAGACTTAGGACATGACCAAAACCTATTCTAATAGTGTCTAGTAGGTTTATACATTACAGTTGGACCCTAATAACCCCCCATGGCCAAATTTCCAAAATCGGGCATTCCAGCTTTGGAGGAAGCGGGAGAAAAACCAAGAGATTATATCTCGCCTGAAGCAAAGTATAATCTGACGGTGAAAAAACTCCCTGGAATACCTTAGTTGTTTAATCCAGTCATGGGGAACCGAGCCACTCAGACCCTACTAGCACACTTTGATACAAACCCCCATGGGGCCATGGTCATGTCGACTCAAAAACAAAACTGGCTAGCCAAAACCGGCTAGACCCAAATATATGAAACCCAGATACTCTGGAAGTGAACACTGATGTGTTCCAACACTGGCGGCTCAATAATGTTTCAACTATTGTACAAATCAGTTGATAACAGGACCAGTGATGTTATATGATGATGATTTATGGTTCTGTGATACACCTTTGATGATTTCATACAGTGGACACAGGTTTCATATGATGGTTGATGTATTTTTTTACGGTTATTATTATCTCCAGACCATTATTTTTATATAGTCCGGGTATGGTTGAGGCTACATATGATCATACAGGTTGCCAAAGGGTGTATGGGTACTCATCTCTAGTAAATTTGGACCTTCTAAGTCCATTGAGACACTCAGTTAGCAATTACAGGCACTCTTAGTGATGCTATAGTCAAATTTCCACTTTTCTCCAGTTTTGCCATGCAAAAATGGCCTGTACAGTAGTTGCATTGATCTAGCATGTTCTCCTAGGGTGCTATAGAGGGGATGGGGGGTCTAGCCACTTGTTATTGCCATGTTACCCCATCTCCAGACATGTTGGTGCAATTAGATTTGTGTCCGGGACACCAGGCAGTGAGCTACAAGCATTTTTGATGATTTTTCGATGGAATAAAAATGGTATAAAAAGGTCATTGAGGAAATCGATTGGGCAATTGAGGCAAGGTTTTGGCATGAGGTTTGTTCAAAGTTCATTTGTGATGTATCCCACTCCTTCCAGATTAGCTTGCAGCAGTCAGTGTGGTCCACACACACTCCGGGTTGTGATTTGATGTATTATTCTCTCATTGAGGGGGCCACGATTTGGTCACTTTGACATGTTATTGAGTCATATCTTATGTTATTGTGCCATGGGATGATGCTAGTGAAGGATATTAATACCTCCTAGGCCCACCATGTGCCCCTTACACTTGTCCTAGTCACTTTTATGTGGTGCGACCCCCCTAGGGCCTCTTTTAGTGAGTGCGCACCCCTCTTAGTGAGTTGATCCATGTTATATTGTTCCGGCTCATCATAGCCGTTGATTATATTGTATCTATCTTTTGATCTCCATCACTCGTTCTTAAAGTGGTTTAGGGTTTTGGTCTCTCTCATTCCTATTTAAGGAAGAGACCCCCCTATTGTAAAGGCACCTTTTGGGCTCTGAAAATACTGGAATAAAATACTATTTTGCAGATCTACTTCTTTGGCTTTGATGGATCCTCTTGCAAGTTGAATATACAATCTTTTCTTTGTGTTATCATTGCGGATCTAGCTCTTCAAACGTTTTCTCTGCAAGGAGGTCGTGTGGTAGAAGAGGAGGACGACTTGAGGGGACGCTATTGTGGGGAAACCCCATATCTTACCTTTGGATCGATCTTTGTCTCAAGGAGTATCATTATTGTATCTTCGTGACATATTTGATGCTACTTGTTTCATCTTTTCTTTCGTATAGTCATTTTCATGTATGATTGATTCTCATATAGATTGTTTCATGCAGGGAAGGGTGCACTTGTCACTCTGGAGGGATAGCGATTTCACTTGGGGAAGCTGGATCTCACTCTTGATTGCCTCACTTGGGAAGGATTATCAATTTGCAAGGTAGCCGCAAGCTTTAGAGGTAATATCTACAAGGTACGTATTTATTTTCATGCATTTTACCCATTGGTCACTTCAAAACCTCATTGTTAGAATCCTATATTTTTAGATCTGATAGATCTGGCGATTATTTGGGCTTAAAACATAAAACCCACTTCTCAATAAATTAAAGAACATCATAGCTAAAGTTTGGTTTCATTCCGATTGCATTTGACCCCCGATCTAAGGGACTGATCATCTCTTGAGGGGGATGAACTTGTGGGTTTTATGCGTATTTTCGGATCTATCACTTGGGTTATGCGACTTTTTCCTTTACACGTTAGATCTACTACTTAGCCAACCTCCTAGTGCCATTTGGACCTTAATTTCACCTTGTGGACCCCATTTCACTCATTTTCCATATTTTAAGGGTGGGCCCCACTTGTGTTTTCTTGATTGGCATTAGATCTATCTAGATCTATTCACCTACCTTCATAAGTGGCATAATCATTTCATTGGTGCCAGCATTTGTCATTCCATAAGCCTCTTCAACTAAGCCCTAACTCTATGTGTCCACTTATAATTCCTAGATCTAGATCCATTCACTCTTGATCTTCTCCTTTTCAACTTCACATTTCCCTAGGAGGTCTAGAGTTGGTTCGCTAGCCTTCATTGGCTAGCTAGGGTCTCCCCCTTGGTCTTGCTTAGGTTAGATCTAAAGTGAAGAGTGTCTGGGTTAGCGTGACAACCATTTACCTTGGGAAGCATGGCATCTCTTATGTCACCTCTTTAGTTGTCCAACGCCTCTACCGGACTACCATCCTGGATAGGATCACTTTTTGGGACAACTACAAGTTGTGTGATAACAATACCGTGAGGTACTGGAAATATGTTCGGATTATGACAAAGGTGGCTCTTCACAAGGAAATGTGGGCTGGATCGGAGTCTCTGGGAGGTGTTCAACACTACACCAAACGAGGGTGTAGTCTAACGGTATCCCGAGGTCACTATCTAGTGGTTCCCGCTTCCTTTGAAGAATTTCCCCACGCAATGTCAAGAAACGATTATGCCGGATTTTCGTAAAGTATTGGGGAAGTTGTTTTTATTAAGGTCAGTTGTTTATTACATGTGGAAAGTTAAAAAAGTGCACACTTCTGCTTTTGGTTATCCCAAAGATCAGGGTGAACCTGCGATGGGCAAGAGCATACACGGAAGGGCGGATTGTTTATTCCAATTGAGACTGAAATGAAAAAAGGAAAATGTGAGACTAATTACTACGACAAAGAGTATCTTTTCCCCAATCGAGTAAGCTCTCTTGGGTAGTTCGGTAGAGCAATGTCGGGTTACTGTTCGTTACTTTACAAAAACCATGCAAGAAAAATTAAACTAACCAAAATAAGAAAAGGGAGACTAAACTAAAGCAAAAAATAAATAATGATACAGAAAAGCAAACCATCAAGGAGGCGACACGAATCCCCCCAGGGGGGATGGGGTGCGGGCGCTTGGAAAGCCCACTTGCTCTTCTTATTATTATGTTACAAATGAAAAAAGGTGGTTGCCTTTGGTCCTTGCAGATCTGGATCCAAAGGCTTACAGGCTTTTAGAAATGAAGAAGAAAGAAGAGTGTTGCTCCGGGAAGCCTTGGATGGCTTTAGATCTTCGATTTTCCGGCAGCACCTCCTCTTGTTATGGTCATAAAAGTACAAAACCAGCCACTTGTAATGCACCAAATGTGCCCAAATGAACGTTAAAAGCATACAAATTTTAAGTATTGAAAGATAAGAATTATACACAAGTACTTAAAATTTTATTAGATCTATAAATGTAAGCATTTAAAACATAGATCTAGCAGCGTACTAAAATAAAATCAGGCTTTAGATATTCTTGTAAATCAAACTAAATTTACTTAAGCATGCAAGTAACCGTAACCATAAAAGCTTGAATTTAAAATGAAGGAAAGAGAGAGATAGAAAGAATGTTGGAATCCTGGGAAATTTTGAGCTATGGAGCTTGTTGGTGGAGAGCTGAGAGACTGTATCCTGAATGTACTTGAAGAGCAGTAGAGTCAAACTAGATCATCTGCACCTTCAAGCTTAGGCAACCTGCACAACTAAAACTACTTGCACAAAGCGTCAAATCCGATGCTTCTCATGCTAGAAATCAGAAGAGTAAGCATACAAACTAGTAATAACATACTACTTCTATACCGCGGACCTGAATAAGCAATATATGAAATCAAACTAGAATCGTAAATCCTACCAACTAGTAGTAATCCTTCGAAGGCCTTGATCATCCACATCAAATAATTAAGTTATGCTACAGTTACCTCATAAACCACTGACATTTGCATCCACACACACGTAGCACTACACCACAAATTTGCCTCCAAAGCCTTTATTATTGCAAAAGATATTACAAAATACAATACAAGAATTACCAACCTTTTAGTCCTCTCTCACCATGAGCAAAAGAGAGCTAAAGCTCTTGCTTAAATAGAAAAATGAAGAATAGGGGGGCACACTTGGTGAAGGAGAGCGTGGGCTCATTAGTGGAGGAATCAAGCCATGATTCGTGGCTTGATGAGGACGCTGCCTCCTCTATTTGGGCTGCTCAAATTCAGCCCAAAGTCTGCCTAAAAATCAGTTGCCCATTCCTTCATTCATGGGCCCCCTTCCTTGGGAAATGTGCCCTACATCACGGCGAGATGATTCCTTGATTAGTGCTTCCATGAATCAGCCCAAAACACTCCCTTAACTCCCCTTAATCAATTCTGACCTTGATTGCCTCCAAATTCCATCAATTTAGGAATTGGATTTTTCGCACTTTTTCAATTTTTTTGGTATTTCTTCTCACTTTTTTGACTTTTTCGAATAAAAGTAAAATAGATGAAAAATAAAGTGCTCAAACACTTAGGAAAGTGGGTTTAGAGGTAAAGTGGGTGCTCTGAGTTAGAAAACGAGCATCCCCATTGCCAAATTGGCCTCCTAACCACACTTTTATTACATTTTTTGATTTTTTAATTAAAATATTAAAAATAAGGGGCTTGTTTTATAGGGAAAAATTATTTTCTCGGAACTGACCAAAAAATCCTAGGGGACCTATTGCATGTCCATAATGACTCAATTTCATGTCTAGCATGCTCATAAACATTGACACTTGAGTTTTGATAACCTTCTAAGGCCTAAACACCAAGACGACATTTCGGCTTTGGAGGAGTGGGTGAAAAACTCGTCGATTATACATTGCTTATTCAGCAGTGAATAATTGACAAGGGAAAAAACACCATGGAATGTTCGCATTTGATGTCCAAGTCCTAGGAAGCCAAACTCTTTACATAGATCGTCATGCTAGCACATTTTACAAAATCCCCCAATGGGGTATGAACATGCAATTATTAAAAACAAGGGCCAAAACTTGGCCTGATAGATCTTGGAACACTGATGATGAACAATTAGATTGTTCAAGACTTCGATGGTTCACTCAGAATCCACTAAGTGCAATTTACTGGATAACAATGCAGACAACCTTAAATGGCGTGACACAACCATGGGGTGTTTTTGTACAGACTGTGGTTGCTCGTGAGCATATGCCTTCTTGGGATCGTCTTTGGGACGAATTCATACAGGAGGAGACTCGGAGAGGATATATATAGGGTAGTTCATCACATAAAAGGGAGGATGAGGACAATGTAGCATTGGCCGCAAAGGGAAAGAAAAAGAATTTCAAGAAGGGTCCCAAGGGTGGGACCAAACAACACACTGGTGAGCAAAAGAGAGACATGAGCAAAGTCAAGTGCTTTGCTTGCCAGAAGTTTGGACACTATGCTGGACAGTGTTCGAACAAGAAGAAGAAGGGACAACATACGACGACAACAACATATATTGATGATTTTGCTTCACGTTTTGAGGGAGAGTTTTCTCTGTACTCTTGTTGTAGAGAGAGGACATCTATCACCCATCAGTAGTGATGTGGAGGACCAGATTCATTATTCTCTATTGGCTGGTCGTTCGTTGAGTGCTACCACCGCTACTTCCACTTGGTACATTGATAGTGGGGCTTCGAGCCATATGATAGGTGTTCGAGTTATGTTCACCAAGATGACTGAGACCGGCTTGAGGCTAGAGGTAGTGTTGGGTGATGACATTGTTGTGAGAGCAGTTGGGAGAGGGACTTGTTATCACACCATATTAGCTGGGCTACTATTCTTGCTGAGTAGGTATCTGCACTTTTCAGAGCTTTGCTTTTACAAAGATCAACTATGATGAACATATTCATTTGAGATCACTAATGGATCAGAGCAGTATATGTATCAGATATTTATTAGACCTTGTGCCAAGGCTGAGCCTTGAGAGCTTAGATTTGATGACCGATGTGACCCTTTGTTCCATACAGTTCCAGTTCAGTGCTCAGTTGTACTATTGCAGTAGTGTTTCAGTTATTTATGGATGATGATGATTATTATGATATGATGTGACCTATGGACTTGTGATTATTTGCATTGGATTATTATCTTGTTGTTTTAGTCACCTTCATAGCATTGACTTGGTACATGATTCATGATGTGGCAGTACTATTTAAAATATAAAATGAAATATCTTGGATGATGTTATAAATATAAAATTGGGTGTATTACTCGCACACTACTGTTTTCTGACAATACCCATTGGTTTCATTACCCTGATATGAGCATAAACATGGTCTTTCTTGACATTTTTGTTTACTAGCTTAGGCAACACATTCACTTGACTCCATCCATCCATGACTTTCCTTGTTTGGCTTTAACCTTGACTTGCCTTCTTGACTTTTTGATATGGACTTCCCCATTTCTACCTCTGTGTTGGACCGCATCCATGTTTGTTTTGTGCCTCGGCTCTGAGTTGGTGACAGAACTTGCCTTTGGTGAGTTGGATTGTATGCCTAAATCATTTTGGTCAGTTGTCTCGATGTTTGGCACTGTGCAAAACTCCCCCTATTAACTTGAGTTGTTGGCTAAAACTGAAAGCACATATACTACTTGTATTGGAAATGTATTATGAAAGCCTGTGAACTTAAAATTCTAGAATGTGTTTCTTAACAAACGTGAATAAAGGTTGTAGCAATGAACTTCTAAAATACCCTGCAAAGGGTATAGAAAAGGTCCAAAAAAGCAATGGTTAATCAAAAGTTATATCTATTTATTGTTGACCTTGTAGATGTAAATATGCCCCGGATGCAAGCTGCGATTAGTTGTGCTTCTTAGCACATGTGAAATCCCAGAGGGGGCATATAGGCCAAAAAGGCCATTGAAATGAAATGAATGATCCTAATGAACCTGGATCAACTTGATGTAGACATGATGCCTAAGTTGAATAAACACTCTCTAAACAACTTATCCATTTGTGAGGAACAACCCTTCCCTTTGTTATTTTGCCCAACACAGAGTGTAGCCCCCCCTTTTCCCCGTCCAAAGTGTCACTTAGAAAAGTTGGTCAAGTCATCCCCTTTTGCCTAGCCTTCTTCTTAGCCTTCACCCTTTGCTAGCAGTTAGGCCATGTCCATTGAATGAGTATGTCTTTAAAGCTTCTGTGCAAGTAAATTATAAATAACATTGATATATATATATATATAGATATAGATATATTAACTGCCACTAAATGATGTTTGTACTTTAAGTTAAGCCGTGAATGTGATTAAAGGAACATGTCTTAATCTGTTGCTATAGTCTAGTTTTTGGTTGTATTTTGACCTAGTCAAACATAGTTTGACCATGGTTATTCTTGGGATCCGTGATGAGATGGACCACTTATGTTTTTGGATGATGATTTGTGGTCCCACATACACCTACTGATGATTCCATATGATGGACATATGCTTCAGATGATGATTGATGCAGTTGGTCAGTTTTATTATTATTTCGAGATCATCATATTTTACACTGTCCGGGTATGGTGGACCCTACAATTGACCCCACAGGTCAGTCCATGGTGTATGAGTACTCATTTCTAGTAGATTTGGGTCTTCTGGATCCATTGAGACACTTATCTTTCAGTTCCGGGCACTTCTGATGATGATAGTAGCAGTTATCCACCTGTTGACCGGTTTGGGCATGCTGATCCAGCCTGTCTAGCAGAGGCCTTGGAGGCTAGTCGTTGCCTAGGGCGCTACAGAGGAAGGGGGTGGTCCAACCACTTGATTTTACCATCATACCCCTCTTCTAGACAACTTGGTACCTTCAGTTTGACAGAGTAGGCACCCTGGATGGCAGTTCAGGGCACTTTCAGGGTTTTAAGGAGGATTAAAAAATGGAATAAAAGGGTCACTGAGGAATTCGATTAGGGCAATTGAAGCAAGGTTTTGGCACTTGGTCTTCTCAGAGGTCTTCTATGGTGAACCCCCCTTCTTCCATATTAGTTGGCATCAGTCAGTGGGGTCCATAATGGCCACAGGAGGCCTTTTATTGCTTGTCTCTCTCAGTTTTGGAGGCAGGATTTTGATCATTTGTGTTATTTGGACATGTCATGGTCCCATTATTCTATATTATTGTGCCATGGGGATGAGCTAGTGAAGGATTGATACCTCCTAGCCCCACCATGTGTCTTTTGAGTCTTGTCCATGTCATAGAGGGTGGGCCCATGTTACTTAGCCCCCTTTGAGGCATGACCTCACCCTCCTTAGAGACTTTTGAGCTAAGTTGCCAGGGTACTTGGGTACTGGGACGGGTACGGGTACGGGTACGGGTACGGGTACGCCACTTTTTGAAATAGGGTACTTGGGTACGTCGGGGTACTGTAGACACATATATATATATATAATTTTATAAATTTATAATTAATAATTATATTAAATTTATTAATATATTTATAATTAAACATAAATATAATTATTAATTAATAAAAGTCAAAAGCCTACTTGTCCTTTTGAAATGTCTCATACAGACGTGTTTTAACTATTAGTATGAGGTTGCAAAAGGTCATCATGCTAAAAACCTTAGGTTGATTTTCCTAAACATTAAACTCGCCTTGATTTGTAGTTGGCAATGTGGCATCCTTGATAATTGGATTTTTAAGGACCCTAATTCGTTTTACCATTTTGACAAAAAGCCAAGTTAATCCTATTTTCTGTTGCTAGGTTTGACAAACTGGAAAGCAAGTTGATTGTCTTATTATAATTAGCATTTATGCTAATCCTACCAAAGCTACAAATAGGCCTTGAATAAAAGCTGCAGTTTATCTTGCTTGGTTGGTTAACTGTGGTTGGAAAGCATGCTGATTTGACCAAGCTAAAGTCATAAAAAAACTTGCTGTTCTGAAACCTTAAGTGAAATTGGCCATTCCAACCTAGAACTCGATCTCCTTTTCATGTGGGGTAGGATTCCTGAAATTGTCAATGTTACTCCATGAGTGGATTTCATAACTGACAAGCTGTGTTGACCTTGGAACTTTATTCTCGGGGGAAATTGTTAAAGTGATTTGATTACAGCAGGACTGAATATATGACAGTGAGATGGCAGTTTGTCAAATATTGCTATCCTGGAAACAATACTAAGCCTAGTGTGCTGATTAGACATAGCATAACCTTGGAAAAAGTGTGATGTAATGATACTTGTAAACATATTAGTTATTATACTGAAAGACAGCTAAATGAATGAGGTAAAAGCACTCTAATAGGCAGTTCTCATGCATGTTCGAGTCAGAACATAAAAACAAGGTAATCAAGTTAGCATTTTAATCTAGCTAATTGCACATTAATTTTAGAGTTAATTCCTTGCTATTATTCATTTTTTAATGCTTCTTTTAAAGGTTATTTCACTGTGTATATAACTCAGAATTGCATCTACAGTAGTCCTGGAAAGTCCTCTTTTACACACTATTTCTCTTGGGTTTATTTGATTATCCATTTGGTTTATTTCAAGGTCTTGTCATAGCTAGTTTAGTCTTGGTTGGAAAATACATAACTGATATATATGATTGGTAAATGATTAAGTTATTGCCACAGATCTGGAGATTTCACTGGGTTCTATTTGAATGTGTATTTGATGATAAAGTTATCTATTGAATGCCAAGTGACTGACACAGCTTTGATCCTATTCAAACTAGCAGGAACTACGTTATTGAATATCTGCTTGTTATGTTTTAGGTAATGACTGATTTCTGATATATGATTTTCTTACAATAGAGTTCACATTTCGTTGAATGACCTAAGTGGTAATACAGTTCCTTCCATCCCCCACCATTCCTTCTCCATTTTGGACCTCCTTTTGTCCTATCCGAGCCCTTTCCTTTATCAAACACAGGTCTGCAATATTTATTGCAGACCCTGTGTGCCCTAGCTGGTCCTTTTTCCCTACACACTCAGAAGTTGTTCTCTAATTACAGCCATGCAAACAGCAGAAATGATGAGACAGAGCTGTTGTAGTAGTTGCTTTTCTGAGTCATGTCCATTCATTAACACCATGTATACTGGGCCAGCCTTTGACATGGGCAACCTGAATCTTTAGTTTGGCAAGCATGTTAATGGGTGTATAACTTTTAAGTTGTATAATACTATAATCTAAAGTTTTAAATTTACAGTATTACATTGTCTTTACTGTATAGTGTATTAGTAATTAGTAATTAGCAATAAAATAAGTTAATAAGTAATAAGTAATACTAATAACCGTGAAATTTCCAGTCTGTGTTTAAATTTCATGCCCGGAAGTACCCTAAAATCCGTGACCAAGTACCCGGTACTTGGGTGAAGTACCCGGTACTTGGGTGAAGTACCCGGTACTTACGCGGTACTCCCAGAGGTACCAGTCCCGGTACCCGGTACGGCGGTACGGGTACCCGGTACTGGTACGGGTGCCCAACCCCCCGGTACGGGTACCCTGGCAACTTAGCTTTTGAGGCATGACGTCACCCTCACTTTAGTGATCCATGTGATATATTGTTAGGCTCATCTTAGCCATTGATTATTATGTTGTATCTTTTGATCTCAACCACTCATTTCAAAAAGTGGTTTTGAGGTTTAGGGTTTTGGTCTTTGTTATCCTATAAAAGGAGGAGACCATCCTCATTGTAAAGCACCTTTGGAGCTCTTGAATATTGGAATAGAATACTTTCTTGGGCATCTTGGATCTTGGAGTTGGAATGCTTGTGGTGATTGTAAATGCTTCTTTCTCTGCACTGACAGACATCGGTGGCCATCTTGATTTTATCTTCATCTAACATTGTTTTGTAGGCAAAGAAGACGATTTTAAGGAGTGCGTATTGGTGGGGAGGCCTACCCTACAAGCTCCAAGAGGATGTTTTGGGTGACAGGGAGTTGTTTTGTCTTTTTACCAACAATTTTATGTTCTTCATCTCTTTGTTTGCATCCACTTCCATTCTTGTTTATTGATTGATCATTGTATCCTTGATTGACAAAAATAGGGAGGTCGATTTGGTTGAAGGAGGCAAAACGTTGGCAAGAAGGGCTTATCAAGTTTGGCATTTGATCTTTGTGGGAAGTAATCCTCGTCTCAAGCCTCTTCCATCTTCATTTTCCAGGTATGTTCTATGAGGTATGACATTCTTCTATCCTATCCATCTATCCTCTTAGATCACAAAACCCTCATTGATTAAAACCCTCATTTTTACATTTTTCTAGATCTACTTGGATCTAGCTTAGCTTTGGGGATAATCTTAAGAACCCACCTCTATAGCATCCACGACAAATTCAGATCTATAGTTTGGTGGTGATTGGACTCCATTTGACACACTTCCCAAAGCACCTAGCCCTCCTTGAGGCAATTCGCACTCCTTGAGGAAGGCTAGTGGGGCTAGTTCCAAGTTGTGGGTAGGTGAGATCCCACTTGATTTGCATAGATCCACCTTGATAACCCACCCCTAGTGCTTCACCTCTTTGATTTTTTCCTTTTGGGCCCCATTCCGTATTTTGAGGGTTGAGCCCCACTTGGGTCACTTGGTGATGCATTTTCAATCTTAGATCTATGGAGATCTAGCTCATATTGGGACATGCCATTTCAAACCCACCTTGATAATTGCCTTAACTACCCCGATCTACATTTTGGTGAAATTTGGACTCCATTTGCCCCCTCAAATTAAGGCACTAGTCTCCCTTGGGTAAATCACACAACTTGGGTTAGTGTTCTTTTGCTCGATCCCATATGTCGGTGTTTCCTATCTCATCTTAGATCCATAGATCCACACCATTGCATACCCCTTAGTGCCATCACACCCCTAACTTCACCTTGTGATCTCCACTTGGACCATTTTCCACTTTTTAAGGAGTGGGACCCACTTGTGTATTTTCATGGTACTAGATCTATCCATTTGAGCTTCATAAGTGGCCCTAGTCATTCCTTGGTTGAAACACTTGTCACCTCCTAAGCCTCTTCAACCACACTTAAAACTCTTGGGTCCACTTAATCTAACTCACTCATTGGTTTCCATAACTCAACTTACACGTTTCCCTAGGAACCTTTGGGTTAGCTAATCTTCATTATTGGCTAGGGTCCTTTGGGTTAGCTAACTCATCCTTGGTCTTGATTTGTCTTGATCTAAAGTGAAGAGTGCCTCGGTTATCGTGACACCCAGCTTGCATTGGGAACTGTTGCATCTCTTGGGTCACTTCTTTAGTTGTCCATCTCCTCTACCATCCCGGATGGGATACCTTTAGGGACAACTACAAGTTGTGTGATAACATTTTTTGGCGCTGTTGTCGGGGAAGGTAGAGGCCTACCTTGGTTCGACATATTTTTTCCAAGCTCTACTCCCGTTCTCTTTGCCAACATTTTTGGCGCGGTTGCCTGGGAGGTAGAGGCTTACCTTAGGTGTCTGCGAGTATCCATGCATAAAGTATATCTTATCGCATCCGTATTTATTTGCGAGTAATACATCCAATTTTATATTTATAACATCATCCAAGATATTTCATTTTATATTTTTAAATAGTACTGCCACATCATGAATCATGTACCAAGTCAATGCTATGAAGGTGACTGTTATCACCAAACTTGTAGGTGCCCCTAGAGATAGATCCAAGATGGATGGCAGAAGGGAAGGGCAACCAAAGAGGTGCAACCAAGATAGCCTCGACTCCCAATGGATGGTTGTCACGCCAATCGAGGCAATCTTCACTTTATGTTATGTAGCCCAAGACAACAAAGGGGGAGACCCAGATCTACTCCCGACAGGAGAGATCAAACCAAAACACGAGATCAAATCAAGTATAGGTGAAGTACGTAAGGTGTATGGTAAACCCTAGATCTATGGATAAAGTCATAAGGTAAATGATAAGTTGGATCAAGGGGTTTAAACAGTGTAGATTTGGTCCAACATGTTTAAATGAGTGACTTATGAAGTTTATAATGAGATCAAGGATTAGGGTACCAGTCAATTGTGAGAAAATCCACTGCCTTGGGAACCGTGTCCAATGCAGGGTAGTTAAGGTCCAAATTGGAACTAACTAGTACCAAAAGTGAGCTTGATGAAGTGATATGACAATGTCAAGGGATTCAAGCAAATCAAAACAAGGATCAAACCACAAGCTAACCCAACAATCCAGGAAAGTCGAATGGGCTTGGAGAAAGATCAGTGCCTTGGGAAATGGGCCAAATGGAGTCAGATGTGCACCAAGTTATAGATCTGGAATGTTGAGGTATAGAGGTAGGTGGATCTAAAATATTAGGGCAATCCAATGGCTGGATCTCAGTAGATCTGAGATTGAAGTATGCCACAAAGTGACCCAAGTGGGGCACAACCCTCAAAATGAGGAATGGGGCCCACAAGGCAGAAATCACTGAAGTGACACACTGGGGGTAGGTTATTAGGTGTGTAGATTAAGGATCAAGTGGAATCTCACCTACCCAGGTGCTAGATCCCAGCAAAATCACTTCTCCCAAAGAGTGCGACCTCCCTTGGAGAAGCTCCTTTGCCTTGGAAAATGGGTCAAATGAGGGCCAATCCTCACCTAACTACAGATCCAAATTGTCATGGATACTGTAGAGGTGGGTTTTAAATTTTATACCCAGAAGCCAAGGGGATCTTGCTAGATTTGAAAAAAATGTAAAATGGGGGTTTTGAATTATTAGGGTTTGAAGCATTTAGACAAATGGATAGATCATGGAAAGAGAAATTACCTTGAGATCATACCTGAGTGATGAAGAGAGATGCCTTGTTGTTGAGGAAGACTCCCGCAGAGATCAAATGAGAGATTGTTGAATTTGCTTGCTGAAATGATGCCCTAACCAAAGAGTGCGACCTCCTCTACCTGTCAATCCAAGGAAAGCGATTTCAATTAGAAAGGTCAAGTATGGAGGAAATACAAGTGAAATGCAAAAGTAACATGAAATAGAAGGTCCTGGGACAGTAATACTCCCTGTTACCAACGAAGAAACCCAAAGAAGAAGTAGGGAGGGTCCTCCCCTACCAATACGTTCTCCTTGAATGAATTTGGCCTCCACTTGTAGATGCAAAAAATGGTACAAAAATATGGCAAGACAATATCTCCAATAACCCAGTGCAAAGGAAGAATCAACGAACGAACTCCAAAAGCATTCACCACAACACTGGAGATAGATGCAATAATAATTTTCTATTCCAATAATCCAGAGCCAAGAGTCTCCTTTACAATGAGAAGCTCTCTCCTTTAAATAGGAGGGAGAGAGTCCACAATCTAACCACTTTTTGAATGAGTGGCTAAGATTAAAAGATCAAAAGATCTAATCAATGGTTGAGATGAGCTCAACAATAAAATACATGGATCACTAATAAAATATAACAATAAGTGGACAAAATCGCCCTAGGAGAGGGGATCCCACCAAATCACGATGACAAAATATAACAACTAGCTCATGGTGGGTCCAAGGGGTGATTTCCAACACCCTTGGTCAATCCCCATAGCACAATAATAATAAAATAGTCATCAAAAGTACCAAATCGTGCCTCTATGGACAAATCGTGAGCCTTAGGTGAGCCTTAGGAGGCTCCAAAAATCATCAGAAAATGCCATAAGTGATGGATGTGGATCCCGATGAAGCTGAAACTGCTGAAGAAGGTGTGGAAGACATCCCACTCATCATCACTGATCATCCCATGCCAAAACTTTGCCTCAGTAGCTCAAATCGAATTCCTCTGTAGCCATTTCTACCATTTCTGAACTGCCTCGGGAAGCGTGAAACTGCCAAATTGCCTCCTGGAGTGCCTGCGCTGTCAAGGTGAGGGCACCAGTGTGTCTGGGAGGGGGGTAATATGGTAAAATCAAGTGGCTTGACCACCCCCTCAATGCACAACGCCCTAGGTGAACCAAAGAAAATCCATCTCTGCTCTGACAGGGTCTCTGACAGGCCAAATCTGCACTAGGATAGCCAACTGAGGCTCAAACATCACTGTAACTGCCCGGAACTGAAAATAGATTGTCTCATTGGACTTAGAAGGTCCAAAACTATCCAAGATGTGTACTCATACACCGTATGGATCTCTGCATGATCATATAATATATCCAATATGCCCAAACAGGTGGAATAATAATAATCTGTAAATGATCAAATAATGCTGAAAACCATAAATCATCATCATATCCCTGCATCTGATGCATAGAACCATCATGTACGTGTACATAGACCATATATCATCTGTCTGTATCATCATAAGGTCAAATCATCTCATGTCCTATTGTTGACCTTAGTCAAACTGGGTTTGACCAAGTCAACATGACCAGATATAACTCAGACTATCATCAGAAGCTGCTGCAAAGTGTCAAAGGTTAATGCATGCTCTTCAATTCATTCAAATAGCAATTATAACAAAAAGTAATCATTACTGGCGATCTACCAACAAATATATAATGTCATTAATTATTAATTATGACTCAGACTAGACTTTCAAAACCATACTCACTTCATAGTTGTGATCAATTTGCTAGTGAAGGGTGAAGGCTAAAATAAACTAGCTAGGTTAAGGGATGACTCACTGACTCATCATTTTGACACTTTGGAGATGGGAAAGGGAAAACACACCATAACATATACTGAATGAGCAACAACACAGGGAATGGCGGTGTCTCACAAATGGGTAAGTTGTTCAAAGAGTGTTTATTCACCTTTAACAGATGCGCACAATCCATAATACACATGAGGCCAGCATTCTTTTTGATATAGCTTTTGAGTTCTATTGCTTTTTGGGCCTAAAGTTTCCATAGCCTTTGATCTATGTGTGTTTACAAACACATTGCATATATTTACATTTATTTAGGCTTTTTGCTGCAGGTGTGTTTTTAAGGCACTTGTTTACCTGAGCACTTCTAGGTGTGTCACAGACAGCTTGTTTACATAGGTATTTACATTTCACAAGATATAACATTTTATTTCATAGCCATTTTCATTTGGCTTGCCTTTCATTCATGTGTGTTTAGAAACACATTGCATGAATGGGCTTTTCATATAAGATATAACATTTAATTTCCATATTTTGTATTCATGTAGCACTAAAGTTTTCAGGTTTAGCCAACAACAACTTTAGTGACTAGGGGGACTTCTCAAGGAAATCCAACTCATCATAGGTAAGTTTTGTCACCAACTCAGAGCCGAGACACATAAACAGGGAAGCTCATCCAATACAGAGGCTACAATGGGGAAAAGTCCTCCATGCCACTAGTCAAGTAGTAAGTCAGGGTGATAAACTAAAAGGTAGTGTTATCACCTAAGATGTAGTTACCCCTATGGATGGATCCAGTCATGGATGGCAATAGGGAAGGGCAACTCAAAAGGTGCAACCACGATCACCTCGACCTCCAAAATGTATGGTTGTCACGCCAGTCGAGGCAACCTTCGCTTTATGTTATCTAGCCCAGACAACAAAGGGGGAGACCCGATCTACTCCCGACAGGAGAGATCAAAACCAAGACACCAAATCAGGGTATTTCTAAGTGAAGTTAGGTGTTATGGTTTTATCCTAGACCTAAGGGTGAAGTCACAAGCCAAGTGAGGGGTTCAATAGGTATAGCTTTGGTTCATAGTTGATGTGAAAGTGACTTACAATGCTTGAAGTAAGATCTAGGGTTAAAGTACTAGTTCAATGTCAGAAGATCCACTGCCTTGGGAATTGTGTCTTATGCAGGGTAGTTAAGGGTTGTATTGGGGCTAACTAGTATAGACGACAAGCTTGACCATGATACATGATAGCTTCAAGGGTTTAGTTCACCATGCATAGGTCAAACCACAAGTCAATCCAACAATCTAGGAAAGTTGAATTAACTTGGAGAGAAACTAGTGCCTTGGGAATTGGGAAGTGGAGTCAAAGTAGGGTTGACTTGTGGTTTAGGACTCCTAGTACTTGGGGCAAGTGGGCAATAGAGGTCTTGATGGATGAATGTATCTAGATCTAGGTTTGACCCAAGTGGACCACAATCCCTTAAAACAAGGAATGCAATCCCCAAGGCAAGATTTGACAAAGTGACAGTCTAGACCTAGGTTTTGAATTATTCCGGTTCTAAATCTCCAAAAATCTCAAGTACCCAGTTCCTGGAAGTGAGTCAACTTACTTCTCCAAGGTGGTGCGACTTTGCCCAAGGAGGCTAAAAAGTGGGGTTAGGTGGGTCAAAACAAGTCGGATGGCATCCAAACTTTAGATCCGGGTAGATCGGTCAAGTAGGAGTATGGATCTGTAATTTCGTGGTAATCCAACGGTTAGATCTTAGTAGATCTGAGTTTAAGTGTTCCAAGTGGTCCAAAATGGGGATTAAATCCCTTAAAATGTGGAATGGGACCCACAAGGTGAATTTTAGGAAAGTGACAACCTGAGTGTGTGTTATTTGATGTGTAGATGACAAATCAAGTGGAATCTCAAACACCCACCACCTAGATCTAGGTCAACTTGCTCAACTAGTGAAGTGCGCCTTGCTTGGGAGAAGCTAAGTTGGCATGGGAGAGGGGTCAAACGGAAGCCAATCCTCACCAAACTATAGATCCGGGATGCCGTGGATGCTATAGAGGTGGGTTTTCAATATTATGCCCAACAACCCACTAGATCTAAGTAGATCTGAGAAAATGTAAAAATGGGGTTTTGATTAATTAGGGTTTTAAATGTTTTTGACAATTGGATAGATCATGGAGATAGAACTTACCTTGAGATCATACCTGAGTGATGTGGATGAGATGCCTTGATGTTGAGGAAGATTCCCGCAGAGATCAAATGAGAGATTGTTGATTTGCTTGCCAATTTGATGCCCTAGCCCACAAGTGCGCCTTCCTCTACCTGTCAAACCAAGGAATGAAAATTCAATCAGTAAGATCAAGTATGGAATAAATACAAGAGAAATGCAAATAGTAACATGAAATAGAAGGTCCTGGGACAGTAATACTCCCTGTTACCAACGAAGAGCTCCAAAGAAGAAGTAGGGAGAGTCTTCCCCTACCAATACCTCCTCCTCCAAGCAAATCGGCCTCCACCTGTAGATGCAAAATCGTGGTACAAAATATATGGCAAACAATATCTCCAATAACTCAGTGCAAAGGAAGAACCAACGAACGAACACCAAAAACATTCACCACAACACTGGAGATAGATGCAATAATAATTTTCTATTCCAATAATCCAGAGCCAAAAGTCCCTTTACAATGAGAGACTCTCTCCTTTAAATAGGAAGGAGAGGCACCAAAACCCTAACCACTTTTTGAATGAGTGGCTAAGATTAAAAGATACAAATGTCTAATCAATGGTTGAGATGAGCTCAACAATAAAATACACGGATCACTAATAAAATATAATGTAAGTGGACAAAATCGCCCTATAAGAGGGGAATCCCACCAAATCATGATGACAAAATATCATAAGAGGCTTATGGTGGGTCCAAGGGGTAATTTTATCCCTCCTTGGTCAATCCCCATAGCACAATAACCAAAAAAATAATCATGAATGTACCAAATCGTGCCTCCATAGTGAAGTCGTGGTCCTCAAAAGACCTCAAAAACCCACAGAAAGTGCCATAAGTGATGGATGCGGGCCTCGATGAAGCTGAAACTGCTGGAGAAGGTGTGGAAGGTCCTGATCTATCATCACTGATCATCCCATGCCATAACTTTGCCTCAGTAGCCCAAATCGATTTCCTCAATAGCCATTTCTACCAATCCTGAAATGCCTCGGGAAGCGTGAAACTGCCCCAAACAGCCTCCTGGAGTGCTAGCGCTGTCAAGGTGAGGGCACCAATGTGTCCGGAAGGGGGGTAATATGGTAAAAACAAGTGGCTGGACCACCCCCTCCATCATCAGCGCCTTAGGTCAACCGGATAAAAGTCATCTCTGCTCCGACAGGGCCTCCAACAGACCAAAACTGCACTGGGACAGCCTACTGAGGCTAAATCATCACTGTAAGTGCCCGGAACTGAAAACAAACTGTCCCATTGGACTCAGAAGGTCCAAATCCATCCAAGATGTGTACTCATACACCATATGAATCTCTGCATGATCAAAATAAATATCCAATATACCGGATCAAGGCCAATAATAATGCGCTGTACATATACAAACACTGCTGTAACCCCAGAATCATCATCATAACCCTGTAGCTGCTGCATAGAGTCATCATGTATGTATACATAGACCATATATCATCTATCCATATCATCATAAGGTCCAACATCTCGTGTCCCATGGTCCTCCATGGTCAAACTAGGTCTAACCAAGACCAAATATAACTCAGATCATCATCAATAGCTGCTGCAAAGTGTCAAGGTTAATATATGCTCTACAACTTATTCAAATAACAATTATAACACAGAGTAATCATGACTGGCGATCTAAATCCAAATATATAGTGTCGTTAATTATTATTATTACTCAGACTAGACTTTCAGGATCATACTCACTTCATAGTTGTGATCAATTTGCTAGTGAAGGGTGAAGGCTGAATTAACTGGCTAGGCTAAGGGATGACTTGACTAAATTGACTTTGTGACACTTTGGCAAGGGAAAGGGAATACACCATAGTATATACTGAATGAGCAATAACACAGGGAATGGCGGTGTCTCACAAATGGATGAGTTGTTTAAAGAGGGTTTATTCACCTTCACAGATGCGCACAATCCATAATACAAATAAGGCCAGCAATTGTTTAGATATAGCATTTAAGTTCCATTGCTTTTTGGGCCTGAAGTTTCCATAGCCTTGATCTATGTGTGTTTACAAACACATTGCATAGATTTACATTTTTTCTTTTAGGCTTTCTGCTGCAGGTGTGTTTTTAAGGCACTTGTTTACCTGAGCACTTCTAGGTGTGTCATGGACAGCTTGTTTACCTAGGTATTTATTTTCCACAAGATATAACATTTTATTTTTATGGCCATTTTCATTTGGTACGCCTTTCATTCATGTGTGTTCAAAAACACATTGCATGAATGGGCTTTTCATACAAGATATAGCATTTCATTTTTCAAGATTTTGTATTCATGGCAGCACTAAAAGTTTCAGGTTTAGCCAACACAACTTTAGTGACTAGGGGGAATTCACAAGGAACTCCAACTCACCATAGGTAAGTTTTGTCACCAACTCAGAGCCAAGACACAGTAAACAGGGAAGCTCATCCAATACAGAGGCTACAGCGGGGAAAAGTCCTCCATGCCACTAGTCAAGTAGTAAGTCAGGGTGATAATCTAAAAGGTAGGCCATGGATGGATGAAGACAATGAAATGATGGAGCCAACACTAGCAAGCCAAAGTATGGTGTAATGATCACCTCTATTCTCCCTAAGGAGGGTATGTACCAATGAGTATGAATAGTGAACTTCTAAGTCTGAGTAGGGACAATATAAAATATATAATAGATCAACCAGGTCCATATATCTATATGATCGCCAGATCATGACACTAAGTGCTAAGACATGCTATGAGAATAAGTATAAAAGCAATCTAACCATAACACTATGATATACCTGCTGAGTCATATACCTGAATGCACATCAACCTGTACCATCCTCTGTCCTCTGAGACTGCTGCTGTAACTCTGGGCACTACTGTCTGCTCTGTACCAATGATATAATGGCTACATCGGTCATCTCTCTGAGTGTCCTGAAACTCAGTCATGGCATGGGGAATACAACTGCTGTCCACAATCTGATAGTGATCCAATATAGATGCTCATCTCGGCATCTCAAATGCAAGGGAACTGGCTGAATAGTGTACTGGAATGAGAAAAATAATGTATGGTAGCCCGGCTACTATATATGTGATAACAGGTAGGTAACGGATGGATGAAGACAATGAATAATGAAGCCAACACTAGCAAGCCAAGGTATGGTGGAATGATCACCTCTATTCTCCCTAAGGAGGGTAAAACCAATGAGCATGAATAGTGAACTTTTAAGTCTGAGTAGGGACAATATAATATATATAACAAGATAAACCAGGTCCACATATCTATATGATCACCAGATCATGATACTAAATGCTAAGACATGCCATAAGAATGAATATAAAAGCAATATAACCATAACACTGTGATATACCAGTTGAGTCATATATTTGAATGCTCATCCTCTGAGCCATCATTTGTCCTCTGAAACTGCTGCTGTAACTCCGGGCACTACTGACTGCTTGTACAAATGATATAATAGCTACATCGGTCATCTCTTTGAGTGTCTTAAGACTCAGTCATGGCATGGGGAATATATACTGTCCAAAATGTGATAGTGATCCAATATAGATGCTCATCTCAGCATCTCAATGCAAGGGAACTGTAGATTTTTCTGGGTTTTACTGCTTGCTGGTTTATGTTAACTTTTCAAGTGTTTTTCATCTGCAGCCGGTTTTGCATAGGCTGCAAACTACTTATGAAAAATGCTGTAACAATTAAACACACAGTAAACTACCACTAACAGCTGAAAACAAATATTAACACATGCACACCATAAAAGAGACACTCAGATTTTTCGGCAACTGTGCCCTGGAAAAACCCCCACGGGGAAAACCAGTAAGAGAGAGAGAGATTTTATTATTCTTCAGCAAAATATTTCAGTACAGAAAATACAGTGAAATGTCAACTTATCTCCACCATAAATTTCATCTCGAAATTCTAGAAAGATGTGCCCAGCTGATGCCTCGATTTTTGTGCCAAAAGACAGAGCCTCGAGATGTGTGCCAGCAGCCTCGAACTGAGTGCAGCTGTCCCTCGAAATCTGTGCAGAAATAAAATAGTCCGTACAGTAGTACGACCCTTAAATACTGTGCCAAAAAATTCCTCGAAAACTGTGTAGCAAGTTCCTCGATTTATGTGCCAAATTATTAGCCTCGATTTCTATGCACAAAACAATGCCTCGAAAACTGTGCAAAAACCGTACAGTACGGATCTGTACACCTCGAAAATCGTGCAGCATTAAAGTGCTGTACCTTGCCTCGATTTTCGTGCCTATAATAAATGCTGTCCGTACACTTCCTCGATTTCTGTGCAGCTATTAATGGCTATACCTTGCCTTGGGAATCGTGCAAATGGAAATAGCTCCAAACCCTTGCCTCGATTTCTGCGCCCTTCTTCTCTGCTCTCTCTTCTCACTTTCCCAAAAATGCAAAAGTGAAAGTCTCATGTGCTTCCCTCATGCTTTTTGTCTAACCCTAATTGGGTTCTAATCCAACAGTGGAAAAAGATCCAAATCCAATGGCTAAGATTCAATGAGAGTGAAAAGTCACTTTTATTTAAATCACTTAAATAAAAAATCACTAACCCACTTAACTTTAGCAAAAAGTGACTTTAATGTTATAAAGTCTCATTAATGTGCATTTAATGTGAGGGTCACCTTTTTCACCTTTCTAAGTGACATTAGGCAAATGTCACTTGGGGAACACTTCCCTAGGTACAAAACTAACAGGAACTGGCTGAATAGTGTACTGGAATCAGAAAAATAATGTATGGTAGCCTGGCTACTATATATGTGATAACAATGACTAAAATAACAAGATAATAATTCAATGCAATAATCACAAGTCCATAGGTCACATCATATCATAATAATCATCATCATCCATAAATAACTGAAACACTGTTGCAATAATACAACTTGGCACTGAACTGGAACTGTATGGAACAAAGGGTCACATCGGTCATCAAATTTAAGCTCTCAAGGCTCAACCTTGGCACAAGGTCTATCAAATATCTGATACATATACTGCTCTGATCCATAAGTGATCTCAAATGAATATGCTCATCATAGTTGATCTCTGTAAAAGCAAAGCTCTGAAAAGCGCAGATCTACTCAGCAAGAATAGTAGCCCAGCTACTATGGTGTGATAACATCTGGCTCCAGCTAGGACAAGTGCTCTAAGGGAGAGAGCGCTTGAGTGCCTCAGAATCTCTGGTCTCGAACTGCTCTGCATCAATCTTCAATCCAACAACTCATCATCCTTGCTTTCAGCTTTTATTTTGCACCTGTATCTGCACTCATGGCCACTAGAATACCTCATGAAGCATGTATGTGAAAAATATAAAATAAATGCTGAAAATGAAATCTAGTCTATAGCAGAAACTTAAATGCATAGAGGAAATGCTAATCTAACATAATATGCTAATTTTATTAACTTTACTGAGCAGGAGGAAGGAAAGCTTTTTCAAGAAGGCATACTCAACTCAACTAACACAGGAGAACAACAGACTCAAAACTCAAGAAGAAATTTTAACCACTTTCAAGTTTTATTAAATGCATGCAGGAGATGAGAAAAACTTAGGAAGGAGCATGACTCAACTCAAGCAGACAAGTCAGCAGAAAGCAGTTAGAAAGAAAAAGAAAAATCGCAATACTCAACATTCAACAAAGTAAAAGGCACACAAATCCTACTGCTCAAATGAGCTTATTCAAAGACCTACCTACTCTAACTAGTCAGCACAAATGCTAGGTAAAATCATAAATCCAGTGCAACCATTCATTAAACAGGTTAATGATTCTTCTTTGATTTTCGTTAATAAAACAAGTCAAGATTGGGTTAAAGATTGATGAGTTTGATAGCACAATTTCCATGACTTGTTCAAAAATTGAAAAAGAGTTTGAATGGTGCAAAATGAAATCATGCCAAGGGGAAAATGATTGATGCAAACATCCTCCATCAAAGAATTGATAGGATCATAATAATGCAAGTTA
This sequence comes from Larix kaempferi, assembly GCA_027924585.1. Classification (NCBI taxonomy): domain Eukaryota; kingdom Viridiplantae; phylum Streptophyta; class Pinopsida; order Pinales; family Pinaceae; genus Larix; species Larix kaempferi. Next base: position 57,593,109 of record BSBM01000299.1, on the reverse strand, counting down.
TTATTTGAAATTGATGGTGGGAAAACATATGGCACTTGATTCAACTTCTTTTTACACAAACTACTTTCTTCACTCACTTCTCTCACATATTCAATTTATTTCTCCCTGGGATTGATGATCAGATAAAAATCAAGTGGGGATAAATTAAAGCTTAGAAGACGAAAAATCAAAATCAAGCCCACTTATTGCTCAAAAATAGAGAAAAGATGAAATTGATCTTTAAACACCTTTTCTAACCACCAAGAATGATTGATAACTTAACAACAAGCATTATTGTTCCAAAGTGATTGAAAAGGGAAATGAAGTGATTTTTTTCCATTGATGTGATCATGCTTATACTTCCTATTGAAAACTTCAAAAGCAAAAGACTAACTAGACCACCAACCCAAAAAAGATTGAAAAAGTTGGCAAGGGAGGGCGGATTGAAAATATGCACAATTTCCCAGATAGATAGAAAACTTTGGCCTTGGAATTTGACAAAAGGAAAGGCCTTTGAAATTAACATTCTTTGAAGAGATTAAGGTGCCTTTTAGCAGAGATTTCATAACTTCCATCTAATTTAGGCAACCTTTCATGGGCTTGATGAGGAATATGATGAGGATACCCAACAATTTTTGAGAAGTCAAAAAATTTTAAACGACCGGAAGTCTTAGGCCGCTCAGAAGCAACCATGGATGGCAAAATTTATTTATTTTTTGTAAATCCAAAACATAAATACAAAATGATGCGCCCCATGGGTTCTAGATATGATAGGATAGATCACCAGTGGAGTCGCTTATGTGGAGTCACCAGGCAGATTTTAATTATTTTCTGTTAAAATTCAATATGCTAAGACAAAAAACAGCAGCATTACATTCCATTTCACAATAATAGCATATACAGGATCACTGAAGAAACAACAAGCATAGCATAAACACAAGAGACACAGATTTATCCTGGGAAACCCTCATGGGGTAGAAAACCCAGTAAAGCTTCCTCAATATAGATGACCAACAATATACAAAGATGCAAACCAAAGACATGATCTCCTCCTCCACCATAGCAGACCTCTCCTCCACAAGTGCGCCTCTCTTAAGTGAGTGAGTGTGTCAAATGAGGAACACACCTCCTCTATTTATACACTACTTCGACTTTTCTTTTACACAAGACATGTAGGCTCGTATTTAACCAATGGGTTAAATACCCCACTACAACTGACTGGCCGACCCCTCTAGGGTGGTCTAATAACCCTTTGACCCACATAACACATACAGGGCCGACCCCCCACTAGGGAAGTCTAATAACCCAAGTTACCACATTCTGACGGAGGAATAAACATCTCCGAATATACAATAAGATCTTCACGGAGGAATGAATCATCTCCAGAATAATAAAGTACAAATATAATATTCTTTGAAGTTACAATATCTCAACACTCCCCCTTAACGAGAAGGATATTATAGCAGCATTTGCACGAGCAAGGAGTCATCAACATCATACATGATACATCTATAAATCATCGGAAGCTTTCTTCAATTTATCATCATCAGTAACTTGACTAGTTACTGGAACATCAACATCATCAGAGTTGATAGTACTCAATCATCAGCATCGTCATCACACGATCATCAGCATCGTCATCAACATCGTCATCACACGATCATCAGCATCGTCATCAGCATCGTCATCACACGATCATCAGCATCGTCATCATACGATCATTAGCATCGTCATCACACGATCAACAGCATCGTCATCATACGATCATCAGCATCGTCATTACAAGATTATCAGCATCGTTATCATACGATCAATCCTGTTCTCTTTAGGACCTATGTCCATGGATGATGCAATCCTGTCATGTACCTTTTGAACCGAAGTCCAGGGACGATCCAGTCCTATCAATTCTCGGAGATCTCATGTCTACGGCTCAATTCAAAAGACCGAAGTCCGAGGATGATCCAATCCTATCATGTACCTTTTGAACCGAAGTCCAGGGACGATCCAGTCCTATCATGTACCTTTTGAACCGAAGTCCAGGGACGATCCAGTCCTATCAATTTTCGAAGACCTCATGTCTACGGCTCAATTCACAGGACCAAAGTTCAAGGATGATCCAATCCTTACCGTACATTTAGGACCACGTCCAAGGATGACTTAATCCTCAACCGTACATTTAGGACTACGTCCAAGGATGACTTAATCCTCCACCGTACATTTAGGACTACGTCCAAGGATGACTTAATCCTCCACCGTACATTTAGGACCACTTCCAAGGATGACTTAATCCTCCACCGTACATTTAGGACCACTTCCAAGGATGACTTAATCCTCCACCGTACATTTAGGACCACGTCCAAGGATGACTTAATCCTCCACCGTACATTTAGGACCACGTCCAAGGATGACTTAATCCTCAACCGTCCACCAAGGACTTCATTCTCGAAGACATACATCTACGGCTCTTCTTTTGGACTGAAGTCCAGGGATGATCCAATCCCCTCACATGTTCACCAAGAACTTCATTCTCGAAGACATACGTCTACGGCTCTTCTTTCGGACTGAAGTCCAGGGATGATCCAATCCCCTCTCATGTTCACCAAGAACTTCATTCTCGAAGACATACGTCTACGGCTCTTCTTTCAGACTGAAGTCCAGGGATGATCCAATCCCCTCACATGTTCACCAAGAACTTCATTCTCGAAGACATACGTCTACGGCTCTTCTTTCGGACTGAAGTCCAGGGATGATCCAATCCCCTCACATGTTCACCAAGAACTTCATTCTCGAAGACATACGTCTACGGCTCTTCTTTCGGACTGAAGTCCAGGGATGATCCAATCCCCTCACATGTTTACCAAGAACTTCATCAAAACATGTGTCAATCATGTATCCTCATCATCAAAACATGTATAACAAAACATGTATCCTCATCATCAAAACATGTATAACAAAACATGTATCCTCATCATCAAAACATGTATAACATCTATCATCAAAAGCATGTATACATCTATCATCAAAAGAAAAAATATAAGATTCCTAAATCTAAATAATTCTAAGTAACTAAGTGCAGCAAATTGATGGGATAGACTTGTTATCAGATACTATACTACTCTCCCTTTCGAGGAGGGTCCTTCTGGACTATACCAAGCTTGTCTCGGAAGTATTCAAACTTTACTCGAGACAGAGGTTTAGTCAAGATATCAGCAATCTGATCCTCAGTGCTTATATACTCGAGCTTGATAGCTCCTCTCTGCACCATATCTCGTATATAGAAGTATCGGATCTCTATGTGTTTTGACTTATCGTGGAATACAAGATTTTCTATCTTGATGCAGTTTTGAATGTCACACATAATCACAGTGGAATCCATTTCTATGTCAAACACTCCACATAATAGCTTCTGAAGCCACACTGCTTCACAGCTGGCAGAGTAGACAGCTATATATTCTGCTTCAGCAGTACTGAGAGCCACACTAGATTGTTTCTTGCTAAACCATGAGATCATGGCAGATTCAAGACTATAACATCCACTTGATGTACTCTTTCTGTCTGAGGCACTTCCTGCCCAATCAGAATCTGAGTAACCATGTAAACGGAGTTCATGACCTCCAAGATAATATAGACCAAAATCTAATGTACCTTTTAGGTACCTCACTACATGCTTTGTAGCTATTAAGTGAACCTTTCTAGGTTCTACTAGATACTGACATAAGGTATTTGCAGCAAAGCATATATCTGGCCTAGTATTTGTTAAGTACATCAATGACCCAATGATTTGTCTATATAGGGTTAGGTCCACTAAATCCGATGAGTTATTAACTAATAACTTCAAGTTGGAGTCCATGGGAGTGGCCATGGCTTTATACTCCAACATATCAAATCTTTTTAGAAACTTCACAGCATACTTACCTTGATTTAAAAGATTCCTTTTGGATCTTGCCATACTTCTAGACCTAAGAAGTAGTGCATTAATCCGAGATCTTTCATTTTCATTTCTGCAGCCATTTTCATGATCTGTTTCTCATTCCTTGTCAGAAAGAGATCATCGTCATACAATAATGGTATGATAGGTTCATCATCCACAACCTTAAGGTAAAGGTTAGGATCAACTTTACTTCTGGTAAAGCCCAAGCTTTGTCATGAAGCTGTCAATTGTCCATTATTCACACTCTGCATTGAGTGATCTTCTGCATATCTATCTGTGCCATCTCTCGTCAGATGGGTCTACTAACATGAGCCTCAAAATCATTCGAACTCTGTGGTGAGTTCCTTCTTGCATCCATGTCATATGTGTATAGAAGCCATATTCAACCTTGTAGCAACGGTTGAGATCCACATCACCCATGATGATCATTAAGCTCATCAATTGACTACCAATCCTGGGTACCCATACAGAACCTGATTCACACTTCTTCTTTAATTACACCATTAAGAGAATGGTCTTATCTAGCCACTTGGAGCAAAACATCTCATCATGATTCTCTTCTAGCCACAAGCCTTCTATAGTGTGTTTGATTTGTAAATCTTTTGTTGAACATCCATCGCTTGTTCAGTGTTCATCATTCATCATGATCTTTCCTACAAATCAAAATTAAGTACATGATTAGTAATACTTCATAATCATTAAATCATATTGACATGATAACCTATTATGCATACAACTATCATTTACATAGTTATGCAACTATTTTGACCAATACTTTGGCACAACACTTTCCCATATCCTGTATGCATACAGTGGCTATCTAGATGCCTTCCATCTCTACCAAAACATACTATCGAGAGTGTGCACAGCTCTCAGCATGTCAGCAAAGAGGTTTCATTCTAGACAAGCAACAATGGAATGTTTGTCCAACTTACCAATCATATGCATATTAGTAGCATGATATATTCTAGGAATACAAATATGCATACAAGCAATATCATTTACTATTTCTAATAACAACTCAAATACTTATCTTTTATGTTTGTGTGGTTGCCTCCCGCTTGATCTTCTGTATGTCTTCATTCTGTACCACTGTGCATGCTCAAGTGTGCACTAGTGTCATTCTCATGATCTCATACACAAACATACATTCATTAGTATATTCTCAATGTTATCAAAACATTATAGTTCTAAATAATCTTGAAAATGTATAGTCATGATTATAGATAATATTCAAGGTATCAGGGAAGTCTTCTTTTACTCATGCATATTCTTGTTTGATCTAGTTAGTTAAATCATCAACCAAGATAAGAGACATAATATGCATAAACCCTTGATTACTAACTTTATGAATAAGCATAACCAATCATACCAAGTATACTTATACAAGGGATCCTAACACAAGGTAAGATTCTAACTTGACATAGGAAAACATACCTGGATTAGTATACCTGCTTAGTTATGTACAACATACCTAAACAATCTCTTCATTGATTTAGAGATCCTGAGTTAGAACCTGCATGTCTCATAGGTTAAGCATAATATAACAAAGTCATACATACCTTGTAAGTAGAACAAAGATTATGGATGAGTCTTTGTCTTCATGTTGTCATGGTCATGGAACTTGATTTGTCTTTTGTGATGTACCTGTATCTTGTTAGTAGACAACATCAACCTCACACAACACCATAATGCATTAGTACAATCATATAGCCCTAATTAATGAATGTCTTCGATCATTCACATGCATTCATATTGTTACTAGGGTGATAAGACAATTCTAACATTAATCAAGATTGTACTAATAAATAATATGAAGACAAACACATTATGAACTTAATCAAGAATCAGATTTCAAGACATACCTGAACCTCTTTAAGTCATACCTGTCGAGACTTCTTGTAGTCTTCTTATGTAAGGCCTTGGCCTCAACTCCCCCTGAAACTTGATCTGGAGCTTGATTAGGGTTTGCTAGAGAAACCCTAAAAATTCAATCTTTGACTTTCACACTTCTGAATGGATGGAAGGATGTGTCTTGCTGAGCTGATCAAACTAGCATACTTCAATTTTGAAATCTCCAAAATTTGACTCCTCAAAATTGCCTTCGAAACTTCTAGATCTTCTGGACAGGAACCCAAAATAGGGTTTGATGAAGCCCACCCTTCTGTCCAATCAAAAGGTTGGATCCAAGGCTCTAAACTCTTATTTTTCTGAGGAGTTTCCAGCCGTGGTTACAGACTTCAAAAATTCCAACTTTTGCTGAAGCCCTAATTTTCCATCTTTCTGATCAAAATCCCGAACTAGGGTTTGATCAAGCCCGATCTTCTACCCAACCAAAAAAATTGATCTTGGTCTCTAAATTTCGATTTTCTTGAGTATAATTCAGCCGTGGACTCCGATTCCAAAAATTCCGACTTTCTCCGAAACCCTAAATTCCGGAAGCCATGAATGAATGTGCTCAAAAAAATAATTTTGTTTTGACAGAAATATGTACCTTATTGTTTCTGCTGTAACTCTGAATTTTTCGATCCACAGGGTCTGAAAACGTTTCCTGAGATAGCCTGACCTGTTATCTTTCCATCCTGACAGGTCTGACCTCAATTGGACTCTCTGAGAGAGAGTTATGCCAAGTGTCGCAACGTGACCTGTTTATGGGATAAAACAGGAGAGCAAACTTGTATGGCGTGCCACGTGTCACTGGTTCAGTTTCGGCCTCTGCAAACGTTTCCTGAGATAGTACAGTCTGTGTACTACCTGTCACTTTTTACGAAATTTCATTTGGAGCTTCCTAGCCCAAGTTATGACCTTTTTCCCTAGGTCACCTGATTTTGACTGAGATCTGGAAGAGGCAGAAACCCTAACTTGTACTGATCATAACTCACAAAGTACAACGAATCTGAGGGTTCCCTTTGGACACAAGGTACCTGGGGATGTTATCTACGACCTGTAAACTTTTCAGATCCTGAAACTTCGCATAAACGGATTTATAGCGAAAGTTCCACGATGACTGGTTTTTGCTATATAAAACCCTAACCTTTAAATTGTCGCAAGAGAAGCAAGTGTCGTAAGTGCCATACATTGCCTTCCTTCAGGTTAGCTCTGATACCATGTTAAAATTCAATATGCTAAGACAAAAAACAGCAACATTACATTCCATTTCACAATAATAGCATATACAAGATCACTGAAGAAACAACAAGCATAGCATAAACACAAGAGACACAGATTTATCCTAGGAAACCCTCATGGGGTAGAAAACCCAGTAAAGCTTCCTCAATATAGATGACCAGCAATATACAAAGATGCAAACCAAAAACATGATCTCCTCCTCCACCATAGCAGACCTCTCCTCCACAAGTGCGCCTCTCTTAAGTGAGTGAGTGTGTCAAATGAGGAACACACCTCCTCTATTTATACACTACTCCGACTTTTCTTTTACACAAGACATGTAGGCTCGTATTTAACCAATGGGTTAAATACCCCACTACAACTGACTGGGCCGACCCCTCTAGGGTGGTCTAATAACCCTTTGACCCACATAACACATACAGGGCCGACCCCCCACTAGGGAAGTCTAATAACCCAAGTTACCACATTCTGACGGAGGAATAAACATCTCCGAATATACAATAAGATCTTCACGGAGGAATGAATCATCTCCAGAATAATAAAGTACAAATATAATATTCTTTGAAGTTACAATATCTCAACATTTTCTACCAAAGATATGTCGTTAGGATAGTGGGGAGAAATGAGTGACAAATAGATGGTTATGTTTACATTACGGATTGAAATGATAACCATCTAGTTTATAAATCCAAATGCGATAAGATATACTTTATGCATGAATATCTTATCGCATCCGGATATGAAACGACTTTTTAATGAAAAAGTACCCTTTTATCTTTTATCTTCATGTTGACCCCCCTCGTAGGCCATCTTTGTTGTTTCCCCCTATTACCAGATGGACTAGTAGGGCTAGTAATCCGATGAGCAAATGTATGGAGAAAGTGACCACTGTCACCTTAGTCACTCCTCCAAACTACATTGGACTGTCGTAACCTCCAAGGGGAGAGCCCTTGATGCACCGCAAACACTAAGGACAAAAAGATGCTGTCTCCTAGAAGACGAAATTAGGGACCAGTGCCTTCAATATGATTTTATGAATGAAGAAAACATACTACTTAAGCCTAGTGCTTGTAAACGATAAGACAATATGTTGCAATTCAATGGCTTCCATGCACAATAAAGATTGTCTGTGAGAGATTGTATTTTAATTCAATATTATCTAGGATCTTTAACTGAAAGAATAACAAGCACAACAAAACACAATAGACACAATAGTTTTCCTCGGGGAAACCATAAAGGAGAAAACCCTGCAACTTCCTCAAAGATAGATTTGTCACTAATACAATATCAAGCCAAAAGTGGAAAACCCAAAATACGTCTTCTGCAACTTTCTCTCTTTCTCCTCCAACGAACTTGTCTTCTCTCCCTTGCTATGCCAACTTGTGTGAGTGAGTAGTGTGTCCAAATGAGAGAGCAAGGTTCTCTATTTATACTTTACTTTTGACTTGACCTTTTACCTAACTAGGTCGGCCTCACTAAAACTGACTGGGTCGACTTCTCTAGGGAGACTCAATAACCCTTTTACATTTGACTCTAGGGGATCTAATGCCCCGACTTACAATGGAGGTTTTACCTCAATGACTTTGCATGACCAAACATAATAATGACATTGCCGAACAGAGGAAAAACATCTCCGTCGGAAGTACAAATAAAATACAATAATAATATCAATATAAAATATAGGGGAATATCTTCTGAAGTTACATTTACATCAACACTCCCTCTTAACTAGGAAGGTATTCTCTCGTCACAGTCATCTTCACCCTGGACACAATTCTGGACAACATCATCATCGCTGGATCACCTTCAATGCTGGAACATCATCATCAACATTGGATCATCATCGTCACTGCTGCAACAATCTTCATTTCGTTGATCATTGATTAGTGACATCTCTCGAATCTATCCGTCATAGGAAGTTCTATAGAGCGAGCCCTTTTTCATGCTGGATGTAGGCCTAGCCCTCATGTAGGTCTTCATCATCTCCACGAGCAAGCCATTAAGTAGGTACAGCCAAGGACCACACATTACATTGTCACAACAATCACCTGCGTCTCCTACTATCGCCTCATCGTATCCAGATCATCTCATCATCACACAGAGCACAACCCAGATTCACATCTCATGTCCAACAGACCACTTGCGTCTCCCATCTAGTGGGTTTAGCCCAGGAGCACCCCAGGTGCATTACGTCTCTCAACGGCCAGCCCGCGTCTACCAGCATGGGAGGACAATCAGGAGCACCCCAGGTGCATTACGTCCCAAGGACCACCTGCGCCTTCCACCATGCGAGATCCTGCCTAGGTGCACACACAGTGTCTTATGACTGGTGGACCTCTCGGCGTCTCTAGTATGGGAGGACAATTAGGAGCATCCCAGATGCATTACCTCCCAAGGACCACCTACGCCTACCACCATACGAGAACCATACCTCACATCTACCAACATGGGAGAACAATCAGGAGCATCCCAGATGCATTACGTCCCAAGGACAACCTACGTCTACCACCATGCGAGAACGACTCTAGTGCATTTGCGTCTTCCGGTCTCATTACTCCCTCTTAGGAGGAACCTCGATCTGGATAACACCAAGCTTCTCTCTGAAGTACTCGAACTTCACTCTGGCTAACGGCTTGGTCAACACATCAGCTATCTGCTCGTCTGTCGCCACATACTGGAGCTTCATTACTCCTCTCTGCACCATATCCTTGATATAGTGGTACTTGATCTCAATGTGCTTCGACTTGTCATGGAACATCAGGTTCTCGGACAACTTCACGCAGCTCTGGTTGTCACAGAAGATACAAGTCGCCTCTAACTGGAGATCAAACAAACTCTGACAGTAGCTTCCTAAGCCATACTACCTCACAACTAGCCGAACAAGCTGCAACATACTCTGCTTCGGCTGTACTCAGTGCCACGCACAACTGCTTCTTGCTAAACCAAGAGATCATACCGGATCCCATACTGAAGTAGCATCCTGAAGTGCTCTTCCTATCTGCAGCACTGCCTGCGCAATCTGAATCAATGTAAACTTGCAGGTTAATCTTTTGATTCGCCTCATACTTGAGCCCATAGTCAACTGTACCCTTCAGGTACCTCAATACATGCTTTGCAGCAATTAGGTGAACATGTCTCGGATCCGTCAAGAACTGGCTCAGCAAAGCATATGTCTGGTCTCGTGTTCGTCAGGTACATCAATGAACCAATCATCTGACGATATATCGTGGCATCAACTGACTCTAATGAAGCATCGCACAATAGCTTCAAGGTGTGGCCATAGCCTTGCAGTCCATCATTCCGAACCTCTTCAAAATCTCCACTGCATATTTCCCTTGTTCAAGGAAGATTCCATCCGCACTCTGCCACACCCTCCATGCCTAAGAAATAATGCATCATACCCATCTCCTTCATCTCGAACTCTTTGGCAAGCCTCCTCTTCACATTTGCAATGAGCTCATCCTCACTCATTAGAAACATGTCATCTAGATATAATAGAAGTATCACTACACTTCTGGCTTCAACCTTGAAGTAAAGGTTGGAATCCGCTTTACTCTTAGTAAAGCCCAAGCTCATCAGGAAGCTGTCCATCCTATCATACCACGTCTTGGGTGCCTGCTCAATCCGTACAAGGCTTTCTTCAATTTGCTCACATGAGTCTGCCTGTCATGTGTCTCAAATCCCAGTGGTTGCTCCACATACACTTCCTCTTCTACTACACCATTCAAGAATGTTGTCTTGACGTCCATCTGGTGTACCTTCCATTTCATTACTGCAGCCAATTCTAGTATGGATCTGATGGAAGGTGCAAATGTCTCGTTGTAGTCTATTCCTTCTTTTTGGGAGAAGCCACATGCCACAAATCTTGCCTTGTGTTTCTCAATGCTACCATCTGCAGCATGCTTGATCTTGTAGATCCACTTCGAAGTCACAACAGACTTCCCTTCTGGTCTCGTCGACTGGTACTCCTCGATCATGGCATCCTTCCATTCTTTCTGTTCTGCTGCTTCCTCCTAGTCGGAAGGTTCTTTGTCAATGATGTCACACAGCAGGGCCACATAGCTGGAGTATGGTCTAGGTCTCTTGCTTTCTTTGTGCATCCCATTTGGGGTTCCATACTTCTCTGCATCTTGTATTGCCTCTCGTGTCCATGCTTGTTTTCTCTTGTGGGAGTTCTTCTCTCGTGGTGGATCTACGGGTTCTTTTGGTTCTGCCATGTCGCGGTCTTCATGGTCTTCTTGAATTGCCATAGCTGAAACTTTGTCACAAGTTTCTCACGATCTTTCCTACAAGTCAATTTAGTTGCGTGATTAGAAATATTTCATAATTCTCAAAACAAATTCTTATGCATAAAGACATAGGTCATACAATCATGCACCTATCTTAGCCAATGCTTCATCACAACATTCATCCATATCCCGTATTCATACGGTAACTTTCTAGATGCCTTCCATCTTTACCAGAATGTTATTAAGAGTGTGCACTACTCCCAACATGTCAGCAAAGAGGTTAAATTCTAGATAAGTAGCAATGGAATGTTGTACAGTACCATAGGCCACTTACCCGTTACTTGCATATTAGTAGTATTATGTTCATTAATGCAACTTTTCTAACATGCATAATACGCATCCTAAATCTAGGAACATAAGTTTGTACACCACTGAACAATATCATTTAAATAATTAGATATACAAGAAATGACAATTGAAATATTTATCTTTGTTTGGTTTTTGGGTGGACTCCCTCTTGATCTTTGCTTCCTTGCAGGAATGGATGGAGTCTCTAACAATGTGCTTTACTTTATTGTCTAATTCTGATGACCTGTGTCTTTCTTGCTTATGATCGGAAATGTTGAGCAAGTATTCTGCATTGTAGATCACTTGTTCTTTGTACTAGAGTAGACTTTGTGTGTCCTTTCTTCTTTATTCATCAATGCTTGTTCAGGTTGTCCCTTCAACTTGTACAAGCCTCCCTCTTGCTCTCCAATCACTGCTGCATCATATATTGTCATTCCTCTTGGCCACATTAGGACTTGGCCATCGACAAATGCAACCCTCATTCCTTTAGCATCTAGTGTTGATATGGAGAAAAGGTTCTTCTTTAGTCCTGGAACATATAGTACATCTTTCATCTTCAGAGATTTGCCGGAGTCTAGCTTGTAGGAAGCTTCTCCACTTCCTTTTATGGGGTATTGGTAATCATCCCCAAGTTTCACCTTATGAGGTGACTTATGCTCAGATAGATTGACGAATGATTCTTTGTATCCTGTCATGTGCTTGGAAGCTCCACTATCTACAAGCCAATCATTGCTCCCATGTGTAATAGTGCCCGTGAGTGTTGAGATCAAGACATATTCTTCATCACTTGAAGAATCATCTCTTTCTTCTTCTCTGGTTGTTTTCCTTGCAGGTTCATCATCTTCCACGGTGTGAGCATGATGTCTCTTCTTGTTTGTCTTCTTGGAGGGACCTCTGTTTCCAGGACAATCTCTGGAGTAGTGCCCCTTCTCATCACATGTATAACATTTAATGTTGGATAGATCTCTTCTAGGTCTTCTTTGTCTATCGTAGTTCTCCCTCTTATTTTGGTGGTGGTTCTCCCTCTTGTTGTGGTGGTGGTGCTCCCTCTCGTTGTGATTTCTTCTATCGTGAACTGTGAGAGCTTGATCATCATTTGCTCCCATCTTCTCTTCTCGTGCCACAAGTCGAGTTTCTTCTTGAGTACACTCTTCCCATAGTATGCTAAATGTGATCAACTTCTTCCTGGCACATATCCCTTGAATGAATGAGTCCCATGATCTTGGGAGACCATTCAAGGTGGTCATAACAATCTCTTCTTCTTCTACCTTTTCTTCAACTGCTTCAAGTTGCACCTTGATCTTTGAGACCCTTGTGAAATAGGATTGCATGGTCTCTGAGTTCAGGATCTTTATGTTGTTGAGCTGGTTCCTTAATGTCATCTTCCAATCGAGGGGACAGTTTCTTGAGTAATGTCCCTTCTCATCACATATGTAACATCTAATACTGGAGAGATCCCTTTTGGATCCATGATGTCTTTTGGATTTGGTGGTCCTCCCTCTTATTGTGATTTCTTTTAGTGTGAGTTGTTAGAGATTGATCATCATTAGCTCCCATCTTCTCTTCTCTTGCTACTAGTCGAGCTTCTTCTTGGGTGCATTCTTCCCATAGTGTGCTGAAGGTGATCAACTTCTTCCTGGCACATATTCCTTGAATGAATGAGTCCCATGATCTTGGGAGACCATTCAAGTTGGTCATAACAATCTCTCCTACTTTGTCCTCAATCGCTTCAAGTTGCTCCTTGATTTGAGAGACCCTTGTGAAGTAGGATTGTGTGGTCTTTGAATGTTGGATCTTTACATTCTTGAGCTGGTTCCTTAGTGTCATCTTCCAACTGATGTTCTTTCCTTCGAATATCTTTGTCAAGGCATCGAACATCTCCTTGTGAGTCTTCAGGGATGACACATGAGGGATGAGATGATCTTTGATGGAGTCTACAATAATTCTCTTGGCCTTGACCAAGTTTTTCTTGTGGATTGCCTTTGCCTCTTCTCCCTCTGGTTCTGGAACCTCCTCACTGACATACTTGTCCAAATCATTTTCTTCGAGGACAAGAGAGATTCTATACTTCCATGCTCATAAGTTGTCAGCTCCTTCAAGCTTATCCTCAAGCTTGGTGTGATTTGTCATTTTGAAATGAGAACCTCAAATGGAAATAGCAAGGATTTAGATCTTACCAATTTGAGATGACCAACCTGGTTCTGGAGCTAGCTGGCCTAGGGTTTGTAAGAGAAACCCTAATTTTCCAAAGTTGAAATTTTGAACTTCTGATTGGACAGGAAGATGCGCCTCCTCAAGGCGAGTTTGCCAGAGTAATCCTTTGTCCGGATTGATGGAGAAAACCCCAAAAGTTTGATGCCCTAGTTTTTCTCTCGACACCAGTGACTGGTTTTAAAAATGAAAATGCTTCAAACTGGATTCTGCTTCCTCCAAAAGATGCGCCCTCCTAGGGTAGTTAGCCTAGCCCTCTTTTTCTGATGATCTGTGGAGAGAAGACGTTGAACTAGGAAGCCCTAGTTTCCCGTTGCTGCACAATGCCCTCTTTTCGGACTGGCTCTGATAGCATGCTAGAGTTTGCACTTTAATTCAATTTAGTTAGGTCTTTAAATTGAAAGACATCCAAGCACAACAAAACACAAGAGACACAAGAATTTTCTTCGGGGAAACCATAAAGGAGAAAACCCCGCAACTTCCTCATAAATAGATTTGTCACTAGTACAATATCTAGGAAAACCAAAAATATAAGATGTCTTCTTCAGCTCTCTCTCTTTCTCCTCCAGCGAAATTGTCTTCTCTCTTCTTATGCGAACTTGCTTGAGTGAGTGTGGCGTACAAATGAGAGAGCAAGCCTCTCTATTTATACTTTATGTCTGACTGACCTGATTTTTAATGGGGTCGACCTCACTTACCTAATTGGGCCGACCTCTCCTAGGGAGACTCAAAAATACAATTTACATTTGACCTTTGGGGATCTAATGCCCCGACTTACAATGGAGGTTTTACCTCAATAATCTTGCATGACCAAACATAATAATGACATCCCCGAATAGAGGAAAAACATCTCCGTCGGAGGTACAAATAAAATACAATAGTAATATAATTATAAAATACAAATGAATATCTTCTGAAGTTACCTTTACAACAAGAGGGACCAGGAGGGTGTCTCAATTGTACTAGAAGAGAGGTAAGAGCTTTACAACTGAGAGAGATGTCACCGGAGTAATGAAACATGTGGGGGGTCACGTGATCCAATGACCCACCCCTAGGATCCCCAAACAACAACCTCAGGGCTACAAGCCCTTTAATGAGGCAGTCAACAATGCCACTAAGCCATAGTACTCGTAAGAGAAGGGCCAAAGGGTCGGGCCATGACCACCATTGAAAAAATGCTGGGTAACACCCCTCATGGTCCGAAAAAATGACCCTCTCTCCCTGGGCACATATCTGAAGGTGCGCTGGTACTGGTACCACATAACACCCCCCTTTTAATTAATAAAGTGATTTTTACAAGTCACATTATAAGCTTATTATTCAACATCACTTTATCAAATGCCTTTTCTCCTAGTGACATTAAATAATAAATCTAATCCCCTCATCCATCAACTATAGTCCACGGGAATTAAATGGACTAATTCGTCGTCCTCTAGAGTGATCAAGTGGAAAGGGACATGACAGGAATTTATGCCCCGGGTGGGTGCTCCTGTGCTTCTTGGGATGACTCCATTAGGACACATGGCTTGAGGCTCCCAAACACACTTATGTTTTATGCTTTGTAGAGGTTATTGTGCTTGTAAGGGTTGTTATACTTGTCTTAGCACACCTCATGGATACTCCCTTGAACCTTTTTTCCTTGTATTATTCCTCCCTCTTGGTCATCTCGGTCATCAATAGCAAATCGTTCATGTTCTAAGCAAGCATGAAGAGGTCGTACCACCTAAAGGAGAGCGTTGAGGGAAAAAGCATAATGTTGTGGTTAGATGGGGTATGACGCCCTCCTTCCAAGCTTAACTTTTCATCATGTTCCGACATTTCATCATTTTTATCATTATTTTATGTTTTATGAGGTTTAGTTCTCGAAGTGTGGGTGAGATACCCTAGAAAATCATTAAAAGTAATTTTAAGACAAATTAGGTAGGTAGGTCCTAAAAGAGGTTTGAGTTAGCCTTTTCACATATAAAGAAGGCAACTCCTCATTTGTAATCAAGATCATGCAATCAAATAAGATACTCTCTTTTTCTTCTTGTGTACTTGAGCTAAAGTGGTGCGTGCCTCCTTTCTTGAGCATTCTAGGGTTTTACAAGGGATAATTTTTGGTTTTGAGGCTTATCTACTATCTTGCAAGGCTTGTCTAAGGGAAAGGATTCTTGGGAGGCTACTCTCTTCTCTTTTCTTCTTCAATTGTGGTAAGATTTCAAGTCTCTTGTCTTGCACTGCCGGAAGCATCCAATGTGAGAGTAACCTAGGGTTTTATCCATAATAATATAGTCGTGTAAGTGAGACATCCCTTCTTGTAGGGTGTCTCTTGTGATGGTCCTTGGCATCTTTCTTTGCCCTAATTAGGTCAAAACCAACACTACCTAGTGTTTCTTGGTTTTTCTCTAATTCTTACAAAATTTGGATTGCCAATTCTTAGGAGGAACGCTAACCACGATTTCTCAATACTTGGAAGGAACAAGACTTAGGTCCTTTTCCCACTTCTTCACTCATTAAAAATCAAATTCCTGTATTATATATTGCAAAAAATACAAAAAAATAATAGAAAAACCCTAAAAAAAATATTTTGTGAAAAATCCTTAAATATTTATATTTTGCCGTTGAAATTATTTTTACTTATTTATTTCTGCAATAGTTAATGCTGTTATAATTTTTTGAAATTGTTAATATCACTGAAAAATCCATAAAAACATAAAAAATCTCATAAAAAGGTGGTTTTATAGCCTTAAAAGCCCAAATTAAAGGTGACGTCATCCCTAGGGAGGATGATGTTAGCCTTCTGGAAGTTATTGCAGATTTGGTATAAGTGTTTTGCAGGTCCAATTTGACAGGAAGTTCAAACCCTAAGGGCAACAAAAAGCTCCTAGTTCATTTCCGAATCATCCAGGGTGATCCTAGGGGGGATTTGAAGTGCTAAATCATTTTGTTTAGCCCTTACTGTAGAAAATCACAGGTCTCAAGGTGAAATCAGTCCCTACACGCAGCAATCATCCATTGAAACATGTGCGTCCTAGCGGAAATTGACTCTCCATAGCCTGTTGATCGCTGGGAGGTACTTTTTGGGGTATTTTATAGTAGGTTATGGTTTTCTTCTATATTTATGTTGCTGGTTTTTCTTGCAGAAAAATGATTTATCTTCTTACTTATCCAACATCCAAGATTTATTGCTACTAGACCTTCTAAGTCAATAGCCGTTTATTGTTCATCTCTTGTTGACTTCGATAAGGCACTGGTCTACTAACATTTGGAAGGTCTTGTAGGTATAGAGTTGTTTTCGATTTTATATCTTACAGGCTATTTTTACCTAGTTTGAGAAGCCTCCCGTGGCCCAAGGAGCAGGCCTAAAACGAGGCAAGATACTATTGTGGTGAAATTGGGTGCTTCTCTTGAATAGTTGTCGTTCTTTAGCACAGATCCTAGTTTTCTAATTGAATGGGTGCTAGATTTTAAGGTAACACAACCATTATTACATCATTGGTTGTCTTTGGTGCAAAATGTTGGGGTCTTTGACTTATGTGACATTATTTCTAGCCGCCACCTATTCTAGGTTCGTGACTCATTTGTTCTCAAGATTATTTGGATGGCTTGGAGGATAGTGGGGTTAAGTTAGATGGAACATGGAGGGCAATAGAGCAGGATGGGATTTGGCGAGGTGCCCCATTTGGAGTTGGAGGACACGTGTGATTGTATTTTAGAGATGCCTTGCTTCCAAGCTTGTTGTTTGAGTAGAAAGGGCATCTCCTCTTGGTAGGACATGTGGGGTTTAGTTGCACATTCTTGGAAGGATTAGCATTCTTTACTTTATGAGCTTGTTTGCTACCTTTGGGTCGTCCATCAATCATGGAGTTGGTTGAGGCTTTGAGCTTATCCCTCAGGATGATGTGTAGAAGATGAATATAACTTTGACATGGCCATTTTGGCATAAATGAAGTTGTAGTTTGGTTACCCTCCTTAGCAATATGATTCTAGGAGGCTTTACTCCATTTTGCATCAGTGGCATACTCTAGCCCGGATCCTCAATGCCTATTGTGTGTCTATTGATTTAGAGGATAGGTGAGACCATCGAATTCACAATGTGTGGAGTTTTTGACTTTATTATAAGGCGAGAGTTTTTGCTTGGTTGGTTATATATCACTAGCTTTCATCCAAGGCCAAGTTTGGCAAGAGTGGGCAATTGATGTTCTTTTCCTAGTTTGTCAACACCAAAAGATATTAAAACATATGTTTTGGGACTGCCAGTTTGTGAGGAAAGGATGGCAATATGTCCAAGGTCAGTACTCAATTCTTTTTCAAGGGAGGGTCCATTAGAGGGCGACCCTCTTGGGTGCTTGTAGCTATTTGGTGCATACATTCTTTATTGTTATTGGGCATTTACTATGGATCTTGGCTTTGTTTACTCTATAGAAGATCTAATGTAGGTTTGTTTCCAACCATGAGGTTAGTTCTGTTGGATTTTTGTGCAACTTCCGAAGATATTATTCATTGTATTTGATTGTACCTCCTAAGGGAGAAGAACTTGATGTAATCACTTATGTAAACACATGAAAGAATCAATGTAAACCTTGGGGTGCAAAGAAGCAAAATAAAAATATTAAAATTAAAATTATTAATTGCCCCCAGGGGAAGTCGACCCAGTTAGGGATTTTTCATGTTTGCACTTGTATAAATAAGAGGTAAAGTGCACCTCATTATTTCATTCACTCACTTCATAATTGCGCATCACTTGGGAGAGAGAAGAAGTTCGCACAAGCTGGAGAAGGAAGCCGTTTTGGGGTTTCTACTTGTGGAAAGCAGTTTCACATTTTCTCTTTTATCTTTGTACTCTGATATCCAGATTATCATCTTTATGTGAAGGTTGCTGGGTTTTTCCCAATTGGGTTTCCCAGGATAACCTCTGTGTTATTGTTTTGTGCTTTGTCTTTCTTCTAGTGATCTTGTTTCTGCATTTGAATTTGTTGAAAAACTGAGAGGGGGGTGAATCAATATTTGCCAATGATTAAAAATTTCAGTCAAGAGCAAGTTGCTAATCACCAATCATAACAGCATATCATTAACATTCATGAAAGATAACAAGATGCACAGTACACAATATTTTTACGTGGAAACCCAAGTCCTGGGGGTAAAACCACGGAAGCCTTTTATGATAAAATTTGACCAAGCAACAACTGGGGCTACAAATTTAATACAACTTCTCCAGCTACAACTGGAAGGGGCTACAACCCCTAGGCTTCGTCAGCTGCAACTGACGAGCTGCTACAACAGCTCAGCTCACAAAATTGTGAGCCCTAGCACCACCCTACCACCCTTAAGAAAAAGATGATTGAACCTGTGGACCTGTTAAACCAGTCACTGTACCTGCTGTTGATAATTTCTGCTCTTTGATCACTGCCAAGTCATCACAGTACACTGATATATCGTTTGACTGCTATACACTGCTTTGCTGCTGTCTATACCCACGAAAAGGTCTGCTATTGACTGTTTATTCCACAACCAAAACAATGCTGCTAACTGTTGAACCAAAAGGGAGTCTGCTGCTTTTTACTTGAGTTAGGGCATACTTTTATTCTCTACTGTGATCACTGTCATAAACTCAGTCCACTGCTGGCACTATCAATCAACTGCTGCAACATCTTTAATCATCTTCACATGTCACAAATCCCGTCATGTTAATCAAGTCACTGTCAAATTGCTCCTGCTGTGGCTATCACTGTCATGCACATTTGATCACTGTGTCACTGTCATCATATTATTCTTTTCATTCATGTCTAGACATCAAGAGGTCTGCTCATCAAAGTCATAAAGCTTGTAGCTTGCTAAGTTTAGATTCATTCAAGGATCATACCCTAGCAGGGCTGCCGAGAGTTCGGGTAAGCCCTAGCTGGGATCGGATGAGGAGAAGTAGTCAACAAAACACACTCAGCCTTTATGCCTTCAACTTCCAGTGTTTTATCTTCAAGATGGACCCCACGGATGTCATTTCAATCCTTCAAAACGTCAAATCTGCTGCTGGTGTTGATGACCTCAATTTGAATTTTAACCACCATGAATTCGGATTAAGAAGGCAGCAATAACACATGAAAACCTTGGACTGTAAATTCGGGACTGTCATAAAAAGTGTGGTCTGCTACCACCGAATTGTAAACTCCACAGCTGAAAGTGAGGTCTGCTGTAAATCAAACCCAAAAGATCTTCTTCTCTTTGTAAATTCGGACTGTTCTGCTGTTAGGGTTAGGGTACGCTCTTCTTACTGCTGCCTCCGAATTTCCCAGTCAAGTTCATCCAAAATTCAGCTTGTCTTCTTCCACTTTATCTTCGTTGGATGTACTGTAGAGCTGCTACAGTCAAGCCCTAAACCACCTCAGTGAACTGCGTTGGATTTCTGCTTCAAATGCTAGTAAAGAAGAAAGACAAAACCCAAAAAAAAATTCTGTGGAAGAGTTGCTGCTACCTCCGAATTTTCACAGTTAAATATGCCTCAGTCAGCGAAAATCTCAGAGCTATATCCACCAAATTCACACTTGACTGCTACTGCCTCAGTCACCCACGAAATTCAGAGCTCATCCGAAATTCTACCCGCTCAAAATGACAGGTTTTACTGGGTATTTATAGTAGTTTTTCAAAAAAAATATGGAGCCGACCTTCCAAAAAAAATATAATTTTAATTTATTTTGGAGCCGACATGAGTTTATTTTTACTTATTATTATTTTTTATATTCTTCAATAGTTAACCATATCATTAAAAACATATCCAAGGTTCTACTATATATATTTTCATCACACTAGAGTACCAACATCATGCACCCATCATCAAGCCACTAAGTGTGTGGGTACCACATGTAAGAGTGTGCTAAGATCATAAGTGCCATCATACCACCATCTAAGTGGCTGCCAAACCTTCTCATGCACTTAGGACTATCTTCAAGAATTCCAAGACCCCATCAACCCACAACGTCATTACTAGCAGTACAAAGGGCCCAATTATAAATTCCCTTAAGTGATAAGGGTACAAGGACATCGTGGTCATGGCAAGAGGGCTTCATGGACTTCTTCAACCACCTAAGCCATACAACAGGACCTCCAAGGGTCAAGATCCATCATGACATCACCTGTGGGGTTGCTAGACCTTCTCCTAGGGTACCATGACCTCATTACAAACACAAATGACCACAGAATGGGTCATTTGGACTCTTCACTTCTTCAACCCACCAAGGACACTTTCTAGGGTATTAGGGCATAGGTTGTGGTACTGGAAAACAACTGGAGAACCATAGAAACACCTTAGGGGTCACTCAACTAAGTTAATGGGTAGCCAGGGCTTTTGGCATTGTCCCAAGGCCTCCAAGGGCTTCAAGCTTGGGCTTGGACAAAGTCAAAAGGTCTCCTCTGACACAGACAACCACAAATCAAATACTAACCCTCAGGGGCTCCACAAGGGGCCCCAAGACTTAACTGTTGGCATCAATGACCAGACATTGTTGGCATCAATGACAACCTAATCAACAGAATTATTATGCTATGAATGGATGAATTTTAACATGGTATTAGTGCAGTTCTAGAAGAAGACATTGCCAAAACATTGTCGGAACCCTGTTGGAACTAGGGTTTCATTTTGTGAAGTCTTCACCCATCATTTTGGAGAAAAAGAGCCTTAGGAATTTCCTTTTTGGGAAGGCGCATCTTTTGGTGAAGACAAAAGTCAATTTCGAGAATTTTAAATTTTTGACCTATCTCTACAGCTGGAGCAGAAATTAGGGTTTCAGTTTTGACCTACTTCTCTCCACAAAATTGAATCAGCCCTACCTCAATTCAACTCGCCTTGGAAAGGTGCATCTACCTATGGTTTTGGTTTTCCAAATTATCAAATTTCATTTTTGACCTAGACCTGCTAGGGTTTCTGAACCAGATCTGCAGTCAAGATGATTGGTATGAAGGTTGAAGATCGTTTGGAAGGAGCTTCCAACTTTATCTCCTGGAAGTCTAGGGTGCTTCTACTCCTAGAAGAAAATGACCTCTTACTATATGTAAATGAGAAGGTTCCTGAACCAGAAGCCGAAGAAGATAAACCCCAATGGAGGAAGAATGATGCTAAAGCAAGAAGGATTCTTGTGGATTCAGTGAGATACCATTCAGTTCCACAAATCTCAGGAAAGAAGAATGCTAGGAAAATGTTCAAAACCATTATGAAGCTGTTTGAACACACTAGCCTCAATGTATCCATGACTTTGAGAAACCATTCTCAAATATGAAGATAGCCGAATCAGAATCCATTGCCTCATAGTTTATGAGGATCACAGAACTCAGGGATAAGCTCAACACCAATGGAGATCATATTAATGATAAGGAGCTTGTCCTCGCTACTCTGAATGGTCTTCCACCATCTTGGGAGTCCTTTATCCAAAGCATAAGTGGTAGATCCAAACTACCAAAGTTTGACAAGCTTTGGGTAGATTGCTCTCAAGAGGAGACAAGGATTGCAGCACGTCAAAGACTCCATGGCACTCAACCTGAGGAGAACCAAGCTTTTGTTTCCCATTCCAAGAAAGGTAAGGGAAAAGGGAAGAAGTTCCATAAACACAAGCACCAAGAAAGGAGATCAAGTCGCCGCCAAGAAGAAAAGAAGAAGAGGGATATGTCTCAAGTTCAATGCTATAGGTGCCGAAAGTATGGACATCACGCTAGTAGCTGTTGAAGTCAAATAAAAAGGAAGCATGAAGCATCCACTGCTGATGTAGAAGAAGATCATCATCACAAGAAACAAAAGAATGAAGATCACACCGAATTTCTATTCATATCAGCTTTATCAGGTACAATTCCCACCACTAGTGACACTTGGCTCATTGATAGTGGTGCATCTAGACACATGATAGGTTATAGAGAGAATTTTTCAGAATTAGTTGAGAAAGATTCACATCTCCGTGGTGTACTTGGAGATGATGCAAATTACACTATGAAGGGATCTGGAGCCACCACCCTTCAACTAGAATCAAATGATACATTATGTCTGAGTGATGTACTCTATGTACCTGGAATGAAAAGAAACCTTGTCTCCATCTCAGCCTTGGAGGACAAGGGATATAAAGTAGCTTTCTCAGAAGGGAAAGTGCTTGCTTGGCACAAGAGCTCAAGTATGAGCACAACCAAAGTTATTGGCATAAGAGAAGAGAGCTTGTATAGACTAAACACTCCACCAGTCCAAGCCTTAATACACGATGCTGCAAGTATGGGCGAGTTATGGCACAGAAGGTTAGCCCATCTGAACTATCGAGCTCTCCCAGTTCTGAAGAATATTGTGACAGGTTTGCTAGGGCTCTAGGTAGACCATGATGGAACATGTAGAGGATGTACACCTAGCAAGAATGCCAAGAAATCTTTTCTAGATAGCAAGAGTAGATCCAAAGGGATTTTGGATTTGGTACACTTTGACTTGTGCGGGCCTATGACAGTTGTGTCATTGGGTGGATATCATTACTATATCACCTTTATTGATGATTACTCACAGAAGACTTGGATATACTTTCTCAAGTCAAAAGAATCTGAGGAAGTGCTCAGCAAGTTCAAAGAGTTTAAAGCACAAGTTGAGAATCTGTCAGGTAAGAGGATTAAGATTTTGAGATCCGATAATGGTGGAGAATATACCTCTACAAAATTTAATGATTTTTGCAAGGAAGCAGGAATTAAGAGGGAGCTCACAGTTCCCTACAACCCTCAACAAAATGGGGTTGCAGAAAGAAAGAATAGAACAATTGTGGAGGCAGCCAAAGCTATGATACATGACCAGAGTCTTCAAATGTTCTTGTGGGCAGAAGCATCCAGAACCGCTGTATATGTACAAAATAGATGTCGACATAAGATATTGAAGAATGTGACTCCGGAAGAAGCGTTCACATGTGTGAAGCCAGAAGTGGGCCATCTCCGGATCTTTGGCTGTCTAGTCTACATACATGTGCCCAAAGAGAAAAGATCAAAGTTAGAACGTTCAGGCAAGAAGGGAACCTTTGTGGGATACAGTGAGTCTTCAAAGGCTTACAAAATTTACATTCCAGGATCTAGACAGATTGAAGTCAGTAGGGATGTGACCTTTGAAGAAGAGATGGCTATTAGGAAAGGCAGAGGATTAGATATGGAGATCGATGATGAAGAAATGCTAGAACCAAAGGAGATGAGATCATCTTCCCCTCCAGTTCATAGGGAGCTAGCAGAAAAAGATGAACCTATAGATCCCA
The DNA here is from genome assembly GCA_027924585.1 of Larix kaempferi. NCBI lineage: Eukaryota > Viridiplantae > Streptophyta > Pinopsida > Pinales > Pinaceae > Larix > Larix kaempferi. The sequence continues at coordinate 57,569,056 of BSBM01000299.1, read as the reverse complement.
TAGATCCAGTTGATATCCCCAAAGATGTTGTAGGTCAGAAAAGACTTAGATGGGCACAGCAGACACTGCAGGATGCAGAGGGGCATGAAGCTCCACATGGCGCTTTCAGAGAAAGCAAAAGACCTTAGAGGTTCTCTAGTTATGTGGCACTGATGAGAAACATCATTGATTCAGAACCCACCACTTACGAAGAAGCATCCAAACATCAAGTTTGGAAGGATGCCATGATGGAGTTGTTGTCCGCCAGATTGCACACCAGCAGCAAAAATCTTTCGAAAGCTGTCTCGCTCACTGGAAGTGGGGAGAGGTGTGGCCTTGGGGGAAAGCAATGAGCCAGGTACTGTCACCTGAATCCCAGCTCCTCTGTTTAGGCTAACTCCTAACGAAGCCAAGGGGGGTAGTCCCTACAAAGAGTTTCACTAAGGCTCTCGTGTTTTATATGTTTTAAGTGTGAGGTGATGCAGATGGGTGTTATTTAGAAGTTTTTGTATAATGATGAGAACACAGTTAAACACACAATCCACGTTGCAGATTTACAAGATACAATTTAGAAGATGAACAATATACTTTGACTTAGAATTAAAACAAAGCATCCACAAGATAAAGATCAAACAAATGACAAGGACATACGGTCCAGATTCAGAAGATACATAAGAGTTTTAAAGACCAGTGCCAAATGGAGTCGAAAGAAATGCTCGTGATGCTGGAAAATGTAAGTCTCAAAGTAACTATTTGTGAGATCGTTTTGAAATTGTTCTTGGTAAATTTTAAGTGTTTTAGGTGTTCTTGATTATTAGGCTAAAACCAAGGATATCAAAAGAATAGAACCTTAACCAGGAAAAATACTGGCGACCTCTTAGATGATAGGTCGGGAGCACCCAGATTGTAGAAGATAAGTGTACAATGGTTTGACCACCCTCGAGTCTGACAGTGGATTCCCGACACCACCTGTTTCAGGAAGCAACCTCAGTGATTTGAACTTGTTTTGGAATTGGGTAAAGTTTTAATTATGTTATCACTTGTAAGTTTAGCAAGTCCTTCACCTTTCTGAGTACTAGCCCAACTTTTTCAGGTTGGCAGAGCATACGGGTGTTGGATAATCAACCAAAAATAAATTAATTAAGGGGGATGTGAGTTGAAATGTTTTATTATTAAGAGCACCGTTCAACCCTCCGATAGAGAGCACTCTTGACTTAGTCTTAAGACCAAAGTTCAAGAGACTTTTCTAATCTAATATGCTTAATGCAAGGGGAAAATGCAAGTCTAAAATGCTCTCCGACAGAGAGTGCTCTTGACTTGGATTTGGCCAAGTTCAAGAGGCTTTGTTTATTTTATTGCAAGTAAAAGCAGTTGTGAAAATAAACCATATGATAGCTCAATAGATATAAAAGACAACTAGCATGCTACTTGCGAAATGAAATAAGATAAAAAGACTTAGTGTTCTACCAACAATTTTAATCTAAGGTGGGGTCTTCCTTCGAACAAGGTCGACCTCTAAGAATCGCTAGCATTTGAGAACTTCCCAGCTAGCAGAGATTTCGACCAAGGCAATTAACGGGGAGAGAGGAGTAACCATAAAGTTATGTGGTCCTGCCCTTGAGATGAAATCCCAAGGATACTACCTCAAGTCAAAACTTGGAAAGGAGTATGAAAATGAAAAATTTGATTACTCTAAAGCAGAAAATGAAAGATCTAATCTAACCAACCACAACACTCTTCCCCAAATGGGGAAGAAAACCAAAAAAGTGGAGGCCTCCTCCACTTGAACTTTTATTAACTTGATTACAATTTGCCTTGGTTTGGAAAACCTTGAAGGACTTTGAAATGAAAATAAAACTTGAAACAATCGAACTTAGCTCTTAATAGCCTTGTCTTTTTGTTTGAATTCTTGCTACTTTAGCTTGAATTTCTTCGCTTCAACTTCTTCGAATCTTTTGCACTTCCAAAGTACCTACAAGAAAGCCAAAGCTCAAGGCACCCTTTAGTGTTAGAAAAATAAGATGAACTTTGAAACTAAGTCTATATTTGCAAAATGAGATCTAAATCATAGAATGACATGAAAAATGGTAAAAAAAAGTTAAGATGGGAAAACGGACCAGCGAACAAAAGATGCCCTAAATATGCTAGAAACGAGATCTAAGATATAAAATTTTTGAGAAATTTTTATGAAAATTTTTCTATCCTTAAAATGGAAACTAAAATTTCAATCTAGAATGCTTCTAAGATTAATTTTTCAATGCATGAGATGGGGTGTATGAGATGCAATAATACTTAAGATCTAACTCTAACAAGTTACTTTGCAAACTAAAAAATGAAGCTAACACTACTCAAACAATTCGTTTTTGTGTTTTTTGGTGTTTTTAGGGCTCCTTTTGGAAGGTGGACAAATGGAGCCAATGAGGGGAAAACGAATGGAAGGAGACTTGAAAAAGGTTGAGGATGGAAAAACGAATGGGTGAAGAGGTAGATCTAGGGAAAAAAGCAATGGAATGGAGGAAGAGAGAAAGGGCAAAACGAATGGGTGAGTGAGCTAGTCTAATGGAGATGGGCTTGAAGAGGTAAGCTTAGAACAAGTAACCAAGAAAGTTTGGAGAAGTTTGTTGATGGAGGAAGAGACCAAATCTCTGTTGAAGTGTTTTTGCTTTTAATATGAGAAGATTCTTTGGGAACCTGCAAGAAGAAATGATTAGGCAATAATATTCATTGATAGATAAAAACTAGCTTGATCTCCAAGCCACTTTCCACCCTGGAAGCACCCCTGCAAAACCCTTACATTCATGCACACAAATCCGAACAAGATATTTCTAATGCTATGTTAGAACATATATTGAAAATTGACTTGCATAAAGAAAATATAAGGTGAGAAGAATATCACCAAGACAATGCGAAATAGACCCCAAGTACTCTTGCAATGGACCTCCAAAGTCACTTCTTGTATTAAAACTTTAAACAAATATTACAGTAGTATTTTGACAGAGTGTTCATGCTCAAAATCTCCATGAAGAATGAGGAAAAAGAGCCTCATTATATAGCAATAGAAGACTACCAAATACCTAAGTCAAATTGGCATGATGGAAGCCAATGGCTACCTAACCCAAATTGAATTCCAATCATATCTAGTCTCAACCAATCGAATTACAAGTTTAATAAGCTACACCTAACACAAGTCGAGTTCATGGCTTATGTGGATGGGGAGGTGGCCTCCACCTAGGCAAGGCGCCCCCCCATCCCACTTTGGAACTACCACCAAGCAAATAACGAGTTGCCATGTGTAGAACTCACACTCCAAAGAGAATGACGTGAGCAAGCCTATGAGGGCGTGAATGCCACATGTGGAAGCTTGGAGTGGAGTGGTTGGTGGTAACTTGAGTCATGAAGAGAGCCATTGCACATGTGGTTGCACAAATTTAGGAAGGCGCCCACCATTGAAGTAAATGCAATTAACCAACCCACTCATCATCTGACACATAACCAATTCGCAGATCTGAGGAAGGAGGGCGAATTTCTCAATTGGAGTTCTCTTCTGGTGACTGGATAGCTGATTGGAGTTGCTTGGAGTTGATTGGAATCTTCATTAATGCTAGGTGCCATGTCATTTAGCCTTTTACTTTATTCCAATTGGATTATTTTGGAGAGTTTTGGATTTTCTCAAAAATAATCAGTTTTATTATTTTAATTAATAATTTCTCTGTAACTGGGTTTTTTGAGAAATTATTAATTATGAGGCCTAAATGACATCCGAAATTTAGGATAAACTGGTCCGGGGATCATGAATGATTTTTGGCTTAAGTATGGAGCCTTCAATCATCAAATTCGGATCCCGGATGACTGACATATTACAAATTGATATTTCTCTATTTAAACTATAGAGAAATTTATTAAATTTAAAAAATAATTAAAAACCCAAATTCGACGGACTCGGTAAAATTTTTTCGAAATTTTTTCTGAGGGTTTTATGGACCTAGGACATGACTGACACTTATTCTAACAGTGTCTAGTAGGCTTATATACATCAGTTGGACTCTAATAACCCCCCATGGCTAAAATTTTCAAAATCGGGCATTCCAGCTTTGGAGGAAGCGGGAGAAAACCTCATCGATTATAGCTCGGCTATAGGCAAAGTATAATGGACAAGGGAAAAAAATCCCTGGAATACCTTAGTTGCTTAATCAAGTCATGGGGAACCGAGACACTCAGATCCTCCTAGCACACTTTATTACAAACCCCATGGGGCGATGGTCATGTCAACTGAAAAACAAAACTGGCTAGCCAAAACTGGCTAGTCACAAATGCTGGATCATCTGATACACTGGAGTACAAACATTCATCATGTTTGTCAAATGGCGGCTCTTCAGATAATCCAACTATGGTACAAACGAGTTGGTAACACGAAGAATATCAATCCATCATGAAGAATGATGTGTGGGAGGTTGTGCCGAGACCTGAGGAGAAGTCAGTAGTGACTTCTAAATGGCTATACAAGATCAAGCATGGAGCAGATGGCAGTGTTGAGAAATACAAGGCCAGATTTGTAGCCAGAGGATTCTCTCAGAAAGAGGGAGTTGATAATGATGAGACATTTGCTCCTGTGGCCCGATATACTTCCATCAGATCCATTATTGTGATTGTTTCAGCTATGGAATGGAAGTTGCATCAGATGGATGTGAAGACAACTTTTCTCAATGGTGTTATTGAGGAAGAAGTTTACATCGAACAACTAGATGGGTTTATCGTCCAAGGAATGGAGTCTCATGTGTGTAGATTGAAAAAGGCACTGTATGGACTCAAGCAAGCACCCCGTGCTTGGTATGGACGGATAGACGAATTCTTGGTGAGCTTGGGATTTTCCAAGAGTGATGCAGACGCCAACCTTTACTACAAGGTTGTAGATGATGAGCCACTGATTTTGGTATCATATGTTGATGACTTGTTTCTCATAGGAAATGAGAAACTTATTGTATGGTGTAAGAAGAATCTCGCCTCTAAGTTTGAAATGAAGGATCTTGGATTGATGCACTACTTCTTGGGATTAGAAGTATGGCAGAGGCAGAAAGAGATTTTCCTAGGACAAGGAAAATACACCATTGATATATTGAAGAGATTCGGGATGTTGGACTGCAAGTCCATGGCTACTCCGATGGATGCAAATTGGAAGAAGTTGAGAGATTCTACTTCAGATTTTGATTTGTTTGATCCCACCACTTATCGCCAGTTGATTGGGCCATTGATGTATCTGACCAACACTAGACCAGATATATGTTTTGCTGTGAGTGCCCTCAGTCAGTCATGTGCGAACCGAGGCAGATTCACTGGATTGCTGCAAAACATGTGCTCAAATACTTATGTGGCACTGTGGGATATGGATTGAAGTATGCTTTAGATCATGACCTGAGATTGCAGGGGTTTACAGACTCAGATTGGGCCGGACGTGTTGCAGATCGGAAGAGTACTTCCAGATGTTGCTTTAGTTTGGGTTTTTGCAGTTATTTCCTGGTGCAGCAGGAAGCAGAACTCGGTAGCACTCAGTACTGCAGAGGCCGAGTACATGGCTGCTAGCACAGTAGCTCGGGAAGCAGTTTAGCTTCGTAAACTCCTAGTAGGATTGTTTGGCCAGATTCCAAAGCCGATCGTGATTCACTGTGATAACTAGAGCTGTGTGCAGATGTTAGTGAATCCTGTATTTCATGATTGGTTGAAGCATATCGAGATTCGATATCACTTCATTCGTGATATGGTGCAGAAAGGTGCAGTCGAGTTACAATATGTGCCGACAGACCACCAGACTGCAGATGTTCTCACCTAGGCTCTTCCCAGGGTGAAGTTTGAATACTTTCTCGGAAGACTTGGAGTTGAAGAGAATGTGTCCCTCCTTGAGAGAGAAAGATGACATTGAGATGCTTGCACTGCTTTGCCCAGGTACCTTTTGCACTCTAGTTACTCATCCATATATGGGAGAAATCCCATAGGCAGATGAGTAGGACAGTCAACAGTTGGTCGGGTTCACCCAGGTACCTTCTGCAGTTCTGTTACTCAGCCGGATATGGGAGAAATCCCATAAGCAGATGAGTAGGACAGTCAATAGTTGGTCGGGTTCACCCAGGTGCCTCTGCAGTCCAGTTACTCAGCTTGGTATGGGAGAAATCTCATCCGCAGATGAGTAGGACAGTCAACAGTTGGCCGTGTGATTGCACAAGTACTCGGCCAGATATGGGAGAAATCCCATAGGCAGATGAGTTAGACATTCAGTAGATGGTCATGCTCATTTGCTCGTCTGAGATCTCAACCATGTATGGGAGGACCCCATCGGCAGATGAGATAGACAGCTAGCAAATGGTATAGCAGAGATGGCACAACTGATCATCTCAGATATCCAGGATTGAATGATTCTTCTAGATCCAGGATTGAGTGATTCTCCTGGACTCACCGAAGGATTGGTGGAGATGATACATTGAGACTATGTGGACAACCTTCAGTATGCATATAGATGATGGAGACAACATGGATGTACAAGATGAAACCCAGATGATCGTGATGCAGATGAAGACCGAAGAATACCTTCCTGGTTGAGAGGGAGTGTTGGATTTTTATGCAATTTCAGAAGATATTATTCATTGTATTTTATTGTACTTGATTGTACCTCCTAAGGGAGAAGAACTTGATGTAATCACTTATGTAAACACATGAAAGAATCAATGTAAACCTTGGGGTGCAAAGAAGCAAAAGAAAAATATTAAAATTATAATTATTAATTGCCCCTAGGTGAAGTCGGCCCAGTTAGGGATTTTTCATGTTTGCACTTGTATAAATAAGAGGTAAAGTGCTCCTCATTATTTCATTCACTCACTTCACAATTGCGCATCACTTGGGAGAGAGAAGAAGTTCACACAAGCTGGAGAAGGAAGTTTTTTTGGGGTTTCTACTTGTGGAAAACATTTTCACATTTTCTCTTTTATCTTTGTACTCTAATCTCGGGATTATCATCTCTATTCGAAGGTTGCTGGGTTTTTCCCAATTGGGTTTCCCAGGATAAACTCCGTGTTATTGTTTTGTGCTTTGTCTTTCTTCTAGTGATCTTGTTTATGTTAGTTTTTTAGCTCGGAAGGCACTCCGCATAATTTTGTCTTGTATGCGGAAGTGACCTTGCATTTACATTACCTAGGCACTTGACTTTTTCTAAGTTGTAATAAAGTGGCTCTTTTTATAAAGTGACTTTTATGTAATGTTCCAAGTACATTATAAAGTGATTTTTATAAAGTGACTTTATGAAGTAAAAGTGCACATATTTCATAAAGTGAAAATATTTTATTAAAAAATTATAGGTGAATTATTTTGGAGGGAATGATTTTCATCCCTTGATCTTGTCAAATCAAGATTAGATCTTGATCGTTGGATTTAGGGATTGGGAAGGTGAAAAGTCAGTTTCATGTTATAAGAGCAAGCCTAGAGCAATGTGCAAAGATACAATTTTCAAGAGATTAAGCATTTGGCATTTTGAGTTGTTTGAGCGAGAGAGCATTTCTCTCGTGGCTCGAATTCCTAGGAGAGGAATTTTTTCTAGAGGTGGCTCGAATCCCAAGGTAGCTCAATTGCATTTTTTCTTGTTGGGCCAAACAGTTAGGCCATACTTCTCAACTGACACGTTTTTCGAAAAAATTGCAGGGCACAGATTTCGAGGGGTTGCACACAGTTTGAGATAGATATATTTTTTCCTGCATAGTCTGTACAGTTTTTACAGTTGTATGGTGGCACAGATTTTGAGGTGTTGCGTGGCACGGATTTCGAGGTACTAATGGGCTCGAATTTTGAGATACTACTAAGCACGAATTTCGAGGTGTTGTTCAGTCATTAAAATCTGCATTAAATGCTGCTGTAACTCTATTTTTTATGCTTGGAAAGGCTTAATGAAATTTTCTCTTGGACTGGTTTTCCCTAGTGGGGGTTTTTCTAGGGTTTGTTTTGACCAAATCTCATTGTGCATTACAATTTCAGATTGTTGTTATTTTTATCTTCTCCGCTGCTTCATTATCTCAGCTAGTGTGTTTCATCTTGTTATCTATTATTTAAATGTCTATTCAATCATTTAATTAAGGGTAGCCTAAGTCTGAAATCTAGAGGTTGCTGAGTGGTTGAGATGGTTGTTACAGCCTGATTTTTTAACATGGTATTAGAGCTAGTGCTCTGAGATAACAGTAAATTGTTGGTGCACCAGTGATATTGAGTTGTTGGACAATTTTTTTTAACAACTTGTGCGTTGGAAAAATCTATCTGCAAGGGTGTTGCAGGTGTTGGGGCAGATTGTGTTTATTCTCTTTCTACAGCAGAGAAGATGGCTGGCTGCATCAGATTTGAGGACCGGTTGGATGGCATTTCCAACTACTTGCAATGGAAAATCAGGATGACTACTGTACTTAAAGAGAACAAATTGTGGGTAAATGCTAGTACTTCAATAACTCCTCTCACAGATCCTACTGCACTTGATATACATGAAGTAAGAGATGCTAAAACACAGAGGATTATACTGGATGGTGTTAAGGACCATCTCATTCCACACTTGGCTGAAAAGAAGTTAGCTCATGAGATGTGGGATACACTGAAAAACCTATATGAGGCGAAGAATGAGAACCGAAAGATGGCACTCAAAGATAAACTATATGGGACCAAGATGGCCAAGGGTGAAGGTGTTGTATCCTATCTTACCTGGGTGGCACAAGTAAAAGATGAGTTGGCTGCAGTTGGGGAGGTCATCTCTGACTCTGAGTTGGTGAGGACAGCCTTGAGAGGCGTCACAAAAGACTAGAAAGTCTTCGTGAAGTGTGAAGACTAGGAAGTCTTCGTGAAGTGTGTTGTTGGTCGTGAACACCTTCAGATTGGAGTAGGTTGTGGGATGATTTCACTCAAGAGGAGATCCGGGAAGGGTCTCAAGGTAGTGGACAAATGGAAGGTGCTATTGAAGAAAATGTTGCTCTTTCAGCAAAGGGCAAGAAGAAGTCCAATAAGGACTTGAGCAAAGTAAGATGCTTTGCTTGCAACCAGTATGGTCATTTTGCATCTCAGTGTCCTGAAAAGAAGAAAAAGAAGAAAGATGAGACTGTTGTTACAACTGCTGAGGTAGATGATTTTGAGGAAAGATTTAAGAAAGAATTCTCAATGTTCTCTCTTGTATCTAGTGCCGGCAGCAATGGATTTGCAATAAACAAGATTTGGTTCATTGACAGTGGAGCCTCTCGTCACATGACCGGAATGTATCATATATTCCACAACATTACTCAGACAGATTATGACCGGATGGTTGAGAGTGAAGGGGGAACGACACATTCCGTGCGGGGATTTGGTAGAGTCAGATTCTAGATCCGACAGGATGAACTCCTTGAGCAGGATGGAGTTCTGTTTGTTCCAAGGTTGAGTATGAACTTGCTCTCTGTGTCAACCTTGGAGGATGCTGGGTATTGGACATTGTTCCGAAGGGGACATGTTTACATTTTTCCTGAAAGGGTAGTTCGGGGAAATGTTCTTATATACTCAGAGGGAGCGGAACTGATCTAGCCACAGTTGGTGGTGATCGGTTTGATGAGTTGTACAAGTTTGTTGGACAACCCATGATGTATGATTTAGAATCGGAAGAGGAGCAGGAGGCTCCTGAGGCTGCAGTGGCGCCAAGATTTCAGTGTCGATTTCCGATGGAGGAGAGGGATTCTCTTCAGAGTACCGACAGGATACTCAACTGATATGAGAGGGATTCTCCTAGTAGCTCAGGGTTTAGGGTTGTTGCCAGAAGGATGTCTTCAGATTCCAGTTCAGTGCAGGTGGTAGCATTGGCTCCAGGTTTAGAGGGAGCTCCTACTGTGAACAGTGTGATTGGCCTGAGGACCAGACCAGCGGATAGTGATGGCAGTGAGTACCTTCCTCGTTAAGAGGGAGTGTTAGTTTTTAGCTCGGAAGGCACTTCGCTAATTTTGTCTTGTATGCGGAAGTGACCTTGCATTTACATTGCCTAGGCACTTATTTCAAGGGGTTGCACATAGTTAGAGATATATATTTTTTTTCTTGCATAGTCTGTACAACCATACGGTGGCACAGATTTCAAGGTGCTGCATGGCATGGATTTTGAGGTACTGATGGGCTTGAATTCGAGGTACTACTGAGCATGAATTTCGAGGTGCTGTTCAGTCATTAAAATCTGCATTAAATGCTGTTGTAACTTTGTTTTTTATGCCTGGAAATGCTTAAAGAAATTTTCTCTTGGACTGGTTTTCCCCAGTGGGGGTTTTTCCAGGGTTTGTTTTGACCAAATCTCACTGTGCATTACAATTTCAGATTGCTGTTATTTTTATCTTTTCCGCTGCTTCATTATCTCAGCTAGTGTGTTTCAGCTTGTTATCTATTATTTAAATGTATGTTCTGTCATTTAATTAATGGTAGCCTAAGTCTGAAATCTAGAGGTTGCTGAGTGGTTGAGATGGCTGTTACAACCTGATTTTTTAACATGGTATGATTCTGACCGAATGGTTGAGAGTGAAGGGGGAACGACACGTTCCGTGCGGGGATTTGGTAGAGTCAGATTCCAGATCCGACAGGATGAACTCCTTGAGCAGGATGGAGTTCTGTTTGTTCCAGGGTTGAGTGTGAACTTGCTCTCTGTGTCAGCCTTGGAGGATGCTGGGTATTCGACATTGTTCCGAAGGGGACATGTGTACATTTTTCCTGAAAGGGCAGTTCGGGGAAATGTTCTTATATACTCAGAGGGAGCGGAACTGATCTAGCCACAGTTGAATGGTGATTGGTTTGATGAGCTGTACAAGTTTGTTGGACAACCCATGATGTATGATTTAGAATCGGAAGAGTAGGAGGCTCCTAAGGCTGCAGTGGCGCCAAGATTTCAGTCTCGATTTTCGATGAAGGAGAGTGATTCTCTTTAGAGTACTGGCAGGAGGCTCAACTGGTATGAGAGGGATTCTCCTAGTAGCTCAGGGTTCAGGGTTGTTGCCAGAAGGATGTCTTCAGATTCCAGATTAGTGCAGGTGGTAGTGTTGGCTCCAGGTTCAGAGGGAGCTCCTACTGTGAATAGTGTGATGGACCTGACGACCAGACCAACGGATAGTGATGGCAGTGAGTACCTTCCTTGCTAAGAGGGAGTGTTAGTTTTTTAGCTCGGAAGGCACTCTGCATAATTTTGTCTTGTATGCGGAAGTGACCTTGCATTTACATTACCTAGGCACTTATTTTGAGGGGTTGCACACAGTTCGAGATATATATTTCTTTTCCTGCACAGTCTGTATAGTCGTACGGTGGCACAAATTTCGAGGTGCTGCGTGACATGGATTTCGAGGTACTAATGGTCTCGAATTCGAGGTACTGCTGAGCATGAATTTTGAGGTGCTGTTCAGTCATTAAAATCTGCATTAAATGCTCCTGTAACTCTGTTTTTTATGCCTGGAAATGCTTAAAGAAAGTTTCTCTTGGACTGGTTTTCCCCAGTGGGGGTTTTTCCAGGGTCTGTTTTGACCAAATCTCACTGTGCATTACAATTTCAGATTGCTGTTATTTTTATCTTTTCCGTTGCTTCATTATCTCAACTAGTGTGTTTCAGCTTGTTATCTATTATTTAAATGTATGTTCTGTCATTTAATTAATGGTAGCCTAAGTCTGAAATCTAGAGGTTGCTGAGTGGTTGAGATGGCTGTTACAACCTGATTTTTTAATATGGTATGATTCTGACTGGATGGTTGAGAGTGAAGGGGGAACTCCACGTTCCGTGCAAGGATTTGGTAGAGTCAGATTCCAGATCCGACAGGATGAACTCCTTGAGCAAGATGGAGTTCTGTTTGTTCCAGGGTTGAGTGTGAACTTGCTCTTTGTGTCAACCTTGGAGGATGCTGGGTATTCGACATTGTTCCGAAGGGGACTGTTATCACACAACTTGTAGTTGCCCCTAGTGGTATCCCATCCGGGACGGTAGAGGAGGCAGGCAACTAAAGAGGTGACCCAAGAGATGCCACGGTTCCCAATGCAAGGTGGGAGTCACGTCAACCGAGGCACTCTTCGCTTTAGGTCAGGGTGTAACAAGACCAAGGGGGAGACCCTATAACCAATCACAGTTGATTGGACCCAAACAGAGGTTTCTAAGGGTAAGTAAATGTGGCGTTACGGAAACCAATGCAAGGTTAAGTGGACCTAGAAGTTGAAGTCTGGTTGAAGGTGTAAGAGATTGCTAGTGTTTCAACCTATGTATGGTTTAGGCCACATGATGGGGTATGATGACTAGGTATAGTACCATATGTTTACACAAGTGGGTCTTCTTTTCTTGGGAAGTGTAAAATGGCCTTAAGTGGGCCCACAAGGTGAAGTTAGGTGCAATATTGGTACTAGAGGTTAGGTAAAGACTAGATCTATCGATTTAAGTTGATTCTAGGAGTACCCACATACTAGATCTAGGGTTTGACACAATTCCCAAGCAGTGCGACTTGCTTAGTGGAGGACTAGTGCCTTGTTTGATGGGCTAATGGGGTCAAAAAGTGTGTCAAAGAGTAGATCGGGACACCTAGAAGCCAAGTCAAGTGGGCTAAATGAGATCTAATGGTTGGATCTTGCTAGATCTAGGTTTTCAAGTAATAACCTTAAGTGGACCACAATCCCTTGAAACAAGGAATGCTACCCCCAAGGCGGATCGTGACAAAAAGATAGTCTAGACCTAGGTTTCAAGGTATGGCCGTTCCAAATCTCCAAAAATCTCAATCACCCACCTCCTCAAAGTGGACAAACTCACCTTCCCTAGGTAGTGTGACTTTGCTCGAGGAGGGTTAAAAGGTGGGTTTGGTGGACCAAATCAAGTCCAATGGTCACCAAACTATAGATCCAAGTAGCTAGTACCCCGATCTATGTATGTCCCAAAAATCAAGTCAATCCAAGGGCTAGATCTTAGTAGATCTGAGTTTTGAGGTGCCAAGAAATTCAAAAGGGGGTTTTGACCCCTTAAAACATGGAATGATGTCCACAAGGTAGATTTCACCAAAGTAACAATCTGGGGGTAGGTTATCAAGTGTCTAGATTGCAAATCAAGTGGGATCTCACCTACCCATGTGCTAGATCTAACCAAACAAGCCTCTTACTAGGAAGTGCGATTTGGGTTCAAGAGGGCTTTTTGCCTTGAAAAGTGTGTTAATTTTAAGCCAATCACCACCAAACTATAGATCCAACTAGGGGTGGATGCTATAGAGGTGGGTTTTCAAAATCTTCTCAAGAGCAAGGCTAGATCTAAGTAGATCTAAGAAATACCAAAGTTGGGGTTTTAATGAATTAGGGTTTTATGACCAATGAAGATAGAATGGATGAAAGAGGCACATACCTTGTAGATCTTACCTCAATTGCTTATGGCCACCTTGCAAATTGATAGCATTCTCCTATGTGTATATTCAAGAGTGAGATCCAAGAGCTCCAACCAAAACGTCCTTCTCCAAGATAGCCAAATCGTCCTCCTCCTACAAGACAAGATCAAAGAAACAAGTCAAGCAAGATGATTATGAAAATGGTAGAAAGATGTAATAGAAAGCATCAACTATGTCACAAAGATACAATAATGATACTCCCTGTCACAAGATCAACCCAAGAGAGAATATGTGGATCCCTCCAACAATAACCCTCATGAAGTCGCCCTCCTCTCCACCAATTCGACTTTCCTGTCAAAAGATTAGTAGAAGCACCAAAATCCACAATGATACATAGAAGAGATACTGTATATTCAGTATGCAAGAGAATCCACAATACAAGAGAGATGTGCTCCACAAAGAAATCTTCTATTCCAATATTCCAGAGCTCCAAAGGTGAGCTATACAATGGGGGGTCTCCTCCTTATATAGGATAATAAAGACCAAAACCCTATACCACTCCACAATACTACATCAAATGAGTGGTTGAGATTAAAAGATCTCATCATACAATCAATGGATAAGATGGATCATAACAATATATCACATGGATCACTCAATATAACAATAGCGCCCCCACTAAATGGTACAATAAGAGGGTGACGTCATCCACTAGAGAAACATAAGTACCAAAATCCACCTCATGGTGACTAGGACATGACAATATAAGCTCATGGTGGGGCTAGGAGGCATCAATCCTTACTAGCTCATCCCCAAGGCACAATAAAATAATAAAATATGTCCAATATAATGTAAATGACCAAAACTGTCCTCAGAATCCATGACAGTCAAGCAGTAAATGTCCTCCTTTGATCAATTTGGGCATACCCACATGGTGAAAACTGACTGGAAGATAGTGATGCCACCCTGGAAGACCTCTGTGAAAACCCAATGCCAAAACCTTGCCTCAATTGCCCAAATCGATTTCCTCAGTGACCACTTTATCCCATTTTTTAACTACCTCGGGAACTGTGAAAGTGCCAAAACTGCCTCCTAGGGTGCTAGCACTGTCCATCTGAGCCCACCAGGCTCTCCAGAAGGGGGGGTAAATGGTAAAAACAAGTGGCTGGACCACCCCTTCCATCATCAGCGCCCTAGGTGAACTGGCCTCTCGGGGCCCCTGCTGCTCAGGCTGAGAAATCAGCCCCAAATCTGGTCAACAAGTATAAAACTGCATCAATCACTGTCAGAAGTGCCCGGAACTGAAAGATAAGTGTCTCAATGGATCCAGAAGACCCAAATCCACTAGAAATGTGTACTCATACACCATGGGTTGCCCTAATGGGCCAGCTGTAGGGGCCACCATTTATGGACAATGTATAATCTGCTGATCTGAAGTAATAATAAACCTGCTGAACTGGATCAAACATCATCTGCATCATATGTCCATCATATGATATCATCGTCAAATATGTGGGACCATCAATCATCATCAAATAGGCATCTATACATGGCCCACATCATCACAGATCCCCATAATATATACAACCAAGGACAAATCACATCAGTAGACTAAGACATGCTTCTCTAATCATTTTCACAGCCTAGCTCAAAGTATAAGATCCATTCAGTGGCATTGATAAAGTTAGCATATTCCGTTGTTATATAAAATTACTTGCACAATAGTTCAAATGACAAACTCACCCATTGGACATGGTCAAACTGCTAGTGAAGGATGAAGGCTAGGAACAAGGTTGGGCAAAGGGGTTGACCTGTCTGACTCAACTCAAAAATACTTTGGACTGGGAGAAAGGGGAAAGCTACAAACTCCGTGCTGGACAAAAGAACACGGGGGATGGCTGTGTCTCACAAATGGATAAGTTGTTTAGAGAGTGCTTATTCAACTTAGGCATCATGTCTACATCAAGTTGATCCAGGTTCATTAGGATCATTCAATTTTATTCCATGGCCTTTTTGGCCTGCATAACCCTTCGGATTTCAGATGTGCTGAGAAGCACAACTAGTTGCAACTTGCATCCAGGGCATGTTTTTTCAAATTTTTATAAGGTCAACAATTGTTTAGATATAGCTTTTAAGAACCATTGCTTTTTGGACCTTTCTTATACTCTTCGAGGAGTATTTTTAGCTGTTCATCGCTCTTGCCCCTTTTTTTTTGTTTCCATGGGCGAATTTATTAAGTTTCTATAGGTAGAACATGAGCTTTCAGTTTTAGCCAACAACATCTCAAGTGACTAGGGGGAGTTCGAGCCAATGCCAAACATCGGGACAACCGACCATAATGATTTAGGCCTACAATCCAACTCACCAAAGGCAAGTTTTGTCACCAACTTAGAGCCGAGACACTGAATATACAGGGATGCGGTCCAAACACAGAGGTAGAAAAAATGGGGAAGTCCTCGGTATCAGAAAGTCAAATGAGACAGATCAAGGTCTAAAGTCAAATAGGAAGGTCATGTATGAATGGAGTCAAGTGAATATGGAGCCTACACTAGCAGACAACTGGTGTCGGGAAAGACCATATCTATGTAAGGTGAAAAACCAGTGGGTTTTGTTAAATGACCTAAATGTGCAAGCAATTGTCCATTTTATGATTTGCAGTTCATTTTAAATAGTTTGCCACATCAGGAATAATATACCAAGCACATGCTGCGATCATGACTAAATCAACAAGATAATAATCCACAGTCAGTGATAACATATCCATAGATCATACAACATCATCATAATAATAATCATCATGCATCATCTGAAACACTGCTGAAATACATCTCTAAGCACTGAACTGAAACTGTATGGGATAAGTGGTCACATCAGTCATCAAATCTGAACTCTCAAGGCTCAGCCTTGACACAAGGTCATACATAAATCCGAATAATATACTGCTCTGATCATGAGTGATCCAAAATATATAGCCATGCTCTGGAATAATGGAAGCTCTGGAATGTGCAGATATCTGCTGAACAAGGATAGTAGCCCCGCTACTATAGTGTGATAACATTTGGCTCCAGCTGGGACAAGTGCTCTAAGGGAGAGAGCGCTTGAGAACCTCAGAATCTCTGGTCTCGATCTGCTCTGCATCAATCTTCAATCCAGCACTGCACCATCCTTGCTTTTAGCTTTATTTTGCACCTGTTCCTGCTCTCACAAACACTAGAATACCATCATGGAGCATGTATGGGACAAATATAAAATAAAACTGAAAATGATTTCTATTCTAAAACATAAACTGAAATGCGCCAAAATATAAACTAACATGACATATATTATTCATTTATCATTTTTATTACTGTGCAGGAGGAAAAGAGCACTTCTTCAAACAGGCAATCTCAACTTGCACAGGCAGCCAAAAATAGAAATGCCAACTACAATTTCTTAAATGCATGCAGGAGAAGAGACAAGCTTAGGAAGGAGCAAGGCTCAACTCAATAAAGAAGAAAAACAAGCAGACACTCCAGGCAGAAAAAGAAAAAGGGACAATACTCGACACACAGAAAAAGAAAAATCACACAAATCCTACTGCTCAAGTGAGCTTATTTAGAGGCTACCTACTCTAAACAGGCAAGGCAAGGCATAGTACGGAAGGTCAGGGATGATAATCCCTTAGCTCCCTTTGGTTGATAGGGAGTAAGATACGTTGGCCAGTCCCAGTGGTGAGAAAACACATCTCACCAATGCAGTGCTCAACAGTGAGTGGTCCAACCCAAAAGTCACCTGATCCCCTAGATCGTATATAAAATAAATCATTAGGCATTACAACCTTATCACCAATTTCGAACTTTTGGTGATTTACAGATTGAGGGATGGCTTCAATAACATGTTCAGGAAAAGGTTGGATATCGGAATTGCATTGAGGTTGAGGTGTAACTATACTTGAATTCCTATTAGGAGGCATTGCATCAAATCTGGGAGGTCCACCGTCTAAAGGTACAGCTACCCTACCAATCAAGACTTCTCTTACTGTTCTCCTAGGAGGACTTTCTACTTGTGGGTGAATGATGTTCTTTGGAATTTCCCCTACCGTCCAAAAGTCTATATCAACATCCTCATCCACTTCAGCATGGGTTATGGGTGGCGGGTTTTGATTTTCACTACTTCTGCTACTACCCCCTCCCGATGGGATAGGAATGGTCATGTTTTCTAAAAGTGCCAGATGGTCAGTAGGAATGGACACATGACTAGGAACTGTGCTAAGCATACTTTGATCTCTCATATCCAAAGATGTGGGTGAAGAATAAAGTGCGTCTGTGGAGTCCATATCCTCTTCACCACTAGGTAACTCACTAGGTAAAAGGAAGCTAGGGTAAGATGGAAGCAAACGTGGTTCAGCGGGTTCTTCCTGACAAATGGCTAGATTACTTAAAGAAAAGTCTTCCCCATGGTCATCATGGGTTGAGGCATGTTCTTGCCAACTCATAGAGTTGTCATTCACTTGCCTCAAAACCCCATCCTCCAAGGACAAATGGGACAAATGATCAGGCACATCAGAAAAGTGATAATGAACTAATTCTTCATCACTCCACTCAGGTGAGGGAAGGTGTATTCCTTCATTGTTATTTGCCCAAGGAGTAATGTGAGGTAAGCCTTGTCTTCCTCTTTCTGTGTTAAGATCAACTAGGAAAAGCCACTCATGTACTGTCCTAGGTATATATTCACACCTTCTAATTTGATCAAAGTTATCCTCAGAAGTGTTTAGTTGAGTAGGAGGCGCAGGTTGTTCAATGTTTGGCCCTACACTACTAGGTTGGTTCGAAGTCCTAAGGTATTCCGACACTTCACCCCGAATGGATCGAGGGTCAACCACCCACTATTCCCTCTTCCTTCTCCTGCACCCACTATTCCCTCTTCCTTCTCCCCACTCCTGCATGCTCTCCTACGCCCCCATCCTCTGCGTTTCGTTTTTCCCTACCCGTGCTCTCTCTTGTGCTGCCGCAATTTGCCACCACCGCCACGTCCACCTGTTCCAGACCCCACGCCTTCTATCATAGAATACTCCACACTCCCTCCACTCCGGCTGTGCCCTCCTCATTCACCCAACCTCCTCCAACATTCTCCCTCTCGCTCGAACACCACGCCAACCCTCCTTCAACTTCCATCTCTCCCGTCCCGCCATCTCCTCTGCTCCACCGCCACCGCTCCACAAAACCCTAAAACCTGCCAATATATATATATATATATTATATAATATTATTATTATAATAATATATGTATTATTTGTTTATTTCCCAAGATTCACAAAAAAAATTAAATTAAAAAATATTATAATAATATTATTTTAAACAATTATTATTATAAATATATATTTTTTAATTTTAATTTTATTTTGTACCCATATCAGTCAAAATTGGGTCTAAGGTCCAAGACCATGGTTGAACTAAAAGAGCAAATCGAAAAACTGGAGAAGGACATCAAATCCATCGTCGCTAACCAAAAAAACTTGAAGGAAGAGATGAAAAATAACAATACAGTGCTTAAAAAGGAAATAAAAAACGAAGTTGTTCTGGAACTAGAAAGAAGGCTGGATGAAAAATTTGACATCCTGAACGAAAAACAAAAAGACCTGGATGACAAAATGAGTACTATGACTCAAAACATAAACACCCTAACCCAGAACTTGAGCACCATGACGTAGAACCATAATACATTAATGGAGGTGTTACAGAGACTAATGCGTAAGACTGACCAAGGCAACAGTCTAGACATGCTAGATGCCTCATTTCATATTTTCACACAGGAAGCACTTGCCAAGAATCAAGAAGATTTGCAAAAAGAAATAAAGATTAACAATGTGATGCTTAAGCAAGAGATAGAAACAAAAGTACTGCCAGATATGGAGGCATGATTAAACAGCAAAATAGAAGCTATCAGTAAGATAGTAGAGAATAAAAAAACTATAAATCACCGCCAACAATGAAACACTTCAAATATGTCACTTACATCGTCCAGTAGTTCCGATCCACCATCAAACCATAAAGCAAAAGGCAATCAATATCACCCTTACATAGTGTACCCACCTAAGGCAAAAATAGAGTTGTCGAAATACAATGGAAGTGAAGACCAATGCGTTGCTTGGCTAAACAAAGCGGAAGAATACTTCGACATTTACAATATTCAATCTGACGAGGAGAAGGTGAAATATGCGTCAATGCATATGGAAGGGTACACCTATAATTGGTATTTATGGTGGAAGAGAGACAATTTTGCCTACACCTGGAACTTGTTCAAAAATGATTTTTTTAATAGGTTTCAAGGAATCAAAGAAGATGAATTTTTCAGTAAACTTACCAGATTACAATAGGTTGGAAGCGTGTAGTAATTCACACATCAGTGGGAATCCTTATCGACACGAGTATTTAAGTTGTCAGACAAACAAAGACTCGAAACCTATTTAGGAGGTCTTAAACCGTACCTCCAAAAAGAGTTAAAGTTACATGACATACCTAACGTAGAGGTAGCAAGGCATAAAGCAAAAGCCGCAGAACGCAAAATGGAAGGAATAAAAACAAGAGGCGATAACCATTATCGACAAGGAAAAGAGACACAATGTAGGTATTGTGAAGATACTTGGTCACCCGGCCATCAATGCCACAAACCTCAATCATATGCCTATGAAATGGAAAATAGTTCAAAGTCATCTAACAGTTACTTTGATAATAGAAAAAAGAAGAAAAACATATGTCGTCGATGTGGTGATGACTGGACCCTAGGCCATAAATGTAGGAACAATCAGACAATGTAGTGCAAAATCATCAACGGAAAGGAAGTGCAAGTCTCTACAGAAGATATCATGTCTGATTCTAATGCCGATACAGAATCTGAATGAAGGATGACATTAGGAGAATACTCAAGCTTTGAGGACAAAACTTTCCTAAGGGGAGGGCAATGCTGTGAATATTTAATTAATATTATTATTTTATCTATTAAATAGGTTATTAGGTTAATAAGCGAAAGGGTGTAACCCTTCGCTATTCTTGCTCAAGCCCTATAAAGGCGAGCTTATTGTAACTTTATCACCATCTATCAATATATTATTATCATTTATCTCAAATATAGAAGGCGGACTCGCTTCTTAACTCCTTAACCGGACACGGTTAACTGTCCAACCAGATATGGTTGCTGCAGTCTGTTTTGACCAAATCTCACTGTGCATTACAATTTCAGATTGCTGTTATTTTTATCTTTTCCACTGCTTCATTATCTCAGCTAGTCTGTTTCAGCTTGTTATCTATTATTTAAATGTCTGTTCTGTCATTTAATTAATGGTAGCCTAAGTCTGAAATCTAGAGTTCGCTGAGTGGTTGAGATGGCTGTTACAGCCTGATTTTTTAACAGTTTTAACTTTTTGCATTTGAATTATTATGCTATGAATGGATGAATTTTAACAAGTTCTTTGTCCATTTTCTGTTCTATTTGGAGGGTGTTGAAATCACAAGAGATAGAAGATTTGTGGTGAACTCTTCAACAAAGCCCTAATCCAAGCAAGTGAAAAACAAGAAGTTTGTAACAACATTTAATGCTTATCATAATTGAGATGAACCCATAGCAAAATGTCACTTCAAGAAGGAGAGATCGACTTCATACTTCAGATGAAAATTTTGTTTTTCTTTTATGAAGTCTATCCTCAGTGTTTTGAAAATTGGCCGACTGGAAAGAAACCAATTGGTCAAGACCGGTTCATCCCTTTGGGATCCAGACATGTTTGTGAATAGGATTCGCTGGTTTACAAACTTGTTTAACCGGTCCAGATACCTTTGCCAAAATATTAGAAAAAACAGTATCCCACCCCTCCCAAACCCAAAGTTATTATTTTATAATGACACCCCCCTTATTTTGCATATTTGGTGTGTAATGGTTTGGATTTACATTGTTGTACATGAATATCTATCTATATTTTTGTATATGAATTTTCATATTTTATGCTTTTTTTAGTAAACCAGCTCAGAAAGCTATTCGCCTCCGGTTTCCATTCTAGAGTCTAGACCCTGTGCCAGTTCTAGTTTTTAAAACTTTGATCCTCACATGGAAACTTTCCATCCTTCATAGCCCAAATGTCAGTTTTAACTTTAAACTTCCTCAAAGGTTTGAGGAATTAGGGAGCTGGAATTTTTATTGTCATCTAGAAAGTTTACCGAAAATCATCAATTGACGTCATTCCCTAGCAATCAATCTATCGTCATTAGGAGAAACAACAAAGAAACAAAATCAATAGAAATATTTAGTTTGAGCTTTGTATGTTCTAGTTCTTGAAGAAACAAAACATCAGGATTCTGCCTTTTCACCACACTAAACAAAATGTGCTTTTTATTAGCATCATTAACACCCTTCACATTCCAGAACATACTCATGATGTGCTCCACAAAGATTTGTTTTCCTCGAGGAAGATTTGGAGGAAATGTGTCATATTCCTCTGCCAATTTGTGCATAGATCTTGGGTTGTCCTTTGGAGTGCATTTACGTCGATCTATTTTATAAAGGGTGAAAAATTGCACTCTGATAAAACTGACCTGCTTGTGATATGAAAATCCATAATAAGGTTTGAGTTGTTTCCATTAAACTCTTGAGTTTTGACTTTATCCTTTAATATGATGAATGTTTGCTCAAAATTAATATGGTAATACTAAGTTTATGCATCTCTCTTTCTTCATGTACAAAATCTATCATTCCCATTGGAATCGCAGTGGCCCTGTTACAACAAAATCTAGCACCCACAAAAGTGTAGAGTACCAAGAACAAGGTGCAACTTTGTGTAACTCATGAAGGCTGCCCATTATCACCTCAATAGCCCTTCCTCTCTCTTTAGGTTGGTTCTTCTCCAACACAAGGGGGGTGTCCCTAAGTAGGATTGCTTATCGATTGGAGGCTCTAGGTGATCTATGAAGAGTAAGCCTTGCTACCACGCTTTCGAAAAACTAGATGTATTTATGAAATTTTTAAAATTTCACAGCATATATCAGTCATTAACATACATCTTCATAAGTAAGGATCACTGAAAGTAAGACAATCACAGAGAGAACACAAGATTACCCTGGGAAACCCTCTTGGGGTAGAAAACCCAGCCAAAACTTCTCTTTAGATTCCTCAACAAAATACAACACCAGTACAAGACTTAAGACTTTGAACTAACTAAGTAGTGCTGAAACAATACCTCTGTTTCAGCACTTATAAACTCCTCTAACAGAACTGATAAAACACTTACAGACACTGTAGCAGACTTATGGTAGAGTAGCAGCACTAGATCTCCCTCCTTGTAGCAGGCTGTAACAGAAACACCCTTGATAATTTGCAGCCTTATAACAGCATAGTTCTTCTCCAAAACTTGTGTGTCCAAGTGATGGGGGTTAGCCCCTTTTTACACTTGGGCTTGGCTGCCCTAAGCAGCCCCCTAGGACCTCCCTAAGCTGGCCTCTAAGCATCCCTTGACACTTGGTATGAACCTTTTGACACTTGACATGTGCTAATGACACTTGGCTTGAGCCTTTTGACACTTGGCATGAAATAATTTTTATGTACATAATTTAATTGCATAAAAGAATAGCTTCCAAAGCTATATATTTCAACACTCCCTCTTAGAAAGGAAGATATATATATATTTTTTTCCAGCACCACCTGTTACATCCACTTGTCTTTACTTGGCAATTTGAATTGACTTGTTGATTCATCAAGAGAAGTTTTGTATTCACAGCTAGCACTCTGGAATTAGTAGCATCTCTGGTGGGCACATTGCTATCATTATAGGATTTTTATTCACTCAGTTCAGCAGGAACTGTTTGTGCAGTTCACCAAGAACTGTCCTACTAGTCATAAGCTAGAGGAAGCTATACAGTTCACCAAGAACTATCTTCCTCAATGCCAGTCCTTTTTCATACTGGATGAGTAGTCTTAGAGCCAATCCTTTTTCATACTGGATAATAATAGAATAGCCCACATCCTACCTATAAATGATTTTCCCTGCTACTGTCACCATAATCCTATATGCAGCTCCTTACTCTCTCTTACAAGGGACCAGTCCAAGCTTGTCTTTGAAGTACTCAAACTTCACCTTTGACAGAGGTTTGGTTAACACATATGCGTCCTGTTCAGTTGTAGCCACACAAAGAAGCTTCATTGCTCCTTTTTCTACCGTATCGCGGATAAAATGATACTTGATTCCAATATGCTTTGATTTGTCATGAAACACCGAGTTCACTGACAACTTTATGCAACTCTGATTGTCACCCTTTTTTCAGTTTAGTTTAGTTTTCTTTCTTGCTTTAATAAAATCAACCAAACTAAAATTAATCTTGTTGGTTCCGTTTCAACGATGGACCACAAGTGTACTGAGGACCTCACATTTACTTTTTTTGACTTTCTGTTTATTTTCCAACTAATAAAATAAACATAGGACTAAAATTTAACTTGTTGGATCCGTTTCAACGGCGGAACACAAGAGTACTCAGGATTTAGATTTTCACATTTTTTAACAATTTCCTGTTTTGAGTAATTTTGTCCTTGCCTTCCTGAAGTACGCTGCCACGAAAAGAGCTTGCTCGAGTACTGGAATTTGGTCAGAAAAGAGATTCTTGGAAGTAGATTTAACCAAGTAGAAAATCCTTTTTCATTTAATAAAATAAACCAATGCTTAAACTCCAAGTATGCTCTTGGCCGCTGCAACTTAGTTTGATCAGTTGGTCAACCAGAAAGGAAGGTAAGCACTAGTTTAATAGGAAAATCCAAACAAGCTCAACTTCAAGAACTCGGGAGGTTGCATGGGTTGACACCATAGAGTCAGAAGGCTACTGTAAGCAGGTTATGTGTTGCCTTGTTGGACACTTGCTTAAACCGCTATAGCACTCAGTTGGAGAGGTTAAGTTTACTTGGGCCAAAACCCCAATAAACCCACTCCTTTAATACTCACTAATAATTTTAAAACTGAAAACAAGACTTTGCAATACTTTCAAGACACAACACAGCAACATCATTTTCACAATCTCGACACTGATCAATACTTCAATATCTTTTGATTATATCAATCTACACAATGTCGTGATGTATCTTGTTTAAACATGCATGCTGTTACTTAAATTTACTGTGAAGTCTTTGTTGTTTCAGTCTTTATCATCATCCTTTTTTAACTCCTAGATTAAAGTCTTTGTTGTTTCAGTATTTATCATCATCCTTTTTTAACTCCTAGATTAAAGGTTTTTTTTTCTCTTTCCATAGATTAAAAACCGTAGATTTTATTTCATTAGGGCCCACCTCCCTTGGCTTCGCTAGGAGTAAGTCTAGACAAAGGAGTTAAGTTTCGAGTGACAACTCTTAACTCTGACTTGCCCCGAAGGCGACACCGAGTGACTTGAAGATTTCTGCCGCGTTGTCCCCTTAGGTGTGCTTCCAGGCAGCAACACTCCCTAGCAAAAATCCACCACAATAACAACATAATAACACAATATAAGCTCTACCTAGGCTTGAACCTAGGGTGCACCACTAAGGGACTATTACATGACTAATACCTCATCAAACCTTAGGAAAAGGATTGATCACTGAAGATGTATGTAGTACCCCTCACTTCTAATTCAAACTTAGGAAATACACATCACAAGGGTTCTAACATCATTCAATACATATCCCATCTAGGTGATGTCAAATATTACAATGTTATATCACCTAGGGAAATCCCACCAAGGAAAAGTGCACTACCACAACACATCAATACCATATGAAAAGGAGGCACACAAAAAATTCCAACTCCATCCCACATCAAGTATTTCCCCACCACACATTCAACTAAAGGGGACCGTGTAGAATATCCTCTCCTAGTGACATCACCATGCAAAATATCACTAGGAAACATCCATATGTCAAGAGAATGAAGCTAATGCATGAAAATAACATCAAACTACAAGATAATCATGAACCTTGATCATCCACCAGAGAAGTGTCTCCTCCACCAAAGATCTTCATCTAATAGACCAACATGAAGAAGAGAAGAAGCTACATGAGATGTATCCTCCCAAGTCCATCCAATGCTCCAAAGGTACCAGCTGAAAACACCCCTACAATGTGAAATCTCATACAATATGAGGTGTAACAGGTCCTAGGTTCCTATCTTGTAAGAAATGTTTGTTCTTACTTTTTAGTTTGCAGTAAATATCAGCCATAATAGAGGTTCTAAAATATGTCTTTATGCATTTTCAGTTGAATTCGAGTATGTGTTGATTTTAACATTCTTTATGTTGCCTTCTCAACTATTCCTTTTTTACATTCAGAATGATGCTTTTAGGGGACGCACAATTTAATTGTATAACGAAAACTGCTTTATTCACAATTTAGCTATGGATGAATGATGAAACATAAGGTTTCTTTAGCATTCTTGCCTAATTTATTTTCTTTTTACAATGCTCAGGTGGTGGGCACCCACAAAATTTGACCCAGTAAAGTCACCGATGCTATTTTTCGAAAACGGGAAACCAATATTGCCCCCCAAAACACCTGAAGAGGGTCTGGACATGGTTCTTGAAAACATGGTTTGTTATTTTCCCTGGGCTCTTAAGAAGTTCTATGTTTGAAGAGTTTATATTTAGGGCTTTAGCATTGAATAGAAGGGAAAATGAAAGTGCATGAACGAATGTGATGTCTGATCAGAGTCACCATATTTGCATGGATCATGTCCTGTTTCTGGATCTTAAATTTCTCAGGAAAATGTGGAATCTGGATTTCTATTCATTCACCAAATTTCTTCTTTCAAGTGAATTATGTTGGGGACCTGGATTTAGAACTAGATTAAAGTCGTGCTGGTGTCTAAAGCAAGGTCTAGCTGTAAAGTCCCTTCCACCGAAGCCTTAAAATGTAAAATGAACAAAATAAGAAAACCAAAAAAAATCCCCAAAGCTTACCACCTACAAGGCTAGATGTTTTCATACTGAAGTCATGATTCAAACTGTTGGGTCATGGTCTTCACTGTTAAATTGTATTATTGATAATCAGGTGATGTGATATGTAGGTTTTTGTATGATTGTATGCCTTTATCTTTTGAAAGGCCTGGAATTATGACAAATCTTATCCTATGGAAAATCTGCCGAAGCTGCACCAGATTTGTTGCTGCATCTGCCTCTTTATCCACACATTTTGTAACTTTGTGTACTGAGTCAGTAACCCATGATTACTTGGATTTGTTTTCCAAGAAATGAGTCCATACCATGCATGACTGCTAGGGATTTATTTAATGGTTGAATGACATACTGTTGTGGTTTCTTAATAAATTACCATGTTTCTTTATTAGTTTTGTTTTTGAACAATTTTTGACACTATCCTTTTAAAATTTCTTTTAGTAGCCTCTCTCCAGTTACAAATATTACCTTTAGGCCTTTCTATTAGATGGATAGCCTTTCTTATATAACTTTATGGCCATAATTATGGAATACTGGCAAAATATATGGAAACATTTATGAAGAGTAAAGTGCTCAGGCAATTTACAAAAACTGTGGTTCTAAACCCAAAGGATGAGCCATAGAAATTGTCATCGACAAAAAGAAGGATGAGGCTATAGCAATGTTTTAAAACTCGAACTCGGACTCCGAATCAGTTGAGGATTGACTTGGAATTGAGTCAGATTCGGATCGGACTCAGACCGGTTTGAATTTAATGACTCTGCTAACTAAAAAAATACATAAAGTATTAAAATTTTAATGAGAAAATTCATTTTAAAGATTCCCAACCATTAGAGACAAAATATGCAAAGTTTGCTCATGTCTATACCATGTAAGGGTGAATATATCAAAATGGCATCTAGTACAATACTTACCTGAAACAAAATACATAGTCAACGAGGCTTGCCGTTCTAATTGGCCTACAAATTCCAAAAAACGTGCTACAATCTACTAGCCTACTACATATCATTGATCAACATGATCAATTATCAATCTCATCACCACTAGTTAATTAATTAAAAAAAGTCTTTTTCCCTCAACACATGTGCCACGGGCTCTACCTAGTACAACTTGATTGAGGCGATATGGACTCGGTTTGGTATCGAACTGGCCCTCAAACTGATTCAATGGTCATGTTGATTTAGTGGGTGGTCAACTTGGTCAATTTGGGCGAGTCCGAGTTTGAGTCGATTGATTTTTAAAACATTGGTTTGTAGGAGTCATAATGACCTACATCTATAGGGATATTTTCTTTCGTACGAGCGTGATCAAATGTTCAAATGTTGTTTGGATGAAGCTGAAGACTTTGTTTAATAAAACATACGAAAGTTAGGTTATGCAAAATATTAGAATGTTGTAATCACTGATGTGTATTATGCATCCAGCTTGAGTGCCAAGTTTTTGTCTGTACCTGAACTAACTCAGACTTACACGATGGTAGAGTTTTGGCTAGATTGGTTTGTTGTGAAGGATATGCACAACAACTTTGTTGTTGTTGTTGAAGGTTTTCTTGACTCGAAGGACAAGTTGTATAAGTTTTTTGACTTTCCCATATATGACCCAAGAATGATTGCATTCTATCCAAAGCAACGTTCGAGGTAGACTTTGGCATGAACGACTTGGACATCTTAGTTTCCAGAGTTGGAGCTTGTCCATAGTGACATGCATTTCCTGAACCTTGTGCAAGGCATGTGTTGACCTTCATTGATCACTTTTATAGGTACACATTGGTATATTTCTTGAATTATGTGTCATGTCTTTGAAAATTTCAAGGAATTTAGGGAATTAGATGAAAAGCAATGCACTCAACTTGTGAAATGTTTAAGATCAAACAATGGAGAATATGTAGGCAAGGAGTTTTGAAATCTACAAGTCACAAAATGGTATTTCTTGGTGGAGATCTCCACTTTAGACACCTTCTAGAAAGGCGTTTTCGAAAGAAAAGAATCGGTCTTTGGTAGAAATTGCATGTTGTTTTCCCTAGGCCAAAGGTCTATTGACTAAGTTTTGGGTAGAGGCTATCTATTCCTCAAACTATTTGTTAAATTTGATTCTGACTAATGCTGTATGGGATATGACTCCAGTCGAGAAACAGAGTGGAAGAAAACCCTCAATCAATATTGTGGTCTTAGAGTCCAGATGATTGAAGAAAGAAATTTGATGCGAAGAGTTATGCTTGTATCATTATGGGCTACTCTGAAGAGTCAAAGGACTACAGATTGTTTGACTTTGTCAAACAAGATATTATTGTAGAATAGATGTTGTCTTGGATGAGAAGACCTTAGGTATCACTTTGGAAAATCTAGGTAATTCTATATTGACATACTACTTCATATGATCACCCATTGGTTAGTCGACTTCTTTCCCTCACTTGACTTATAGTTGACCTTCCACAGAAGAATCGACCACAAGTTCTGGAACCCTTGTTTAGTCTAGAAATGGTGATCTTGGTATAGGAACTTCAACAAGGGGAGTTTGTCTTCCTGGATGGGCGACCAAGACAATTGAAGCTATTGGAGTTGTGCAAGAGATGTCAATGACTTGAGAAAAACTTGAAGTCGGAAATAGGTTGGTATTGTTGCTCTAATGATGTGTTCTAGAGGCATTAGATCCAGATACATATATAGATGGACATGGTCGACTTGAATGGGAAAATGCTATGGTTGATAAGTATCATTCTTTGATGAAGAATGACACATGGGATTTTGTTCCTTGTAGGCTCATTTGGTAGCTAAGGGATTTTCTCAGTAAGAAGGCATTGAGTACACTAAGACGCTTTCCCTAGTTCTAGAGATGAAATTTTTGTTTAACTAATTCTTTTACTTGTTGGTCACTTTGGATGGGAGGCATATTACATGTATGTCAAAAGTGTTTTGCTACATGATGATCTCATTGAAGGGATTTATATGGAACAAGCTCCCAATTTTGAAAAGGATGGCAATATTGTTTTCGATCTAAGAAATCCTTCTATGGTTTGAAACAGCCCCCTAGGGTAACATATGAGAAGATTTATCACCTTTTCGTTAACCTCGGCGTCAAATGGTGTGAATTTGATTACAATATCTATATAATGTATGTCAATGGTGAAACCTTCATTGTTGCATTATATGTGGATGACACTGTCATTATTGGAAGCAATGTTCATTTATTTTTGGGTTTGAAGAAATAATTAGTAGATATGTTTGAGATGATTGAACTTGGATTGTTTCATTTCTTTTTTGGCATCCAAGTCTTGCAAATGGATGATGGTATCTTTTTTTCTCAACCTACGTTGTTGGGAGCGGGAGCGAAAAGCGAAATTTTCAAAAGCTTCCATTTTGGGAGTGTTTTTTATATAATATATATTTTAATATATTTTGATGCATATATATTAAAAAAACATGTATTATGCCAAATTAGCTATAGAAAACATGAAAACATAGATATTCATATAACCATTTAGTACACATTGATATAACATCAATCATCTAGGAGCTATAACTTATAACATTGTCATTAAATGATCATCATCAAATCATCAATCATCAATCATCAACATCATCAACCTTCAAATTTCAACATATAATATTTGCCATCAAACTAGCCCAAATGTTTACAAAATAGGCTAAAATAAACATGAAGATGAAATACAAAGCATAGTGGAAAACATTGCCGAAAAATCCCTAATTTCCCGAGAAATTGTGAGTTTTTCAGCCTGCCGATTTTTACTGCCGAAAAAATCACGATTTTTGGCAAAAATCAGACTATGCGATTTTTGAAGACCCAAAAAATCTCCATGGATTTTTAAAAATTTGACCAGTACATCAGACATTGAAGCCAGTAATAGTAAATGGTAATGTTTAAGAAGTAAAAGTGGCATTCTCCTTATCTTTTATTTTCCATCATTTTACTTAAATTTTTAACATTACCATTAATTGTTTCAGGATGTTTGAGAGTGGTTCCAACCTCATTGGACTTCATATGCAAACAGTAGCATTTTAGATCCCATTCATAGTTCAACAAACTTAATAGTTTTCAGGATTTCAGGATTGCAACGTTTCCACTAGATTCTATCATGTATGAGGGTAAGCGATTGGAATTTAATTAAGCACATCAAACTAGGTATGTACCTTGATGTTGGTGGTGTCGATCCCTGATTGTTGAAATTGATTAACCTCCTCTGTCATGACCTTAATAAAAATATACCCTTCAGTCAAGCAAAATCACTTATTAAGCATGGAGAGCTTTTTCTACCTTATCTTAATGCTTGGATTAGGAAGTTTCATTAAAATTGTAGGGTGTTGACTAATGTCCTTGAAGGATTAACTTCAAGATTCGAGGTAGAGGCAAGGGCTAGAGCCTAGAGCCTAGAGGAGAAGGGAATGACCAATGTTCCAACCAGTGTTGAAACTTCCAAATTTGCAATCTTTGAAACTTTGATGTATCATTTTTTATTTGGCATCCACTACATCATATATATCAATGTTTTCTCCATATTTATGTGCCAATGTGTTTATCTAATGTTGTTGTTGCTTGGTATGTTTAAAATTATGAAAAAAATGAATATATTTTGTATTTTTTAATGTTTTCCGCGGTTTGCCGATTTTTGCCGATTTTTTCACCAATGTTGCCGAGAAGTTGTATTCGGGACCCTTGCCGATTTTTTCCACTATGATACAAAGTACTATGAATCTATGATACTATCTAGTAATCTACTAAGCTTTTCGCTTGCCACGAGAAACTTCCAAGTTCTTTTCTTGTGGTCTAGGTGGAATAAAAGCTGCTGGAAGTGATCGTGGAACATGAGAAGAAGATGAATGGCCCCCACAGACTGTTGGACGTTGTGAAGCTAAAGGCAAAACTCTTGCATCTGGAAAGCTGCTGCTGCTTGGGTGTGGCATCTCTGTACGGGCACCTGTAGTATGAATTGGATCATCATGATCACCCAATAGTTCAACCTCCAAGCGCTTTAATGCTATGGCTCCATCCTCCACATTAGCCTCCTTTGGATTGTTGTCCCAAGTAAAAAATGTTCTATCATTCTTGGCCACCTCACAATAATGGGACAACAAACTCAAGTTGTAGTGCACATAAACCAAGCTTTCTGCGCGTTCTACATTCAAACTGTTTCTCTTTACACTGTAGATGAAGTTGTAGGTGATCCAACACCTCTCTGCAGAAGAGCTATTAACAACCTGTGAAAGCACCCTCACCGCCAATTTATGCAAATATATGGCTCCAGAGCCATACATGTTCCACCAACGGATAGGATCCAATCTATCTCGATCTTTGGTTGCATGCAAGTTACTAAAGGCTCCATGCTCACTGATGTATTCGCTCAATTCACTCCGTACTTGAGCACACTCATCCTCATCAGGGACCAACTTGTCTAATGCAAGCATATACCCATTTTGCAACTCTGGATATGTGTGGGGTTTTTTCCTAACTTCACCCCTAGGTGCAGGTTGGGCCAACCAAATTGGAGAATAGTATTTTGGGGTAAGGACATATGCAAGGGCATGGAGTGGAACATTTAGATTATCCCACCTTTTGACCACATGTTTATGAATATGGTCATATAAGATTGCATCTCTGTGCTCAACAATGTCTTTGATTTGACCAAGCATGCTATCCATCTGCAAAACGAATCATGTTATAAACTGGCTTGGTGAACTGCAGAACATACTTAACCTGTGACCAGAAATGACCACCAAGAACGGTGTCCTCCACCTCCTGAAAGTCATGTCTATCAGTTGTGCTTGCAGATCTGTCTTTTAATTCTTGCCATGGATCACTTGAGACCATACTAGCCAATGCCTATCTTACCTTCAAAAGCCTCCTAAAGGTGAGGTAGTAGCTAGCAAATCTAGTCTTTGCAATCTTCAATAGCTCCAACCTAGAGTGATTGCGAAAAATGTGGTGGGCCATGCTAAGATTGGTAATAAATTTGATCATTTTCTTACCTCTCTTGTACAAGGCACCAATCCATCGGTAATTAGGGTCCTTCATCTTAACAATATCATGCATCAAAAGGTTCAATGTGTGAACCAAACACCCTGACCAAAATATGTTGGGATACTTATCCTCATTGATTGCTCCTGCTGACTTACAATTAGCAGCATTATTAGTGATGACTTAAATGACATTGTATGGACCAATCTCCTGAATGGTTTTAAGTAAAGGTTGTGCAATATTAATACTGGTCTTGTAGCGATCTGAGAAGTCATGGGCTGAAAGGAAGATCGCACCACTAGTAGAAACGTCAAGAATATTTATCAATGGCTTGCCTTTAACATTTGTCCACCCATCAGATACAATGGATACCCTATAGTTGGACCAATCATTTGTAAACTTTCCAAGAGCACCATTGATTTTGGCTCTTTCCCTGTCAAGTCCCACGGTTCTAGCTTTGTCATACCCAGGGCTTTTGTATCCTTGAGGGGCACCATTGATGGCTTGTACCATTTCATGCCAATAGGATGAGCGAAGAACATTGAATGGCACAACACATGCATAGAGAAACCTATAAAATTTCGAATCCACATCATCTCTACAACCTTGGTCAAGGAAATCCGATAATGTTCTTCACATAGGCGAGATTCCATGGGGAGATGAGGGTCCCAATCGAGTCGATGATGATCCAACTCCACTACCAAACATTCTCTGTGAGGATTCAGATTCAACCCTTGATCCTCTTGGAATTGTTTTGAGTGGCCTCTTCTTCCATCTTGTATTTGCTTCTCTCTTTAGCTGACATTTTGTCACAAGTTTTGACTCCAGTAGACTTACCTTGATCGCATGGCATAATCCCACACAAATCATTTCTCACTCGGGTATATGATCCTATGTAAGTTTTATTACAATGGGGGCATATAAACTTTGTGGTTCCA
This sequence comes from Larix kaempferi, assembly GCA_027924585.1. Lineage (NCBI taxonomy): Eukaryota > Viridiplantae > Streptophyta > Pinopsida > Pinales > Pinaceae > Larix > Larix kaempferi. Next base: position 57,535,903 of record BSBM01000299.1, on the reverse strand, counting down.
CGCCCTCTCCCTCCCCCAAGCCTTGTCACATACTTCCACAAAGGTGTTGTGTCTTTTTTTTTGCCCCTGATCACTCTCATTCTCATCATCATCACCCTCTTCCCCTTCCTCCTCTTCTCCATGGTATGTGTCACTCTCTACGTCTTCCCCCTCATCACTACCACCACCATATCTGCTTCCCAACACCATCATAATGAGAAGAAGTGGAACAAAAAGCCAAAACCACATACCCATCATGTTTCTTGATTCAAGATGAGAGTCACTTATTGCCTGCAATAGAATGATGGAGAAGAAGAAATTGGAAAGAGTAGGAGAAGAGAACATTGCAAGGTTTAAATTTTTTAAAATAGTGAAATATTTTTTCAAAAACAAACAAAGATGGGGTTTTTAGAGCCTACCTTTTAGCTCTTCAATGGTGGTTGAATGTCTCTATGGAAGCCTTCAATCTCCCTTCCAAGATCTCACAAATAAAAGCCTTCAATCTCCCCTTTAATCTCCCTTCCAAGCTCCCACAAATTTGCTTTCAAACAACTAGCAAACCCACTCAAAGCCCTAGCAAGAGAAGTGAAAACAATGAATGAGGAATAGAATGAGTCCAAATGGAGTCCAATAGGCTTTATTTGCCCAAATTAACCCTAGCCAATCCATAAAAAACAAAAACAAAAATGCAAAAATGCAAAAAATCCTCATCAAGTCCGCCAATCCCGCAGAATCGGCCAGGGAGCGATTTGTTTTTCCAGGAATCGCTCAAGAATTGATGAGGAATCGTTCCTCATCGATTCCTGGAAATACAGGGATCGTTTTTTCACCCCCCGGAATCGCGAATTCCAAAATCGCTCTTGGGAGGAATCGATGAGGAATTGCAATTCCGGGATCGATTCCTCCCGGATCGCAAATTGGGAGCGAAGCGCTGGGGGGTAGAGCGATTCCCCGCAGCCTTGTTCTAAACCTAAATATGTGCTGAATATTTTACAGAAGTTCAGAATGCGACACTGTAAACCCTGTGTTATGCCTTATAGTCGAGAGTGGAGCTAACCAAGGAGTGCGATTCTCTGAAAGTCGATGCTACACTTTGCTACCTCTCTTTCAGCAAGGGGTAAATGATGATCAGTTGTACTTTGATGAGATCTGTGGTTGCACTATGGATTAGTGGTTTGAGCTCATCCAACAACATCAGATGGTTCAAGGTCCTTGATATGCCTTGCTAAAGATAGAGCATCACCCCTAGTGTTGTGGTATCTCTAACCCTCATCTTTACTTAGCACGTTTTCTAGCATAATGGTATGTTAGCGTGAGCTATTACACTTGCACCTTCTTGATGACTCACACACACTTTGATCCTTTATTTGTCTTAGTCTAACCTTGGTGTTTCTCTTTTAACTTAATAGTTGTGTTATTCGATGTTAATGTGATTTCATCCATCTCACACAATATTACATAGCCATTTTCATCCAATTAAGTCAATTCATCCACCCCCTTCACTTCTCCTTTGTGAATGATCGATTATTACTTATTAGTGATGACATATGGTCTCGCTACTATTCCAATGTATGATTGCATTTATCAAAGTCAAAAGAGTCTTGTATTCTCAATAAAGGAAGATGCTGAATAAATTAAATGCAAATGGAACATATCATGGGAGATACTCCGCATCGCAAAATCCAAATTCCTTTGTCCTGGGTTGTCTAAGACACATCTAAAGAAAAAGGGACTAAGCCAACGAAAGGGCTAAGCAAAATGGGCTAAATAAAAAACACCAAGGAAATAAAAATGAAAAAAAAGGGATCGCAATTTGAAGGCGCGAGGAAGGATGATCCATGACAACTCTTCCTAGGCACACATGTGTAAGGAAAATCTAAAAAATCCCCAACTCTTAAAAGTTAAGGGTAGACCAAACACTCTTATGTTGCTATGATGGTAATTTCACAAAGATCCCTGTTATCACACAACTTGTAGTTGCCCCTAGTGGTATCCCATCCGGGACGGTAGAGGAGGCAGGCAACTAAAGAGGTGACCCAAGAGATGCCACGGTTCCCAATGCAAGGTGGGAGTCACGTCAACCGATGGCACTCTTCGCTTTAGGTCAGGGTGTAACAAGACCAAGGGGGAGACCCTATAACCAATCACAGTTGATTGGACCCAAACAGAGGTTTCTAAGGGTAAGTAAATGTGGCGTTACGGAAACCAATGCAAGGTTAAGTGGACCTAGAAGTTGAAGTCTGGTTGAAGGTGTAAGAGATTGCTAGTGTTTCAACCTATGTATGGTTTAGGCCACATGATGGGGTATGATGACTAGGTATAGTACCATATGTTTACACAAGTGGGTCTTCTTTTCTTGGGAAGTGTGAAATGGCCTTAAGTGGGCCCACAAGGTGAAGTTAGGTGCAATATTGGTACTAGAAGTTAGGTAAAGACTAGATCTATCGATTTAAGTTGATTCTAGGAGTACCCACATACTAGATCTAGGGTTTGACACAATTCCCAAGCAGTGTGACTTGCTTAGTGGAGGACTAGTGCCTTGTTTGATGGGCTAATGGGGTCAAAAAGTGTGTCAAAGAGTAGATCGGGACACCTAGAAGCCAAGTCAAGTGGACTCAATGAGATCTAATGGTTGGATCTTGCTAGATCTAGGTTTTCAAGTAATAACCTTAAGTGGACCACAATCCCTTGAAACAAGGAATGCTACCCCCAAGGCGGATCGTGACAAAAAGATAGTCTAGACCTAGGTTTCAAGGTATGGCCATTCCAGATCTCAAAAATCTCAATCACCCACCTCCTCAAAGTGGACAAACTCACCTTCCCTAGGTAGTGCGACTTTGCTCAAGGAGGGTTAAAAGGTGGGTTTGGTGGACCAAATCAAGTCCAATGGTCACCAAACTATAGATCCAAATAGCTAGTACCCCGATCTATGTATGTCCCAAAAATCAAGTCAATCTAAGGGCTAGATCTTAGTAGATCTGAGTTTTGAGGTGCCAAGAAATTCAAAAGGGGGTTTTGACCCCCTAAAACATGGAATGATGTCCACAAGGTAGATTTCACCAAAGTAACAATCTGGGGGTAGGTTATCAAGTGTCTAGATTGCAAATCAAGTGGGATCTCACCTACCCATGTGCTAGATCTAACCAAACAAGCCTCTTACTAGGAAGTGCGATTTGGGTTCAAGAGGGCTTTTTGCCTTGAAAAGTGTGTTAATTTTAAGCCAATCACCACCAACCTATAGATCCAACTAGGGGTGGATGCTATAGAGGTGGGTTTTCAAAATCTTCTCAAGAGCAAGGCTAGATCTAAGTAGATCTAAGAAATACCAAAGTTGGGGTTTTAATGAATTAGGGTTTTATGACCAATGAAGATAGAATGGATGAAAGAGGCACATACCTTGTAGATCTTACCTCAATTGCTTATGGCCACCTTGCAAATTGATAGCATTCTCCTATGTGTATATTCAAGAGTGAGATCCAAGAGCTCCAACCAAAACGTCCTTCTCCAAGATAGCCAAATCGTCCTCCTCCTACAAGACAAGATCAAAGAAACAAGTCAAGCAAGATGATTATGAAAATGGTAGAAAGATGTAATAGAAAGCATCAACTATGTCACAATGATACAATAATGATACTCCCTGTCACAAGATCAACCCAAGAGAGAATATGTGGATCCCTCCAACAATAACCCTCATGAAGTCGCCCTCCTCTCCACCAATTCGACTTTCCTGTCACATGGATCATAACAATATATCACATGGATCACTCAATATAACAATAGCGCCCCCACTAAATGGTACAATAAGAGGGTGACGTCATCCACTAGAGAAACACAAGTACCAAAATCCACCTCATGGTGACTAGGACATGACAATATAAGCTCATGGTGGGGCTAGGAGGCATCAATCCTTACTAGCTCATCCCCAAGGCACAATAAAATAATAAAATATGTCCAATATAATGTAAATGACCAAAACTGTCCTCAGAATCCATGACAGTCAAGCAGTAAATGTCCTCCTGTGATCAATCTGGGCATACCCACATGGTGAAAACTGACTGGAAGATAGTGATGCCACCCTGGAAGACCTCTGTGAAAACCCAATGCCAAAACCTTGCCTCAATTGCCCAAATCGATTTCCTCAGTGACCACTTTATCCCATTTTTTAACTGCCTCGGGAACTGTGAAAGTGCCAAAACTGCCTCCTAGGGTGCTAGCGCTGTCCATCTGAGCCCACCAGGCTCTCCAGAAGGGGGGGTAAATGGTAAAAACAAGTGGCTGGACCACCCCCTCCATCATCAGCGCCCCAGGTGAACTGGCCAATCATGGCCCCTGCTGCTCAGGTTGGGAAATCAACCCCAAATCTGGTCAACAAGTGTAAAACTGCATCAATCACTATCAGAAGTGCCCGGAACTGAAAGATAAGTGTCTCAATGGATCCAGAAGACCCAAATCCACTAGAAATGTGTACTCATACACCATGGGTTGCCCTAATGGGCCAGCTGTAGGGTTCACCATATATGGACAATGTATAATCTACTGATCTGAAGTAATAATAAAACCTGCTGCACTGGATCAATCATCATCTGCATCATATGTCCATCATATGATATCATCATCAAGCATGTGGGACCATGAATCACCATCAATAAGCACATATATATGGTCCACATCATCACGGATCCCAAGAAAATATAACCAAGGATAAATCACATCAGTAGACTAAGACATGCTTCTCTAATCATTTCTCACAGCCAAGCTCAAAGTATAACATCCATTCAGTGGCATTAATCAAGTTAGCATATTCCGTCATTATATAAAATTACTTGCACAATAGTTCAAATGACAAACTCACCCATTGGACATGGTCAAGCTGCTAGTGAAGGATGAAGGCTAGGAACAAGGTTGGGCCAAGGGGTTGACTTGTCTAACTTAACTCAAAAATACTTTGGACTGGGAGAAGGGGGAAGCTACAAAATCTGTGCTGGACAAAAGAACACGGGGGATGGCTGTGCCTCACAAATGGATAAGTTGTTTAGAGAGTGCTTATTCAACTTAGGCATCATGTCTACATCAAGTTGATCCAGGTTCATTAGGATCATTCAATTTTTCATGGCCTTTTTGGCCCACATAACCCTTCGGATCTCAGGTGTGCTGATAAGCACAACTAGTTGCAGCTTTCATCCAGGGCATGTTTTTTCAATATATATAAGGTCAGCAATTGTTTAGATATAACTTTTAAGACCTATTGCTTTTTTTGGACCTTTCTTATACTCTTCGAGGAGTATTTTTTTTAGTTGTTCATCGCTCTTGCCCTATTTTTTTGTTTTCATGGGCGAATTTATAAGTTTCCATAGGTAGAACATGAGCTTTCAGTTTTAGCCAACAACATCTCAAGTGACTAGGGGGAGTTCGAGCCAATGCCAAACATCGGGACAACCGACCAGAATGATTTAGGCCTACAATCCAACTCACCAAAGGCAAGTTTTGTCACCAACTTAGAGCTGAGACACTGAATATACAGGGATACGGTCCAAACACAGAGGTAGAAAAATGGGGAAGTCCTCAGTATCAGAAAGTCAAATGAGATAAGTCAAGGTTTACAGTCAAACAGGAAGGTCATGTATGGATGGAGTCAAGTGAATATGGAGCCTACACTAGCAGACAACTGGTGTCAGGAAAGACCATATCTATGTAAGGTGGAAAACCAGTGGGTTTTGTTAAATGACCTAAATGTGCAAGCAATTGTCCATTTTATGATTTATAGTTCATTTTAAAAAGTTTGCCACATCATGAATAATATACCAAGCAAATGCTATGAACATGACTAAATCAACAAGATAATAATCCACAGTCAGTGATACCATATCCATAGATCATACAACATCATCATAATGATAATCATCATGTACCATCTGAAACACTGCTGCAATACATCTCTAAGCACTGAACTGAAACTGTATGGGATAAAGGGTCACATCAGTCATCAAATCTGAACTCTCAAGGCTCAGCCTTGACACAAGGTCATACATAAATCTAAATAATATACTGCTGATCATGAGTGATCCAAAATATATATCCATGCTCTGGAATAATGGAAGCTCTGGAATAATGGAAGCTCTGGAATGTGCAGATATCTGCTGAACAAGGATAGTAGCCCTGCTACTATAGTGTGATAACAATCCCCTTTCTTCCCTATGTATGTACTTCACTCCATATACGATCACTTGACTTAGGTAAATTAAGCTGTTAATTTAAGGTCTCACATGTAAAAGGGTTCTAAGGGTCACACCAATGTTAGACTGGATAAATAAACATTATTAAATGACGAGTTGCTTAGGAAAAGTGTGTTTGTAATGTACATCTTACGTATTATTATTATGTTGAACTAACATTGCCTAAGTTTTAATGTTGGTTTATCTATTATTTCACTAGAAGGGATTTATTATACATGTACTTTGATGTTTGGAATTGATTGATAGCTATTAGGCACTTTCATGTTGTGTTTCCTAGCTAGGAAAAGGGGGCAACCCCTTTCCTCATGATGTAGACCTCATTACTTGGCATGTGTGGACTTCTCTAGAAGTTTTCTTCTTGACGTTGAGCTTTGGACCATTTCTTCGCACTTCATACTACTTGGAGCTAGATCGTTGGGGTTTTATTGAGCCTTAATACCGCACATGTGGACCATTTGTTGAGGTCATTGGGCATTATGAGGAGGTCGTTGGGCTTGTTGAGTATGATTGGGCCTTCCCCTAGTCACTTGGACCATGGCACATCATTTTGGGACCTCTTTTCCCTCACATGTGTGGAGTGCCCCTCATGTTTGGACCATTTGTTGAGGGTTTGGTGGCTGGCCATGATTTGTGGAGTGCCTTAGGTTGTTGGGCATTATTGTTGAGCATTGGACCATTATTGTTGAGAGCGCCCTCTTTCTTTGGGTGGTTTTGTGGTTTTGGACTCACTTTGATGGTATTACTATTAACTCATGGTTAAGTGGAGCGCCCCCTCTCTTGGGGATATTTGTTACTACTTGCTCATTCTTTTGACCATATTGGCTAGTGTGCCGTCCCTCATTGATGATGTTGCTAGGGTTTTAGCATTATTTTATTATTTGGGAGCATTCCTAGATTAAATCTAGAGCTTTGGACACAATATTATTATTTTATTGTACTAGAGATTGAGCTTTTCTCCTATATAAGAGAGCTCACTTCTCATTTTCATATGTTGGTGATCTTGGAGAATAATGCTATCATACTTTTTCTATCTTTGGCTTTTGTCTCTTGGTGTTTTCATGAGGAGCTCAACTTGGTGATTCTAATTGAGGTAACTTGCCTAAGTTTATTCATTGTCATTTCTATTTGCTAGTCCAATGAAGAGTGGTATGCTACATGGTTAATCATATGCTAATGTATGTTGCATGTTGAGATATTTGCATCTTAGGAGGAATATCTGACAAGTGATATAGGTGAGTGTGTGAGCTAGTCAAATAGATTGAAGGTGCATGCATGACTGCCCTTTCTTGATGAATTCGGCAAGTGAGATCAATTGTTTGTAGTGGGTTTTATCGTGTTATTTTGCAGGAATTCTACAACAAGCATATTCAAACAAGGCTCAAGTTGGAAGATCTAGGACCCCATAGCCCAAGGATTTAGAAGGCACTAGTCTTTTTTTCATCCTTCATGCATATTTTCTGAAAAAAAAATCCCTTTAGTTTAGGGTAAAAAGTAGAAAAACATTTAGTAGGAAAAAAGAGAGAAATAAGTAGGAAAAAATATAAAAATAATTTGTTGATTTTATAGGAATTTTTATATAAATTTTTAGGGTACTTTTTTTAATTTCCTATATGTTTGTTTTCCGTTTCTGCAGTTTTACAGTAAGTTCCATCAACATTAAAACCAAGAAAATTCCACATTCAAGAAGATTTTACATGCCTAAACTTCACTTATAATTTTTTGGCATATCTAATAATTTTTGTGTGGTTTTAATTGGTTTTAAGGTCACTTAGATTATTAAATTTTTTTTTTGGAAGTTTTGTTTTGCATATTTCAGATTCTGAAATTTACTGTTTCGAGTGGCCTAATACATAAAATTCAGATCTAATGCTTTACTTTTTTTCTCTGAAAACTTTTCCATGTTTAAATCTCAGTTTTAGAAGTTATTTCCTCTCTGCTTTATGCCTAAAAATGACTGTGACATCAATACTTTAAATTATGGAAATTTCTGAGTATTGGATAAGTGCATGCATGATATATTTATCAAATTTTACATTAAATTAATTTCTGGAAATTTCTGATGTACTATCATAATAAAACAACAAGTTGATGTCAAATGGGATGCCTAATAAATGCTAAATTTGTGATTTAATTTTCTAAATATTGCTTCAACACTTGACTATTTGATTTTCTAGATTGTTCATGGTCACTAAGTGCAATTTTTAATCTTATTTAATATTCTGGAAATTATCTCACAGTTTATTAATACTTATGGACATTTAATGTGATGGTGACAAATCTAATTAACAATTCTTAAGTTTGTGGAATTAGCAATAAGCCATTTTGGTTGAGTGAGACAAGTTACTAGATCCCAAGTGGATAACTTCACAAAGTTTGAGTGACACCCTTTTGCAGCGATTTCTATCTTTCCAGGAGGGCCTCATTTAAGAGAACAATTTCTTAGACTAATCAAGTTTAATTGTCACTATTAATACCAATGACTTGTGGATGCCTTGGGGTAATCAACCATTTATTTTAAAGGTATTTTTATATTTACTTGTTATGGCACATTGCTGATTTTATTTCTGCTAGTTATCTTCCTTATATCTATGAATATTTTGACTTGAAAAAATGGTTATGGAATACTTTATCTTTTGATCATCTTACGTTCAATCTGCTAAATTATTTTTGTGGGATGCTCAACTTGATTATGTACTTCTAGATCTTTAACATCCTAAATTATTTTTGTGGGATGCTCAACTTGATTATGTACTTCTAGATCTTTAACAAAGTCAAACATCCTAAGATTCTCTTAGACTTGATAGGGAAGCCTCCCTTGGCCTATAAGTGGCCTAAAACGTGGGAAAACTTAAACTAAGGTGATAGTGGTAGTAGTTTTCCGTAGTTGCATATGGAAACACTAGTAGATTGGGACTTTGCCACTAAAGTGTTGAATTGAGTTGTAACACACTCTACCAACAACTTGCTGGTAGTTTTATCAATTTAACTTGTTATCACATCATGTTAGTTGGAGCTACCATGCTGCAGATTGTGTGGTCTGGGACCATACTATACTTTTTTTTCCAGATCAGAGATCGGATGTCTTCAAAGGAGGCACAAAGTTTTGTTCAGATTGCCCTGAGCAGACATATCAGTGGGGACAGCTGGTTTTATTGTATTGTCCAGACATGTTACTTAGCATCTACCGCAGGGTCACCCTTCCTTGCCAGGCTTTGACATAAGCCCATTGAGGCAGTTGCCTAGTTTTGCTTTGATTGAGACTATCACAGAGTATTGCTGGTTTACTATTTGTGCCTGGATTCAGCAGAGATCTAGTTCAGAGACAGCCTCAGCAGCAGGTATATGGTGCGGCAGGTATTGCATTTGATGTTTATTGCTCATGATTGTTGTTAGACTTGTTTATACATGATAGTACACTAGCTTTGCATATGATGATTAGTTTGGTGATCTAGCTATTGTTATGATATGTGATTGGGCCCTTGGTGATTTCAGTCCACCCCTTTCTAGTAGGCTCCTGTATATGCACACTGGGTCACACCCCTACTCTTGGTATAGACTTGGTCACTTAGTCCCCCTAGGCAGTTGAATTTGGATCCACCTTCACCTTCTCCATCCATCCGACTCATCCATGATAGGCTTTCCCGACTTGGATTCCGATTTGTGACCTTGAGGATCCCTTTCCCCACTAATCTCTGAGTATGCCATGATTCCCTGTCTATTGTGCCTCGGCTCTTTAGTGTGTGAGATGCACTCTCAAGCCTGGGATTTGCTCCTGTCAGTTGCCCCCGATGTTGCAATGCAGTTAGGATTGTATAGCCTCACCGGGTGCTCTTCATCGGCCATTGAAGTTTGTATGCTTACCCCCATTACTTTGTAGTATGAGCACCTTGTTATATCTATTGAGATATGTATGTAGCCCAAAGGGGCCTTGATGTAAAATGAAGAAATGAAGAAATATAAAGCAAGCCAAAAAGGCTTTTGTAAATGTAAATCTAGCCAAAAAGGGCTAAGTATGAAATTCATTGTAAAATCCATGCAATGTGTTTGTAAACACACATGGACACAGGTCAGCCGTACATGTCAACATTTGTAGTGGTTATTTCCTCACCTAGTCCTACGGGGCATGTAATTTTTTCTAAGTTTACTGCTTGTTGGTTTATGTCAACTTTTCGGTGGTTTTCATTTTCAGCCTGTTTTGCATCGGCTAAAAACTACTTATGAAAAATATTGTTTAACAATTAAACACGCTGTAAAATCATTCTAACAGACAAAAAATAAATTTTAACATGCACACCATAAAAATGAGACTCAGAAATTTTTGGCAACTGTGCCCTAGAAAATCCCCCATGGGGAAAACTAGTTAGAGAGAGAGATTTTATTTCTTCAGAGAATATTCAGTTCAGAAATTTACATTCAAACATGTACTTATCTCAACCATAAATTTCAACACCAGGAGCTGTCTCGAAATCTGTGCAATCGCTGCTTGGATTTCTATACTGAAACAGTACCTAGAAATTTGTGCCAGGAAGTACAAAACAGACCAGTTGTACCCTCCTCGAATTTTGTGCAGCAGTAAATACTGCCTTGGGAAATGTGCCCGAAGTACAAACTTGAAAATATGTGCCTGTCCTTGATTTATGTGTAGCAAGAAATGTGCAGCAATAAATGCTTCTCGAGAACTGTGCCTTTCTTGAAATTTGTGCAGCAATAAATGTTGTCTCGGTATTTGTGCCCACCATATAGTTTTGGAAACTGTGCCTACTGTCTCAAATAACGTGCCCACTATTGCTGTAGAGCAAACCCGTGATTTTGCCTCGAGATTTGTGCCCAACAGTCACACCCTTGAAAATAGTGCCCTTCTCGAGATTTGTGCCCAGTCCACCCTTGAAACTCGTGCCCACTAACACGCTGTACGGATCCTGAAGGTATCTCCTTGAAATCTGTGCCAAAAGAAAATGCTAAACATGTACCTCGATTTCAGTGTCCACTGTAAAAATGGTTGCCTCGATATGTGTGCAAGTGCTTTAGCTCTCTCTTTCTCTCTTCACCACACTCTCATCTCAAAAGTGAGTAAATGAATGCCTCCCTCCCCTTTTTGATCAAACCCTAGGGTTCTTTTAATCTAATGGATGAGATTGACTTAGATCAATGGTTGAAATTAAATGCTCCATTTATTTCTCATAAATTATTAATTTCACTCACCCACTTAATTTATCATAAGTGACTTTCATCTTATAAAGTCTCATTAAGTGCAATTAATGTGAGGGTCACCTTTTTTCCCCTTTCTAAGTGACTTAGGCAAATGTCACTTGGGGAACACTTCCCTAGGTACAAAACTAACACTCCCTCTTACCGAGAAAGGTGTTCTGCACCACTCCCAACTTATCTCTGAAGAAGACAAACTTCCCCCTCCCCAAAGACTTTGTCAGGATATCTGCTACATGCTCATCAGTGGATATATACTGCAACTCAACTGCTCCTCTCTGGACATAGTCTTAGATGAAACGGTACCTGATCTCAATGTGCTTTGACTTGTCATGGAACACTGGATTCTCAGAGAGTTGAATGCAACTCTGATTGTCACAATAGATCACTGTAGGTGTAAGCTCCTGATGAAATAAATCTACCAACAACTTGCGAAGCCACAATGCCTCACAAGTAGCCTGACTAGCAGCCATATACTCAGCCTCCGCAGAACTGCTCCTCTCTGGACATAGTCTTAGATGAAACGGTACCTGATCTCAATGTGCTTTGACTTGTCATGGAACACTGGATTCTCAGAGAGTTGAATGCAACTCTGATTGTCACAATAGATCACTGTAGGTGTAAGCTCCTGATGAAATAAATCTACCAACAACTTGCGAAGCCACAATGCCTCACAAGTAGCCTGACTAGCAGCCATATACTCAGCCTCGGCAGAACTCAATGCAACAGACTTTTGTTTCCGACTGAACCATGACACTGCTGTCGAGCCCAAACTGAAACAACAACTTGGAAGTGCTCTTCCGATCCCTCACACAACCTGCCCAGTCTGAATCTGTGAAACCAACCAAGCTGACTCCACCCGAACCCCTGTAGTCCAAACCATAGGCCACTGTGCCTGCTAGGTATCTCAACACATGTTTTGCGGCAATCCAATGTACACTCCTAGGCTCCACCATGAACTGGCTAAGAGTGTTCACCGCAAAACACAAGTCTGGCCTGGTGTTGACCAGAGACATCAGTGATCCAACGAGCTGACGGTAAAGTGTAGGATCCACCAACTTACCCTCATAAGCATGAAGTTGCTTCCAGTTGGTGATCATAGGTGTAGACATCGGCCTGCAGTCCTCCATCTGAAATCTCCTCAGAATATCAACTGCATACTTCCCTTGTCCCAGGAAAATATGTCCAGGCTCCTGCCAAACCTCCATCCCCAAACCTCCATCCCCAAATAGTAATGCATCAACCCAATATCAGTCATCTCATACTCAGCTGCAAGGTCTCTCTTGCAATGTGCAATGAGACGCTCCTCTCCAGTGATAAACAAGTCATCAACATATAACAAAAGAATGAGAAGATCTCCACCAACCACAATGTAGTAAAGGTTGGGATCAGCCTCACTCTTCTGAAAGCCCATCGAAGTCAAGTATGCATCGATCCTGGAGTACCCAGCTCTAGGAGCTTGCTTCAGTCCGTACAAGGCTTTCCTCAGCCTGCACACAGAGAATCTCTCCCATGAATCTCGAATCCCTGTGGCTGCTCTAAGCACACCTTTTCCTGCAGAGGACCATTGAGAAATGCGGTCTTCACATCCATCTAGTGGATCTTCCAACCCATCTCTGTTGCTATAGATATCACTGCTCTAATGGAAGAATACCGAGCAACTGGCGCAAAAGTCTCATCATAGTCAACTCCCTCAACCTGTGAAAACCCTCGAGCCACAAACTGAGCCTTGTACTTCTCCCTCAGGTCTCGGCACTATCTCCCAAGCATCATTCTTCATGATGGAATGGTACTCTTCCATATTGGCATCTCTCCATACCTGCTGTTGAGAAACCTCCTCAAATGTGGAAGGCTCAGAGTCACGAAGAATCGCAACAAGAGCCATCCCCAATCTGTCTGGCATCACTACTGTCCTGATCTCCTCCTGGGGTCTACCAAATGCCTCTGCTTCCTTCAAGGTGTCTTGAAGCCATTTAGGCTTCCTCTTCCTTGAAGGCTCCTCCCATACTGATCTATCCTCATTTGAGGAACTCCCAGAAGCAGAAGGTCCAACACCCCGAGGACCAGTGACTGATGAACCAGTCCCTGAAGAACCTGTAACCTGTGAACCTGAACCTGTACCTGTCCCTGAAGTACTTGTCACCTGAACCACTGAACCTGTAGAAGCTGTGCCTGTACTCTGCGATCCAGTCACTTTGGAAACCTGTGGACCTGATACCTGTATTGAAGAAGCCTGTGTAAACTAAGGTGTGGGAGCTGGTTGCTCCTGCTGCTCTATCTCTCTTGACTTCCTGAAGGCTCTCTCCTCATCAAACTTCACCTCCCACTTAACAACAACTCTTTTCTGGCTAGGTAGGTATAGCCGATAGGCCTTTGAAGTCTCGTCATATCCCACAAATATGCCTCTCTCTGCAGTGGGCTCAAACTTCGTCCTCTTCTCAGAAGGGACGTGAGAGTAAGTCAAGGAACCAAATATACGAAAGTGGCTCACCTCAGGCTTCTTTCTTGTGTACATCTCCTTTGGAGTCTTCCTCCCTAAAGCACGGCGAGGACTCCTGTTTTGCACATAAACTGCAGTGCTGCATGCCTCTGCCTATAGAAAGAACGGTAACCCCTGATCATGAAGCATCGCTCTCGTTGCTCCCACAATCGACCTGTTCTTCCTCTCTGCTACTCCATTCTGCTTAGGAGTGTAGGGAACTGTCAACTATCTCTGTATACCCTTCTGTCTGCAAAAAGCATCGAACTCCTTGGAGGTATACCCACACCCATTGTCCGATCTCAACATCCGAAACTTCCTCCTTGCGTGCTTCTCCACAAGGGCTTTGAACCCTTGGAAGACACTCAAAACTAAGGGTGACTTCTTGCTCCTCAAGAAGTAGATCCAGGTCTTCCTGGAGTAGTCATCAGTGAAGATGATGTAGTACTCAAAACAAGTCAAAGAGATCGATGACATAGGACCGCAAATATCAGAATGGATCAAGTCAAGCACTCCTGCTGCTCTGGTGTCACTGCTTGGAAAAGCAATCTTGGTGTACTTTCCCAAAGCACACCCCCTGCACACATCACTCTGCTCAATGCTGAACTCGGGTAAACTTGTAACCATGCTCTTCAACAATCTTAGAGCTGGGTGATGTAGGTGGGCCATCCTCTGATGCCATAGCTCACATAGCTCAATGCTGCTGCTGTGTGCTAGAGCGTGTTGCGGTTGAAACAATAGCTTGTACAACTTTCCACATCTAACCCCAATGTCCATGGGGGTAGATACTCCTGTTGTCCTAGGAAATACCTGTACTCTCCCATCTGAGAAACACACCCCAAGACCCCTATCCTCAATAGTGGAAACTGAAACAAGGTTCTTCTTCAACCCAGGGACATACAACACATCTCCCAGAATCATGGGACTCATAGACTCCCTCTGAAATGTAATGGTCCCCCGACCAACTGCTCTAACAATAATATTATCACCAAGTACAACCTCCACATCTCTACCTGTCTGTGATAGCTCGGAGAACATCTCTCGAGCTCCAGTCATGTGGCTCGAGGCTCCGTTGTCAATGTACCAAGTACTAGTGGTGGATGGACTCGCCTGATGGCCTGCCAACAATGAATGCTCAATCTCCATATCCATATCTGTGCTGGTGGCTAAAGAGACTCTCTCTTTCTCAATTTGTCCAGCATATAGGGAAAACTCCCTTTGAAACCTGTCTCCAAAGTCATCAACCTCCGCTGAGGCTGCAGTCTGCTGTCCTTCTTCTTCTTCTTGTTTGGACACTGTGAAGCATAGTGCCCAAACGTCTGACAACCATAACACTTGATTTTACTCAAGTCCTTCTTCTGCCCACCCTGCTGATGCTACTGCTGCTGCTGTTGCTTGGCCCCACCCTCCTTCTTCTTCCCCTTTGCTGTCAAAGCGACGTTCTCCTCATCTACCCACTGTGTGATGAACTGCCCTGTACGAGACCTCTCCTGGTTTCCTCCTGCACAAAGTCATCCCACAGTCTCTCCCAAGAAGGTAGGTTCTCTCTACCCACTATGGCCTGCACAAATGCACCCCAGGGCTTTGAAGCCCCATTCATTGCTGTACGTACAAGCTCAGTAGCAGATACCACCTCCCCAACTGTTGCCAGTTCATCTCGAACTGCAGATATCCTGGTAAGGTATGTTGTCACTCCCTCTCCTCCATTCATCTTTATACTCTTGAGTTTATCTTTGAGAACCATCTTCTGGTTCTCATTGGTACTCTCATACAAACTGGTCAAAGCAATCCACATCAAGTGTGCCCTTTGCTTGCCTGAAATGTGAGGGATTATGTGGTCTTTAGCTGCATCAAGGATTATCCTCCTAGCCTTACAGTCTTTCTTGTTGAAGGTTGATAGTGCTGCTGCATCTGTAGCAACGGGAATCTGAACGGGGTTTGCTGTAGCATTCCTAACCACTTCCTCCCATAGTTCATTATCCTCTAATATCAACAAAATTCGAGCCTTCCATGGCACAAAGTTCACTGTCCCATTCAGCATATCCTCCAACCTAAGTCCCGTAGCCATCTTTCAGCCAACCCAACAAAGTGCTGCTCACTAACAGAAGAAAATTTCTGAATTTACTGAGTTCTGGAAATTTCCGTGTGTCTGCAAAATTATCACTGTTCTCTGCCCCCACGCTCTAATACCATGTAAATTTTTTTGAGTTTACTGCTTGCTGGTTTATGTCAACTTTTCGGTGGTTTTCATTTTCAGCTTGTTTTGCATTGGCTGAAAACTACTTATGAAAAATATTGTTTAACAATTAAACACGCTGTAAAATCATACTAACAGACATAAAATAAATTTTAACATGCACACCATAAAAATGAGACTCAGAAATTTTTGGCAACTGTGCCCTGGAAAAACCCCCACGAAGAAAACGAGTTAGAGAAAGAGAGATTTTATTTCTTCAGAGAATATTCAGTTCATAAATTTACAGTCAAACATGTACTTATCTCAACCATAAATTTCACCAAGGAGCTGTCTCGAAATCTGTGCAATCGCTGCTTGGATTTCTGTACTGAAACAATACCTAGAAATTCATGCCAGGAAGTACAAAATAGACCACTTGTACCCTCCTCGAATTCTGTGCAGCAGTAAATACTGCCTTGGGAAATGTGCCCGAAGTACAAACTCGAAATCTGTGCCTGTCCTCGATTTATGTGCAACAATAAATGCTTCTCAAGAACTGTGCCTTTCTTGAAATTTGTGCAACAATAAATGTTGTCTTGGTATTTGTGCCCACTGTACAGTTTTGGAAACTGTGTCTACTGTCTTGAATAACATGCCCACTGTTTCTGTACAACAAACCCGTGGTTTTGCCTCAGGATTTGTGCCCAGCAGTCACACCCTTGAAAATAGTGCCCTTCTCGAGATTTGTGCCCAGTCCACCCTTGAAACTCATGTCCACTAACACGCTGTACGAATGCTGAAGGTATCCTCGAAATCTGTGCCAAAAGAAAATGCTAAACATGTACCTCGATTTTAGTGCCCATTGTAAAAATGGCTGCCTCGATATGCGTGCAAGTGCTCTAGCTCTCTCTTTCTCTCTTCACCACACTCTCATCTCAAAAGTGAGTAAATGAATGCCTCCCTCCCCTTTTTTATCAAACCCTAGGGTTCTTTTAATCTAATGGATGAGATTGACTTAGATCAATGGTTGAAATTAAATGCTCCATTTATTTCTCATAAATTATTAATTTCACTCACCCACTTAATTTATCAAAAAGTGACTTTCATCTTATAAAGTCTCATTAAGTGCAATTAATGTGAGGGTCACCTTTTTCCCCCTTTCTAAGTGACTTAGGCAAATGTCACTTGGGGAACACTTCCCTAGGTACAAAACTAACAGGGCAAGGAGGTGAGAGGGAGCAAGGGACAAGCTCAAGATTGTCCCCTAGAGTCTCAAGTTACGGTTTGCCGGACACCCAGTTTGGCAGCTCTAGAAAAGAACCTGACAGAGTCTTCGGGCATGGATGTGAGTTGTGAGGTACTTGTTAGATGACCAGTGGCGGTTTGCCTGCACTATACCCATTTGTGAGGCACCGCCCTTCCTCGTGTTTTTGTCATGGTATGCTTACCTCAGTGGACCCCTCTTTCCTGAGTTAGCCAAAAGGTCACATGATTTTGTCCTTGTCATCCCTCATCCTTCACCTTGTATTCCACATCACCCAAAGTCAGCTAGGTGGTCAAGTCTATAGGTTGTGCATAGCAGTTTGAGTCTTTTGGATGTGGTGGGCCCACCTCACCTGGGGCCTTATATTTTTCCAAGATTTTAATGTATTTTTGATCACCATATTATCATCATGTTGTTTAGTAATGTACTAACATGTATAAGGAAGCCTCTCACTTCATGATCGCATACAGGTATTCAGCTAGCCCCAGTGTTGACCAGATTTAACTTGGTCAAACCAGGTTGACCAAGCAAAAAATGGGCCTGAAAAAATGTTGTGAGCGGAATTTCGATTTTGGTCAATTATTATCTACAGGGGACCCATATGAACCTCCAAGTGACAAAATGCAAAAAGATCGAGGCGTTTGTGAGATTTTTAATTATTATTGGTCATTAATGACCTGTTTTAATTAAAAATCATGGATTTTGGGCAAATAATGCCTAAGTGATGGATCGTGGTCGTTCGAGTGACCATTCCTACTATTTTTGGGGTCTATGATCACATTACAGCAGACGGTTCGACGATTTGGGCACTATAAGTGGGTCAAAAGCCCAATTTACTCCTTCAGCAATATAAACCAGCAATAAAATACATGGAAAATAAAAAATTGACAAAGGCAACTATAGCAAAGGGCAAAAAATCAAAGGTTGGCTAATTCAAGGGTGATTTCTAAGGTAATTTGGTAATGTTTGGACATGATATTGTGCATTGTGGGGCTCTATCTTGCCCAACTCACCTAGGTGGACGAATTACCCATGGGGGGCAATTTCTTCACTTGGGGAAATTCGATTTGGTTGTATGGTTGTATGTGGGACCTTGATGTATTATGTTTGGGGGATAAAACACCATATAGACACCCCCAACTTTGTTCTATGTATTGTATGGGCCCTACAAGGGACCCCTCCTCCACTTGTGCGCTTCACTTGGGCAATTCGCACCCCCTCTTGGAGAGATCTCCTCCATTCGTTTTGGTTGATGGGGGATCGATCCGAACCCTCCATTTTGGAGGGAATTAGGTTTTGAGAGGAGGCATTCTCTACTTAAGAGAGATACTCTCCCATTTTTCCCTCTCTTGGCACATTTGTACACTTGAGTTTTGATGATATAGAGACATATTTCACTGAGTTCTTGAGAGTTTATGGATGGATGTGTGTATTGCTTGACTGATATCTAGTTCTCCTTAACTTTGATGAGTTGTTAGTGCATTGTTTCTACCATTTCTTTGACCAACGATTTGCAGGTGAAGAGCACAGCTGGAGGAGGGCGCAGTTTTTGGAGCGGGAACCCCACAACTGCTCGTTTTCTTCAGAGTATCAACAAAGGGAGTTGCTATTTGCTTTATGCCTTTCAATTCCTTTCATTTTCATTCATTTACTTGCTGGTTTTATTGGTTATTTGCTGCACATTGACTTGATCTTGTTTGTGGCAGGTAGCTAGGGCGAATTTGGCCATTGGGAGCTCAAAACGCCAAAGGGAGCACGCTGCAGCTTAGCAACTGAATTGGGAGGGCTAGTCTTCAACAATCTCGTCCATCTTTTCATTCTCAAGTAGGTCCTTCTTGTAAGTTTTAAACCTTAACAGTGAAATACAAACTTCTATTGATTATTAAGCATTAACATAGAATACACAATGGCACACACATAACACTGAGATTTTCACCTGGAAACCCTTAACCGGGAAAAAACCAACAAAACTTAGAGCCGCACAGCTCCTTTTCATTATATGTTTACAATATATGGTATTCCGCAGCATCTAAAACCCTAATTCGTTTACCCGAAATTAGGTTACAACCCTAATCCCTTTTACCAGGATTAGATAGAGTACAATGGGTCGAAATCGCGAAAAAGCAAAAAGCAACCCAAATTCACGCAAGGGATCGTGTTGTACACGTAGCCACCATGTGAAGAGATATAACATTCCCAACACTTCTTGCTGGTCTCTTGTATTTAAATTTCATTGTGTTTTGAGCAAAAATTCTATATAAAAAAACCAATAAAATACAAAACTTAAGATTGCACCGTAGGATTTTGTTTTAATTTAAAACTTGTTAATGAAACACCCTTAGAATGCTATATCATAAGTTTCATTTCCCTTAGACTCCATTTACCCATAGATTCAGCACTGGTCTACCTGGCAAAAACGCCTCACTTGGGGTGTTTTTCTCTTCTACTTGTTTGGGGTCAGTTTGGGGTTCTGGGTAGTTTAGAATCGGTCTTTAATCGCCATTTTACTTGAGGGAATCAAACTATCAACAGTTAGAAGTATTTTAAATCACCGTTTTATTGCTGCCCTAGTTGGTCATTTCACTGCTTAACTTACCTTCTTGGGCAACAACAATCAATTCCTTCACTTCTAGCTTACTGTATGTCCCTAGTCTATTTCAGTCTTACAATCACTATTTTAATCAGTCTATCTTACTACATTTGATTGCTGGTCACTTCTACATCACGCCTATTTTTACTATCAGTGTCCATCTATTGGCTGGAACTAGACCTAGGACCTAATCAACACTCATTTCCTCCCTTCACTTCTTTCTATCTTTGGGATTTGGCTGCGTTGTGTCTCTCAACCATCACTGGTTGAGCAGGGTCTCTCCCCTGACTTGGCTACGTGCGTTGTCTAAAGTGACAGTAGCCTTGTCCAGTGTGACTTCAATTCCTTGAATGGAGGACCTTGCTATTGCTGGTTACACCATTCTAGCTGTTCACCCTCTGCCATCCCTGTTGGGACACTCATTTTCCGTCAGCTAGAGATTGTGTGATAACATAACTCACTGTCGACTTGATATTTCCTTTGTTGTCAGTGTGTTTTCTCGGTGTATGTAGAATATGTTACCTCCCAAATTGTACTTAGTTGGTCGCCAAGCGAGCCGACGAAGCAATGTACTTGTTTCATTCCTAAATCAAAGGAATTTGGTCCTAGTAAAGATCTAGTTCAACTGGAAATCATTATTGGAGGCAAAATCAATCAAATTCCGGTGATTTCAATCAAGATCTAAGTCGGGATAATCATCTCAAGTTGTGGAATGCGCCCTCTCTCCAAGGGAGGGCGAATTGGCTCATGTGGCAAGTTTGGGTTGGATGGTGGAGCATCCAAGGTTGAGGGGGCGCCCCTCTTATGAGGTGGCATCCACCTCTTTAGTCAACACTTCAATCAAGCTTGAATTAAGGAGGAATCTTGCTCATGCACCCCCCTTCATTTCTAGACGCCAATTGCACCCTTCCCTTTTTGGTTTCTCTATTTAAGCAAGGCTACATTCCATTGTAAAGAATGGATGGTGGAACCTCTGCCCATTCTAATACTATTATTATTTGATGAATAAAATTGAAAGAGTTTGGAGGTCCATGGTTGAGGTGTTATTATCTAATGACTGCTATGTGGTTGAGGTGATATTGCATGATTTAGTTTTATTTTGTTTAAATGTTGTGGTTAGATCTAGCTTAGAAGATTGTTCATAATCACAGAGTAAGCATTTATGGTTGTTAAGTTGTTTACTCGCTCTTTGTTTTCAAGAGACACGGGAGTAACCAACTGTATTTAGTTTACTGAGGCTCTCTTGATCTCTTTTTTCCAAACACACTAGATCTAATCCATTGTTGGCAAGTGTTTTCTTATAGTTGTGCAGGTTATCGATCTAAAGGAGGAGTTGAGCTTAGCTGCATCCTCTCCCCTCTTCAACACTTTTGAGCTAATATTTTTGTTTGTAGGCATTCCAAAGTTTTCATAAGAAGATCAAGCTTGTGGCTTGATGTCTTCCTTCCATCCCTTTAAACTCAATTTCTCTTTTCCGGTTACTTTGTATTATAGGCTGAATAAGTAGATCTGGTTTTCAATGTCTTATTTTTTCAGATCTATCTTGTTTTAGCATGTTAAGTAGCTAGATCTCAAAAAGTGCTTGAGTAGCCTCATTTTTACAGTAGATCTAAGCTAGCTAAAATTGATACTTAGAAATTTTTCCGATATTTTTCCAAGTACCAAAATGTGAATTTTTTATCTTTTATTTGTTTGTATCACCATTTTCTAACATCTTTTGTTTGCTGGTTTTGCAGATTTTACGAAAGAATAGAGAGGCACTCTGGCAAAATTTTGCGAAAATCGAACCATTCAAGGCTCCAAAGATCTTCTTTCTTCGTCATATCATTTTCTAGTGTTGTAAACCCTTGGATCTAAGGTTATAAAGACCAAGTGGTCTTTCTTTTGTAAAGATTGTAAAAAATAAAGCAAGTGGGCTACCTAGTGTCCACAAAACTCCCATTCCCCCCTCAGGGTGGGGGGGGGTGTTGTGTTGGTCATGTGTTTGGATTCTTTAGCTTAGTTTTCTTTTGCTAGCTTGTTAGAGTAGATTAATTGTTTACTTTGTTTCCTTTTGGCTTATCATAAAATAACACTAACCCACTGTGCTTTCCCTAAGTACCACAAGGGAAAAGAGACTCACAGTGTAGTAATTAGAAAACATCTTTGGTTTCCGCATTTTTTCCTTTTACAATCTTGTACTTTACTTTCATAATTAACAAACTTAAAAGATTAAAACCGTCTGTGCATTCTGTGACCAACTAAGTTGTACTTAGTTGGACTTTCAAGTGAGCGGACAAAGTTGAACATGTTACATGTTCATTATCAGTGATTTGAAGTCCATCAGGCCTTTTTAAGGGCCATTTTTTTTTTCTCACATGTCCATGCCCTGCGGGGTTTGTAATAAAGTGTGCTAGCATGGTATTTTTATGTAAAGGACTTGGCTTCCAAGGACTTGTCGATTAAGTCAGGTATTTCAAGGAGTTTTTTCACTTATTAATTATGTTTTGTGTTTTAGCAGGACATAAATTTTGAGTTTTTCTCCTACTCCTCCAAAGCTGGAATGCTTGGTGTGGTCGTTAGGCCTTAAGAGGTTGTTAAAGTCCATGGGTTAATATATATGAACATGCTAGACACTAATTGTGAGTCGTATGGACATATGCTAGGTCCTATTACCCGCTAAGTTGTACTTAGTTGGACTTTCAAGTGAGCGGGCAAAGTTGAACATGTTACATGTTCATTACCAGTGATATGAAGTCCATCAGGCCTTTATAAGGGCCCCTTTTTTATTTTTTCTTCACATGTCCATGCCTTGTAGGGTTTGTAATAAAATGTGCTCACATGGTATTTTATGTAATGGACTTGGCTTCCTAGGACTTGTCAATCAAGTCAGGTATTCCAAGGAGTTTTTTCACTTATTAATTATGTCTTGCATTTTTGCGTAGCATAATTTTTGAGTTTTTTTCTTGCTCGAAAGCTGGAATGCCTAGTGAGGTGGATAGGCCTTAGGGGGTTATTAAAGTCCATGGGTCAATGTATATGAACATGCTAGACATTAATTTTGAGTCGTATGGACATGTGCTAGGTCCCCCTAGTTTTTTTTTTAAGTTTTGAGAAAAAAAATTTCCGTAAAAAAAAACCATTTTTTGATGGTTTGGTTAAAAAATTGAAACTGATGTTAAAGTGTGGTCTAGGGGTCATTTTTGCCTTGGGGTTGCTCATTTTCAAGCTCAGAGCACCCACCATACCCCAAAACCCACTTTCCTAAGTGGTTAGATTATTTATTTTTCATTTATTGTTAAAAAAGCCAAAAAAGTCAATAAAGTGTGAAACAATGCCAAAAAAGTGAGAAAAAATGCCAAAAAAGTGAAAAAAAATGTCAAAAAATTCAATTCCTATTTCGATGGGATTTGTAAGAGGTTGAAATCAGAATTTAGTAAGAGATGAATTTTGGCAAGTTTGTGGGCAACTTAACTTAAGGAATCATGTCCCCACAAAGAGGGGGGCACATTCCTCTAAAGGGGGGCGCATTCCACCAAAGGAGGGCGCATTCCATGACAGCCATGAAGTTGATTTTGTGGCAGCCATACAACTGATTTTATGGCAGCATTTAAGCTGATTTTAGGGCAGCCAAATAATAGTGATGCATCCCATAATTTTGGGAATCAATCCCTCCATCAAGGGCATGCACCCTTCTCTCTCATTTTTCCTATTGAACCAAGACTCTCTCCTCATTGTTCTCTAGTTGGAGTTTGGAGCAGACCTGTTTGTATTTGTTTTATCTTGCAATTGTGAATAAAGAAGACTTTGGAGGTCATACATGTGTGATGCTTTGTGAGTGGATGAATGATTTCATGGCATGAGGTAACCTGTATCTAAGCCAGTTTTTGTTGTGTAAATATTTTCAACCATCTTCTAGCTTACTAAAGGATTGGTATCAATTTTGTACGAAAGATTAACTAAACTTGTTTGTATTAGTTAGTCTTTTATTTGTCATTTGATTAGAGATTCAAGACGTATATGTTTCATTTGTTTATGTTCATATTGTCTTAATTTTTGACCATATGTATTTCTAGATTTGATGGGTCTTTTGTGAGTGTCTTTAGCCATAGGTTAACAGGATTGAAGAAGAAGATAGCTTGCTTGCTCTCCTTTTCTCCATATGCACTTGCTTTGGTGGATCTTGCCCTTGGTGTCCCACTTCCAAACCTTCAAAACTTTCTGAGTTCACAGGCTACTCTGCTTCCTTTTCTCTTTCTCAGCATAAAAATTTTCAACTTTCTTGGTTACTTGGGTTTCTTGGAAATAACAAATATTTCTTAGATCTATTCATAAAAGATTGATCATAAGTAGATCTAGTTTTGTTTGCATAAAAATAGATTTAGTTAAAGTAGTTAAAGATTTATCTAGTTTTCTAGATCTATTTTGTTAGTTTCATACAAAAAAGTCATTTTTTATTGAAAAATCTCAAGGCTTGATTAAGAACCTAGTTGTTTGATTTTAAAAACTTATCTAGCAAATTAAAAGTGCATCTATTGGTTGCCTTAACTCTGTGACAAGCCTTCTCGTTGCATCTGCAATGAGGTCATCCTCTCATGTCAAAAACATGTCTTGTACATATAGTAGAAGTATCACTGGTCTTCCAACCTCAACCTTGAAGCAAAGGTTGGAATCTGCTTTACTCTTGGTAATGCCTAAGCTCATCAGAAAGCTGTCCATCCTGCTGTACTATGTCTTGGGTGCCTGCTTCAATCCATAGAAGGCTTTCTTCAACTTGCACACACGAGTTTGTCTATCATGTGTCTCGAATCCTAGTGGCTTCTCCACATACACTTCCTCCTCGAATACACCATTCAAGAATGTTGTCTTGACGTCCATCTGGTGTACTTTCCATTTCATTAGTGCAGCCAATGCAAGTATATATTTGATGGAAGTTTATCTTGCTACAGGTGCAAATGTCTCCTCGTAGTTTATGCCTTCTTTCTAGGAGAAGCCACATGCCACAAATCTTGCCTTGTGTTTTTCTATGCTACCATTTGTAGCATGCTTGATCTTGTAGATCCATTTCGAAGTCACAATAGACTTCCCTACTGGTCTTGGAACTATCTCCCAGACATCATTCTTCATAATCGACTTGTACTCCTCGATCATGGCATCCTTCCATTCCTTCTTCTTTGTAGCTTCCTCGTAGTTGGAAGGTTCTTTATCAATGACGTCACATAATAGGGCCACATAGCTGGAGTATGGTCTGGGTCTCTTGCGTTCTCTGTGTATCCCATCTGGAGCACCATACTTCTCTGCATCTCGTATTGCTTCACGTGCCCATGCTGGTCTTCTCTTGTGGGAGTTCTTCTCATGAGGTGGATCTACAGGTTCTTGTGGTTCTACGGTCTTCATGATCTTCTTGAATCTCTGCTTCCATCATTGTGTCTCTAACTCTGGGAACTCCAGGTTCTTCATTTTCATCAATAAGTAGTTTTCTTGATTTTTTGTATGCGAATCACCATGACTTGTTCTTCGGAACAAGTCTCAATATTATTCTTGTAGGTAATGGTACACGATCTTTCCTACAAGTCAAATTTAGTTGCGTGGTTAGAAACATTTCATAATTTTCAAAAATAAATTCTTATGCATAGGTCACGCAGTCATGAAACTATCTTAGCCAATGCTTCAACACAACATTCCTCCATATCCCATATTCATACGGTAAGTTTCTAGATGCCTTCCATCTCTACCAGAACATTATTAAGAGCGTGCACTACTCCCAACATGTTAGTAAAGAGGTTTTAGTCTAGATAAGTAGAAATGAAATGTTGTACAGTACCCTAGGCCACTTACCCATTACTTGCATATTAGTAGTATTCTATTCATCAATACAACATGTATAATACACATCTAAATCTAGGAACATAAGTATGTACACAACTGAACAATGTCATTTAAGTAATTAGATATACATGAAATGTCAAGTCAAATACTTATCTTTGTTTGGTTGTTCAGTGGACTCCCTCTTGATCTTTGCTTCCTTGCAAGAACTACTGGAGTCTGACAGTGTGCTCTACTTCATCCTCTAATTCGAAGGACATGTGCCTTTCTTGCTTATGATCGAAAATGTTGAGCAAGTATTCTACATTGTAGATCACTTGTTCTTTGTACTGGAGTAGACTCTGTGTGTCCCTTCTTTTGCATCTTAACCAATGCTGAAATGGATGAGAGGTTCTTCCATAGAGCATTGATCTTTATTTTTTTTTTCGGAGTCCAACTTTGTAGGTGCTTCTCCTACTCCTTTCATGTAATATTGAAAGTCATCTCTAGCTTCATCTTATGAGGTGGAACCTTCTGAATGAACCCTTGTAACTAGTTACCTTTATTTATTACAATACATATTCTTCATTTTAGAGTTTGTACTTTAATTCAATATTATCTAGGAACTTTAACTGAAAGAATAACAAGCACAACAAAACACAATAGACACAATAGTTTTCCTTGGGGAAACCATAAAGGAGAAAACCCCGCAACATCCTCAAAGATAGATTTGTCACTAATACAATATTAGGCCAAAAATGGAAAACCCAAAATATGTCTTCCGCAACTCTCTCTCTTTCTCCTCTAGCGAACTTGTCTTCTCTCCCTTTCTATGCGAACTTGTGTGAGTGAGTAGTGTGTCCAAATGAGAGAGCAAGGCTCTCTATTTATACTTTACTTTTGACTTGACCTTTTACCTAACTACGTCGGCCTCACTAAAACTGACTGGGCCGACATCTCTAGGGAGACTCAATAAACCCTTTTACATTTGACTCTAGGGGATCTAATGCCCCGACTTACAATGGAGGTTTTACCTCAATGACTTTGCATGACCAAACATAATAATGACATTCCCGAATGAAGGAAAAACATCTCCGTCGGAAGTACAAATAAAATACAATAATAATATCAATATAAATACAAGTGAATATCTTCTGAAGTTACATTTACATCAACACTCCCTCTTAACTAGGAAGGTATTCTCTCGTCACAGTCAGCATCACCCTGGACACAATTATGGACAACGTCATCATCGCTAGATCATCTTCAATGCTGGAACATCATCATCAACACTGGATTATCATCGTCGCTGCTGCAACAATCCTCATTCCGTTGACCATTGATTAGTGACATCTCTCGAATCTATCCGTCATAGGAAGTTCTATAGAGACAACCCTTTTTCATGCTGGATGTAGGGCTAGCCCTTGTGTAGCTCTTCATCATCTCTGCGAGCAAGCCATCAAGTAGGTACATCCTTGGACCAGTCATTACATTGCCATAGCAATCACTTGCGTCTCCTACTATCATCTCATCGTATCCAGATCATCTCATCATCAAACAAAGCACATCCCAGATGCACATCTCATATCCAACAAGTCACCTACGTCTCCCACCTAGTGGGTACAACCTAGGAGCACCCCAGGTGCATTACGTCTCTCAACGGTTAGCCCGCGTCTACCAACATGGGAGCACAATCAGGAGCTCCCTAGGTGGATTACGTCCCAAGGACAGCCTACGTCTTCCACCATGCGAGATCCTTCCTAGGTGCACACACAGTGTCTTATGACCGGTGGACCTCTCAGCGTCTTTAATATGGGAGGACAATTAGGAGCATCCCAGATGCATTACGTCCCAAGGACCACCTACGCCTACCACCATACGAGAACAATACCTTACATCTACCGACATGGGAGAACAATCAGGAGCATCCCAGATGCATTACGTCCCAAGGACAACCTACGTCTACCACCATGCGAGAACAACTATAGTGCATCTGCGTCTTCCGGTCTCATTACTCCCTCTTAGGAGGAACCTCGATCTGGATAACACCAAGCTTCTCTCTGAAGTACTCGAACTTCACTCTAGCTAATGGCTAGGTCAACACATCGACTATGTGCTCGTCTATCGCCACATACTGGAGCTTCACTACTCTCTGCACCAAATCCCTGATATAGTGGTACTTGATCTCAATATGCTTCGACTTGTCATGGAACATCGGGTTCTCGGACAACTTCACACAACTCTGGTTGTCACAGAAGATACAAGTCGCCTCTAACTAGAGATCAAACAAATCTGACAGTAGCTTCCTAAGCCATAGTGCCTCACAACTAGCCGAACAAGCTGTAACATACTCTGCTTCGGCTGAAATCAGTGCCACTCATGACTACTTCCTGCTAAACCAAGAGATCATACCGGATCCCATACTAAAGCAACATCCTGAAGTGCTCTTCCTATCTGCGGCACTGCCTGCCCAGTCCGAATCAACATAACCCTGCAGGTTAATATTCTGATTCGCCTCATACTTGAGCCCATAGTCAACTATACCCTTTAGGTACCTTAATACATGCTTTGCAGCAATCAACTGAACATGTCTCAGATCCGTCAAAAATTGGCTCACGGTGTTCACAACAAAGTATATGTCTGGTCTTGTGTTTTCCAAATACATCAATGAACCAATCATCTGACGGTACATCGTGGCATCAACTGACTGATGAAGCATCACACAATAGCTTCAAGTTCGATGCCATGGGTGTGGCCATAGCCTTGTAGTCCATCATTCCGAACCTCTTCAGAATCTCCACTGAATACTTCCCTTGTCCAAGGAAGATTCCATCCGCACTTTGCCACACCGCCATGCTTAAGAAATAATGCTTCATCCCCAGGTCCTTCATCTTGAACTCTGCGGCAAGCCTCCTCTTCACATCTGCAATGAGCTCATCCTCACCTCTCAGAAACAGGTCGTCTACCTATAACATAAGTATCATTAGACTTCTGAGATGGATGACTTCTGGTTTCTCACCGGAGAAAGCTTCTTTGGGAGTCTTGTTATTTAGTACTCTGTGAGGAGTACGGTTCTGTACATACACCGCTGTCCTCGCAGCTTCTGCCCATAAGTGCATCAGAAGATATTGGTCATGTAACATTGCCTTCGCTACTTCCATTATCGTTTTGTTCTTTCTTTTTGCAATGCTATTCTGTTGAGGATTGTAGGGAGTGCTCAACTCCCTCTTAATCCCGGATTCTCTGCAAAGATTCTTGAATTCTTCCAAAGTAAATTCTCCGCCATTATCTGATCGGAGGGTCTTGATCTTCTTCTCTATGTGATTCTCGATCAAGGCTTTGAATTCTTTGAACTTACTAAATACCTCATCTTTAGTTTTCAAGAAGTATATCCAAGTCCTACGAGAAAATTCCACTATAAGTGAAACATAATAAACATACCCGCTAAGTGAGCTGGATGACATGGGATTGCATACATCGGAGTGGATTATCTCCAATATTCCTTTTGCTTTGCTTTCACTGCTGGGAAACACCTTCTTCACATTCTTTCCTTGCGCACATCCCTTGCAATGCCTTCATGTCTTTTTTGGATTTCTGGAAGTCCTGAAACTGCTTTGCTTACAATAGGTAGTGCTCTATAGTGCACATGTGCAAGCCTTCTATGCCATAGTTCACTTGGTTCCATGGAGTCATGAACCAATGCTTGTTCAGGTTGTCCCTTCAACTTGTACAAGCCTCCCTTTTGCTCTCCAATCATTGTTGCATCATCTATTGTCTTTTCTGGCACATATCCCTTAAATGAATGAGCCCCATGATCTTGGGAGACCATTCAAGGTGGTCATAATGATCTCTCCTTCTTCTACCTTTTCTTCAACTGCTTCAAGTTGCTTCTTGATCTGTGAGACCCTTGTGAAATAGGATTGCATGGTCTCTGAGTTCAGGATCTTTATGTTTTTGAGCTGGTTCCTTAATGTCATCTTCCGATTGATGTTTTTTCCTTCGAATAGCCTTGTTAATGCATCGAACATCTCCTTGGGTGTCTTCAAGGATGACACATGTGGGATGAGATGATCTTTAATGGAGTCTGCAATAATTCTCTTGGCCTTAACCAAGGTCTTCTTGTGGATAGCCTTAGCCTCATCTCCCTTTGGTGTTGGAACCTCTTCACTAACACATTTGTCCAAGTCATTTTCTTCAAGGACAAGGGCAATCCTATACTTCCATGCTCGGAAGTTATCATCTCCCTCAAGGTTATCCTCAAGCTTGGTGTGGTGAGACCTTTTAAACGAGTACCTCAAATGGAAATAGCAAAGATTTAGGTCTTACCAATTTGAGATGCCCAACCTGGTTCTGGAGCTAGCTGGCCTAGGGTTTGTTAGAGAAACCCTAATTTTACAAAGTTGGAATCTTGAACTTTTGATTGGACAGGAAGATGCGCCTCCTCAAGGCGAGTTGTCCAATGTACTCCTTTTTCCAAATTGATGGAGGATGACCCCAAAAGCTTGATGCCCTAGTTTTCTCCCGTCATGAGTGTGTGGGTCAAAACTGAAATTTCTCCAAATTTGATTCTGCTTCGTCCAAAAGATGCGCCCTCATAGGGCGAGTTAGCCTAGCCTCCTTTTCTTGATGATCTGTGGAGAGAAGACCTCAAACTAGAAAGCCCTAGTTTCCCGCTGCTGCACAATGCCTTCTTTTCAGGTAAGCTCGGATACCATGTTTGTGTTTGTACTTTAATTCAATATTATCTAGCATCTTTAACTGAAAGAATAACAAGCACATCAAAACACAATAAACACAATAGTTTTCCTTGGGGAAACCATAAAGGAGAAAACCCCGCAACTTCCTCAAAGATAGTTTGTCACTAATACAATATCAAGCCAAAACTGGAAAACCCAAAATATGTCTTCCGCAGCTCTCTCTCTTTCTCCTCCAGCGAACTTGTCTCTCTCCCTTGCTATGCAAACTTGTGTGAGTGAGTAGTGTGTCCAAATGAGAGACCAAGGCTCTCTATTTATACTTTACTTTTGACTTGACCTTTTACCTAACTAGGTCGACCTCACTAAAATTTACTGGGAAGACTTCTCTAGGGAGACTCAATAAACCCTTTTACACTTGACTCTAGGGGACCTATTGCCCCGACTTACAATGGAGGTTTTACCTCAATGACTTTGCATGACCAAATGAATATCTTCTGAAGTTACATTTACAACAACACTTGCCACATCTTTCCCTGTGAAGGCTGGGAAATAGTCAGTTGTTATTTTGAACAGCAATGAACTCAACTCCGATGCAGAAAATTTAAGGAGAGAAGTTGGAATTCTCCTTCAAGCTGGCCTTTTGGCATTTCCAACGAGGATGGAGATCTTTTACGGCAACAAATTATAGGAAAAAAAACTCCAATTTAAGCACGGGCAGGATAAATTAATATAGGGAATAGATAATCAAGGTGAGTATATTGTTTGTTGGGCATATAATTTTATTGGGAATGTTCCTATCCATCGAAGAGAAATTAAGGCCTGGAAGAGAGTTTGGGATTCTAGATTATGGATGAAAAGAAGGCCCTCTTGTGGTTAGCAGAAAAGAAAAATTATGATATGGAATACTATTCAAAAAGGGTTATATTATTGCCTATCTCAATGTCTTTTGCAATCTAGTTGAATAATCTCTGGAGCATATGCCATATATTACTGCATCGTTCAGCATTTCAATCCAATTGTGAAGGCATGGATGCATTAATGAATAGCATAGTGTATCAACTCTTCTCACCAGTTGGTCAGGAGGAAATTATATATCTCATATCTCAAATCACGTATGTGATATTATTCCTGGATTTGTTCAATGGAATTTATGGTTGTATCACATTCAATGAATATTTCAGAATTATACTCGATCTAATATTCTGTTGGTTAAAAGAATGCAGTGGAACTCAAGCAACATTTGGGGACAAAAGTTTAGAAGCCAAAGGATTTGCACATGATATTTGATGAGCAAAGTAAATTTCAAGACGACAGTATTGATTTGGGAAGATTGTCTAAATCATAACAGGTTC
Organism: Larix kaempferi; assembly: GCA_027924585.1. Lineage (NCBI taxonomy): Eukaryota > Viridiplantae > Streptophyta > Pinopsida > Pinales > Pinaceae > Larix > Larix kaempferi. The sequence goes on along the minus strand of BSBM01000299.1, from coordinate 57,504,144 downwards.
TAGAGAATCATCGAGACCTTTAGATTGAATGGACTTCCCCAGCTCTCCATTTTTTAAACTAGATTTTGATGGTGCATCTAAGGGTAGTCCCTGTAATGCTGGTATCGGGGAAATTATTCGGCACTGTCAGGCTGATCCTATTTCAATATATGCTCAATATATAAGAGACCGCAAATAATATGGAGGAAAGAATTGCAGCAAAGGAAGGACTCAAGATTGCTATTGATTCAGATATTGAACTGTACCAGAAGGAGATTCCAAATCTACAGTTTAAGCAGTTATGAAGTCTGGGAAGAATTCTTTACAGGGCAATTGGGAGTTGGAACCACAAATTTGTGACATCCAACAGTTGATAGGTCTTCTTACAATTTTTTCATATATTCACATTGAATGCACTGCTAATCCAGTGGCAGATAAATTGGCGGTTATGGTGCTAATACCCATTATGGTGTACAAGTTGACAAAGGTCTATTGCCACAACAAGTTCTGGAAAATTTCAGAGATTATCTAAATTGATTCAATAAGCAATATTAAAAAGTGGTCTTCAAAGTTCAAACTGAAGATATGAAGGGCTTGATAAATCAGGTTAATGTTTCCATGAGGGTTCAATATACTTTATTTGTTCTTCAGTGTATAGTGAGACATCCTGGCACTTGGTTAAAAGCTTTCCAAAGTACCAGGTCCAACAGCAAATTTGTAATGCAGATAGGTGATTTTTTGAAACACTGAACATAGTTCCTCTTCTATTTTGCTTTGTCCAATTTTATGTATAGAAATCAATGTGCCAGCACATGGGACTCGATGATAACAGTAGTATGAATTTCGAGTCCCTGGATGTGTTACCCCTTCGTAAATCAGATATTATAAAGTCATTGTTATCTTTGTATCTCATATGTATAGTGATGTATCTTTGAGACTGTTGTTGCCTATAGTGTAGTCTTGAGATGTGCTTATATACTTTTCTCTATTGTACGTTACCAACCAAATGTCTTTTACTGATTAGAGATGTGAAAAACCTTGACATACTTACCTATTCGGATCTCATCTCATCCCTTGTGGCACTGAGAAAGATGTCTTCCTGATTTTGCATATCTTTCTTGTACATGTCTCTCTCTACATATTTTGCTGTTAAAATAAATAGTATTTGAAATTTAAACAAAAAATGCTATAATGATTTCTTTGCTTCCAAAAAATCATTACCTGTAAAGAGCAATCTGCTTTTGGTGAAGATTAGTTTGATTTTATGATGCACCTTGATCTGATGGACGGTCCAAGAAATTGGACAATACTCTTATTTAAGAAAAGTTCTCTCATACTTTATTTGATTCTCTTCTCCCACGATACCCTGTACCACCATACCTACATTTTGGAGAGCCATATTGGGTACACTGTATTGGTTCCTTGCAAGTTCCAATCCCTTTAAATCCATGAAACGTCACCCCTCGGTAATAATTACTGTAGTTTATGTGCTTCACAGATATATTGCACTGCATATTTCATGTAAAGTTTTCTGTACTTTTCAGACACATTTGGCCTGAAACTGGAGAGAAAATGAAAATTATTCAGTCAAATATGAGTTAATCGTTTTCTCTTTTCTGACTATGCTTATTCTTATGTATTACTAACAAAGTTATGGATATTGATACTGATTTGCTTTTCTTCATTTATGATAGGTCGTAGAAATCAGATTTCTCTGAAGTTTCTGTTTTCCTTTTGTTTTTGTTTCTTGCACAGTAATGCTTTCAGATTGCTGAAGATATTTCCAAGTTTGAAGTTAAAACAGAATCAACATAACCTTATACAACTTTTCTTTCTTATCCTTAATCAGTCTAATGTTTACCTATTTATTGCAGATAAACTTTGTGGAGAAAACCATGCCAAAAACTGGATTAAAATTCTTTCGAACACAATCTCCCAGACATTTTGAAGGAGGTGATTGGAATCAAGGTGGTACATGCCATAGGTCCCAGCCTCTGCAACCTGAAGAGGTGATGAATTGTCTCAGTTATAGCTTTTTCCTTTTTATGGAGCTCATAACTTGAATAACAAAATTTAAAGAATTATACATCCAGAGATCGAGAACTGGCATTTATAAGTTAGTAAGAGTGGGCAATGTTTGTTCTATGTAAAAGTCTCTATTTTAATAGAAATATTAATAAGGTAAGGATAGATTATACACAATATTTGATAAAGATGCAACTAGTTATGCTCCAGATTATTTGTAGTGCACCCTACCAAATGTGCCAAGAAGGGGGGGTGTCGCGACCTCGGCATGAAGGCTGGGCCCACTTCCCCTAATGTGTGCCAGAATCTCACGAGAGCTTGATGGAGGTTGAATGCAGAGCTGGGTGCACTACACTTGTGGGGCACCTTCGTAGCATGGCAAGGTCCACACCACTAGTTTGGTTGGTCTCGCGAAGACTTATAGATGGGGGAATAAGACTCAGGGCGCATTGCGTTGGGTGCATGGACCCAAGGAACCCACTCATTGAGTCGGCTTGGGAAGCCGACACTTGCGGAGCACGCTGCCCACTTGAGGGAGTTGGGCGCATGTCGGCTTGGGCACACTTGAGAGAGTTGGACGCGTGTCTGCTTGCACACACTTGAGAGTTGCGGTGCATCTTGGCAAGGGCGCACCATATATATACAAGTTGGCCGCAAGTGCAACAAGGAAAGTCATTCGAGCAAGATGAATTCAACAAGTAGAAAAGTGACAGTGTGACTTGGGCGCAGTAGCATGACTTGGGCACAGTAGCACGACAGGGTGTAGTCTCAACAAGTGAGTTAGGCGTAGCCCTGAGAAGCATGTGTTAGGTGCAGTAGCATGAGTTGGGCGCAGTTTGGGAAGTGCGAGTTGGGCGTAGTCTAGGTAGCACGAGTTGGGGATAGTAGCACAAGTCAGGTGCAGTTTGGGCAGCTTGAGTTGGGTGCAGTTTAGGCAGCATGAGTTGGGCACAGTTCTGGGCAACACGAGTGGGACATAGTAGCACGGGTTGGGCACAGTTTTGGGTAGCACGAGTTGGGCGTAGTCTACCAAAACGAGAGTAGTATGTCTTGTTAATTTTTATCTTTAATTTAGAGCTGCATTAATACTTGAAATAAAATAACAATCATACACATAAGCAATCACATTTGACACATGGATTTACCATGGGGAAACCCTCTATGACTTGAGGGAGAAAACCCCAACAAAACCTTCCTTAGTATATTGATAGATAGCATAGAATGTCTTTTACATCGAGCACCCCCGGTGCAATTACAGAGCAAGAGAAAGATAGAAATAGAAGAGAGACTCATGAGAATAATTCTCCAATCGACCAACTTGCTAATAATAGTCACATGCACAAAAATACTTCATAGAAATTCTCTCCAACCTTGGCGACATCAATCTTGCATGGAGAAGTGTGCCCCACTTCTCATGCAATGCATTAACTCACTGAACTGACTTTAGGATGAACTCACCCCTTAGCTGAAAGCTTGCCCACTTAGTTAAGTGGCTAACTTAAGTGTCGTCATGCAAGTGTCGCAACTCAAGTGTTGTCTTTTAGTTTAACACAAGTGTCGTCTTTTAGTTTGACATAAGTGTCGTCTTTTAGTTTAACATAAGTGTCGTCACGCAATGACACTTAGTTAACTAGATCTTCTTTGTTCTCACTTTGTTAACTCTCTTAATTGAAATCTTTCTTGTTAACATCACTGTAGTGATCAATTTGAGTTCTCCTTTGATTGATTGAAGTCTTCTTTGTTAATATCACTGAAGTTTAACAATTCAAATTCTCTCTTAATTAATTCTTTATGTGCAATTCGAATTCTCTCATATCTTATCACATCTTATCTTCATCTCTTGTCTTATCTGCATGGTCCACATGTGCCAACTTAATTATCATATCAAATATACTAAGGATATTTTCTTAATGATGTGATCATATTGTTTTACTATCGTTCCAAGTGGTTATATGCTAAAGTAATTCACTCTAGAGGTGGCTAATCTCTAGAGGAGACTTAATAGCTCAACTATGGTTAGTAGTACATCACACACCATACATGCTTCAACATGCAAAGCATCACCTCAGCACATGAGGCACCACCTCAATACATGAGGATTTGTCTTGACACACAAGACCTTAGCCTTGACTAGCAAGACTATACAACATCATCACTTTGACATACAAAGCACTTGCCTCAACACATGAAGCTTAACCATTCTTGAGTCTAACTCAAGATTCTTCTCCAAGTCTCTTTGTGCATATTGCTGGATATTTGTACTGTGATGTTCATGTGTACTGCTTAATTGTATAATTGGTTAAGTGTTGAGCTATTGTGGTGCAAGTAATTCTTGGATGAGTAGGTTGAGTAGGACTTACAACGATCTAACATATTGTAGCTCAAGGCGTAGTTATGGGAAGACCTTAAGTGAAGAGGCATTGTCTAGGTGTAATAGTCACATTGATGCTGGGCACTACTCCTAAGGTCATGACAGTTGTTATCGGAGCACAACTTTTGTAGAAAAGTTGGTATTAGAGCAGGAAATATGGTATAGTGCACTGGTTAGGCAGAGTTGGGTGCACCTCTTGAAGCTGTGACCGAGACCAGAATTGGGTTGCGAGGTGTGGATGCAGGCACATGGAAGTCTTTTGTGGACAGACCAAAGTGCAAGTGTGGCAAGATTGTGTGGGACACTTTGGACCAGGGTTTGCGAAGCGTCCCCCCCCATGGTCCGACAGGGCAAAACACGCTCCAAGCAAGAGCGTTGCCGAAGCATCCCTGGCAGCGAGCTCCCGAATTCCGGAACTGTGCTTTTCCTTGAATTTTTGCGCTCCCTGCCTCTGTGGGGTTCGTTGACGCTCTCGAGCGCTCCAAACGCCCAGCTCCACGCTTCGCCATCGCTCTCGATGTGCTTTCGTTGCGCTCCCCGATCGCTGCCACTCACAGGTCGACGCTCCCCGAAAACCAACGGAAAAGTCACATTTTTTATGTTTTTTTTGTTTTCTTGCTTTTTGGGTGGGGCCTAGGGCATTTTTAGGGTTAGAGAAGGGAGATAAAGCACAATCTCTCCCTCTTCTTCCTCATTGTTTCATCTTTGAGTTGGAGTGGAGAGGGAAGGAGCTCTTGGTGTTGGCTTGGTGTTGGAGCAAAGTTGGAGAGCTTGAAGAGGATTTGTGAGAGCTTGGAGGAGACAACAAATGGTTCCATCTACTTGCAAATCATTGGAGATTAAAATAGGTATGCCCAATGTGTATTTTTGTTGAATATTGTTCACAAAATGTCTTGTTTATTATTGTATTTTTTTCTTCTCCTACATTTTCCCATTCCCTCTTTCTCCTCGTTCTATTGTAGGTTGTTCATCTAAAACTTGAAGAAAATGTTCTTGTGGTGTTTCCTTCCATTTTTGGTTCTCATGGTGTTGATTGGGAATAGGCATGTGAATGAAGAAGATGATAGTGGTCATTCTCATAGTGACCCAGACTACCCAATGAATGAAGGAGAGGAGGGTGGTGAAGGGGATGATAATGAAGCTGATAGTGGCAAAGCTTCATTAACCCCCTTGTGGAGGTATGTCACAAAACATGAGGAGGGTAGAGGTGGTGGAACCACAAGTTTTTATGCCCACATGGTTGTCGTCCAGGAAAACCTTATAGTGGTTCATACACTCGTGTGAGGAGGCATTTTTGTGGGGTATTAGATAGTGATGATAACAAAGGGTCCCTTGGTATTGCAATTTGCTCTAAGATAACACAGCTAGAGTGAGAAAACTACATCAAGATAGAGGAAGTTGCACAAAGAATGAATGCTACAAAACAAAAGGTTCAATCTAATGCTTCTTCTAGCTTTGGGATCCCATTTTCATCTCCTCATTCACCTGGTGGAAGGTCCTCAACTGGTAGTGGAAGTAAGAGAACCATAGAAGATTTCCTTGATATCACTGGCAGGGAGGATATGGATGCAAAAGTGGTGAGGTTTCTTTATGCATGTGGTGTGCCATTCAATGTTCTCCGCTCCCCTTATTGGCATGCCATGGTTAAAGCCATTAACAAAGGCCTTGCTGGATACAAGAGCCCTGGGTATGAAAAAGCTAGAACTGTGTTACTTGACAAGGAAAAAACAAAAGTCAAAAGAGCTCTTACACGGTTTACAGATGGGTGTGCAAATATTGGGGTATCCATTGTATCTGATGGTTGGACAAATGTTAGAAACCAACATTTGATAAATATCTTTCCTGTTTCGTCTAGTGGTGCATTGTTTCTTGGAGCGCAAGACTCCTCATCACTCATGGCCTCTTCTTAGAACATAGCAAACATCTTACTGCAAACTATTGATGAGGTTGGTCCTACTAATGTGATTCAAGTAATCACTGATAATGCAACGAATTGTAAAAGAGCAAGAAAACTCATTGAGCGGAAATATACTCACATCTTTTGGTCTGGTTGTTTGGTGCACACATTGAACCTTTTAATGCATGATATTATCAAGCACAGAGAATGCACATGGATAAATGATTTGTACAAGCGAAGGAAGAAACTCATTAAATTTATCACCGGGCATTCAAGGGTCAATGCCTTTTAAGGCACTTACTCTAAGTTGCAATTACTTAAGCTTGCAAAGACTAGATTTGGTAGCTATTTCCCCACCTTCAGGCGCCTATTAAGGGTAAGACAGGCTTTGGGTGCTATGGTGATGAGTGATGAGTGTGATGACATTAGCACTGATAGAGATGACATTGATGCAACAAAGGACACTGTTCTTGATAGCTATTTTTGGACACAGGTCAAGTATGTTTTACAGTTCTCCAAGCCAATTTATAACATGATTCGGTTTGCAGATTCTGATCGATCGATCATTGGGGAGGTGTTTGAGCAAATGGACACTATGCTAGGACAAATTAAGGACATTGTTCAACCTAGAGATGAGAATTTGTATGATTTAATCTGTATAAAGGTGGAAAAATGGTGGGAGAAGCTGAATATTCCACTACATGCCTTAGCATATGTGCTTACACCAAAATACTATCATATATCATGGATTTCAACCCCAACAACAGGTGGTGAGGCAAAGAGAAAACTACACCAAGATCTAGAGGTTCAAGCTAGTTATATGTAAGCATTGGAAAAAATGTACCCAAATGTTGAGGAGTGTGATAGCATTCGGCGACAGTTGAGCCAATACATCAGTTGCATTGGTTCCTTTGGGAGCAACCATGCAAATAGAGATCGAGGGAATTTGCCTTCTCTTCAGTGGTGGGACATGCATGGCACTAGTACACCACAGCTACAAACTATGGCAATGCGGGTGCTTTCACAGGTGGTGAACACTTCTTCAGCAGAGAGGTGTTGGAGCACATACAGTTTCATCAACAATGTCAAAAGAAACAGGTTGAATGTACAACGAATAGAGACCAAGGTCTATGTGCATTGTAACTTGCGATTGTTGTTGCATTACTGTGAGGATCCAACTATAGAAAAATCAAATAAGATGTGGGACTACAATCTAGAGGAGGACAACTTGGAGGATGGAGCATTGGTTTTGGAGGAGTTGGAGAATGCTCTTTTGGATGAGGATGAGCGTGTTGAGATGCCACCTCCATCCAGTGCGAGGTCCCATGGACGGGGCCCCTTCACTAGCACTCGAGCAGTACCTGCATTAGAAGGACCTTCACAGTCACACTCAGTTACACATGCTTCATCTTCACTACCACCACGCGTACCCTCACGAGGCAATCGTGGTGGTGGAAAGAGGAACTAGGAGAAACAGATTGTTTTTGCATTTTACTAGATATGATTTAAATCATAGCTCAGTTTAGTGTTTTGAACTTTTGAGACCTTTTAGTCTTCGTATTTCAGTTTAATTATCATTCTGGTACTTATAAGTTATGCTTCATGGCACATGCAGATAGCCAACTTTTGTAAACAAAACTATTTGGTACTTAATGATGTACTTCCATAAGTTAATGATGTACTTCCCTATTATATGGTTCTAAAGGTTGTATGTGTGTAATTGATAGAATCTAGATGGTTTGTATTTGTATTTGTAAAATGTATTTCAATTCGTAACTTTGTAATTGTAATAACAGCTAGATGGTTGATGCTTGAATGATTAATAATTAGTGTACTATCGTACTATGTAGTATGGATGTAATCATGGATAATGGAATCATGAATTATGGAATTTAGATGGCATTTCATATATTGGAAGTAGCACAAACATACACGTTTCATAAATTTTGCATCTAGTTTGGCATTCTATATGTTTTTTTGAATATATATATATATGTATATATATATGCTCCCGAGATGCTTCGATCCCGACCATTTTTGAAAAATGCTCCCCCGCGGTCCCACTTCCCGCTTCGCTCCCACGCTCTGGCAACCCAGTTTTGGACAAGAGAAGACTTGTGTGCAACAGAACGCAGTGCTTCGCATCGTTGGTGTGAAGTGGGTGAATAGGTTGCAAGTTTAAGAGAAAAGAAGGCAAGTGTAGATTGCAAACAATGTGCCGGTTCAACAAGCTTTAGGCGCTCCACATTGCAGACTTGCGAATTAGAGACTTGGAAACAGTTGGATGTTGGAAGTGTTGACAGTGCATCACCTTGGTGTGGAAGGCAGCAAGGGCAATTTGCTTTGTATATCGGTGTGTTCGAATCTTTAAAAGTGTCAGAAGTGAGGCGACCATAGGTGGAGCGCACTATGGAAGGCGCAAACAAAGAGTCACTAGCAACAAAGATGAGAGTTGTGAAGTTGGACTTGGACATAGTAGACCAAGAGTTCCAAGAGTTGTTGGCGCAGGCTAGAGGGCAGTTTGAAGCTTGGAGTGAACGGTTGGAAGGGGTGGTAGTCCAAGTGAAGACATGGACGCAACAATAGTTCTCACCTATTGATTATGTCTTGCATTAGTGCATACCATAATTTTTGGGTTTTTCTATTGCTCCTCCAAAGCTGGAATGCCTGGGGAGGCTGATGGGCCTTAGGGGATTGTTAAAGTCTATGGGTCAATGTATATGAACATGCTAGACATTATTTTTGAGTCATATGGACATGTGCTAAGTCCCCCTAGGTAGTTTTTTTATTTTTTGGCGAAGTTTATTTTTTCCGTAAATTGGGCCATTTTTTAATGATTCAATTAAATTTTTTTGTAATTAGCCTAGAAGTGGCGTTTGGAGGTCTTTTTTGCCTTAGGGGTGCTCGTTTTCCAACTCAGAGCACCCCCTTAACCCCTAAATCCACTTTTCTTAATGTTTGGGTGATTATTTTTCCACAAAAACTCAAAAAACCCAAAAAAACCCCAAAAAGTCATGAAAAAATAAAAAAAATTGAAAAAATGACTTAAAAAAAATAAATTTTTGGAGCAATAAAGGGATAGAATTGGATCAGCATCAATCTAGGAGTGATTTGGGCTGAATTTCATGTCATATGGGCAGCCTTAAAAGTGGAAATAACTTGCACCAAGAAGGGAGGGCGCATTCCTCATTACATGGGCGCATTTGCTAGAGTGGAGGCCCACACGTGGAGCAGAACTACAGCATGATTTCAGGATTGTTTAGGGCTGCGTTTTTGCAGCTGCTATGAAGGAAAATGCAACCCCATTTGGGCCTTGATTCTTTCCCCCAAATCGTGCCACCACTCCCCCACTCCTCTCCTTGACATGGGCGCACTCCTTCATGGGGTTTTCTATAAATTGAAGTACTCTTCTCATTTGATAGCTAGTTGGAGAAGGGGCAGAACTTGTGTAAGCTTATGCTATTTATTTCATGAATAAAAGACTTTGGAGGTCCATTGGTGTTGTGCTTTGTGAGTGGTTCCATGATCTCTGTGTATGAGGTGATTTGTGGCAAAAACAATCTATGTTCAAGTAATTTTTCAGCCATCAACTGAGCTCACTTGAAGGACTGGTAACAATTTTGTGAGGATAACTAATTATTCTTGTTTGATTTAATTAGTTTTCTATTTGTCATTTTGTTAGAGATTTAAAATGAATATGTATCATTTGTTTATGTGCATGTTATTTTGATTTCTGACCCAATGCATTTCTAGTTGATGGGTGCTTGTAAGTGTTTTGCTAGCTACAGGTTGACAGGTTGAAGAAAAGATAGCTTGTTTGCTCTCGTTTTTTCTCACCTGTGCATGCTTTGGTGGATCTTACCCTCGGTGTACCACTTCTAAGTTTTCAAAGTCTCCAATTTCGAAGAATCATTCTGTTTCCTTCATCCTTCTCAGCAAAGTTTGAAAATTCAACGAAAACTCTCTTGGTTACTTTGGTTTGCAATTCTCAGATCTTGTTTCTCTTTAAATACCTTAAGTAGATCTGATTTGTATTGTTGGATCTAGTGTATTCTCAAAGTCATATCTAAATCTAGATCTAACGTTAGCTTACTACTTCTGAAAGTTAGAATTTTCATGCATATTTTAAATAGCTTGAACAAGTAGTGCTTTCTGGTTATAAATGGTTTATCTAGCTGTTTGAAGAGCATATAATTTGCAGCCATCAAAAGCTTGCAAATATCCCAAGTAACAAGGCCCCAATGCTTGTTTTACTTGGTTAAATTCCATCATTTTTAACTTAGTTTTTTTCTGGGTTTTTAGCAGGTGTCCCAAATACACTCTTAAAGTGTTTTTGGGCATCTTTTACTGATGTTTGCTTGCTGGTTTGCAGCATTTGACGAACATGTAGAGAGAAATGCTAGCCAAATTTCGAGCATCCAGGCCATCCGGAGCACCTAGATTTTGAATTTTATGAACCGGTTACTTTTCTCTCCTATTTTGTAAGCCACTAAGTCAATTCAAGACTGGGGCATTTCTTTTGCATTGTAACTAAAGTATCAAACAAGAGCAAGTGGGCTAATCAAGCGCCCACACCCCATCCCCCCAGGGGGGAACACTGTGTCGACTCAATTTTCGTGGTTTGCAATTTTTTTAGTTTAGATTTCGTTTCTGCACTTAATAAAATCAAACTAGGCTTAAAATTAACCTTGTTGGTCCGTTCCACTGGCGGGCCACAAGTTCACTCAAAACATAGTTTTATCATTTTTTTTACAAACTCAAACGCCCCCCTTGCTTACTCGAAGTAGGGTTTCTGTACAAGGGCTTTCCCGAGTACGTGCTTGAAAAGAGACTCTTGGGGTTTAAAAAGATAAAATTTTGGTTCATAAAATCTTCTAAAAATACCAAGGTCTTCTCTCGTATGCTATGTGGCCAACTTGCAGCTCAGTCTGATCCAGTTGGTACGCATCAGAAAGGGGGAGATGGCTAGTAATAGGATCTAACACCGCCCCTAATAAAAAAACCTTTATGTGAAAATCCGACACATCGTGAGCATTTTGTTGTCGTGGGGAAATTTCTCAGAAGGCTTGGGACAAAAATGAGTAGTGACCTCTTGGAAATCGTTAGGCTTGCCCTCGTTGGTATAGCATCTGAATACCTCCTTGAGACTCCGATTCAACCCAAGTCTGAGAGGGAAGCCACACATCAAAATTCCGGACATGTTCCCCGTACCTTTGCATATATTGGGAACCCACCAGCCATAATAAAAAGATCACTTTCACATTAATTCTAAAATAAACCAAGAACACTTGCACAACATTTACTTTTCTGCTCATGCATCTATTTCGACTCCATTATAAGGCACTGGTCTATATTGATATTATTTCATGTTATTGACAAATGTTGCAAATGAATGATGATAATAGTGAATGGGAGCAAATGATGTATTGATGAATGATTGTCTTGCTTTATATAAGTATATGCTTCTTTTATCTTGGTTATCAAAAAATATTTTTTCAAACTCCTAGATTAGACACCTTAGTTTTTATTTTTAGGGTCCACCCCCCTTGGCTTCGCTAGGAAAGCCTAGACGGAGGAGTCGGGTCCCAAGTGACAGCACTTGAATCTGACTTGCCCCCAAGGCCACACCAGCAGCTTGAAGACTTCTGTTGCGTTTTCCCCAGGTGTGGAACCAGGCGGCAACAAAGCCTCTAGATATGTTTGAAATCCAAATTTCCTCATGACATGTCCAAAAAGCATAAGTGGCTTCCGATCTTCACAAGAAACAATGTAGTCACAGTTGAGGATCATGTCCAAAGTTTCTATGATAGTATTGGCCATAATGGCATTCAAGATGAGGATGTAGTAATGCAACTCTTTTCCATATCCCTACAAGAGGATGCTAGATTTTGGTTTAAATCCTGTCCTGATGGTAACATAAAAATATGGGCAGCCTTTCACGATGCATTTATGAAAAGATTGGCTAGTATGAAAGATGGAAGGATATTACTCAACCAACCCCATGAGATTAAGAAGAGGGAAAATGAGTTTGCCGAGTCTGGGCGAGTCCGCCAAGTGGTGGGATTGCTAGGCGAGTACTTGGCACCCGGTTAGGACTTGGAAAGACTCAAATAGACCCGTAAGTATTAAATTTTCAATTATAGCAGTATAATTTTCATCTCTTCCAACTTATAAATCTATATAGGATCATTGAAAGAATAACTATGCAAAGAAACAAACAATAGGAACACAATAGTTTATCCTGGGAAAACCCAAACTAGGGAAAAACCCAACAAGCCTCTCTTACTCAGAGATTCAGTACATAATACAAGTACAACAAAGATAAGGGTGATGAAGATCACAAGAAGAATAGATGCCAAGAGAAACAACTCCAAAATGTCTTCTACAACCCAAAAGTTAAACTTCCTTTGCTTGAGCAAACTTGCTTGAGGTGAGTGACAAATGAGGAGGGCGAACCCTCTATTTATACATGTATTTTGAGTGATTTTCCCAACTGGGCCGACTTGTCTCTTTTACTGGGCCGACTTGTCTTTTCATAAATAAAAAATACATTTTATTTGTTTATTTCTTTTGCTGGTCGGCTTTAGCTAGTGAGGATACCTCATGTAGTTACAAAAACAACACTCCCTCTTAGCTAGAGAGGTATCATCACGCTGGAACACATTTGAGCATCATCTGATTGTCACGGTTGGTCTCATACATCTCGTCATCATAAGAAAGGTTAACACAGTCCATACAAGACAACATCCCACATAGGGATACAAGCATACTCTACACAAGAGTCCTCTCCATACAGGAGAACGTTCGACACAGGAACAATAGTTCACACATAACTCATCTCGGTCTACATAGGATCGCCTGTCCTCATTGGACTGAGCTCATCTTGGTCTACATAGGACCGCCTGTCCTCACTGGACTGAGCTCATCTCGGTCTACACAGGATCGCCTGTCCACACTGGACTGAGCTCATCTCGGTCTACATAGGACTGCTTGTCCTCACTAGACTGAGCTCTTCGTAGTCTACATAGGACCACCTGTTCTCATTGGACTGAGCTCTTCTCGGTCTACACAGGACCGCCTGTCCTCCTTGGACTGAGCTCTTCTCGGTCTACACAGGATCGCCTATTCATACTAGATTTGTAAATATATTAGATCCAAAGATCACTACTCCCTCTGGATCGCCCTGAGATCTCAAGCGGTATGGGTCTCGATATCAATACAACATTAATATGAACTCAAACAACTAGATCTGCATTTACCAATTGAACAATATAATTGCAATCATACATAAACAACAGATGTACCCTGGAAGCCTTTCGAGAGAAACCAACAAACTGTGGGGCTATCTTCTTTCTCGAGCCCATAGCATATAGGAAAAGAGACAAATACAATACAGGGTTACCTCAGAAATTTCTTCAGGCAAACTCTAGATTTGCATTGATCTAGCTAATGCATGCATAGAAGAGAGGAGCCCTAACTGGAAAACTGAATCTGAGTGTCCCTGCATCCGCCTCTGCCTGATCTATCTGTCTCTATCCTCAGCTCTGTTTTGCTCGCTCTGAAGACTGTCCTGTGACTAAAAACGTCCTCCTCTGCATGCACAAGTGCGCCCTCCCTCCACCAATGAATGACTCGTACTGAATCAGATCTCAGCAGATTTGAGCTCTGATCGTCACTGATCTTCCTCAATCTCTGAGATGAAGATACTCTGCAAGTTACAGACACTCAAACGCTCTACCGGATGGGGTACGAGCTTCTTCCTCTATGGGGAATGCGCTCTCCTACCCAAGAGAAGTCGTCCTCCTCTCTAGTGATCTATCTCAGATCAATAGCCTCTCTAATGAAGACAGTCACCTCCTGTCTTCCTTATAACATCTCACTGAGAAGTTAGGTTTACCAAACCCTAAAACAGTTGCATGCAAAACTCACTTTTGCATGCATGCATGCAAACCTTTGCATGCATTTCTCTCCAATTATTTTCCTGGTTAATATTTTAATACTCCCTCTTAACCAGGAGAGGATTTTGTACCACTCCCATCTTCGCCCTGAAGTATTCAAACTTGGTCTTCATCAAAGACTTCGTCAGAATGTCTGCAACCTGCTCATTTATAGAAATGTATTGTAGCTCAACTGCTCCCTTTTGAACATGATCACATATAAATTGATATTTGATCTCAATGTGTTTGGATCGATCATGAAACACTAGATTCTCAGATAGCTTGATACAACTCTGATTGTCATAGTGAATCACCGTAGGCTCCAATTGCTGATCAAATAGACTCACCAACATCTTGCGAAGCGAGATGGCTTCACAATCGGCTAAGCTGGCTGCCATATATTCTGCCTCAGCAGAGCTCAATGCAACGGACTTTTGCTTCCTGCTGAACCAAGACACAACTTCCGAACCTAAGTTGAAGCAACACCCGAAGGTGCTTTTCCTGTCACCTACATTCCCTGCCCAGTCTGAATCTGTGAACCCCACTAGCTGGACTTCTCCCTGCCTCACATAATTCAGTCCGTACTCTGCTGTTCCACTGATGTATCTCAAAACATGCTTTGCTGCTACCCAGTGCACATCTCTGGGTTCTACCATGTACTGACTCAAGGTGTTGACAACAAAGCTCAAATCTGGTCTAGTGTTGACCAAGTACATCAAGGAACCGATGAGCTGTCCATACTTAGTGGAATTGGCCAACTTCCTCTCAGAAGCCACTTGCTTCTTCCAATTGGTCGTCATAGGGGTAGTCATAGGCTTGCAATCCTGCATCTGAAATCTCTTTAGAATGTCCATTGCATACTTGCCCTGACTAAGAAAGATATTCCCATCCTCCTACCAGACTTCCATCCCTAGGAAGTAATGCATCAGTCCTATATCCTTCATCTCAAACTCAGATGCAAGGTCCGTCTTGCAATCACTGATGAGTTTCTCTGCCCCTGTGATAAACAGATCATCTACATAAAGCACAAGGATAAGAGGATCCCCTTTCACTACAATGAAGTAGAGATTTGGATATGCTTCACTCTTCTGAAACCTTAGCTGCTGCAAATAGGTATCTATTTTAGAATACCAAGCTCTGGGCGCCTGCTTTAAGCCATATAGAGCTTTCTTCAATCTGCACACATGAGACTCTCTCTCAAGTACCTCAAAGCCCTCAGGTTGCTCAATGTAAACCTCCTCCTCAATGAGTCCATTTAGGAAAGTTGTCTTGACATCCATCTGATGAATCTTCCATCCCATTTCTGCTGCAACTGAAATCACAGTCCCGATGGAAGAATACCTGGTCACAGGAGCAAACGTCTCCTCATAGTCAACTCCCTCTATTTGTGAGAACCCTCTAGCCACAAACCTGGCTTTGTATTTCTTAATGCTGCCATCTGTAGCATACTTAATCTTATAGAGCCATCTTGAGGTGACTACATATTTTCCTTTTGCTCTGGGCACCACTTCCTAGACATCATTCTTCCTGATGGAAGCATACTCTTCAAACATGGCATCTCTCCAAGCCTGCTTTCCTGCTGCTTGTTCGTATGAGGAAGGTTCTGACTCATTGATGCTGCTTACTAGAGCTAAGTAACTGCAGAATCTCTATGGAGCCTTTCTTTCTCTCACATCTTTCTTGGGAGTTCCTACTGCCTGAGCGTCCTTCAAGGTGTCCTGAAGCCACTTGGGCTTCCTCTTCCCTGAAGTGACATCCTGAGATGAGAACTCCTCATCCTCATCCCAATATCTTGTATGTGAGTGAGTACCTCTAGTAGAGGTGCCAGTAGCTGTTGATCCTGTAGCTCGAGAACCTGTAGTCTGGGATCCTGATCTCAGTTGATCACCAACCTGAGATCCTGTGCCAGTCCCTGCTCCTGTGCCTGTGGAAACCGTATCTTGTGCATCTGTCACTCCAGATACTTGGGACCCTGTTGACTGCTGAGTAGTACCCTGTCCTGTGTCAAGTGGAGATGTGGCAACTTGCTGTTTTCCCTTCTCTGACTCACATGACTTCCGAAAGGCTTGATCCTCCTCGAGCTTCACATCTCACCTCACAACAGTCTTTTTGAGAGCAGGGATGTAAATGCGATAGGCCTTTGAAGTCTCATCATACCCAACCAGAATTCCTCTTTCTGCAGTGGGTTCTAACTTTGTCCTTTTCTCCGAAGGAACATGAGAGTAGGTGAGGCATCCAAAAATCCTGAAGTGCCCAACTTCAGGTTTCTTCCCAGAAAAGGCCTCCTCGGGGGTCCTGTCCCCCAAAGCCTTATGGGGACTCCTGTTCTGAATGTAGGCTGCAGTGTTGCATGCTTCAACCCAAAGGAAAAATGGCAATCCTTGATCATGCAACATGGATCTTGCAGCTCCAATAATGGCCTTGTTCTTCCTCTTAGCCACCCCATTCTGTTGAGGTGTATAAGGAACAATCAATTGCCTCTTGATACCTTCCTGAGTGCAGAACTTATTGAACTCAGCGGAGGTGTACTCTCCCCCATTATTTGATCTAAAGATCTTAATCTTCCTTTCTGTCTGTTTTTCCACAAGGGCCTTGAATTCCTGAAACTTCTGCAAAACTTCCTTGACTCTTTGCTCTTCAGGAAGTAGATCTAGGTCTTCCTGGAATAGTCATCAATGAAAGACACATAGTACTTGTATCCTTTTAGTGATGTGGTGGACATCGGACCACAAATGTCAGAATGAATCAAATCAAGAGCTCATGAAGCTCTAGTGTTGCTCTTGGGAAATGCAATCTTGATGTACTTTCCGAGAGCACACCCCTTACACACATCAGTATGCTTAGTGCTGAACTCCGGTACTCCTGTCACAATCTCTCTCAGAATCTTTAGAGTTGGATGGTGTAGATGAGCCATCCTTCTGTGCCAAAGCTCATAGGGATCACATTCCTCATCCCGACTGCTGTGACTTAGGACATGATGAAGTTGGAAGCTCAGTTTATATAGCTTTCCCATACTCCAATCCTCTCAGCTAAGGAAACCTTGGATCCCTTGGATGAACTAGCACGTTTCCCTCTCTGAACATCACCCATAGTCCTCGATCTTCAATGGTAGAAACAAAGATCAAGCTTTTCTTAAGACCTGGAACATATAGGACATCACGAACTCTCATCTGTTCTCCAGAGTCTTTCTGGAAGAACACAGCTCCTCGTCCTATAGCCTTGACCATAGAGTTGTCTCCCAGGACAATCTCAAGTCCATACCATCCTTTGCTAGGTCAGAGAAATATCTGCGAACACCTGTCATATGACTCGAAGCTCCACTGTCTATGTACCATACACTAGAAGTGGAGGCCATCAACGATTGACATGAGTTAAGAGCCATCTCCCTGTCAATCCCGTTTGTAGTACACTCATCAATATCCGTAGCGGAGCAAGAGGTGCAAACAATTTGCTCTTCCCCCATGATGTAGATCTGAAGCTGCAGCTGTAGATTTGAATATGAAAGCACTCCCTGACCCTTACTAGGGCTCTGATACCATGTAAATATATTAGATCCAGAGATCACTACTCCCTCTGGATTGCCTTGAGATCTCAAGCGGTATGAGTCTCGATATCAATACAAGATTAATATGAACTCAAACAACTAGATCTGCATTTACCAACTGAACAATATAAGTGCAATCATACATAAACAACAGATGTACCTTGGAACCCTTTCGGGAGAAACCAACAAACTGTGGGGCTATCTTCTTTCTCGAGCCTAGAGCATATAGGAAAAGAGACAAGTACAATACAGGGTTACCTCATAAATCTCTTCAGGCAAACTCTAGATTTGCATGCATCCAGCTGATGCATGCACGGAAGAGATGAGCCCTAACTGGAAAACTGAATCTGAGTGTCCCTGCATTTTCCTCTCCCTAATCTATCTGTTTCTATCCTCAGCTCAGCTCTGCTCGCTCTGAAGACTGTCCTGTGGCTAAAAACGTCCTCCTTTGCATGCACAAGTGCGCCCTCCCTCCAACAATGAATGACTCGTATTGAATAAGATATCAACAGATTTGAGCTCTGATCGTCACTGATCTTCCTCAATCTCTGAGACGAAGATACTCTGCAAGTTACAGACACTCAAACGCTCTACCGGATGCGGTACGAGCTTCTTCCTCTATGGGGAATGCGCCCTCCTGCCCAAAAAAAGTCGTCCTCCTCTCTAGTGATCTATCTCAGATCAATAGCCTCTCTAATGAAGATAGTCACCTCCTATCTTCCTTATAACATCTCACTGAGAAGTTAGGTTTACCAAAACCCTAAAACAATTGCATGCAAAACTCACTTTTGCATGCATTTCTCTCCAATCATTTTCCTGGTTAATCAGGATTAAGAGTACTCCCTCTCACTGAGGAAAGCATTCTCCAATACTCCAAGTCTTTCATGGAACTATACAAACTTCACGCTGGAAAGAGGCTTGGTGAGAATATTGGCAATCTGATCATCAGTCGGCATATACAGGAGCTGAACTGCTCCTCTTTGTACCATGTCTCTAATATGGTGGTACTTGATCTCCACATGCTTCGATCTATTATGAGATACATGATTCACTGAAAGCTTCACACAACTTTGATTATCGCAGTGAATCACAGTTGACTCAAGTGTCTATCCGAACAATCCTGCAAAGAGATTCCGAAGCCATATTGCTTCTCGAACTGCAACACTCATTGCAATATACTCTGCCTCGGCTGTGCTTAATGCTATTGAGGACTGCTTCTTGCTACACCAGGAAATCGCTATAAACCCAAATTGAAGCAACACTCGAAGGTGCTCTTCCTGTCCACAACACTCCCTGCTCAATCAAAATCTGAGTATCCATGCAATCTCATATCACTACTAGAAGCATATCTCAGTCCATATCCCACAGTGCCACATAAGTATCTCATCATGTGCTTCGTAGCAACCCAATGTACCTGTCTCGGTTCACACATAAACTGACTGAGAGCACTCACTGCAAAACATATGTCTGGTCTAGTGTTAAGTAGATATATCAATGAATTGATCAACTGTCTGTACATGGTGGGATCTATCAAGTCTGAATTGGGAGCTGAGTCAATCAACATCATCAAGTTTGCCTCCATGGGTGTGGTCATGGACTTGCAGTCCATCATACCAAATCTCCTCAAGATATCAATGGTGCACTTCCCTTGGATCAGGAAGATCTCATCTTGTCTTTGCCACACCTCTAAACCCAAGAAGTAGTGCATCAGGCCAAGGTCCTTCATCTCAAACTTAGAGGCTAGCAGCTTCTTGCACGACACGGTAAGTTTCTCATCTCAAGTGAGAAACAAATCATCAACATACAATACTAGTATCAATGGTCTACCATCCTCAACCTTGTAGTAAAGGTTAGAATCTGCCTCACTCTTAGTGAATCCCAAGCTCACCAAGTATCCATCAATCCTGGCATACCATGCTCGTGGTGCTTGTTTGAGTCCATATAGGGCCTTCTTCAGTCTACACACATGGGATTCCTTCCCATGAATCTCGAAACCCTCTGGTTGCTCGATGTAGAGTTCGTCCTCAATCACTCCGTTGAGGAAGGCAATTTTCACATCCATTTGATGTAAGTTCCATCCCATAGCTGAAGCCATAGCTATGATTGACCTAATGGTTGTGTATCGTGCAACTGGAGCAAACATCTCGTCATAATTGACTCCCTCTTTCTGAGAGAATCCTCTAGCCACAAATATCGCTTTGTGCTTCTGAATTCTCCCATATGCTACATGCTTAATCTTTTAGATCCACTTGGATGTCACCACTGACTTCCCTTCAAGTCTCGACACAACTTCCCACACTTCATTCTTCATGATGGATTGATATTCTTCCATCATGGCATCTTTCCAAACCTGCTGGATGGCAACCTTCTCATAGCTAGAAGGCTCATAATCAATGATGTGGGACATTAGCGCTACATATCCTGAATATCTTCGAGGTCTCTTGCCCTCCCTTAAGGTACTCGGGGGAGCTGCATGCTTCTCTACATCCTTTAGAGTTTGTCGAGCTCAGACAGGCCTCTTTCGGCCAATGAAAATATCTCTAGGAATGCCTATCGGTTCTACTGGATCAACATGATCAATCAGATCTACAGGATCAACTGAATCTGTAGGCTCTCTGTGAACTACTGACGAGGGAGGGAGAGATGACTCCATCTCATTTGGAGTTTCTTGCTCCTCACTGTCCATGGATGATCTTCTAGCCTTTCTGAAGGCAATGTCGTCTTCAAAGGAGACATCCCTACTGACCTCAATCTGTCTCTGACCTAAGATGTAGACTTGGTATGCCTTCGAGGAGTCACTGCACCCAACAAATGTACCCTTCTTTCGTAAAGGTTCTAGCTTTGTTCTCTTTTCTTTGGATACATGAATGTATACTGGACAACCAAATATTCGTAAGTGACCAACTTCTAGCTTCACACCTGTGAAGGCCTCTTCTGGAGTCATGTTCTTCAATATCTTGTGCGAGCTTCTGTTCTGAACATATACTGAGGTACTTGAGGCTTCTTCCCATAGAAACATAGGTAGATTTTGATTGTGAATCATGGCCTTGACTGCCTAAATTATCGACCCGTTCTTTCTTTTTGCAACCCCATTTTGTTGAGGGTTGTAAGGGATGGTATACTCCCTCTTGATTCCTGCTTCCTTACAGAAATCACTGAAATCTGAGGAGGTGTACTCTCCTCCATTATCAGACCTTAGAATCTTTATCCTTTTCCCGGATAGATTTTCAACCCTGGCCTTAACTTCCTTGAACTTGTTTAGAATTTCTTCGGATTCCTTGGATTTCAAGAAGTAAATCCATATCTTTCGGGAGTAGTCATCTATGAAGGTCACATAATACCAAAATCCTCCCAAAGAGGCAACTGACATAGGTCCACATAAATTTGAGTGTACCAACTCTAATATCCCCTTGGACCTGGTATCACTGTTAGGAAAGGATCCCTTGGCATTCTTGCCAAGTGCACATCCTCTGCAAATTCCATCATGCTCAACTTGGAGTTTGGGAAGACCTGTAAACATCTTCGTTAGAGGAGGAAGAGCTCTATAGTGCAGGTGAGCAAGTCTTCTATGCAATAGCTCACTCAAATTGATAGAGTTATGAACTAGAGCCTGTGCTGGCTGTATCGTCAATTTGTATAAACTTTCTTCATGAACGCCAATTATTCTAGCTAAATCAATAGTGGAGTTTGTGTGCCATGCAAGAACCTTTCCGTCTGAGAACGCTACGTTATAACCTTTGTCTTCTAGTGCAGAGATAAAGACAAGATTTCTTTTCATTCCTGGTACATAGAGTACTTCTCCCAAATGTAGAGAATCACCAGAATCTAATTGGAAGGAAGTGGCCCGGGTTCCTTTCATAGAATATCTGGCATCTTCTCCAAGTACAACTCTTAGTTGTGATTCTCTCTCATCTAGATTTGAGAGAAACTCCTTATAGCCTGCCATATGTTTAGAAGCACCACTATCTAATAACCAAGTATCATTACTGGTAGGAAAAATACTTGAGAGGACTGAGATGAAGAAGAATTCTTCTGCATTCCTTGATTTCTTTGGTGGAGTCTCTTCATCGACATCAGCTATAGAGGCATGTTCCTTTCTCTTCTTTGATTTGCATTGATTCTTGTAGTGGCCAAACTTTTTGCAATTGAATCATTGGATTTGTGAAAGATCTTTCTTTTTCCTTTGTTCTGGGGATGGACTTGATCTTCTACCTTTGTCTTTTCTACAAAAGGTCTTCTTTTCTTGGTGTGTGTAGTAAGAGCTTGATCTTCTTCATGAGAAATTTGAGGAATCAAATGATGCTTGACTGAATCTATTAGGATCCTTCTTGTCTTGGCATCACTCTTCTTCCATTGAGCCTTTTTTGCTTCTTCAGGTTCTGGTACTCCTTTTACAACAAAGTTTAGAAGGTCATTTTATTCTAGAGCAATGAGCAATTTAGACTTCCATGAATGAAAGTTTGAAGCTCCATCAAGCCTATCTTCAACCTTGATGCTTGACATCTTGACTAAGAAGAGGGACTGCAACCTGGATTAGAAACCCTAGCAAAAGCTAGGTTAAAAATGAGCTCTGAATTCTTGGAAAATTGCTTACATAGATGAATGCGCCCTTTCAAGGCGAGTTGAATGAGCTTCCTTTTCTTCCTGATCCGTGGCCAGAACAGTATAAAACTGCAAACCCTAATTCTTGCCCCCCTGCAGTAATTAGGTCAACCGTCAAAGTTGAAAATTCTCAGAATGAAAATCTGCTTCCACAGGAAAATGTGCCTTCCTAGGGTGAGCTCAATGATGCTGAGGGCAAGCCTAATCTATGGATGAAAGATGTGAAAACAAGAAACCCTAGTTTCCGGCAATAGTCTCCTCCAGTACAACTTTGAAACCTTGTAAATTTTCAATTATAGCAGTATAATTTTCATCTCTTTCAACTTATAAATCAAACAGGATCATTGAAAGAATAACTATGCACAGAAACAAACAATAGGAACACAATAGTTCATCTTGGGAAAAGTTGAAAACCCAAACTAGGGAAAAACCCAACAAGCCTTTCTTACTCAGAGTTTGAGTACATAATACAAGTACGACAAAGATAAGAGTGATGAAGATCACAAGAAGAATAGATGCCAAGTGAAACAACTCCAAAATGTCTTCTACAACCCAAAAGTTGAACTTCCTTTGCTTGAGCGAACTTGCTTGAGGTGAGTGACAAATGAGGAGGGTGACCCTCTATTTATACATGTCTTTTGAGTGATTTTCCCAACTGGACCGACTTGTCTCTTATACAGGGCTGACTTATCTTTTTATAAATAAAAACTACATTTTATTTGTTTATCTCTTTTGCAGGTCATCTTTAGCTAGTGAGGATACCTGACATAGCTACAACAACAACAGTAAGTCTTGGCCAAGTGAGACAACACTGGATGGCACATCATTCTAAGTCACCGCGTTCACCGATTTTTAACCTTCAAAATCGAAATTCGGCAAATGTTTTCAGCGGGCGAATTTGTTCGTTGAAGTTCGCCGAATTTAATGGCACACTTCAACGCGAACACGGATTTGAATTTTACAGCGATTAAATTCGGTGGAATCGTTTAAATTCGCCTTGGAAATAATTTAAATCCGCCAAAAAAATATGTTATATAATCCAACACGAACCCATGTCTGCTTTTTCTGTTCGACTTCGGACTTCGACTGAGGAACCTGGGCATTGTGTTACCGGTCTAAGTCTGGACTCTGGAGTCTGTGCTATGCCCTCGACCGGACTGTAAGTCTCTAGCAGTCTAGCAGAGAGTGCTGCGAAATTTCCTGCCATCGTGATTTGCTTGCTCCTGTGCCAGCAGTCTGAATATTTGCTTCACCTTCACCCGCCATAAGTCTCTACAAGAAGTTATAAGTTCGACATTGAACTATATGTTTAACCATTAATGATTAATGTTGTATAGTTTTTAAAAATATAAAGTGTTTTTAATAATTAAACTATTATTAAATAGATCATGTTATATGTAAAAAAATTATACATATTTATTATTCTTTTACTTTATAGGTAAAGTGTCTTAGCAATGATATTTTAATGTTTTTATTTTCATTTTTATCATGTTTTTAATGATCATATTGAATTTTATTAATAATTTCATATATTTTTTTTATTTTCAAATTTTATGCTCACTCGAATTTAATGCCGAATTTTATCACCAAAATTTTCATTGCCGAATTTTTGTCAAAATTCAAGGTCGTCGAACTCGAACACGAATTCGAACCAGGTGACTTAGACATCATTGATGGCCTTGCAGCTGTTTTGCTTGCTACACAGAGACAATATTCCTTGATTCTGCTTGGAGTGTGTATTTAGGAATGGTAAAGTTTTGAGTCACTGATAGATAATTTAGTTAGATCTTAGGTGGAGCTGATCCATTGTTTGGTCTATTTTTGAATGCAGGTTAGTTAGCCCAGGTAAGGTTTTTGTCCATATGAGCATGCCCTTGTTTAGAGTTAGTTGTATAGTATGCGATTTAGTCCTAGTGGATGCTAGCCTTGTGTATTCGGATGTATCTAATTAACAAAATGTTAACTTCAGATCAAGACTGAATCCCTATTATGGTCTCTTATTGGGTCAAATACACTGGAAAGGTCAGAGAAAATCCAGAGTCAGAAGGTGAGTAAAGTTGGCTTAACATTTTGGACAATAAATGCAAACAATGATTGAATTTAGCAACTTGATATACTCGCCAAGAAAAATTCAAGAGACCAAAGGTAAGAATAAGCATAAGCATGCTATCTCTGCTGGATTTTTGTATTTCATTTTATATTATCTATAAGATAAGACTCAAGAGACATAAAATCAAATTTCATTTGCGAGTCAAACTGCATATTTTCAAAATAATAAGAGCTTGCAGAAAAATAGAGGTATCAAGTAATGAATGTGAAATGTGTAAGAACAAAATACAATAATCAAAACTCAATGATTTGATACCTATCTTCTGAATTACAACAAAGTATTACACAGGCGAGTGAAAACCATTCCTGTTATGAATCCATGTCCTGATTCCCCATATGGGATTATTAAATTTACCATGTTAGTAAATGGTCTTGTCAGGTATGTTGAGCACAACTTCAGGCTAAATGGATTGCCTCATCCCAACAAGGAAAGAAAAGAAGTAAACGCACCTAAGTTGGAGTTATGACTCTACTTTGAGCATACTTGTAAGGCATTTCTAAAGTCTGCCAGGGTATTGGTGATTCCATGCATTAGATGGAAGGAGATTTCTTGTGGAATAGTTCATTCTAATCTACAAGTTAATTGCTCTTGTGAAATATATCTTATATTTATTTACTGGGGACGTTTATTGTGTTAGAACATCTGATATTGTCTGTTGCTCATGATTCAAGCCAGCCATTTTGGAGTTCCTTTGGTAGCAGAAAGGTACCTTTTTGGATACAATCATCCCGAGTCCTGAAATATAACCTTGTCACTCACCTATTTGGCTGCTTTCCTGTAAGATTGCCATCTAGTCAGGTTCCATATTGAAGAGATGGTGTAATTTGCATTCTCCATATTCTGTTTTAGATTTTACCGCTCCTGATTTAATGGTTGCTCCTTCCCTCTTGTATTCAACATAATAGTTACTAATCTCCCAACTTGTTTTCTTGTGCTAAGTTTGCATTACGGGGTTAAATAAGTGAATAGTTTTAACTTGTATATTCTTCTTCAAGACCTTGTCACTTGGGTGCATCTTGGTATCAAAATTTACCTCTAAAGCTTTGTTGACCGGTCAGCTCCCAGCTGAAAGGCTGACTTCCTTATTTTAAGATCCTTTTTACTCTGACCATAATTTTCAAAATAATGATTGCAATCTCTTCAGGCTTTTGTTCATGGAGATAGATTCAAGTAGGTATAGGTAGCTAAGTCAATCATGGTATAATAGATCCATACATGTTGCTTTTCTAATTTTCTTGTCTCGCTATCTTGGAACTAAGGTTCAAAATATATACCTAGATTCAAATCTTCAGTCAAGATTTCTTTCCTGAAGGCCTCAAACAAGATTCAAGATTAACTTTGGGGGTCTTGTGGAATCTGGATTAGTTAGGTAATTTAGCAATGTTCCACCAAGTTTCTGGGACGTGGGAGCAGGGAAACGCACATTGGGGACATGTGAAGGTCACCCCAAATTTTAAGAAAATTTAGGGGATGTGGGGACGTCGAGGTCTTTAAAATTATTAAAAATATATTATTTATATAAATCCCAACATATTAACATATGAATTCCTCATCCCATCACCATTTACATACTAAAATTTAAAAGTAAATAGTAAATACAAAATAGTAAACATGGTTGTCAATTCATCATTGGTTCACAAATCATTTATCATTTGAGTATTTGAATTTCACATTGATAAATTCTAAATTTATAATACATGCACATCTTCCATTATAACTTTGAATCAGACATAAACAGTAGATGAAAATTTAAAATATTAAAATCATAAAACTGAATCATAGACATGTCACATAAACTTGTCTTAAAACACCTTCAAATCTAAAGAGTCAAAAGAGTGATTAGTCAAAGACTTAGTTTGAGGTCAACAATGACGATATCTACTTCTAGAGTCAAAGTTAAACTGAAAACTAGCAATGGACAATTAACACTGAAAATAAAAGTTGCAAAAAGAAGGTTGAAAACATCAAAAGAGCATCAAGGAGATAGTTCCATGGATTGGTCCTCTTGCATCCACTGCGTGAAATCATCAGGACCATCAATGGGAGTGTCACTATCTGATTCAAAGTCACTCTAATGAGTGACCAATGGTACAGCAACCAAACCATGCTCCAGCCTTCAAAGTTCAAACCCATTGCTCCAGACTTCAAGCAATGAAATCACTCTTCCCTTGGAAAATCGCTCCTGCCCTTTGGCAAATCGGTCCTCTCTTCTTCGCTGTCGGCCACTTCTCTCCATGGAAATTCGTTTGCATAAGATAAATGTGAGAATGTGAGAATAAGGGAGGGGTTGGGCTTTTAAGAGAAGGGTTGGGTGGGGTAGCTTGTAGGTTGATTAGTTTAATGATTTTTTGTTGGTTTTTTTTGTAAGTTATCAAAAAAAAAATTGAAAATGGCGTGGGGGCATCTGGGCATCCCGCTTTTCGTGAGGGGCCGCCCAGACACTCCCAACTCTCTGGGGTGTTCCTTGTGCGTTTCCTTGAGTTTCCGGAAAAAGGGGACGTTGGAAAACATTTCTCAAGGAGTCCCCAAGCCCCCGGGGGGTCAGGGGTGCGCCCCAGTGGAACACTGTAATTTAGAATAAAATGATGTCAGTGTTTTTCATAATGTTGTCAAATAATTATTTGGATGTTCTGATTTCGTCTGTGCTTCTATTAATTTTCTTTCAATCTTTTATTATCATAGATGTGTGAACTTGTGTTTTATCTTTTGTTTGCTGAAATTGGATCATATTAGTCTACATTTCAAATCATAGAATCTGTTGCTGATTTTTTATTATTTCAGAGCTTTCAAAATTTGAAACTGTTTGTGTATAGCAAAGTTATACATCAGAGCTTTCAAGATGCATCCTTAATCAGGTATATCAATCTTGTTTCCAATACAGTAATAATTTTCACCTTACTTTCCCACAATTTCTTTTCATTGTAGAAGGTAAGTTCACAATCAACTCTCTTTAGGACTTGAGGATGGTGGCCAGAAGCTGTGAACGATAATAATGAACTTTGAGAAGTCATCAGATGACATAATCTTTATTGTGTTGCACACATCCGTTTACATAGTTTTTATTCAAATCTCCATTTGGACTCAAGCTTGAGATCTTATACAAGGAAATATCCTTTCTTTATTTTGCAGGTGGAGCATCTATTTGCATTTGGAAGCCACAGTCCAAATGCTGAGGTTCGGCTTGTGAATGGTCATTTGCAGAAGGCTTTACAAGATTCGAGTTTTCATCTTTTGGATGTCACTTGCATGAGTGAATTTAGAGCTGATGCCCATCCGTCAACATCAGGAGGGAAAAAGCATGAGGATTGCATGCATTGGTGCTTGCCTGGCATAACAGATTATTGGAATGACTTGTTTATGTTTACTCTCCTTAAAGAAAGGTTGAAGGTTTCGTGATGTTCTCTCATCATTTGACCATTCTTGTGCAATCCCCAATTACATGCCTTAGTGGGTTGTTTAGAATAATATCGGTACTTGTGTATCTCCTCTCTTTGATTTTCATATTTGTTCAATATATTGCCATTTTTTAATTATAGAAAGCTTCCCGTATTCTTTTCCTTCAGGTTAAAGGAAAAGAGAGGACTGATAAATCTGTGGGTTTCTTTCTGAAAAGATAAACAATTCAGTTAAAAAATTTGATAAAAAAAATTGATATGCAACATGGTAAGGCGTCATTCTTCTAACTACCCCATTTTTCTCAGTAGCAATTATAGTAATAAGTACATTCAAAATACCATGCAGCCGTTTATAAAGTTTAACAAAATATTTAAAAAAAAAAACTTTAAAGATCATATAAGAAAACAATGATGTTACAACAAAATCTAGCATCGCGATGATGTGAAGTTCCAAGTATCAAAAAGTTAGTCATGTGGGTCACTCAATGGCTCTTCCTCTCTCGTTTGGTTGGCTCTTCTCCAACTCAAGGGGGTATCCCTAAGTAAGATTGTTAAGGCCATGGAGTGTGGGCTCTAGGTGATTTAGGAAGAGTAAACCTTAACAAAATGTGTGTAGCTGTAGTATAGTAGAAGGTGGATGAATGGATTAAAAGACAAAGGGTGATGGGAATCCTTAGATCAGTTCCTACCAATTGTTGGGCTAAATGGAGTCAAAGAAGCATGATCCAAGAGGGCAAGTGCACGAATGTGTTAGGAAAATAAGAGCTGTTTAACATGCCACAAATTTGCCTTAACTATGTTGAAAATCATTGCAGCAAATTAATTAACCTTGGAGTGTCGAAGGTGCCACTCTAAAACAATGTTACGAAGATGGTGTTATATTAATTATAGAAACAACTTGGTTTGTTAGTTGCAAAAATAACATAACAATAATATAAGAGGGATTTTTCTCACATTATATCATGGAAATGGTAGATACTCCATTAAAAGGCCTTCATAACAACTTACAAAGGGTTTTTGGACAACGATTAACAACAATATAAAAAATAGTGCAACATTAAAAATAAAGGCTCACATAAAAATGATGCTATACCTCCAATCTTCCTTTAAGCTTTTAAATATGATATACAATGTAGTCCAATGGGAGAACTCCTTCAGTCCCCAATCTCTTAACCATTATGCAAAATATTGAGAGAAAACTCCTTCATATAGAGGGAGATAGATATATCTTACAATCAAATATAATTATTTTCTTAACCAACTTTACAAGTCCAACAATAATAAAAAATAGAGTTAATTAGGCCTTTTCCAAGTCAAAGGTCTTCATTTCCTCTAGGAAAATTTGATCCACTAAAAAAATCAATAAAATATTAAAAGGAAATCTACAAAAGAGAGGGTGCACTAGTAAAATAGGCCCATTTTACCAAGTCAAAGCTTCAAGAAATAATCAAATATGTTCCCCTTGTGTGCCCTTTAAGATGCTTTGAAATGATATAAATAAAATAATATTTTTTTCCAAATAACCACCTCCACAAGCTAAGGAACCAAATAATAAAATATTGAGGTTGTTACAACTTCCACATCCCCAGATGTAGGTGTTAATGGAGACATGAGGCCTGATGAGGGGGGAGACGTGGCGAGTGAAGGACATACAGAGGTGTCAAGGGTTGGGTTGGCACCTAGCCGCAGGATGGACGTTTAATTACCTACGCATGTGAGGAAGGAGGTGTATTAAGGAGTAGGGTGGTGGAGGATTGCAGGTATTAGAGGTGACGGTAGGGAGATTGAAAGCCTCGACGTGAATGCTTGTATGCTGCAAGTAGCCATGGTGACAAAGGAGAGGTAAATGGAAAGATTGGAAGTCAATATGGAGAAGATGATGACGGGGCGAGTGGAAGATAGAAGATTTGGACCTAGGGGACGAATTCATGGAGGGGGTTCCTCCACACATTGATAAGATAATCTCGACAATGGAAGAGGACAAGATGTAGAGAAAAATGGAAGAACATGGCATGGCAGCAAGGTTGAGCTCGTAGTAGGTCATGAGGAAACTTTTAGTGAGGACCATGATGGAGCGGGAGAGCTTCAGAGACCTGGTCACCCAGGTCATGACAAATCTCAAGGATGATCTGTTGAGAGGCCTCGTGGACATGGAGGCAGTCCTGGGCCTGGCAAAAGCATCATACGACGGTGGCACGACGAAAGTTGAATATCCTCCCATTGTTCCTGTGCAGGAGTCGTCGATACGAGCAAAGAATCTTTTGGAGGGAGGGACATTGCTTGCGGAGGGTGAGCGGTAAGGTGTTTGATGTATGGCTTTTTGGGTCTCGTTTTGGTCGGGCATGGCAATGACAGGGAGTCAGGGGTGTGGTATGTCTTGTAATGGCCATGGGCCAAGTCTGGAGTATATTTTGTTATGGTCGTGGGCCAAGTCTGGGGTATATTTTGTTATGGTCGTGGGCCAAGTCTAGGGTACTTTTTGTCAAGGCAGCAGACAAAGCTTGGGTTATGTCTTTTGGGGATGGCCGAGAGCCAAGCATGTGGGTTTCCTCTCGGCAATTAATGGTGAAATTATTTGTATTAGAGACGATAATTTGTGGCGACATGGAGTCGCAATGTATGGCCTAATGATGTAATGAGAGTAGATATCCTGGGGAGGTGGAAGAACAGGTCTGAAAGAGGTCTTCAAAGATCGGTTTTGTAACTATATGTACAACTTTTTCTATTTTTAATAGAATGTAACGAATCTTACTCACAAAAAAACTTCCACATGTGCACCCTCCAAGAGAGATATATCTAACGAACTTCCAATTACTAGTCATTTAACCTTTACAAGGTGTAAACAAGCTCATTTAAAGATGCAAGTGGGGACCCTAGAGGAGTGCACCACTTAATTCCCTAGGGAAATGTGCTAATGGATGAAGTGACATGGTCTAAACCCTTGGGTGCATGCATAACTAAACCATCAAACAATATGCAAGCTCAACCAAGTCATAAAAATAGGTTAGCACATTTGAACAATGCTAATCTTCATCCCCAATGCATTTGTGGAGGGAGGAAACACTCAATATTATTGTTTTAGTATATTGCCTCAAAATGTGTGCCAAATGGGGGGTTGCTACCCTCAAATGTGTACCACATGACTTGATCAATTAATTGCATTCCTTAGTGATTAACTGAATTAAAGACTTAGAGAATGAGGCTTCAATGGCTAATTGTAACAATAGGCCAATTAATGTAGCAGTCAACCTAATGTTTGGGTTTAATGAATCAGTAAATAAAAATATCCCAAACCAGTTTGATGTGTTCGCATTGGACATGATGAAAAGTGGAAATATGACCAAATGAACGGTTAATGTGGGATAAAACTTAGGGAATTCATAATTAAAATGTGCCATGTGCCCTCTAGGAAAGGGAAAGTGATGAAGTGTAAGTGTGATATGGGTTTTACCTAGATAAAAAGTGAAGATGTGATGAAATATGCAAATTACTTAGGTAAAATGATGGGAATGTGATGAAATGTAAATGATACTAGGAAATCACTAGGCAAATAAACCACCATGCTAGGGGACACTAACAACTAAGAACAAGACACAACCTAACCATGTAACAACCAAGTGAAAGTAGTGACTAGAGTAAGAGGGAATAACTAGGTTGTCTTTTTAACACTGATCCAACATGAAGAATGCTTCCATCAAACTAAAAAGAACTCGATGCACAATTGAAGCAATCTCCACCAAATCATCAAACATAATCAACAAGGAGAAGTGAGACTCGACCAAAGATCTCCATCAAATGGCAAGAAGAGAAAGGCTCCATGAAGAAGTATACAACTGAGTCAATCAAGATGCTCCAAGGTACCAACTGAAAACCCCAACGTGAAATCTTATACAATGTTAGGTGTAACATAGGAATAATTTCCTAAAGAAAATCAATAAGAGAAAGGAAATTTTCAAGCATGGGATCAAATTTTGAGATAAGAAAAATGGATCCTTGCCTCTTTGTGTCTAATGTTGTCTAAAAACATTAATTTCTCACGTTAATATGAGAATTAAAAGTATAGTGAACTTAAAATTTCTTTAAAAACTTAATTGTCTTGTTGCTATATGAATGATGGATTTTTGAGAATTTTCTACCAAGTTCTTAAGGCATGGGGACACATGGATGTGGAGATGCGTACCCAATACATTTGGAGAGACCCCCCAAATATTAGGGGTAGACAATGTATGTGAGGTCCCCAATGAAGGGGCCTCAAAGATTGATAATTTTACCATGTAGAAATTTTAAAATACAAAAAACATTATAAATTTTAGAATCAATGTAATCGTCAATAACAAACAATGAACTAGAAATAATTTATATTTTAAGGAATGCAATGTAATCACTTATGAAAGCAACGACATCCCATGGGCCATTACACAATTCGACGAGCTATTGTATTTTGCATGGCATTACTTAATTTAATCAAAATGTGATAAAATGATGCATTATGATACATACATTTATACATCAACATTTTACATAATATAGAATTATGAATTTAAATATAAAATTTTTATAAATCCTAAAGTAATAAAATATTAAATGCAATACAAAACACAATGAGGCACACCAAGAAGAAACATCTCAGTCGTGATTATTTAGCCACTGGCAACCCCCTTTAAGTCTCCATTGCCATAACCCACCCTCCATGGATAATAACATCCATAATCGTTTTTCTAAAGTGGAATTGGACAAATTTGATGGTTCTTACTCATTAGGATGGATCACCTAGATGGAACATTACTTCATCCTTCATGGCATGATGAAATAGAGTGCCTCCCGCACTCTATTTATACTTGACTTGACTTGCCTAATAACCTTTACTAGGTCGGCCTCAACTTAACCACATAACACAACGCTGACTGGGCTGACACCCAATAGGGTGGTCTAATAACCCTTTGACCCACATGGCCGACCCCCAATAGGGTGGTCTAATAACCCTTCGACCCACATGACTTATACAGGGCTGACCCCAACAAGGTGGTCTAATAACCCATCAAGTATAAGTTACGACACTTCCGTATAGAGGAATAATAACATCTCTATAGGAATACAAACACTTCCGTATAGAGGAATAATACATCTCTATAGGAGTACAATAAATATATATATGAAATACATTCCGAAGTTACATATACATCAATAGTGGGAAGCCAAGGCCTCCCAAGAATGACAGGATGGCCTCCCGAGGAAATATTAGGTTGCAACACCATAAAATCTATCGGATATGTCCAAGAGTCCAAGGCTGCTATCACATCTTCTAGAATCCTATCTAGTTTAATATTGGAGCGATCAATAAGTTCAAGGACTATAGGATTTGGACGTATGTTTGTCAAATTTAAATGTTTCATAGTTCCTACGGTCATAATGTTGATGACTGCGCCAAGATCAATCAGGGCGTTAGGGAGAGAGATCTTGTTAATTTGCACAGAGACAATGGGATTTCTAGGATCTATGGCCTTTTCAACGAGGTTCCTTTCGCTTATGAGATCAACAGTTTCTCCAACAAAGTGAATGGTGGGTGGGTCCTTTCTTTTCTTCCCCATTTGTTTTACACACAATTCCTTTACTATTTTGGCATAGATAGGTATGTCTTTTAAAGCTTGAAGTAAGGGAATTTTGATGCAAACATTCTTAAGTTCAGTGAGCAAGTCGTATTCAGGAGTAACCACTGGTTTACTCAATTGTAGTCTCTCTGGATAGGGTGGTTCTCTTGCAGAAGATGGTTGCTCTTTATGGGTGACTTCTTGATTAGCTACAATTGGCGATTCATTATCGAGGACTAGATTAGGAATCAAATCTTCTTCTTCCTCCTTGACAATGATGATGTTTGAATTTTGAAGCACCTTCCCATAGCACAGATGGATATCCTACAATACTACATGAGTGACTGTGTATGTGGGGAAGGGATGCATCTTAGCTTGAAATATAGGCTAAGTTTTTTTATTGTTCGGGTTAGCTATGGGTTGGATAGGAAGTTGGTTTTTCTCACGAGGGTGTGGGGTAGGAAGTTGAAGCTGTTGAGGCTGCATAGCTGGTGGTTTGTGCTGAATAGACATTTGCACATAAGAATGAGGCAGATATTGTTGGTGTGGCCGAGGAAAAGTTGAAAAGTGTTGAGGCTGCATAGGAGGATGGTTTTGCATGGGGTAAGGGTATGGAGGCATAGTCCCAAAGCCATATCCTCTCCATCCTTGTTGCCAAGGATGGGTCTAAATTGGCTATTGGGGCCATGTATGCCAAGGGAGTGTTTTCTTCCAATTATAATGTTGTCCTGGAAAATGTGTAGAATTTGAAATAAGAGGATCACTAGGAATACCCGATGGACGAGGCTGCCACGAATTTTTAACTGCTAAAGTGAATAATTGCTCTGTAGTCTCCTCTTCTAGATATACTACTTTCAATTCAGGTAGCGAAGGGCACTGACCTGTAGAATGATCATATATACAAATTACACACAAAGAAATTTTATTCAGAGCACATTCTTTTAATGGATGCTTTTTATGACACAGGGAACAAAAAATAGCTAAGGTTGCATTCTCCTCATCCTGCCTTTTCCTAGCATAAAATGAATCTAATTGTGCGCTGAGGGTGCCAAGAATGTCAGTCTTAAAACTTTCTAAAAGGTTCCCCAATTTTGTTCTAGTGATCCCACCTGATGTGTTCTTAGGATTTCTGGGAAAGGGATCTCGAGGTCCTTTACCTGTTCGGGCTTTCCCTCTTGAATACTTCATGCATAACTCACCATTATTCTCAAGAGGTAGCTGAGAAACATCTCCATCCCCCATTAATTTGAGCACATTCATGGATTCATCTGAAATGCCCCTTATGAAAATAATTTTGCATCTAATTTATGATGTCTAGAGCGTTGGAGGTTATATCTAACTCGTTCAAGATAATCCTCCAAAATCTCGTCTTCATCTTGTGTCATCTGAAAAATTTCCTCTCTTAGCTCCCTTGCCTTGCAATATTCTTGGTAATTTTGAAGGAATTCCCTTCTCATCTCATCCCAAGTTCTTATTGTGTCCCACCCAATCCCATGAACCAGCGTAATGATGAATCATTAAGAGTGGCGGGAAACAGTCAATTTATGTGCATTACTAAAGTAATCATATCTTTTGCACAAAATATCAAACTCAAACAAAAAGGAATCATGATCGTCACTTTCCCGGCCCTAGAAATGACGGAGTGCAGCAGGACGAATGTCTTCATATGCACATTCACAGAAGGATTAGTGATGGGAAAACCAAAGGTTACCTCTTCCACATTGGTATGTACGTCCTCATGGCAGTTTTGTGTCTCTCCTTCACCTTCTTCCATATGTTCTTCCCCAATTAAACTAAACTATGTTTCAGGATGAGGGGAATTTGGCTCAATAATTACCTCCTCGGTATACTTCTCTGTATTACTAGCAATGATTGCCTCACCTATAAGATCTGCCAAAGAATTTAAAATTTCCACCTTAATAGTTATGGCAACATTATGTGTTGTAGAAGGATGTTCAATTCTTCTTACTGGAGTTTTCCATGTAGACCTTTTAATGTTCTTTCCTGCCAATGTGTTAGTAGATAAGGGGGTTTTGATATTGCTACCAAAAGAAACAGTTGTAGGAATCTTATTTCTGAGAAATCTGCCCTTACTATCTCTATCTCGATTCATACAGTACCGATTATCATCTAAATCCAACAAGACTGTGTACTGATTGAAGCAATCTAGCGTGCAGGTTCTTACCTCTCATCTTACGAAACCACCTTGTTGTGTTTTAGGCCACCGATTACCTTGTCTGAAAAGAGTGTTCGTTAAAATTTATACAAACAATCAAATCTTCCTAAGAAAACAAACATCAACTTAAGACCTAACCTAGTTGTTTAACACCTCCCCGAAAATGACGACAAAATGTTGGGAAAAATAATTGCTTATTTTACTTTGCATAAATATCAACCAGGGTCAGTAAAATGACGAGGTGTTGTGCAAAATATATGCAAAACTAAGTTTAATTGATCACACCAAATACACTACTCAAGAAAAACCTCAAACAAACTACATGAATATTGTTGTTCCTAGACCCAAGCAACCACTCTTCCAGACTTTCATTACAGGAAAAAGGTTTTTTTCAATAACATCATAGCACTCTATTAACAATCATATTTTGGTGTCTTAACTATGTAAATAGGGAATCAAACAAAATACAACTCTTTGAATGATAATCATCCAACTGTATGAAACCGCTTGTATGTTCCAAAACAACCAATTATCAATTCAAACAAAACTATCAAAGTGCCCAAGAAACAATTGTGCTTCTGTTATACATTGAAGAGATGCATAAAACCACACTCCTAAAATAAATAAACCATATAGAATAAATATTATAGGTCCAGGTCCTATGTCGATGAGATCACTAATGGACTCTCGAGTTTACAATCCCTCAACTACTGGGAAATACCAAAGAAAAGGATCCTCTCAAACATTTGGAAGCATCTCATATAATTCCAAACTCTTACCATTAGTCTTACTAATTATAGACTAAATTCACAACACCAAACATTCTTTATAAGCTTGAACTATGAAAACACCAAACATTCTTTATAAGCTTGAACTATAAAAACAAGAGATGAATCTAGAACAAAATTATAAATGTTTTATGTTCATCTAAGATGATTATGCAAGAAAATTATAAAAATATTAACTACCCTGTCTGAGATGAATCTGGGACAAAATGCAAAACATTAACAAAATCTGAGATGAACCTGGAACAGAATATGAAATCTTTCAACCAAGCTCTTGAGATGAGTGTGAATAGGTTGTGAATACATCAAACACACACAAGCAAACCAAACCTACTATACAATACCGCTAGTGCGACTCATAACAGAAGGCCCTCCTAGATGAGCGTACTACAGGAATTAAGAGCTCATAGAATGATCAACAACCCAGAACTTTCATTATTCAAAACAAGAAGTACATAAGGAGAGTTCAATGGATCTGAAATCTATCACCAGCACTCCCTATGATCTAAGTACAAACAAAAAATATGAGCTAACCCATACATGAAGATGTTTTTCAATACATAGCAGTCATATAGAATTGGTTACGATGACAGGTCCACATGAATTGGATCTCAATTCACCAAGGATAGGTATCCTGGTCATACAATGATATGCATATAATATTTGTTGATATTTCGTCAAATCGATTTTATGAATTACAACATGAAATCATATTGAAGATCCAAATTGAGCATAGTTGATGGATATCTCGACATGGAAGACGATACGAAGGCAGATACAAATCATTGGATTGATCTCAAATATTTGGCCAAAATATGATTATCCAAAAATAGGTTAGTCAAATTAATGACTCAAGCCTAAATCTCCATTAGCGTGCAATGGTTAATAATGATGTCATTGAGTTACCAAAACTGCTATAGCATGTCTGTCGGGCAGGCCTGGAATTTCAAATCTCGGTTGCTTGTCAAATGGAAATTTGTTGACGATTTCATATTTTGATTGTTTATCACTTTACATTTTAACCAAATTTACAGAGTGTCAATATTTTGTATTGAATTTAATTCACTTTAAAAAATTGTTATATTAACCATTATTCCAACTGCTAAACTCAATTGATTTGGCTTAGGCAGGCAGGTGACCCTTGAAAATCTATTGTTATTGTCTATTGATCCTTCTCCTAAATAAAATAGGCCCGAAAGACTCATGATCTTAATTCTACCACAAATTTATGTTGGCCTAAAAACAATCAAATAAAATATAAATGTAAAAATAATAAGAAAACAAAAACAAATTCTTACCTCGGTACAAAAATCCGTTGACAGGAGCATAAGGACTCATTTGATGGTCAAGGCAAAGGGTTGCAAGCCCATTCACCCTCCCTTCCTGTACGGTATCCTTGTAGCGGTTGAACTGGGCTTTTTGATGCTCCCAAATGCTCACAATCCTGCTTAATCCTTTTTTTGGCCATATTTTGAATTATATTAAAATTATTTTAAAATTTTTAATGTTGAGATATTAAAAGGATTACTGAAATATATTAAAAGGATTACTCTATAACTTACTGAAGTCGGCCATATCTTACTGCGCTTCTAGCTTGAATGGTGTGACTTTCAGAACTATTTATTCATTTTTCCAAGTGTTACAAGCTTTCTATAAGCTTTGACAGGTTCGGTAACGCTTAAAATTGGAAATGAATATGGTCCTTCCTGGTTCCCGCAAATGATGTCCCAATCAGGCCTGGAATTTGATGTTGTACAGAACATATTTAGCCATTCAGAACGTATTTGACAGCTAATTTGAAAATTTAAACGTCAACCTTGACCGGTATGTAAAATTAAAAACTGTAGATTTGACGTGAATTGAGTTTACTTACCTGTCATAATTACTAGTACCCTCTGGGTGAGTTATGAGTTGGTAACCAGGTGATTAAGTTGGTTTTGTAAAGTGATTGATGAGTCATGTTTATTAAATATGGCATCAAACTTCGGAGAATGGGACCGGTTATGTGGAAGGCTGACAGTTGGAGACATCCTCTAATCTCTTTAGAATAAATGAGCAGGTTAACTCATTTAGTATCACCCTCTGCGCACACAGGTCAAATTCCATGAATCCACTTAACAACGTGAATTCATGGCTGTCAATTTTGAAAAATGGGAATATTTTGCTATTGGGACATCATTTGCGGGAACCAGGAAGGACCATATTCATTTCCAATTTTAAGCGTTACCGACCCATTTCATTTCACTGAGTGTCGAGCAATTTGGTTCTGCAATTCTAGTAGCACTCATAATTACTTCTATGATTTCGGTAGCGCGTGGACCTGTGACTTCAAAACGATATGAAGGATGTTGCAATTCACCACGATGATTAGGTTAATCACACTTTATTTCAGATAAGCAACAAAACATAACAAATCATGTCTAATTGAGCAAAGTTACCTTGTATAATAAAGATGAGGCTTAGACCATTTAAACACAGGGAAAACAAGAAAATATAAGGAAATAGGTAGGATGGTGGTTAGCATCTGATACAAAAAGAGTAGCCTATTTGAGCACAAAACTAGTCAAAAACGAAGCCCAACAATTACTTAACTCCACTGCAACCCCACTCCTTCCAATAAATCATGGAGGTAGGAGAATCTAAAGAGACAAACATATGTCAAACACATTTCAATACAAAAAATGCTTGGCAAAAAATTACATATGAAACCCCTTAATGTGTTTCATCGTGAACTAATGCTTGGATAAAATATATTAGGCATCTTATATGTATTTAATAGTAAACCAGTGCATAAGGTGTGTGAATAAAATAAATTCAAATAATGATGTCTAAAGATAAAATAAAATACTGTTGAATTAGTAAGTGTAAAGGTTGAAAAATAGATAGTGGTAACTTGTTAAAAAACAACATATATTAACAACATGAACCATAAATGAATACATATATTAATCAAAGAAATGAAAATAAAGTTTGATATTATTGACTTATAACCAATTCGAGTTGTGTCATCTTGGTGATAAGAGGTCCATCTCTTCTCCCATTCTATGTTCAAAATCTCTTGTAAATTATAATGATAAATTGAATGTCCACTAACCAAATCATGTTCTCTTTTTGTATTCTACTTAGGCAACCTTGATTACCCAATTATACACACTTTGGATTTACTATGGTCATGTATCCATACCTAAAATTTGTAACTAACAAGATGTGGTGTGCACATTCCCATTGCATTGTAGGTGATAAGAAACATGAGGAAGATAGGAAATTAGTTATATACTTTTATTTATTTATTTTTATTGGTATGACAAAAAGAAGTTGTTCTCTCGCGGATTTATGTTATGAGGGTATGAGATTGTCTAGTTCACAAGATTCTCCTTCAACAATTGAGGAGAGAGAGGAGGTTAGTGTTCTTAGGATAGTTCAGAGACTTTAGATGAGTCAAATTCAAAGGGAGATGAGGTTATATTGGGTTTTGAAATGTCGTCACCTACTTCAACTCATAGGAAGCTAAGATGGCTTACCCATACATAACTAGAGGCGTGGGATCATCTAAGAGAACCCAAAATTTATTGAGGGTGATTATACTTCCTAAGATATATGCTAGACATGTTTCTTTAGTTTCCTCCAGTTGTGAGACATCCAATTATCTGGAAGAGGAGAGGTGTGATTCCTTGAGGAGTGTGAAGTTTGGAAAACAATGGTTGCTTCCATGACTACAACAGGTGCAAATTTGGTGGAGTTGTAGAAGGAATCGACATGTGCTAGTAGAAACTATTTTCTTGTAAAGAGAAAGTGTTAGCTTTCGGGGTTACTCTGAAAGTGTTTACACGATGTTTGGGGACGCTTCATGAGATTTGGTTGTGCTTCGTGAGATTTAGGGTGCATATTGTATGATTGGACCCTAGATGGTCCATGATGGATTTCCACATGGGAAATGGTCCGCAATGGATTTTCACATTGGAGATGGATCACTTAGCGGTTTCTTGACCTCAATTGGATTCTTGCTTGGTATCCTTCCCTAAGGCAATGGACATCTTCTAACAACTTTGGCGACATTCTACATTATGGTTACATGGAGATGGTTACTTGCTTTGAGAAATCCCCACTTAGGATGATGAGTGTTTTACATCCTAAAGGTGGGAATTAGGGCCTATAAAACATAGGGTACCTTGGATTCTTTCATGTAGGCTTGGATTTTCCTCGGGGGTTCCTAGGTTGCGACAATGTTCACACAGGGGGAGTGGACCCAGTGGAGTACATGGCTTAGGAGGATCATTGGAGTCTTTGGAGACTTATAGGAGGAGTGACAAACAAAACTCGTGGATCAACCTTACATTTCGAACCTTTCTTGTGGACAACATCAAATCAGAGCTTGACATGTGTACCCTTCATTAGAGGAAATTTTGGGGCTGAAATGTGCCAAATAAGAAAAATTGTTTTTATTGAGTTGGAAATTCAATAACTAATAAAATTTCAAAAAATTAATTCAACAATAATAATTTAAGTGGACATATAAAAGATACACCTCACGTTGATTAAAATTTTGGTGACATCATCTCAATATGATAAATATCTTTGAAATACTAATATGGAATATTTTATATTATTAATACTTCCATTATTTATTATATGTTATCCAATATCATTTATTTATTGTACTTCTATTATTATTACATATTATTATTAATTTGTACTTCCATTATATATTAATTTGTTTTATGATTATGATATTATGTTATATAGTTATTTTTTTCAACAAAATGCAGATTCAGAGGAAACCCACCAAGCAATTTCTCTCATTCCGAGGATAGTACCTAGGGTAAACCGGTCAATGCAACTTGGAAACCTAACCCAATGAGGACATTGAGTGAATCCCACAATATTCACAAACACAATCAACCCAAAGACTTAACCTCACAACCCTGCTTATAATTCATAGAACTCAACCACCTGAACTAACCCACTGGGATTTTTATATAGTTATTATGTTATGAGTATTGAATAAAGAAACTACCAAGTTGTATTTTAAATAAGAAAAAAAATGGAATCATGTAGTATTTTTTCCACAACGTTTGACATTGAACATAGATTTGAGCTCTTTTATACTAGTAAAAAGGTATCGAAAAGATCTACAACTTTATTGTTATACATTTTTTAGATTTTCTACATATTATGTGGTGCATGCATTTTTCTCCTACAAGGATAGAATCTATCGACATGGAAACAATATTTTGACATTTTCTCATCACTTTTCATCTTTCACCTTTGTTTTGAACATGCCAAAGTCTCCCTGAAGTATACAACTTTGTTGGTATACATTTTTGAAAATCCTTGTCATTTGTTTCATAATTGCAAAAAAAAAGAATATTTTGGCAATTAAAATACCTTATGGAGGAGAGTAAAACGTTAGGTGAAGGTGATAGTCATAATATTATTATTGTATTATTTATTATATTATATTATATTTAATTATTATTGCTATATAGTTAAAGACACCTTTCAAGATAGTATTATATAGCTAAAGGTTGCCATCATTTTATTATTATTATATAGTTAAAAGCAACACGTAATTATATTATCATTATATTATAATTATATTATATATGATTATATTGTATTTTCATTATATATTATATATTGATAATATATTATTTATTGTACTTCTATTATTATTATATATTAATAGTATATTATCTATTGTATGATATTTTATCATTTATTTATTATATAGTTAAAAGCAACACGTCATTATATTATTATTATATTATATGTCATTATATTGTAATTATATTATATATGATTATATTATATTTTCATTATATATTATATATTGATAATATATTATTTATTGTACTTCTATTATTATTATATATTGATAGTATATTATCTATTGTATGATATCTTATCATTTATTGTGCGTGGATAAGAATCTAAACATATCATTATCATCTTTAACTTCTACTTCATAATTCTATATTAATCTAGTTCATATGGCGTGGCATACATGTTTTTTAAGTTGTACTTCATAATTCTATATTAATTTAGTTCACATGGCACTGGGATGTGGCATACATGTTTTTAATGTGGCAAATATTACATAATGTTTTATAATTTTCTTAAGAGTACCATTTTTAAACCAAATTTCCTCTCATGGGAGTGTGGTGCTCAATGTGCTATTGTAGGTTGTTTGTAAGGACATTGGCCCACATATGTATTGTTATCTCCCCTTCACTCTCAAATATATAGGAGAGAGTCCTTTCTTTCAACATAATCATACTATTCTCTTTGTACTTGTATTCTTCTCTTATACTATTCTCTTTGTACTTGTATTCTTCTCTTATACTATTCTCTTTGTACTTGTATTCTTGGAGTGACTTTCTAGAATTTCATGAGGAAACCATAGGAGAAGTTATATAAGGGGAGGAGGACATCTTTGTTGGAGCTTTCTCTCTTGAGATGCTTGGGTTTTTTTCTATGAGTTAGACATTAGAGATGATCATCATTCATATACCATGCATGCTTATCACTCTTGTGTTAAATATGTGACCAAGAGAAGCACACCACTTCACCTCTCTCTCTTGGATATTATATTTTACTTGATCGATCTCTCCCTTAGAGTCATTAAGCTTTCCTAGTCTTGTTGGAGATTATTGAATACTAGGGTTAGGGTTTCATCCCTTAAAGATATAGAAATTAGAGTTTTAAGATGAAACCTTAGGTTGTACTTGGTGAAGTGAAAAAGAAGATGTGTATTTCCTTGTAAGACGTGTTTGTTGGATCTCCTTGGGGTAAAATAAGGTTTTCTTGGTTTTCTCTAGCTAGGGTTTTGCAGAGCTAGAGCATTGTACTAACCTTGTGGTAAGGATATGGGATGTACATGAAATTCATATTTATGCATATTAATGAAGTTTATTGCTATCCAATACTTGTGTAAAATGCATATTTGATTTTCAACCATCTATATTATGCATGGTTTGTAATTTCCAGCATTGTATGTTTGGTTGGTTTGACGTAAGTTAAAAGTGTGGTTATGTGAAGCGATTGCAAATATAATTGAAGAATACAAGGGAAGATTTTTTTTTTTTTTTTACAGTTGTCATAAGTTGTTTTCAAATTTGGTATATGCATGATAAGATTTCCCTAGAGGGTGGAAACTTATTGGAACATATTGCTATCATTTCTTCTGAATTTCCTAGTGGACTAAATTTGTTAAAAGTTGAAATATAGTCCAATGTTCCTCTTGTTTTGTTTATATTTCATAAAAACTTTAAGGTTGAAAATTCACAAATTTAAGATCTAGGAAACCTCTCTTTAAGACTGGTGAAAATTATGTTTTTCATTAAAACTAATTGATGCAAAACTTTCTACATATCATTGGTTGAATTTATAATTTCTTCTTATTATAAAGAAAAGAGAAGCTTTCTACACTTCCCCTCATCTCCCTCTTGTATTCATTTGCTCACTTATGAAATTTCTTATCCTTGCCTCTTCTCCACATTGTAGAAATGGAGCTAGGTTAAAAGGAAAACTAAAGGAAATCAAACAGCTCATAAGGTCGGTGCTACTATACCCCCTCCCATAGAAAAAGTCTAATATTGAGCATTCACTAGAATGGGTTTATTAGTTATGCATAGGCTTTATAATTAGTTTTAAATCCATTTAGGAAACATTTTCTTTGGTTTTAGCTAAGTTTAAGATAATTAGTGACTACA
The DNA here is from genome assembly GCA_027924585.1 of Larix kaempferi. Lineage (NCBI taxonomy): Eukaryota > Viridiplantae > Streptophyta > Pinopsida > Pinales > Pinaceae > Larix > Larix kaempferi. The sequence continues at coordinate 57,460,023 of BSBM01000299.1, read as the reverse complement.
AACAAATTTCCAAAAAAAAAGTAATCTTTGAAAGCATGGATTCTACGTGAGAAGATTTGAGATGCTCAACGTTTCAAGCCACTAGTCAAGCTCATCTTCAGGAGTTGAGTGCTGGATAATGTTCGAGAATACAACAATAATTAATAATAGACACTTGGTGTACAAACAAAAGTGAGGGAAGGGTTGACTTAGAGAGATCAAGTTGGCCTTGAGTTTTCTTGAATGATATTTATAATTGGTTTCCAATTATCACTCAATTCAACACCTTCATCGCGATTTAGGTTATTATTATGTTTTTTTAATTTCTAATGCCTCCCTAATCTTCCTTTTTATATGATGATCTTCTTGCATGATAATTTTTTAGTCTTCTATGCATATGCAGTGACCTGCTTCAGATCAGTGTTAAACAAGGGTGGATATTTGTATACGATTATGTTGACACCCTCCCTGTCTCACCTATATATTTCTTTTTGCAAGAGCATAAATAATATAAAATCCTATCTTTTTATTTGGGTCTGTATTTTTATCTTGGTCAAGCATTTTCCTAATGGTGTTATGTGGAGTAAAGGCTATGTTAAATCTCCAGGAAACTCTTCTAGGTTGAAAATTGAAGATGCCTGGTAACTTAATGATTTCTTAATTGTGATCAAGTCATATGATTAACACAGGTTTTACTCAGTCAAAACATGCATAAATATACCAATGGACAAGGATTTAAACCATCTCTGTTCAGGAATTTTGAATAAGATATATGGTGGTTAGTTCTCATAACATCAACATAAACATATATAGACAGTACATATGAATGGTCGATGTCATAAAAGGATGATACTTGTACAGCCTAATCAATTGGTGAAGTGAAAAGATGACAATTTCCAGGTACCAAATTCAGCTTTAATGAAATGAGACAGTCATTCAAATACAAGGACAGAAAAATGATAAGTGAAACTGAATGTAAAGGCTATAAAGCCCAAATCTTCATATGAAGATAGGATCGATTTTTGGAGATTAGCACATATATTGTATCTTTCATACTTCTCATAATATATTAGCTTTCAAGCTTCTTTTGCCTTTAACGTTCAGTTTCACTTATCATTTTTCTGTGCTTGTATTTGAATGACTGTCTCATTTCATTAAAGCTGAATTTGGTACTTGGAAATTGTCATCTTTTCACTTCATCAATTGATTAGGCTGTACAAGTATCATCCTTTTATGACATTGACCATTCATATGTACTGTCTATATATGTTTCTGTTGATGTTATGAGAATTGCCCACCATATATCTTATTCAAAATTCCTGAATAGAGATGGTTTAAAGCCTTGTCCATTGGTATATTTATGCATGTTTTGACTGAGTAAAACCTGTGTTAATCATCTGACTTGATCACAATTAAGAAATCATAAATTTACCAGGCATCTTCAATTTGCAACCTATAAGAGTTTCCTGGAGAGTTAACATTTTGGCGTCATTGCCGGGGAGAGGAGATTGAAGCTCAACTTCCTTGGGAAACGACATAGATCCAACTTTGATGATATACAAAGTGTGGACATTATCCTGGTTGTAATCATCTATCTGGTGAGTCCATTGGAACAAAGTGGCTTTGACAAGACCAAGTACCAGAGCAAATCCTCAAAGGCCACCAGTGACACCTGTTTCAGATCCTGAACAGATTATAAGGAGAGGAAGAGCTTCACAAAGACAGATTTCTAGATCTACAAGGGGAACCACATCAGTTACTTCTAGAGGTACTTCTTCTGTTTTATCAAGTAAGCCTCCCTTTAAATCTTCTTCCACTGAAGCATCTAGTTCTTAGAAAAATATAAGTGAATCAACAAATTTGAAAGTTGAGGAATATTCAACCACTTCTGCTGTTGTAGATCCGATTTCTGAACATATTGTCCAAACTGACTTAGCAAAAGAAGTCCTAGAGCCTATCAAAGAGGAGGAATTTTCCTCTTTCCTGAATCCCTTACAAACTGAGCTTGAAGAAAACTTTTCTCATATTCATACTAATTTGTCTGCCATCGAAAATATTTTGCAAGATCTTTTGGATAAACGTGAAGAAAAGTTGGCCTTATTACTTGGACAGTTTTACAAGGTTTCCTGTTTTCCCAATCAGCCATAAAATCTTTTTACTTCAATTCTTAGCAACTCCATTGGGGTAAACCCATCACCTTTACCACCACCTATACCTCCTCAGGTACAACCCAAACCATCAACATCTTCTTTTGCCTTTTCCATACCCATAGCCACCACGGTTGTCCCTTTGACTAAGATGGAAAAGATCCTCGCTGCCAGATATGCCCCTCTAAATTTTCCTAACCCCCTTCCTGCTATGCCTACTGGAGATTACCAAAAATACATGCCTAAGTTTACTAGAGAGGGAGACTTTATAGTTGAAGAACATTTAGAGGCATTTTACAGTTATGTTGAGAACATAAATATTGAGAATGAGGATGTATGGACTAGGGTTTTTGTGCAAAGTTTAGATGGTCAAGCTAGGAAGTGGTTCAAAGAGTTACCTGTTGGATCAGTAGTTGACATTGAAGCTCTAGATGAATTATTTTTGAAGCATTGGGGAGAAAGAAGAGACCATCTCTATTACCTCACAGAATTTGGTAATATGAAGAGAGAAAATGGTGAGTATGTTTCAAATTTCACAAAAAGATTTAATAAAATGTTTGGCAAATTCCCTGTTGAGATCAAACCTACATATACTTCAGCCAGAATCACTTATGCAAATGCTTTTGATCCCGATTTTTGTCTTCATCTTAGAGAAAGAAAATCTGCTTCTTTATCACTCATGCAAGATGTTGCTCTTGAAGTTGATTCTAATATTGTTGCATCTCAGATACTTAAGGGAAAAATGGATAGAAAGAAGCAAACTACAACCCCTTCTTCTTCATCAGAAACAAAAATGGAAAAAATGGCCAAGATGTTGGACAGCTTAATATCTGAAATGTCTAAATTGAAAATTCAAGGCCAACAACCTGCAAGAGGTAAAGGACCAAATGATTTTGTTCCTATAAACCCTAATACTTTCCCCTACAGAAGAAATAACCCACAGGCTCAGATCCTCCAAAGGGATAAAAATCCAGTCGAAGAACAAAGAATCATAGCTCCTTTTCAACACGCTGTATTGGAAGAGGAACAAGAGCTTACTCAAGGATTAGGAGAAGAAGAAGACAATATAAATTGCATGGAAGAGGAAGTTGACCTCTCTTTCTTGACACAATCAGATTATGAGGAAGCCCTCATAAATGAACAGATCAATGAAGAATCCGTGTATTAGGCAGATGATCAAGGGGGTTATAATTTGAGGTCCAAATTTGCTGCTAAAAAACCTTTGATCCTTGCTCCCGAAAAGAAGAATCCTGTCCTTACAAAGCAACCTGTTTCTCTTGCAAAAAATATTGTTGCTCCTGCAAAACAGGTTGTTGCTCTTGCAAAACAGATCATTGCTCCTACAAAACAGCAGCAAAGGCCACTGCAACCTTCAGTCCATAATCAGATTCAGCTAAAGCTCCATGACAAGAGGTAAGAATTTCTGATAAAATGTCTTATTCTTTCAATCTTGAAGCAGAAATTCAGAAACTGAAAATCCCTTTTCCATTGATAGAGCTTATGAACCATAGATTAAATGCCTTTCCTGAAAAAACCAAATTTAAACCTATTTCTAGTTTTCCATTGGGCATGGAGTTATTTTGCAAAAACTAAAATAACAAAAAGAAAATTTCTTACAATTATAAGGCCTTAAAGCCCCAGATGAAATAGAGTTTCAGAAATTGCCCATTGACTGGGCCGCCAAACATTTCTTCACCTTCCAGACTGTGCAGTTTGAAAGTGTTGTTCTATTGCACTTGAGTTATCACAAAAGGACCCATCCATAGAGAATCAAATTTACCATGATTGCCTTTATCTTTCCTGGGGGCATCCCATTTTAGAACCCAATCTCCTACCTGATAACTTTCCACCTTTTCCTTTTTGTCAAAAGTATTTTTTATCCTTTTCTGGTGAGCTTTTGACTTTTCCACCAATTGTTCTCTAGTCTGCTGCAATTCAACCAAGTCGAGCATTCTTCTCACCATGTCATTTGGTTCATCCTATTCCTTCTGAAGGAACTTGGCTACTGGAAAAACTAGCCGAATTGGGAAAATGGCATCAGTACCATAAACCAATTTAAAAGGAGAAGTCCCTATGGATTTTTTATTGGTCACTCTGTCAGCCCAAAGAGCAAACTTTAGTTTAGAATCCCAGCTCTTCTGATTTTCTTCCAATAGCTTTCTGATGATTCTAACTAGACTCTTATTGGATGACTCAGCAAGACCATTGCCTTGAGGGTAGTAGGGAGTAGAGTGTACCAATTGAATGCCCATTGATTCACACATGTCAACCAAGGCCTTATCTTTAAAAGCTGGTGCATTATCAGTTACCGGTCTTTTTGGGCAACCAAATCTGATAAAGATGTTTTCATAAAGAAATTTCATGATGACTTGATGATTGGATTTTCTTGTGGGAATTGCCTCTATCCACTTGGTAAAATAATCAGTGGCTACTAGGATCCATCTATGCTGCCCACTAAATGAAGGATTAATCTCACCTATAAAATATAGGCCCCATTGCTGGAAGGGACCGTTAACTATGATAGGTTTTAGGGGCAAAGATTTAAGCTGTTGTTTTCCTGCGAATCTTTGGCATTTGTCACAAGACTTTACAAAGGTGTATACATCAAAGAAAAGAACAGGCCAACAATATCCAGCCCTTAGAATCTCATGAGCTATAGTTTTCCAGTAATGATGGCCTCCACATACACTTGAATGAAAATGATGCATGACTTGAACTGACTCTTCCTCATCTAGACATCTCAGCAAAACACCAGAAGGATCTTTCCAATAAAGCAGACTGTTACTTATGCAAAACTTGATAGATTTAATCTTAAGAGCTCGTGCTTGAGTTGTGCTAAGTTCAGGAGGAACTTCTAAATTTTGCAAAAAATGAATAATACCTGAATACCACTCGCATGAAAACAAATTCTCATCCACTTGTTGATTTTCATGTTGCCCTTCTACTGCTACTTCTGTCTGCAAATTTTCTGAACTTATCCCGATGAAATTTATGTCAAGTAGCTCACAATTTTCTTCAGCCATAAGCTTAGCTAAGCCTTGGTCCTTTACTAGCTTGGTGGGTTTCACTTCTATATCAAATTCAATCAGCTTAGCAATCCATTTGGCTTGCTTGCCATCAATGTCAGGTTGAGTTAAAACATCTTTCACCGAAGTTGAAGATACGTAAGCAATGACCTTTGTATGTAGGATATAAATTCTGAAAGCCTTCAATGTCTTGATCAGAGCATAAGCCTGTTTTTCTATAGGGTCATATTTTAGTTCAACATCCCTCAATGTTTTGTTGAAGAAGGCAATTGGGTGATCAAGACCTGCATCATCTTTCTACAACAAGACTGCTGCCATTGTATCATAGGAAGCAAAAGAGAAAATATAGAAGCTTTTGGTGAGATCTGGACTAATTAAAGTAGGTGCTTCCATGATAGCCTGCTTAATAGCTTCAAAAGAGTTTCTTGCATTGTATGTCCATTTAATTTCAGATTCCTTCCTCAGCATGGAAGTTATGTGTTTCACTAAATTAGAAAAATTTGGAATAAATCTCCTGACAAAGTTAATTTTACCAAGGAATGATAGGATTTCTTTCTTTGACCTTGGTATGGACAGTTTCTGAATTGCTTCAACCCGAACTGGATCAATCTGTATACCCTATGCTGAGACTATGTGACCTAGGAGTTTGCCTTCCCTGAGAGCAAACTGAGACTTCTTATAGTTCAGAGATATTCCAAACTATTTGCATTTCAGAAAAACCTTTTTTAGGTGCTGCAAATGTTCTTCATAACTGTTTGAGTATACAGTGATATCATCGAGATATATGAGGACAAACTTGTCTTTTAATCCCATAAAAGCTATGTCCAGGGCCCTCTGAAAAGTAGCCCCGACATTCATCAGCCCAAATGGAATCTTGGCATACATGAAGGTACCCCGGGGAGTGGTAAAAGCTGCCTTCTCCTGATCATCGGGGTGTACATAAACCTGGTTATAACCAGAAAAGCCATCTAGAAATGACATAACACTAGCTCCTAAAACTCTTTGCAACAGATGCTCCATCTTGGGCAAGGGGTAGTTGTCTTTCTTGGAGCATTTATTCAAGTTTCTAAAATCAACACATAATATGACCTCACCATTTTTCTTCCTCACTATTACTAAATTTGCAATCCATTTAGAATATCTCAGGGGAATTATGATTTTAGCATCAAGGAGCTTTTTGATTTCTTTCTCAATCACAGGTAACAAGAGAGGACTGATAGGTCTTAACTTCTGACTGAAAGGGATGGTGTCCTTCTCCCGAGGAATTCTGTGTTGAATGATATCTTCATCATAGGTTTTCATATCACCGTATTCCCAAGCGAATACATCAACAAATTCTTTCATAAGACTGCAATATTCTGACCTCTGGTCAACGATCAACTCAATAGACGAATTTATGAATTTGGGATGAGTTTGACTGCCTATATTATGCTCTTGAACAGTAGGGTCTTTCTCTTTTTTCACAGGTTTGAAGGGGACATCATTATGGTCAAAAAGCTTCTCAAGAGGTACTAGACCTCGAGGTATATGATTGCTTAGCAACTGGACAATATCATGTTGACCCATTTTCCCTTTCAATTTAGACTTCTGGGATTCCTCTACATTTAGATTTTCTTGGTCAATATGCATATCAGAAAATTCATCAACGACCTGAAGAAATCTACTAAGTTCATCATCATCCTCAAAGACTTTCCAAAATTTGACATTATCAGGTAGGGATGGCCTATACTTGACTTAGATTTCATAGTTCAATTTAGGAGGCATAGGAGGAATGAATGTACTGGCAGAGACAACAAGGGAATCATCTAGGTGGTTCATCGCTCTAGGTATATAAGAAATGTCAAAAATCATAAAAGAATCTCTAAGTTTCCATACCTCATCTCTGTATGCTTTTAGCTTGACATTCTTTGCTTGAAAATTGTTGTTCACTTGTTGTATGATGAGCTCTGCATCTCCAAATATCTTCAGGCACATGATTCCCATTTCTTTGGCAGCCTTTACTCCCATCGACAAAGCCTCATACTCTGTTATATTTTTAGTAGTCTTGAAATCTAGTTTATAAGACAAATGCATAGTCTCTTTTGAAGGAGAGATCAAAACTACACCTGCACCTGTTGAGGCTTGAGAATTAGCACCATCAAAAAACTTGCTCCAAACAGAGGTGGTTACTTCTTCAAATTTCTGAAAAGTAGGCTTTGTAAGATGCAACGGTGTTGGCTGAGAATCATCTATTTGTAGAATACATGACCCAAAGTCTGTGTCCAATGCAAAGATAGGATGATTTATAGAATTCTTTTCGTTGTTGATGATGTAGGCAAGCTGATTTTCTCTGTAGAGTCTTTTAGTTTCACCTCCAAACATTGGTATTGTAGCATAAGCAAGATCCATATGTATAGTACCTCCTATCCTTTTACTCCATGAACGAGACAAGAGGAGGCCAAACTTTGGTGGGATATCAGAAACCACTACATCCATCACTATGCTTTTCGAAGGTAGCTGAGAGAGCTTTATTACAAGGTCTTTGATGAGGCCTAGGCATTTGACTTTCCTAGAGTCAAAAGAGAAAAGATCATGGTAGGTTTTTGTGATGTTAAGTCCAAGTTCATCCATCATTGTTTTTGGCATAAGGTTATGGGATGCTCTGGAGTCTAGCAAGCAATTGTGAAGTATCTTGTCATGTATGTTCAGGGATATATAGAAGGGTGGACAAGACTCATCCAATTCTTCAACCATAGGACCTAGGGTTACTGAGGGCTTATCATCTTGCAGATTTACAAAGTCAGCATCTACGGGAGTCTTTGTTTGAAGGGATTTCAATATAGATGACTTGAAGGAATCATTCTTCATAAGCTCTATCAATGGAAAAGGGATTTTCAGTTTCTGAATTTCTGCTTCAAGATTGAAAGAATAAGACATTTTATCAGAAGTTCTTACCTCTTGTGATGGAGCTTTAAGCTGAATCTGATCATGGACTGAAGGTTGCAGTGGCCTTTGCTGTTGTTTTGTAGGAGCAATGATCTGTTTTGCAGGAGCAACAACCTGTTTTGCAGGAGCAACAATCTTTTTTGCAAGAGAAACAGGCTGCTTTGTAAGGACAGGATTCTTCTTTCCGGGAGCAATGATCAAAGGTTTTTTAGCAGTAGGTTTGGACCTCAAATTATAACCCCCTTGATCATCTGCCTGATACACGGATTCTTCATTGATCTGTTTATTTATGAGGGCTTCCTCATAATCTGATTGTGTCAGGAAAGAGAGGTCAACTTCCTCTTCCATGCAATTGATATTGTCTTCTTCTTCTCCTAATCCCTGAGTAAGCTCTTGTTCCTCTTCCAATACAGCGTGCTGAAAAGGAGCTCTGATTCTTTGTTCTTCAACTGGATTTTTATCCCTTTGGAGGATCTGAGCCTGTGGGTTATTTCTTATGTAGGGGAAAGTATTAGGTTTTCTAGGAACAAAATCATTTGGTCCTTTACCTCTTGCAGGTTGTTGGCCTTGAATTTTCAATTTAGACATTTCAGATGTTAAGCTGTCCAACATCTTGGCCATTTTTTCCATTTTTGTTTCTGATGAAGAAGAAGGGTCTGTAGTTTGCTTCTTTTTGTCCATTTTTCCCTTAAGTATCTGAGATGCAACAATATTATAATCAACTTCAAGAGCAGCATCTTGCATGAGTGATAAAGAAGCAGATTTTCTTTCTCTGAGATGAAGACAAAAATCGGGATCAAAAGCATTTGCATAAGTGATTCTGGATGAAGTATCTATAGGTTTGATCTCAGCAGGGATTTTTCCAAACATTTTATTAAATCTTTTTGTGAAATTTGAAACAGACTCGCCATTTTCTCTCTTCAAATTACCAAATTCTGTGAGGTAATAGAGATGGTCTCTTCTTTCTCCCCAATGCTTCAAAAATAATTCATCTAGAGCTTCAATGTTAGCTACTGATCCAGCAGGTAACTCTTTGAACCACTTCCTAGCTTGACCATCTAAACTTTGCACAAAAACCCTAGTCCATACATCCTCATTCTCAATATTTATGTTCTCAGCATAACTGTAGAATGCCTCTAAATGTTCTTCAGCTGTAAAGTCTCCCTCTCCAGTAAACTTAGGCATGTATTTTTGGTAATCTCCAGTAAGCATAGCAGGAAGGGGGTTAGGAAAATTTAGAGGGGCATATCTGGCAGTGAGGATCTTTTCCATATTAGTCAGAGGGACAGCCATGGTGGCTATGGGTATGGAAAAGGAAGAAGAAGATGTTGATGGTTTGGGTTGTACCTGAGGAGGTATAGGTGGTGGTAAAGGTGATGGGTTTACCCCAGTGGAGTTGCTAAGAATTGAAGTAAAAAGATTTGATGGCTGATTGGGAAAACAGGAAACCTTGTAAAACTGTCCAAGTAATAAGGCCAACTTTTCTTCACGTTTATCCAAAAGATCTTGCAAAATATTTTCAATGGCAGGCAAATTAGTATGAATATGAGAAAAGTTTTCTTCAAGCTTAGTTTGTAAGGGGTTTAGGAAAGAGGAAAGTTCCTCCTCTTTGATAGGCTCTAGGACTTCTTTTCCTAAATCAGTTTGGACAATATGTTTAGAAATCGGATCTACAACAACATAAGTGGTTGAAGATTCCTCAACTTTCAAATTTTCCGATTCACTTATATTTTTCTGAGAACTAGATGCTTCAGTGGAAGAAGATTTAAAGGGAGGCTTACTTGATAAAACATAATAAGTACCTCTAGAAGTACCTGATGTGGTTCCCCTTGTATATCTGGAAATCTGTCTTTGTGAAGCTCTTTCTCTCCTTATAATCTGTTCAGGATCTGAAACAGGTGTCACTGGTGGCCTCTGAGGATTTACTCTGGTACTTGGTCTTGTTGAAGCCACATTGTTCCAATGGAGTCTCCAGATAGATGATTACAACCAGGATAATGTCCACACTTTGTCTATCATCAAAGTTGGATGTATATCGTTTCCCAAGGAAGCTGAGCTTTAATCTCCTCTCCTCAGCAACGGCGCCAAAATGTTAACTCTCTAGGAAACTCTTATAGGTTGCAAATTGAAGATGCCTAGTAGCTTAATGGTTTCTTAACTGTGATCAAGTCAAATGATTAACACAGGTTTTACTCAGTTAAAACATGTATAAATATACTAATGGACAAGGCTTTAAACCATCTATGTTCAGGAATTTTGAATAAGATATATGGTGGGAAGTTCTCATAACATCAACATAAACATATATAGACAATACATATGAATGGTCACTGTCATAAAAGGATGATACTTGTACAACCTAATCAATTAGTGAAGTGAAAAGATGACAATTTCCAGGTACCAAATTCAACTTTAATGAAATGAGACAGTCATTCAAATACAAGCACAGAAAAATGATAAGTGAAACTGAACGTTAAAGGCAAAAGAAGCTTGAAAGCTGATATATTATGAGAAGTATGAAAGATACAATATATGTGCTAATATCCAAAAATCGATCCTATCTTCATATGAAGCTTTGGGCTTTATAGCCTTTACAAGGACAGTTTCAGATCCTAAAAAATAGGTCTGATTTACTAAAAATAGATAACTACTAACAACATTCATAATAACCTAGGAAAACTCCTATTTTCTCGGTTGAGGATTCCAATTTTGCTAACTCCTTTAGAGTCTTTCGTAACCTGCAGAAGTCTTCGCTGGAGGGATCAATGCTGCTATTTGGCAAGTGGTCCAGCTATCTGCTGAAAATAGTGAGAAGGTTTGCTTCTTCTTCTTTGTTTCCATCTTCAAAACTTAGTCAGACCTTCAATATTTATTTATGTTACTTCCATCTTGTTATGGAGAATAATTTCAGAGAATAGATCTTCAGGAATCCCTATTCTGTGCGAAAATGACAATTTTCTATGATTTTTAGGGTTTAGGTAGCTAGTAGGTCTGAGCTTGATTTCTGTTAGCTACCAAAAGCTATGTTTCGGTGGCTAATGAACAATCTGACATGTTCGCCTAAGCCACCAAAACTGCAAAAACTAACCTTCCATTTTGGTAGCTTGAAGGATTTTTTCTTATGCGATAAGTTGTCGAAAATTGGGTTTTTGGTAGCTAATGAACAATCAACATGTTCGCCCAAGCTACCGAAAACTCTGTTTAATATCAACCTGCAAAATTTAGCAAAAATGTGTTTTCTGGCTTCTGTTTAATCCTTCTTCTGCTGCTTGGAACTTACCTCGTCCTGGGCTGAATCCAGAAAAGAAAAAATTCCCAATTTTTATTTCTCCTTTGCAGCTGCTTTGCTATTAAAAGTTTAATGAGGCCATGGTGAGCTAGCCTGCCTTGAATTTTGCTTGGCTTTGCCTGGACTTGGTGAGCCATCTTCGTTAGGCTTTTATGAAGATAGAAGGGTAGATTTAAAGGACTTCTTCCAGTGAAATTGTTCAATAATTTGAAATGATAGGTCATAACTCTAGAATATCTACCTTCACATGTAAAATAAACCAAGATGGCCTTCAGTAGGTGCTGCCAATTTTCCTCTAGGAAAGTCATGGGGATCTCTCTATTCCAGGTGATGTCCTTGTATGCAGGTTTTAGATATGATCTGAACTCAACATTTTTAGTGATGGTGGTTTTAAACCATCTTTCTCCTGTCCCTGGAATTTCTGTGGCTGCTACTATGAGGGTTTCATCCACTTGGAACCCTTCTATCCCAATTCGAGCTTTGTTTCCATCAAATGACAATGCAAATGTTTCTGCAACTTGATGATGAGAGTTTTGAAGCTTTTGACAGTAGTTGTAGCATCCCACGTTTTGAAAAAGCCAACATACTTCGGGATGTGACTCGAGATAACCAATATCGTTTAGCTCCTTCCTGAGCGTAGCTCCTCCAGTCTTCATTTTGGACCTAACCTTCTGTACCTATAATGAACAATTCGGGCTAAGGGAGGTAGGACTAGCGTAAAATTAGGAAAGTCTAGGTTCAACAAACGACAGAGGCGAGAGATGAGGGAAGTGTTTGGGTTACGCCTTGATTTTAGGGGAGATGGACTGATAGCTTTTAACCGACTTGGTAATTTCGAAAAACGGAGGAATTATGAACAATAGATTTGCAGGAGTGGATAGGATAGGTGTGATGTTTTTAGTGGATCTAGTATTAATTCATAATTGCACCGAATGCTTAATCATCAGCTCGCGATCCGCTGCTCTTTGTTCTTTTCGGCGATTAAGGAATGATGAATTCCCTTTAGATTTCACGTCTGAGCCCTTGATTAGACATCTCCACTGTTTGAAAACGACTTAATTTCGGTAGCCAATGATTTCACTTTTGACCACGTAAGCTGCTGGAAAAATGTTGAAAATGCTTCTGCTTTCAGTAGCTGTGGACAATTTTGCCTTTGAACTGTAAGCTGCCAGAAACTTGCTTTTCGGTGGCTAATGAACAACTATCGTATCTGCCTAAGCCACCGAAAATTGTTCCATGATACATGACACATGCCTTTCCTTTCGGTAGCTTGAAGAGTTTTGTCTTCCATACTATAAGTTGTCGAAAGTCGGGTTGTCGGTAGCTAATGAACCATCGCCAGGTCCGCCTAAGCCACCGAAACCTGTTTTTCTTTTTTGAAGAGAGAACAAGCTCTAAAAATGTTTCAAACTTTTATTACATACTTAAAACTAACTGAAAAAGGACCATCAATGAATATGATGAATAAAATTTATGAAGACCTCCTATCACCTAGAAAAATAAAATTGGCTATGCTATTTTGGGAGATAACAGGCTACATTAATTTTCTTCTTTTTCAACATCATTGTTATCTTATCTATGGTTCCTTTAATGTATGGAAGTGTAACTTTCATTATGTCATCCTTGTCATTTTGACTTATACAATGACCTATATGAACCTTTTGGATGATGTGTTTAATCTCTTTATCCTTGTATCCATTTCTTTTAAAAACTTTGAACATATGGTCTAGTTCTTCCTCTAGATGCTCATCACTTGATAACCTGACAACATGAGTTACTAATGTATTAATTACTCCACGTTTTTTCTGCTCGATGGTGGTGGGAGTTGACATGGAGGTACCTATATGTGTGTGTCTTCTATATACCTGGTAACTAAATGAACTGTCATCATTTCATTTAATGAGGACATCCATAAATGAAATAAGATTTTCCTCCTCCGCTCCACTATGAATTTTATATGTTCATCTATGTTGTTTAGATGGCCTAGAAAATTATTTAAATTTTCTTTGCCATGCGGCCAATTTGCATTGGTATCATCTATAAATATCATCCACCATTTAGGTTGTAATGAAGACGATTGAAGAGCCTTTCTCTGAAAGTGTTCCATGTAAATGGTAATCTTATCTATCTCCCCGTCATCTCAGTTTGATAGTTAGCAAACTACATATCGTTCTCAGTTTTTCCTTAGATTTAATTGTTGAACTTGATTCTCTTGTCGATTATTTTAAAGGCCTATTTTTGACATTTTATATCAGTTTGCCATTGACTAAAATAAAATATATTTTTCTTTACATATACCCATGCATGTTTCTTACCAATAAAATGTTTAAAGTACCATTTAGCATTACAACATAAACATTAATGTTTTCTTTTAAATTAGAAACACCATACCACACCCTCTATTCCATTCCTTTATGTTTCATAATGTTGTTTCAATTATTTGTCAATCTTAATAAATAAATTATGCAACCAAAATTGTAGCTTAAAATTTCTCAATAAAATATAGGATTCACAAATATAATATAAAATAAGAATCACTTTACACACTAATACACTATCAAAGAAAATATCTAATAATAACATGTTTACCTATTAAATTTTAGCTTTGATTGAAATTACATTTTACACACTATCAAAAAACAATCTATTAATGACATATTTACCTATTGAAATTACCTCTAATACCTCCATCTCATTTAGACTTATAAGATGCACAATAATAATATAAAATAAAAACCACTTTACACATAATACACTATCAAACAAAAACTCTAATAATAACAGGTTTACCTATTAAATTTTAACATTAATTGAAATTACACTTTATACACTAACGGTAAAAAAAACATAATAATAACATATTTACCTATTAAATTTTAACCTTTAAACTTAATTGAAATTACCTCCATACATTATAGTATTTTAACTTTTAAACTTAATTGAAATTACCTCCATACATTATAGCATCTCCATCTCATTTAGACTTATGTGTAATCTTACTCATCTTATATATTTCCTAATCCACTTCGTAACTATCAATATGTGAATTTCAATATTATCAGCTTTATGCCATCCACTACCAATGAAAATGTTTAGTCTCTTTCAATTGTCATATATAGAGTCAATTTACACATTTTAATTTTCATGGTTGGGATTTCACCAAACCCTCATGGTGTTGTTTTGTATGTAATCCACAAAGAATAGTTTCTTGTGAAGTGTTGGGGTTTGTGTTCATGAAACAAAAGAAATGGAAAGACTATGCATCGGGTAAGGAAATTGTCAAATTTGTATCCACATTACTATACGTAATCATACTTGTTTAAGAGTCTATATGACTTAATATGCTTTCCATTTATTTGGGTATGACATAGAGGCTTGTGTATGTACTAGGTCATAGTGCTTTGTATGTCACATTATAGTTAAATTTGAGGCGAGATGCTTGAGTATGACTATATCATAGTCTTATTCTATGTCACATTATGGTTAAATTTGAGATAAAGTTGTAAGATGACCACATGATTTGAATTTTTTTAATGTTTTATTTATAGATTAGGTGGTATTTTGAATTTAAATATACATTTCATAAATTTATTTTATTGTTGTATTTTTTATAAAGTATTTAAAGGGAAAATCCAGTTGGAATCATATGAGTGATTTAAATATAAATAAAAACTAAAATGAAAATTAAATTAGTATTCTGGATTTTACAAAGGTTTATTTGTGTTTACCTCATAACTTGATTTTAAGATATAGTTGTGTTGTTGCAACTAGCCATAGCTTAGTTGTAAAGAAATATAAGTTTGATTTTAAGATGTAGTTGTGTTGTTGCAACTAGTTATAGCTTAGTTGTAAAGAAATATAAGTTTTAGCTTACAGACATAAAGTAGGGGAGTTGTCCTCGGATGCGGGTGCTAACATGGGACTTGCCTCAGAAGGCAACACTGCTCACCCACCTGGCAGCGTGGTTCAACCACCTGGCAGCGGATCTAGGCAAGCGCCATTCCCCTGGCAAGATGGCAATCAAGCGAGCGACGGCGTAAATGTGAAGGATGATATGGTGGGTGGCATTGAAGCCAGTCCAGTTGTCGATGTCCTTTCTCATTAACTGGAACTCTTTGTCCATTATGCTCTCGCGTGTGAAGCCTCGGTACTCCCTCCTCAAGTCTCTCGAGATGACGGTTCGGCATTTCATCACCTACATTTGTTATCCGCTGCATGTTCCTGCTGCTGAGGGCTCTGCTCCGACTCTCATCACCTTTGAGCTCGATGTTTACGCCACGACTCATCTGCGGGGTACCTCTAGGTGTGGCCCTGGTCACGACGTCGGTCGGATTGCTACCTCCCCGAACAAGGACAAGAAAGCCATCAACAAATACGACGACAATGTTTCTACTTTTGTTCGAAGGTTGCTCGATGAATGGGAAGCTAGCCGAGTCTCTGACATTCTCGCATCCGACAGCAAAGGTAACCAAATAAATTACTATTGGTTAATCAAGAACATGTTGGGCACTCTAGTTGAAGAAATGTTGGCAAATTGGAACATGGCCAAGGTCTCCATTATGGACACCAGGACTCACCTCGTCCAGCTGGACGAAATGCTTGCAACCCTTAACTCTAGCTTGGCTGGTGGCAAGTACTCCTTCATCGGCAAAGCCACTCCTCACCGCGATTCTGGTCTTGAGGATCCTGGCATTAACATTGAGAGCCCCGAAGGTAAAGTAAGTTAACAAACTGAGGGCGTCGCCACGGCAACAGGAGCCAATGCTTCAGGGTTCACTTTGCATGAGTCACAAGGTGTTGATGTGGAGGTCTCAATCGCTATCATGGGCACCCCCTCTGGGTCGAACTCTCTTGTTGTGGTTATCTTACAAGGGGGCCCTCCCCCTGAAGCCTGCTTTCCTATTCCTACCATCATCGATTCTCTGCATTACAAAAGAATCCGGAAATCCGACGGTGAAGCTTTAACTCCACGCAAGATGGATCCTCTGCCGCCCAAACTCCCGTTATAGAGCTAGGAAGAAGACTTCTTTGGCAATTGTCCAATCATGGAAGACATGCCTAGCCCACAGAATGCAGAAGCAAACACTTAGGATGGCTTTGGCTATCCCCAACTCTTACTGTGACGATCAACGTATCTGATTTTTTTGGTTTAATAGTCTACTACTATGTACTAGTTTGTTTTATGGACCGTTCTGTAAAGACTCCTTTCGAACCTGGTCCCTTTGGACGAGTTTTTTTTGCTCTATAGTTAAACTTCCTAGCATTTTTGCAAGTCTTGGGTGGTGTTCTCAGCACCCCAGACCACCTAGAATGGCTAACCAACTTGTAATTTTGGTTTCCCTTCTTTAAATATATTTTTGCAGTTTTACAAAAAAAAGGTAGGGGAGTTGTCAAATTCGTAGACCCAATTGACAACTTTAAGATTTCATTATGTTGTTGCAACAAATTATAGCTGAATTGTAAATAAATATAAGTTTTAGTTGTGTTATTGCAAGTAGTTAAAACTTGCAAACAAAAATCTAGGTTTTAGTTGTGTTGTTACAAATGATTACACCAAATTCTAATGTCCATAAGAGTAAATCCAAAAAAAGTTGTATTTTACCATAATTTACAACATCAAATCACAAAACTAATGTGATAATTGTCACACCAAGAACCAAATAAAGTAACAATGAGTAATAATCGTCACATAGATTTACATCTACTTTATGTAATCCATTGCGCATGAAGAATGTTTAGTTTTTTTAAAATTGTCATATATAAGTCAATTTAGATACACATTTCAATTTTCATGGTTGGGAATATTGTATGTAATCTACAAAGAATGGTTTCTTGTAAAATGTTTGTTTGTGTTGAATTCAATTCATGAAACACAAAAAATGAACAAGCTTATAGACTGTAGGGGAGTTGACAAATTCGTAACACACTACTACATGTAATCAAGCATGTTTAGCAGTGTATATGACTGAATATGTGTGTATGGACTATATCGATTGCAAAGCATTAAAAAATATGCACTTCTTCAAATAGTCACTTGGGCTTTAAAATTCACAAAAATTATTAAGTCATTCAAAGTCTGAATTATTTGTGTGTTTTAATAGATTCTTTAAAAAAAAAAATTATTACAAATATTTATGGGCATGTTTTGGTTTTAAAAGTGATGGAAGTAGTATGGTCTTTTTAAGAATGACCTATTCTATCATCGTGACTTTACACCTTATTGGGGTAAATCTACTTTGGTAATGTCATTTTACACATTAAAACACCTTTATTTTAAAAGCATTTTGTGCTATTTTGAAGTTATAATAAACATGAAATATATATATATATAAAAGTTAAAAATTTGATTTTGAGGTATGTATATTATTATAATTAGATTAAAGGGAATTGAATTACTTGTTGGATGAAATAAACAATAAATAAAGTAAGACCAAATTCTCTATGTTAAGGAAACACTTCTTGCTAATTACTTATGTTAAATATTTGAGGTTAGTTTTCAAATAAAATTGGAGAAAATAATGTCCATTTTAGAAAACGAAGAAAATTACAAAATAATAATAAAAGACTTCATGGTCAACAAATCCATGAAATCATTTAACCGAGACAAAACATGTTTTATGATTTTACTTGAGGAAAAATTAAGCATGGAAACTTCTTGAGTGCTTAACTTAGTTGAGAACAATGGAGGTACAAAGAATAAAAGATTTCCATAGTTAAGAATCTCAGCATTCTTCCTCAACATTCACTAAACCTTTTTTTAGCTATAAAATCTCAAAGCTTGATGTTTTTTTAGGTACTCATTTTCTCGCTATGGTTTCTAATTGCTTATAAACTTTTGATTATCACAATTAACTTTTTTTCTACTTCACTCATAATGGTCTTGATGACTTGGCCCACTCTTTGAATCACCTCCTCTCTAAGGGGGGTGACCAATAAAATTTCTTTTGTCTGCATATGCATGCTTTGAAGAAATACATGCCCTACCTATACAAGCATTGGCTCATTGAATAACATACAAACGTGCTTGTTTCCCTAGCATAGGAACTTGAGTAACATGGTGATTTAAACCCTTTTTGTTCCCATGAGGTATTCCAAGGAAGTCATTGGCTCCCTTAACTTTTGTTTTCCATACTTAGAGGGTTTTGGTGAGGATGTGAGTACCCCCTCCAACATATGAGGTATTCCTAGCTAATGCTCGTTCACTAAAAGGGTATTGCTTTGTATTGTTTTTTTATTAAATACTTCTGATATTTACATAAACATATTTATAGACAAAGAGATCATAAAAGAAAGGTATATAAATCATAACCTATTTTGGAGACTAACTAAAGCATAAATGAAATCAAAATATACATAAGGCTCCATCTTTTTGGCATGCTTGATCAACAATGCACCCTTAGCTAACAAATGATGAAAAACCTCATCTTTCCATAAAGTAGAAAAAGCATTAAAAAAACTAATCTCCTAGTCAAACACATACTTGAACCTGAGTTTCCAAATCACAAACAAGGTAGAGAACCGTAAGTAGTGTTATAAGCCAGAGAGTGAGTCACGAATAAGAAATCGTTCATCTCCAAGCTATTAGAACAATATCACCATCATATGCATGCCATGGACCTTCATGTTGTTCTACCTAGTGTGGTTTGGCTTCATAGTGCATAGTCTGGGGAGTTTGTCCACATATTAGACTAGTGATTTACCAATAATGCCAAGTTTGTCCACAAGTGTGCCTATTTCCTTATTATGGGGTTGTTAGAAGTTAGTTAGGGTGAAATGATGACTTATCCACCAAATTTGGGCCAAAATATAGTCAAACTAGCTGTTGGGTGCTTCATTAATGGCCACCTCCAGCATTTATTACCACTCCTTGAACTAAGTTGGGTGCCTTATTAATGGCCACCTCCAGCATTTATTACCACTCCTTGAACTAAGGTGCCCTGATTCCCCTGTTTTAAGGAGTTGTCTTTGACCATAGGCACCCATACACAATATCTAGTCATTTTAACCCTTTCTTGGCTATTTTGGCCACTCCTTGGCCACCTAAATTCCACTCAATCCCAAACCACCTAATCCACCCTCATAATGGTACCTTTCACACTATTTTGACTAGCCTAACCTCCTGATGGTCCATCTATGTTCATTGAACCTCATTATGGCCCAATCTATGAGTTACACTTGGCCTCATGTCATTAATGGGTGAATTGGTCCAATCTAAGCCTCATTATTGTGAGTTACTCAACTTTCCACTAAGCCTCTCAATTTTGTCCCTTGAGAGCATCTATATATTGTACTAGCTTTTGCTCAACAATGCATAATGGAAATAAAGCTCTAGAGTGAATTTCTCTAGTTTTGTCTCAATATTCTTCTTCTCATATTTATGCTATCTCTTGAAATATTCTAAGTGAAGTTGTTATTGAATCTAGATCTATATCTATGTTTGTTCTGTCACATGTATAAGATCCTAGAGCTGTGATTGGTGTGCATTCCAAACTTTCACATGGTATCAGAGCTAGACTGATTCAAAGCAATTTCCATATCCTTTCTTGAGTGCTTTTTGCAGGTTCTTACAACAACTTCAATATGGATTCGAAAGTTGTTCCTCTCCTCTCTCCATTCAACTATTCAGAGTGGAAAGAAAAGATGTGTGCATATCTCAAGAGAAAATGTCTCTTTGATGTGTCCATTGGTGCTGTGAGCGAGCCAGAGTCTTATGAAGAGAAGTGTGAATGGCTCAATGATTGTGATAGAGCATATGGAACCATGTGTTTGGCTATCCCTCCTAGAATGCATTATCTCATTGATTTTGTTGAGTACCCATTTGAGCTTTGGATAAATATAGGTAAAGCTCTTGGCATGCAGAAAGAAGATATTAGCTATATGGAGATCAAGCAAATGGACACCTCCTCATGTGTTCTCCCTCCAAAGGTCTCGATCTCATGCATTTCTCAAGAAGTTGTTCAAATTGAAGAAGAAGAAGAGACGTCTCTCCATTCCACTTCTTTCTCCTCTATATCTTCTATTACGAATGTTGAAGATGGGTTGTTGATTGGTGATCATAGTGAGTCTTCTCTAGAAGAGGTTCTTTCTTCATATGAGAGTATTGGTTCGAAAGATGATCAAGGAGAAGCTTGGAAGTCAAGTGAAGATCTCTCATTGCTTCACACTCTTTTGCTTCCTATATATTCCTACACCATGACTAGCAAAATTTATTCAAGTTCATTTGAAGATGGAGAAGCCTTAGCCATCACATTGGAAAACTTAGGACTCTTGTTCCATTTTCTTGGAGCTGATTACAACTCTCTTGGTTTGATGTTGATGCTTCAGGATCCTTATGATTCGCTTGGGGTCACTTATTCTCAAGCATATCAAGTCTCTTTTGGACCTGGCACCCTGTTTGGTTCGAAGTTCAAGTCTAAAGAGCACATGCATTCGCTCTACTATCAGTGTTACTCAGTTGTTCTACATGGATTCAGTTTCCATCATGCAGCTATACATGTACATGATCTAGTTGAGCACATTCCTCTTCTTCCCAAGAAGAAGGTTCCTCTAGACATATGAACAAGTTCACACCTACTTGTGTTTTGGAGTAGTTTATTTTTGGCGTCTTTCATGTCCATTTTAGAGGGAGGATTTTCCCCATGTAGTTTTGCCTCTTTCCTCACTTACATGGATGAATAAATTGTAAAGGGTGACCATAAGCCTTTATTGCTTGGGCCCTATTTCTCATGCTCACTACCATTTTGTCTTAAGGGGGGGTGTTAGAACAATATCACCATCATATTCATGCCATGGACCTTCATGTTCTTCTACCTAGTGTGGTTTGGCTTCATAGTGTCCAGTCTAGGGAGTTTGTCCACATATTAGACTAGTGGTTTACTATAAATGCCAAGTTTGTCCACTAGTGTTCATATTTCCTTATTCTGGGGTTGTTAGAAGTTAGTTAGGGTTAAATGATGACTTATCCACCAAATATGGGCCAAAATATAGTCAAACTAGCTGTTGGGTGCCTTATTAATGGCCACCTCCGGAATTTATTACCACTCCTTGAACTAAGGCGCCCTGATTCCCCTGTTTTAAGGAGTTGTGTTTGACCATAGGAGCCCATGCATTGTATCTAGTCATTTTGACCATTTCTTGGCTATTTTGGCCACTCCTTGGCCAACTAACTTCCACTCAATCCTAAACCACCTAATCCACCCTCATAATGGTACCTTTCACACTATCTTGACTAACCTAACCTCCTCATGGTTCATCTATGTTCATTGAACCTCATTATGGCCCAATCTATGAGTTACACTTGGCCTCATGTCATTGATGGGTGAATTGGTCCAATCTAAGCCTCATTATTGTGAGTTACTCAACTTTCCACTAAGCCTCTCAATTTTGTCTCTTGAGAGCATCTATATATTGTACTAGATTTTGCTCAACAATGCATAATGGAAATAAAGCTCTAGAGTGAATTTCTCTAGTTTTGTCTCAATATTCTTCTTCTCATATTTTTGCTATCTCTTGAAATATTCTAAGTGAAGTTGTTATTGAATCTAGATCTATATCTATGTTTGTTCTGTCACATGTATTAGAGCCTAGAGTTGTGATTGGTGTGCATTCCAAACTTTCACACAAGCAATGTCTCCCTCTAGTAGAGCTTGTTTTGGAACTAGTAGGGATGTTGGTCCTCCACAAAGCTCCAACATTGCCTGACAATCTTGAAATCCTAAAAGATGTGTTTGACCATCTCTAGACGCTAACACCCTAGGAAATGGCTATCCAAGAGGTCAGACTTGGCCAACCTATATTTGGATGGGACCCAAGTCTGATAGATAACCAACCACACAAACATGTGTGTCATATATTAAAGCAGCACCAACCAAACTATGCAATCGATGGACCCACTGAATATTTTGGTCTGAGAATGTCCATCCCTCACTAAGTACATGTAAAAAGAGGGGTATCTAATGAAATACTAAATACAAATTAAGGGAGCCATACTGCAACAATGGGACTCCAAAACTCCACCACCAATCCCACCAAAAAGGCCCAAGCATAAAAATATTCATTTTAAATAGCTCAGACTATGACATAATATTAGGAAACTCCATGATCAAGGAGCAATATGAGGTAAGTATTCCATACTCATGTGAAAGACCTCTACACGCCTTTCACGATTGAGCCCTAGATGCCCATAGGTTCCACCAATGAAATATACCTTTACAACTCAACCAATCTTCCTAAAAAATAAACATCTCTACCACACACACCCAATGGTCCCACTAGCTCCAAATCGGAGGATAGGCAATGTCCCATCAAGCTTAGTTACGCACCCACTTCCAACAAACCAATCTAGCTACCAATCTCCAGGCCACCTAGATACTCCTAAACAGGATGGATCCCTAAAAGTGAAACAGGGATGGGGAAGAGATTATATCACATAAGTTGGAGCCCCCTCACCCTACCCAAATGTTTAGCTGGAAGAACCTAATGCCAAAAAAAAACCACCAAGGCATCAATCCCTCCAAGCATTGAACCACACATTTGGTTGCCAAAATACTGCCTTAAGTCACCACATCAATAATCAAGCCCAGTCCTCCTTCCTTAGGCATCATGCAAACATCCCAAGAAACAAAGGATAAACCATATATAAGCTCTAAAAATATACTCAAGTCATCTGAATTATGCTCTATTGGGAAACCAACAAGACACATGGTACACATGCGAGGCTTGGACAACATGCGAGGCTTGGACAATATGGCCCACTACTGTCAAATTTCTTATGAAGGGAAGATACTTATGATGCCAAACATGAATTTTACTCTATAATCTCTCAAAACACTAATCCCACATAGTTACAAGAGCTAAACCTATACCAAAAGATATGCCAAGATATCACACAATCATACCTGGATAGATATACCACCAAGCTGTCGAAATCCATCATGAAGGAGAATCCACCCCAATGATCCAAAAGCCGATTTCATGAGGATTGACAATGATGTCGATAGCCCTGCAAAAAGTGTTCAAACAAGGGAGGGTCTTTTCAATAGATTCCTCATCAACTCAAACCAATAAAAGGGATTCATCCTCAAAATGGTTGTTAACCATCATAGCACTATTCCTCTTATCTATCTTGTAATCTAATCTACTCCCAATAGGTACACTAGAGCATCTGCAGTCAACACATACAAATATGGTGTTGGTAGGAAGCCTTGTGTAATGGAATGATGCAAGGCAATCCAAGGGGACAATGCTTTGTTGATAGATACAAGAGTGGGAGCATTCGAGAATAGTGTGTTCACCATTCCCTTACATTGAGATCCAAACCCTAAGCAAGTCAACATCTCATAGATGAAGGACTTATCCACTTGGTCATACACTTTTTCAAAACCTATATTCAACATCATGCAATGTTGTCCTATCTCCCTAACCCACTCCATAGCCTCCCATGCCAAAGCTATTGTATCAAGGATAAACCTCCCCTGAACAAAACCAATATGCTCCTACCGAACCACATATTTGGAAACCAATTTCACCCTCAATGCCAAGGCCTTGGTCATGATATGAGAAGAAACAGAGCACAAGGTATTGGGTCACCAAGCTCCAATGGCATCATGAGCCCCATTCTTTGGAATCAACTTAATTGATCCCTAATTAAGATTCTTAGACAGACAACCAAAAGAGAAAACTTCATAAACCAAACAATAGACGTCCTCCACAATGATGTCCCAAATGGACTTATAAAACTCACATGGTAAACAGTCCAATCCATGGGATTTACCATTCTTCATGGACATGAGAGTTGCATATAAATCCTCTCGAGTTAAAACCTGATCCAACCTATCCCTATCACCAATAAACACCTTGTGAGGAATAACCCTACAATAGGCATCTTGAGAAGCCAACACACGATCTAATAGAGTATAGGGCACAAAAATATACTAGAAATGGTCACTAAATATACTATGAACCTCAACCGAATCCTCCACAAGGGATCCATCCACTCTATGGAGACCAAGTACCCTATCTACTACAACCTTCATTTTCAAGAAAACAAAGTAGAACTTAGACCCCTCGTCACCATCCTACATCCACTGCATTTGAGAACATACCCTAGCTCTCCAATCATTATACTCCTCCCCACGCTTGACCATAATATCCAATTTGGTTGATTCCTCTCGAAGAGTTACAATATGAATGTCCTCTTCAAAAAAGATGTGAACCTTTTCCAACCTCTATCAAGCCATCATCCTACCCCAACCTCTCATAAACCTAATAGTGCGCCTAATAGTTGCTTCCCACAACATATTCCAACCTTGCACACCCATCAATCGATGGGAAAGGTTCCATACCCTCTGAATAAGGCATTGAAAATACGTCAAATCCATATGCAACACATTGAGTTTAAAAACTAAAGACATCAATACATCCGACGACGATCCTATAGAGACCATTGACTGGATAGATAGGTGATCCAAACTAGTCGCATCCATCAGAACATCCATTGGGAAAAGCTTTCCTAAGAGCACTATCTCTTCCTTGGGCCCATAGAATCAGTGTCTAACCGCACCTGAACTCTAGCCTATCATTGTATATAATTGTTCCAAGTGAACCACTACCCATAATCCAAACCCTTTTGCTTCCAATTGGGATTGAAAACTTGCAGAGCATCCTTGCATCTAAACCAAGCTTGCTTTTCCATACCGTTGATCATTGTTTTGTTACCACTACACATGTCTCCATTCCACTCAACCATGTTGAAATCACCTCCAATAATCCACTCGATTATTAGCAAAGAAGAGGCCATCTAGGCCTATAGTTGACTCCTATAGATTGCACACGACCCTATATAAAGAGAGTGAGACACACATTTATCCTTTGGATCCAACCTTGAGGCCACCACAAAGCTCTATAAAGCAGGTGATAAAGCAACTAGAACCCCTCCACTCATCTAGAAATGATCAAAATCCCAAAATAGCCCATTCCAGCAATAATTCATTATGTTCCACAACCGAAAACCAACAGACTTGACCTGTCCTAGGAAGACCACAATCGATTGAAATCACTACAAACCTCTCTCACAAATTTCTTACGACCATGAATCGTCAACCCTCGCATGTTCCATGACAATAAGGAAATATTCATTCTAACATAAGATTATGGCCAAGGCTACTAAAATAGTTGGCAAACTCAAATCTCTCAAGCATGCACAAGTTCCATGACTAGACTATCACATTGTTGCAGGCTCATCTCACTTGCTGACTTATCTACCTAGGTAGGGGAGAAAATCACCTTCCTCTTGGAAGACTTAATCTTTCACCCTTTTTCAACCTCTATCTTGTGTGGATATCCATATGTTGTACCTTAACCTCTATCCCTTCACTTCTTGGCCAAGAAATCTTACGTTTCCCATTTTCTCCCTGTGACGCTCCCCATCACTAAAACCTCAAAAACACACTCGGAATTTTTTTTAAGTGCATGATAAAATCATACGCATAATAAGTAGACATGCCAATGTATGCATAATCGTAATAGCGGAAGCACATGCATCATTATGCCTAACAGCGATAATAGAGTCCTCTTCTCTTGGAGCTCATAGCCAATCTATAAATATTCCAAACATACACACACTTATAGAAGAGGGCATTTGGATACCCACACACGATACTTTGCATTAGGCCCATTATGTAACCCCCAGCTCTACAAGGAACCGATATCTAAAATAAATAAAAATCCAAACTTTTAGGCAAACTAACACTTATAGAAGAGGGCATTTGGATACCCACACACGATACTTTGCATTAGGCCCATTATGTAACCCCCAGCTCTACAAGGAACCGATATCTAAAATAAATAAAAATCCAAACTTTTAGGCAAACTAACACATTGACTTTAGTTGCAAAAGGACTCATATGTTGACCAATAAAACCAAAACCCAAGTTCATGATTATGCTTTTTAATGATAAAATAATCAATATCATACCTTTCTACTGATATTAACTTGATTGCATAAGTTCTTCTAACACTAACTGGTCACTAACAGAAAATTGCAACTTTTCTGTTTCAACAATTACAAGTTTTCTGCTGTAAAAACTGTCATCTACAGGAAATTACAAGTTTTCCCAAAAAACTTGTAAATCAAGTAGAAACTCATACTTGCACAAAGGATCTGAAAATTCGGTCTTGTGGGTTTTGTCTGGCGTTAAATCTAGTTGCTTAATCAACTCCTAGATCAGCCGAATCGACTACATAGACAAGTGACAAGTTGAATTGCAAGCTTTTCTGTTGCAAAATAATAATTAACAGGAACTTACAAGTTTTTCCAGAAACCTGTAAATTGAGTAGAAACTCATACTTACGCAAAGATTATGAAAACTCCATCATATGGGTTTTAACCAGCATTAAACCCGGTTGCTTAACCATCTCCCAACTCTGTCAAATCGTCTAAGAGGATGGGTGGAAAGTCTGATTTCTACCTACAGGAAACTCTTATTTGCTAAACTTGCAACAATTCAGCTACAGGAAATGGTTTTCAGCGTTGCATAAACATGTTCCAACTATGGATTCTTGACTCGATCATAATATCAATACACTTTTATTTCTCATTACAAATAAATTGTTGTGACCATTGAAGGTCATTCATGCATTTTGACAACCAATTAATATCTAGTATGGTTGTATATGCACTTTCAGTTAGATATTGCATTAAACAACTTGTTAAAAAGCGTTTCATACACAGTTTCATTAACCCATTCATCAAGCCATCAAACTATGTAATTTTCAGAATTCTACAATACATAAGTTAATTCTTTCCACTATAAATTTGCATTCACAGCCATGTTTGGAGTCCTTTCCAAGACAATTTAAAATGGAAATACTTCTAACTAACACTGAATATGCAACCCCAAAAATCAATCCATTTTTAAATTTGTTATCACGTGATTCAAAGAATTTAAAGCTAAAGGAGATATATTCACCTCAAACCCTTTAAGCATATCATATCCAAAAGGTTTAATTCTAAATGGGCTAAATCTAAATTTTGAGCTCGAGCAGGGAAATAAGCATTTCGAGCCATACATATGAACTTTTCTCAAGTGGATAAAGAACAGAAAATACATTGCTACAGGAAAAATATTTTCCGGATCATAACTTACAGCTACAGGAATTTTAGCACAATTTAGCAATCATTTTATGTGCAAGGTATTTAAGTTTCTTTGGCACATTTTGACAAACACTTGTATGCAAAGTGTTTAATTTTCACTGAGACATTATATCAAATACTTTGTGTACAAAGTCTAGAAATACATTCCAGCTGCATACAATTTCTACAAACCAGTTCCTAGTAGGAATTTTCACTCTTTTTAATTCTTTCAAATCCACAATTGATACTTATATTGCAAAATCTTAACTATTACAAACAATATTATGCAGCTACAGGAATTAACAGTTTACATTCAACTTAAATTTTCTTAACGGAATTTTAATAGCATTTGAAATGAAAATTTTCAACAAATAAACTTATCTGATATCTGAAGAAATTATGCAACTGACTATGCAACTGACTGTGGGGTTTCCACACTCCACTCAGCCATAGGCAACTGTGTTCATTAATTTGTCAAGACGGTTGCCATCTGTTGGCTTGGTTTTGCAACCAAGCTTGAGTGCTAGGGGTACCTATCAACAAGTGATAGCAGTTTCAAAGATTGAAAGCAAAAACAATTATTATAAATTTGAATCTAAACTAAACTAGCATGTGCATATAACAAATAAAATTTTCTGAAAATGATTCAAGAACAAGAAATAAAAAGAATGAGTATTATATTAAGATACCTCAAATGGTGAGGATTTGTGTTGAGCAACTTCCAAGGTGAGTAGCTCCAAGTTCCAAAGGTCTCTTCTCCAAGATAGCTACAATGGTCAAAAGCTCATGAGAGATTTTGACAGCATGAGGATAGGATGATGGATGGATGGAAAGTGAGGAACCCCTACCACATTTTTATAGTTTTTGGTGGTGGAGAATACCATTATGGTTTTGAGGAAACCAATGGTATTAACCAACATGGTTTAGGTACATTTTCCCTCCTTTTTCTTTTTTTGAATATTTTGAATATTTTTATTCCCTTTTTAATATTTTTGGGAATTTTGGACCATTTTTTAGGGTTTTTTTATGCTTTTTGAGGAAAAATATTCATTTTGAGTGGAAAAAGGGGTGTATTAAGGTCTTTTGGTGACCTTTTGATGGCTTTAGAGGCTCAAATGGTGAAAAAGTGGACAAATGGGTCATGTGAATAAGGAAATGAGCTAGTGAGCACTTTTTGGGTGTTAGCAGATTGCCTCCTGATGTGTGAGGGCAGGATCTCATCGTATGGCCGATAGATATCATAGTTCTTTTGTCTTTTTTCTGGGGTTTGGGGAAGAGAAGAGACCGATTGGAGATTGGATCCACGGCCCTTGGAAGCTGCAAAAATAAACAATATTACATGGCCTCAATATGAATGAGGAATAATCTCTGATAATGGACGAGGCGGGCATACCCATGCTCGTATCAAGACATATACATAACAATTAGTCCCAAGAAGGGGGACCTGAAAAATACATAAAAAATCTGCTGGTACATCATAATGGTCCAGAGGGGACATTATTTTTGGGATGTACTCATGAGCATAACATGACTGATCTCAATAACTGATACACTGGAATAAAGCATCAACCGCTCTGAATAAGGGCTCAGAAGGGTTGATGAACTGCTGAAACTGAAGGTGTCCAACATCTGTAGGGACTCAATGACTGTGAGTCATCTCTGAGGAGTATATGTAACTGTATACTCGAGGGAGCATAAAACTGGGGTACACCTGAATACTGTTGCCATGCGCAACCCAGATATCTATAGAAAAAATGTAACTGGTTGTTTCCATAGGTAGATTCTCAAATGTGGAAGAGTCAGGTGGTATCCGGGGTCTTCAACAAATAACTGAACGGACCAATACCCTGTGCAAGTCTCAACGATGCGATCAAGGTGTTGACGTCGAGCATGTGAGAAACAACCATTTGGAGAGGCACTGAGGACTCTTCTCGAAATGATTCGTAGGCACTCAACATAAATGGTGATGAGTCCAAGACATAGGGCTCTAGGTCTATCCTCTGGAATAAATTTGGTTGTCGTCGACAGAGGGAGACCAGCAACTAACAAGGCAATGATGTTTCCTTGATAGGAGCACGAGGTGTAGAACTGAGCTGTGGTAATAGTGATGGTAGGACTGACATACTTGTGGGGATGGGAAGTAACTGGGGTCATATAGTGGGTAGACTCAAACTTCCTTTGTTCAGAGCATGATGACATGGTTGACCTAGCAGCGTACGGAACTGACTTGTAGGTGCGGGGATCATAGCTTTTAAGGATTGAAGGGTATGTATTAATTGAGGGGACGAGTTGATGGGTGCTGTTGATGGATTCTCAGGGTGACATACTGCATAATACTCTAAACAAAGGCGACCAAAATGGGGAAGCTGCCATATGAGTAGACGTGATCTGTTGTGGCACCAAGAAGCACCATTGGGTCCTTCTTCGTAGTTTTAATGAGCTCCAAGAAGGGATAAAAGTGTGCTCTGAAAATGGTACTGTCCTGTGGATTTTTTGAGCCCAGGACTATTCGTGCTCATGAGTGCTTTCATTTTTAAGGAGTCTGAAAACGATAAGAAGACTCTGCAGTGGTTATGAGTACCGTCCTGTGGGTTTTTACGAGCCCAGGATGGTGATTGCTCGTGGTCGCTTTCATGTTTAGAGAGTCTGAAAGCAGTAATGGGACTCCATTGGTGTTCTTTTTCGTAAGTTAGTCTCCAAGGCCCGAAAAAGCATAAAATGATGCAAATGGAGAACTCTTCTAGCCGATGTGACTAGAGTATTCATTTTTCGTAATTAGTCTACAAGGTCCGGAAAAGGGGTAAACTTATACCAGGTAGACGCCCTTTCAGATACGTTTAGCGAGCATGAAAGGAAGCAAGGTTGCTCGGCGATCTTTTCATTGTTTAAGGAGTTAGAAAAGAGCTTAACAAAAACTCCCTAAGTGCCTTTTTCGTAAAAGGGATTGCTCAGCCCGAAAAATGGGTAAAATTATACCGAACAAAAAGGGAGTGATGAGAGTGAGAAAAGGTTTCAAGCTTCATCATGAGTGCGGAATACTGGATCCGGTGACATAAAGACTGTCAAAAAGGGACGACGGCCAATGTGGCCCGCAAATCGAGGTTATGAGTGGCATTTTGAAAAAATGCCCGAAAATGATGGGGGTGAGAGCGAGAAATGATCTCAAGCATCATTACGAGTGCGGAAAACTGAATCTGACGATATAACACTCGTAAAAAATGGACGACCGTCGATGTGGCACGCAAACCGAGGCAACGAGGGGGCATGGAAAAAAATGCCCAAAAAAACTGGGCGTGAGAGCGAGAAATGATCTCAAGCGTCATCACGAGCGCGGAAAATTGAATCCGGCGATATAAGACTCGTAAAAAACGAACGATGGCTGATGTGGCATGCAAACCGAGGTGACGAGGGGGCATGGGAAAAATGCCCGAAAAATATGGGCGTGAGAGCGAGAAATGATCTCAAGTGTCATCACGAGCACGGAAAACTAAATCCGGTGATATAAGACTCGTTGAAAACGGACGACGGTCAATGTGGCACGCAAACCGAGGGGACGAGGGCGTAAAAAAAAATGGTCGAAAAATGGACCTGGTGAAAACAGGAAAAGGAAACAACTGTCATGAAGTTCTCGCTGTGCTGATTCCAATGGTACCAACGGTTTGAGGAACGGACATCGTATGACACCGGAATGGTTGTTTGAAAAATGGTGGAATTTCTATAAATAGGGTGTGGGGCCCATATGACATGTCATTGTTACGTGTGAGTTTGGCAGAGCAATCAGAGCTCTTTCTTGATTTCCGGGAGATTTGACCGTTGGTTTTCGATTCTGCGAGTTTCAGGTAACCCTATTTTCCTTAGCCTTTTCAATTATGTCTTTTTTGGTTAGCGGCGGGCCCCCGAAGGCCGCGAAATTCCATGTTGACCTTCCAACATGGAATATCGCGGGTTTTGTGTCTTTTGCCGCGATGGACATCGCGGGTTTGAGGCTGACAGTCGCGATGTTCATCGCGGCTGTCGGGCTGAAACTCGCGATGTTCATCGCGAGTATGGGGGAGATAGTCGCGATGTTCATCGCGACTGTCTGTCCAATACCCGCGATGTTCATCGCGGGTTCTTGTATGGAAGCCACGATGATCATCGCGGCTTTTGATGGAAAAGCCGTGATGGTATTTTTTGATATTTTTTCTCTTGTGCTAAAAGTTTCTTTGTTTTTTGGCAGGATTTTGAGGAGACCATTGGTGTCATGGCGAGAGCGAGATATGGAGGAGGATTTGATGGCTCGGGTTCGGACTGATCAGGGGGTCCGACAGGCTCTGGCGGTGAGTGGACTGCTGAAGTTCGCTCAGATTCCACCGATGCGTTCAGTAGGGCCGCTACTGAACAAATTGGTGAGTTGGTGGGTTCCTGTAGAGGTTGCCTTTATTGTTGGGGGTGAGAGGTTGGAGATCACCCTTACCGATGTATATTTTCTTACCGGGTTACCTCGCTTAGGGGAGGTGGGGGATCTTCTGCTGAGGATCCCGGCGGGTGTGGACATGGAGGATCTCCCGGAGACCTTCTGTGTTCCTGGGGCGATTGTGCAGAACAACGCTCTGAGTTTGAGATCATTGCGGGAGTGGGACATGCGGGCTGTCAGGGCTTGTGTTTTGCGGGTGTTGGGTGTCGCGGCGCCACATCGTTTGTCGAGGGGACAAACGATGATGGTGGATTCTGTGTTGAGGGGGACCTACTATGCATGGGATCAGATGTTTTTGGCTGGTGTCCGGAGAGATCCGGACAAGGTCAGTGGGGAGGGGGGAGAGTTCTGCTATGCCTCCTTTTTGTGTTGTTTTTTCTTTGAGCGGGTACCGACTTTGCGACCACGGGTGTCGGTTCGAGATGGTATGGTGAGCGATCCGCGCATGGTGCGGTGGGGGCAGATGATGCCCCGTGGTGGTGGTGGTATCCGCGGGTTCTTTTCACAGGAGATGTATGAGCAGTGGGAGCATATCCCCCTACTGATTGAGGACTATCCATATGCTGGTATGGATTATCGAGGAGATCCAGAGATGCCTCGAGCCCAGGGACAGGCCTGGGGTTTAGATGGTATGTTTTGTGTTTTGTTCTCTACTATATCATTTTTTAGATGTGTTTGTTATGACTATAGTTAGATATTTATATGATGGATACTTGCGTGATTGTGCAGATGTTGGTCCTGTACCACCGGCCGACTATGTGGCTCGTAGGGGACGGGCGATGGTGGTTGTTCCACCTCCTGTAGCGGTACCGCCTCCGCATGGTCGAGGATTTGGGGCTCGCGGTCGAGGAGCTGGCCCTCGAGATGATGCTGTGGAGGGTGTCCGAGAGACACTGGATATGATTCTAGCAGGATTCCCAGAGGATGGGTGGAGGGATTTGGATCGGGACATCGTCGAGCGATGTTTCGATGCGCCTCGTGAGTGGCGCTCGATCCTGCTGAGAGCAGCGTTGTTGGCGGCTGAGTGGAGGGATGGGGCTCGACAGGATCAGGCAGGGTCGGTGGAGGGGAGGATTCGCTTACGAGATGATCCAGCGGGGCCGGCGGAGAGGAGAGTTTGGGCTCGGCATGATTCGACGGGGCCAGCGGAGGAGGCGTCAGAGGAGCCTAGGGACCGTGATGATTAGATGATATTGTATCTGCCCCCAAATGCTAATGAGCATATGGGAAAGCACTTTTTTGTACGGCTGATGTATTTTTTGTATATTGGGTGCTGAGGGCACCTATGACATGTTGTGACTATATTATGATGTATATATATATATATATATGATTTGGTATATAGTCGTATATGCACATGGATGCATTCATTGTCTTTTTGTTTGCCCGTGGAGGCATGTTTGATTTTCTGTATGCCCGTGGAGGCACATGTTATGCACCTGGATGCAACATTTTGATTTTGGTATATGCCCATGGAGGCACATGTTATGCACGTGGATGCATATTTTATTTTTGTATATGCCCGTGGAGGCACATGTTATGCACGTGGATGCATTTTTGTCATTTATGATATGGTTTGATTGGTGTGCCAGTCAAGAATGTTGTTGGCCATATGGTCTGCTACACTATTGAGATTCCTTGGGATGTGTGTAAATGAAATTGATTCAAACTGTCGAACCATTTGTTTAGTGCGCAAGAATTTTCTGAAAAGACAGGGATCGCGTACCTAGTAATCATTGTTGAGCTGGGAAACGAGGAGTTGTGAGTCCAAGAAAACGTTAAGGTGATGTATGCTCATTTGGAGAGCTGCGGCCAGGAGACCGGTCACGGCATCGTATTCAGCTTGGTTGTTGGTGGCGGCACCTAAACACACTCCGTTGATGTGGATCAACTCATGTGAAGGGGAATATATTACCCAAGCTGCGGAGGCCAGATTGGGGGACCAACGGCTTGCACCATCAGCGAAACCGATGTAGCAGAGTTGAACAGGATCCATCTGTGGTCATGCAGAGAAAACAAATATTTAGGTTTTTTGAATTTTTTGTGAAAAACAAAATAATACTGTACAATAATGGACGGTGGTGTCCATCAGGTTTACTATGGGTAAAATCGCTTGAGGTACAACCCGTTGCGTGGGTTGCGTAGGGGGTTGCCTTCTGAATCGGTCAGAATGTATGCCCCCTGTCCGAGGCAAGTGTGAATAATGTATGGGCCTTGCCACATGGACACAAAATTTCCTTTCCCGGTTTTGTCATGAGCCTGATCGTAGGCGAGGACAAGGTCCCCTTCAGTAAAAGTTCGTGGGTGGACATGCTTATCATAACTCAGTTTGGATCGGTTCTTGGCTGCTTCCATGGTTTGAAGGGCTGTGCGCCAATATTCATCGGCCTGCTCGAGGAGTAGTAAGCGTTGCTCGATTGGGGAAGTGTTCGGTAGGAGTTCAATGGCCATATGTAGGGTTGGAATCTGGCACTCAATGGGGAGGACGGATTCGACACTGTGAACTAAGTGGAAAGGGGTAAAACCGGTGGCGGTTTTGGTTGACGTGCGGTATGCCCATAGTGTCGGGAAGAGCATGTGGTGCCAATTTGATTTGTGTTTGTCTACAGTGCGCTGGAGGATGGTTTTCAAAATTTTGTTGATCACTTCGACTTGGCCGTTTCCTTGGGGGTAGTAAGCAGAAGAGAAATGGTGTTCAAATTTTAGTAAGGTTGATAGTTCTCTCCAAACGACGTCTTCGAAGTGAGAGCCGTGGTCTGAGACGAGTTGCTTTGGAACTCCAAAACGAGCGATAACATGGTTGAGAAAAAACCGTGCTGCAGTGTCGGCCTTGCAATTGTAAGTTGGCATGGCCTCCACCCACTTGGTGAAATAATCTATGGCCACAATAATGTGTTTGTGACCGCCGGCTGACGTGGGATTGCAATTGAGGAAGTCGATGGCCCATTTGCAGAATGGTCCGGCAGTGACGACTAGATGAAGGGGGCGGGTGGGGTTCTTGCTTTGGGGGAAAAAAGTTGGCAGTTTTGACAATGTTTGACTGCGGTGATGCAATCAGTAAATAATGAATGCCAAAAGTAACCTGCACGGATGATCTTTTGGGAGGTGGCCATGCTGGAGAAGTGGCCTCCGTAGGCACCGCTATGGCAATCATTAAAAACTTGTTCTGCCTCGTTATGAGATAGGCAGCGTCGTAAGATGGTATCGACGCCGTGTCAATAAAGTACATCGCCTAACAAGACGTATCGGGGGGCGTGGTGTCGTATACGACGGCGTCCGTCACGATCGATGTGGGGTCAAAATTTTTGTGTGCGGAGGTAGATTAAGATGTCGTCGTACCATGGGTCGTTAGACGAAATGATGAAAATGTGATCGTCAATGAGATCCGTTTGGATAGCGGGTGATGACGAAGAGGATGGGAGATCTGTGATGAGTTGAGCTAGTGCTAGGGCCTTAGTGCTCTTCGGGGTCTTGAAAGTAAGGTCATACTCTTGTAGGATAATCACCCATTTAGCTACGTGGCCTTGAAGAAGGCGATGCGTCAAGAGGTAAACCATAGGATTGGAATTAGCTACGACTGTGGTATGACTTAGGAGAATATAATGTCGTAGATTTTGTACTGAAAAAACGACGGCAATGGCCATCTTTTCTTCATGTGGGTAGCGGAGGGGTGGGCCAGACAAGGTCTGGCTCACATAGTAGATGACATGTTCTTGACGAGCAGTATCTTCTTGTACAAGAACTCCAAATACAGCATGTTCGGATGCTGAAACATAAAGGGTGAAATATTTTGTGAAATCTGGAGGAGAAATCAATGGGGCGTTTGTGAGTGCTTTCTTTAAGTTGGTGAAAGTTGTCTCTACTTGTTGGTCCCATATGAAACGGGTATGCAGACGTAGTAGTCGTAGGAAACCGTGGACCATTGTGGCATAGTTAGGGACAAAGCGGCGGAGGAAGTTGGACCTCCCTTGTAGGCTTTGCAGTTGTCTTAATGTGAGGGGTGACGGTAACTCTAGAATGGCTTGG
This sequence comes from Larix kaempferi, assembly GCA_027924585.1. Taxonomy (NCBI): domain Eukaryota; kingdom Viridiplantae; phylum Streptophyta; class Pinopsida; order Pinales; family Pinaceae; genus Larix; species Larix kaempferi. The sequence continues at coordinate 57,424,043 of BSBM01000299.1, read as the reverse complement.
ACTTTTAAGGGGTCTACAATGATGTCTTTTTCTGAGATAACAAACCCCAGTAGGAGACCTGATGTAACGCAAAAGACACACTTGAGGGGGTTCAAGTAGATGTTGTATTTCCGACAACGCATGAAAACTTGTCGAAGGTCGTCTAAATGGTCAGATCGCTTTTTGGATCGAGCTGTGAGGTCGTCCAGATAAAATTTTATGATCTTGTGGAGATCGTGGAAGCAATAAGTCATGGCGCGTTGGAAGGTGGCTCCAGCATTCTTGAGGCCAAAAGGCATGACGCGATAGGTGAAGGTGCCCCATGGGGTGGTGAAAGCTGTCTTATATTGATCTTCTTTACGGATTTTTATTTGGTTGTATCCGAAGAAACCATCCATAAAAGTAAGGACCTCATGTCCTGCACATTCATCGATTAGTTGGTCAATGAAAGGTGTGGGGAAGTTATCTTTGGGGCACGCGAGGTTAAGGTCTCGGAAATCAGTACAAACCCGTATGGTGCCCACTTTTTTGTTTACTGGTACTGGGTTTGAAACCCATGTGGTGTAGGCAATAGGATATATGAATCCTGCTTTTTGGTGTTTTTCTATCTCAGCTTTAACAGCTGGGAGCTTGGACGGGTGAATGGGCCGTTGCTTTTGTCGGACAGGAGGCACATTGGGCCAAGTGTCGATGTGATGTTCCACAATTTTGGGATCGAGGCCAGGCATCTCGGTGTAAGACTAGGCGAAGACATCACGAAACTCTTGGAAGAGTTTCTTATATGCTTGAGTTTCCGCTTGAGTGCATGATGCACCTAGCGAGATGAGCTCAGGTTTTCCAGGTGTGGTGGAAATGTCGATTTGTATAATAGGGGAAATGTTTGACATGTTCCCTTCCTCGAAGGCATCTGGAGAAGGAATAGGATCCTTAAACCAGTCGACTTTGGTGGGGAGGAAATCTTTGGACTCGACCGCAAATTGGGTGGCTGTGGTGGAGGAGGACTCTTCTGGGAGGAAGTAGGAACGATGGTACATGTCTTCCCAGGGGTAATCAGGGGCAGTAAGAGCCTCTAGAATCTCCTCATCATTGTGGAAAATTTGAGTGGTCAAATCGGTTAACAAGGGAGTGGTAGTCGAAGAGATCATATAAATGGTGTTAATCTCTCCGGATGGGGGTGATACGGGAGGGTGGATTTCCTCAATTGTGGGGGGTGTCATCTCAAGGTCCAGATTATTCATCTCGTAGAGAGCTGCTCTGTAATCTGGGAGATTAGGACAGTGATGTGAGTAATGGCCGTAAATACTGCATATTGCACAAGGGTGGTTGGTACGCAGTGATTTATCACGAGGCTTAGGGGTTGGATCTAGTTCGACAACCGAGATGTTGGGGTCGTCGTCAAGCATTTGCATGTGTTCCTGTAATGTAGGTAATTGTGGACATTGATGAGTTGGATGGCCTAACTCATCACGCAATGAGCATTTGGGGGGAGCACGAAACACGGGGGGGGGGGGGGGGGGTTTAAATGTCTTGGGAGGGGGTACAGCAGTGTATGGTTGTGGGCCTTTGCCCCCAGTGGGCTTGATAAGAGGAGGGGGATTCGTAGATGATGAAGGGGTAGTGACACCGGGAGGTGGTTGACTAGTAGTGACAATGGGTTGCACCGGTTGTAGGATGACATTTGGTGTCGGTGGGGGAATGGGAGGCGAAATATACCACACGGGTAAGCCTAAGCTTAACCCGGGGAGGCTGAGGGTAGCCATAACCGGGGTGCTTACTACTCCCGAGGGAGGGAATAGGAAGGGGATTGTGTGGGTGGGTGTAACACTAATGTGACTAGGTACCAATGGTGGTTTGGGTAACAAGGGTGGTTGATTGTTGGGTGTTTGTGTATTGTGGGAAAGAGTACAGAGGTCAGAGACGTGGGTCACGGGTGACGGGGGTGGAATGGATTGGAATGTAGAAGTCATCGACGTGTCGGAGTAAAGTTTGGGTCCCACGGAGGAAACAAACGAGGTAGTTGCACCACAAACAGGTTGTTCGACCATGGGGAGAACATTTTCAGGTGCAACAGGGGCATTGGGATCGTAATAGGTGAGTTGGTTGACCTTGACCACGCGTCCGTCATGGGAGAACATCATGGTACGAAAAACAGATGAGGCAACCGCTCGCATGGCATACATGTAGCTGTGGCCAAGTAAGAGGTTATAATCAAGTTGGGCATTGATGACCTCTATGTCAATGAGCACGGTTTTCCTAGCCAGCTAGACGGGGACATTAGCTAATAGACCTTGGGGTTGAGCCGAACGGCCGTCGTAGGCTCGCAACGCAGTGGTGGACTGCTGGAGAGTAGGGGATCCCAACTTCTGCCAAACGAATGTGGACATAACGCATGTAGAGGCACCTTCATCGATAATGCACTGATGGATGACAAGATTATGAACGGAAACATAAACTTGGAATGCTAAAGTGGAAGGCAGGCGTGGTTCGAACTGGTCCGAATCGAATGCCATCAGTTGTGAATCATTGGGGTCAATAGCACCAATGGCAGAGAGCAAAGTCTTGCGCTGTGAAGGACAGTTTTTTAAGACTTCTAAAACAGACATGGCTGCGAGAGACTGGGCTAAGTCATCTACAATGCTGTAATTCGACGCAACGCGAGCATTGGGGTTATTGTTGATGCGACGAAGTGGGAAGTGAGGTGCTTTAGAGGCGCCATCAAGTGGAGCCGGAGGTATACGTAACGTCTGATCAGTGGGATGAGCGTTAGTGTTTTTGTCGGTGGGAGGGGTTTCAGGGGTGGAGCCATATTGGTTCCGACGGGTTTGTAGGTTGACATCAGCGGATGACATCATTAACAAGTGGTGGGTACCTGAGTCGAACATGGGTTGATCAGGAGCGGCATAAGTGATCTGTTGTTGTGGGGGCACGTTTCCTTGAGGGGGAGCCAACAACTGAGTGTTCACTACACCTTGGGTTGGTAAGGGGTTTTGTAATACCATGGGTTGCGGTTGATTAAGTGGAGCTGGCTATCCAGCGTGGCCTTGGAGTTGGGCATCGTCAGCCCAAAGTTGACGTGCTTTCTCTAAGTGGGGGCAGTTATGAGTGTAGTGTCCATAGACTCCACATATAGAACATGGATGGTTTGTTCTTAGGTTATTGTTTTTGGGCTGCTTGGGATGACGATCCGGATTCTGGTTGGGAAGAGCAGTATTGTTATTATTTGGAGGATTGGGAGGTGGTGGACCTTGATTATGTTGTTGGTTGTTGCCGCGGTTACGTCCTCTTCCACGGTTTTGTTGTCCACCCTGGTTGCGTTGGTTGTTTTGGTGTTGGGGCTGATTGTGTTGTGTGTACACTTCCCCTTGAGCAGCGAGAGGATTTTGGTTTGTCGCAGGTGTGGGAGCAGGTTGCGGTGGATAATAAGCTGGTGGGGCTGGAGGTGGTCCAGTTACCTGCTGGGGTTGTTGGTAACCCTGAGCTATTGGAGGTGTTGGGTTAGCTGTTGTAGCTTGCTGTGGGTAATACATTGGTTGTGGTGGGAACTGAATTGGGTTCTGGGTGGCTGGTTGGTTATAGTATGTGGGTGGTACATATGTCGATGGCATTTGCCCATAGCAATGTTGTGGACAAGAGGGTCCATGAGTGTGATGAGTCTAATTTGTTGGAGCGTACGGAGTTGTCGCTCCAGAATTAGATGTATCCCTAGAGAGGTCTGGGGCATTTATGGTGCTCACCATGCTAAAAGGTTTAATTTGCGGTGTGATTTGGTCAATAATACCATCAACGGCATGTGATGCCCCCGACGCGTCACCGTGTGAAGAATCGCCTCGTGGGGCGTCTAGTATGATGGTGTAGAGATAACCTGATTGGGCATAAATTAGGTCGAATTGCTGAGCTTTTAGGATAGCTTCTTCCTTTGACTGGGGTCATTCGAAAGCGACGTCTTTTGCTATGAGGGGTAGGAGTGATTTAAGGAACCAGTCCAAAAATATATGGTCATCCAGTTTAATCTTACAGAGGCTACAACGCTTGCGCCACTCATGGATGTGGTCCGTGATGTGGGTAGCTGTGTTTTGTCTGCAAGACAACAGTATTTCAACTCCTGCATCGTAACGTACAGGTAGCTGAAAAAATTGAAGGAAAGTGGAGGCGAGAGACGTAAAAGTATGGTGGGTCCCATGTGGTTGTTCGATGTACCACTTGGCTACAGAGCCAGTGAACATTCGTTGCAACAGTCTTAGACGAATGGAGTCATCCACTATGGAGTTAGATGAACACCATAGGTGAAAAGACATTATGTGGTTTTGAGGGTCCTCCCCAGGTTTTCCTTCAAACTTGGGTATGTCCAAGGTGAGCTTTGTAGGCACGGGTGGCCATGTAGGGTTGTGCCTGATAGGATCGTTGGTTAGCCTGGCTAAGTCTGGTAAGTTCAGACTAGCCATGTAAGGTAAACTAACAGATGGGTGTGGCGTAGTGACTGGGACATAACTATTCATGGTGGCATTATGTAGTGGTCCAGTAGCCCCTAAGGGTATGCTAGGTATTGAAGGTATGTGTCCTCCAACTGCTGTGGTTTGGTATGGGCCAGCATTTCTAAGTGTAACATGGGTTACACTGGGGTTAGGAATAGCGCCAGGAATTCCTGGGATCTGGGTTGTGGTAATGACAGGTGGTGTGATTCCTATGTTTGGCATACCCATAATAGGAGGTAGTCCTGTGTTGGGCATACCTAAAGGTGGAGTGTCCCCCATATTAGGCATGCCTAGAGGGGTTGTGGTTACCATGGATGGAACAGTAGTAGAAGGGTTTGTGGATGTATCTCCAATAGTACTGGTAAAAAGTGGGTCGTATTGTGGTCCAACCATGAGGTTGGTTGGTGACAATTCAGTAGGGTTTTCGGATTCAGCCTCAGAATCAGATGTGAAGTGAGGCGTGTCAGAATCGGATGACTGTATGTTTGGCCGATGACGTGTCGAGTCAAGGGATAAGGCTCTACGTTGGTGACGTGGAGAGCCAAGTAGACTAAACTAAGGGGGTTCACCCAGAAGACGACGAGATCGTCTTAAATTCTCAATGGTGAGAAATATGTTTTTTAAAAAATTTCAGTGTAAGGTGGTGATGTAAAAAACTTGAAACCCTAATGCAACAATGAGTGCAAAAAGGGGAGTGAAAATAAAGGCTCTCAGGCCAAAAATCAACCTCAAAAAGCACTTATTATAGCAGCTGTGCTATAATAAATGGAGGGATGCAACAAAATTGGTCAGAATACCAAAAGTCAAACAGTTTCTAGAAAAAAGAGGTGCTACTAGACCAAAGGTGGGTAATGTATCATGCAAACACCTAACTAGAAGTATTGTGAGTCAACAAACGATATCCTCTGCAAGGTGATGAAATCCAAGTCAGACAATATAGAGTGTTGAATCAACGGCTAGATATCCCCCTACCGGGAGGGACACCGGGTAGACAATCCTAAAGAGTGGCAACTAGGATACCCCATTCATGACACGTTCAGTTGGGTGAATCTGTAGTTTGGCTCTATCATCGCTGTACACCAGGGGGGTGTACACCGAGAACTTGAAAGGTATCCTTCGGTTATTGAATGGATTGCGGTATTCCACTCAGACTTCCAGAACCAGTCTGGCTACTTCAACCCTCCTAAGGGAGAGGCCTTCCCGATAAATTGGTTGATAACCGTGTCAAAATTATAAGGGATTTTGGTACCGTAGAGGACAACCACTATGTCTCAAATGTAATAACTGAGGGGTGTTATTGGAACACCTATCCCCTCAATTCTACCTAACTACAAAATTCTTTTAAGTGCTCCCCAAGTGGGGTTAAAAGTTTGTTGAGTTTAAGGTAAATTTTACGGCTTAGTTTAAATTATGTGGCAGAGTGGGTGCAAGTGTGGTATTTAAATTGAAATTGATTTGCCTCGCTTGGGCGATTTTACAAATGAAAGAAAAGACGCTTCCAGTTTTGCAAAAAATAAAGGCGTTTTTGAAATGTAAATGCTTGAAAAAACTATTAAAAAATAATGGATCTTTGAAGTAATTTAAAGGGAAGCAAATAACATAAACATTTCAAAAAATAAATAGATCTCTTAAAAATTGCTTGGGCAAAGTATCGAGCAAATAAACAGTAAAACCTTGATCTAGCTAAAATGCAGAAAAATCTCTCTTTCAATTTCTGAAAATTTTGTAAAAAGACTTTTTAAAGGAGCATTCTAAATAGTAAAAGATTTATATGGCTGTAAAAATGCAGGAAATTTAATACTGTAAAATATGCTAAATGGGCAGAAGATACAGCAAAAAATAATTTTCAAAAAATTGGCCGAATTGAAAAAACTTGCATCATGGGTTTCGGGAGAACAGCCGCGATGGGCCGCGCGGGTTTCGACCGCGATGAGCAGCGCGGATTCCGGTCACACAGTCACGATGGGTAGCGCGGGTTTCGCCCGCGAAGCTGTGATGTGCAGCGCGGGTTTTCGTCACACAGTCACGATGTGCAACGCGGCAGATGGCCGCGAAGCAGCGATGTTCAGTGCGTAAAATGGTCGCGAAGCCATGGCGCGCCGCGTGGAAAAAGGCCGCGAGGTCGTGATGAGCCGCGCGACTGTCGGTCAAAAAACCGCGAGGCGAAAGCCGAAAACAGACGTTGAAAAACGAACCCGAAAATGGAAATTTCGGGCTGTTAATGGCAATAGAAGGAGCCAAGATTTAGAACAACAAGGGATCTGCTGTCTAGGGTGGCAGATCTATGAATTAAACTGATTAAAACTAACAAAAACTAAGATCTAAAGCAAAAAACTGAGATCTAAGAATTCGAAGCCAGCGGAGTCCCCAAAAACTGTTGGCTTGGTTTTGCAACCAAGCTTGAGTGTTATGGGCACCTATCAACAAGTGATAGCAGTTTCAAAGATTGAAAGCAAAAACAATTATTATAAATTTGAATCTAAACTAAACTAGCATGTGCATATAACAAATAAAATTTTCTAAAAATGATTCAAGAACAAGAAATAAAAAGAATGAGTATTGTATTAAGATACCTCAAATGGTGAGGATTTGTGTTGAGCAACTTCCAAGGTGAGTAGCTCCAAGCTCCAAAGGTCTCTTCTCCAAGATAGCTACAATGGTCATGGAGAGATTTTGACAGCATGAGGATAGGATGATGGATGGATGGAAAGTGAGGAGCCCCTACCACCTTTTTATAGTTTTTGGTGGTGGGGAATACCATTATGGTTTTGAGGAAACCAATGGTATTAACCAACATGGTTTAGGTACCTTTTCCCTCCTTTTCCTTTTTTGAATATTTTTAATATTTTTATTCCCTTTTTAATATTTTTGGGAATTTTGGACCCTTTTTTAGGGTTTTTTATGCTTTTTGAGGAAAAATATTCATTTTGAGTGGAAAAAGGGGTGTATTAAGGTCTTTTGGTGACCTTTTGATGGCTTTAGAGGCTCAAATGGTGAAAAAGTGGACAAATGGGTCATGTGAATAAGGAAATGAGCTAGTGAGCACTTTTTGGGTGTTAACACCATCCCCAAGCTAGAACCAAGAAATTCACCATGAGCACTCAAGATTTCCATTTATAGTTAATTGGGCACTCACCCAACCCACATGAACAGTAGAAATTCAAAGGTTTAAATCAGAACAAGGCTAGAACCCGTTCCATAATGCATAATACAATTCCCCTCTCAGCATAAATTTATCAAGCACAGCCATGGATCAACTTGACCACAGGCACCATGGCATCAATGCCAGAATTTCAGCCTAGAGAATCCAACACCATCCAGCATGTCATCGGCCATTGCTTCATAGGAATTTTTCACCAAACTCAACCAACAATGAGCAGAAAATGGAAGGGTTTTCAGATTTACAGGCTCCACTTCTTCACAGGTAACTCGTACCTTCTAATTCCCGTAGCTAATTTTTCCCAAAAATCTGTAAGGTAAAAATGGTATGCCAAAACACTCCCCCAAGATAGTGGAGCAAACTTCCTCCATACATCTTAGTTTAATTTGCATGGAGTTTCATATCCACGTGGGCTCTTCCCCAAGCGACCCACCACCACTAGCATTTTTTTTTAACTTCTCACCTAAGTACCTACTTAGATTATAATCCATTATTCACTCACATAAGATTGCTTTTTAGAACTTCATGAAAATATGTAAGAAATTATTTGGATCGTTAAAATTGTATTTCTATGCATGAAAATATTGGAGAGAAATTTTCATAAATATTTCTAGTTTTTAAGAGTTAATAAGTTAGGAAGGTTAATATTGCTACTTATGTTGAAATTGAGATATAATGCTCAAGATTTTATAAATATCTATAATTTTGAAGAGTGAATGTGTTAGTAAGGTTAGTATTATTAGGAGGAGGGTATGGAGGAGAGGGAGATCTTAGGGTTTTGGGTTAGGGTTTTGGGGATTTTTTCTACAGAATGTTGACATTGTCGCTGTAAACAACTTGGAGTCCAGCTAACCCATGGGTTAGCTCTAGTACCAACCAAGTTCAAAAAAGTGAGAATTTTTATTTTTTGTTTCAGCTAATTTGTCGGTTTTTTTGCAAGAATTCCTCAATGCCCTTTCTGTCTAATTTTGGGCATATTTAGATCTGGGGTTCTTGTACTTTTCTCTATTTGTGGGTTTTGTGGGGTCCATTGTCGTTTTAAGTATTTATCCTTTCACTACTTGGTAAGGACATTTGTCCTGATGGACTTTGGGGCAGGTGGCTCTGCGGTTGGGATAGGGGTTTATCAAGCGAAGGAAACCCTTGTTTTGACTTTTGGTACGGAACACCTTTACTCTTCACATTTTTCTAAACCATGCTCTAGGGTTTTGGAATGTGGTCATTTTTCTGGTTTTGGTGTGAAGGGGACCCCTTCTAGGGTGGATACTCCTCTGAAGGATTCTGTCTCCCGGGATGATTTGCAGCAGTATTGACTCCGGGGTGTGAAGGTTCGCTCCAGAAGAACATTAAAAGCCATCAAAGTGCGGGAAGGTCTTGACAGGTTTTCCATCTCACAGGAGACAAATTTGGATAGAATTGAGATGCTGGCTTCTAGGGCGGTTGTGGGTCGATTTGAATTTACATCTAGGCACAAGGGAGAAATTATCGAATGGATGAAGAAGGCTTGGGTACCTTTGATTGGTACGCTTCCGAGGGTGAACCTGCTCATCAATGGGTGGATTATGTTCATTTTCGCAGCCCCTAAACATTTGGAATTGATTATGAAGGAAAGTTGGATTTTTAACGATGGGTCGTTATGGTTAAAGCGTTGGCATTTAGCCTTTGACCCTATTTCAGAGATTCAAAATTGGCGGCACCTGTGGATGCTTATCCCTGGCTTGCCAATCGAGTTATGGACTGAAAACATACTGATTGGTATTGCAAATTCCATGGGCAAGTTCATCAGGGTTGACAATAATACACTCTATGGGTGTGATAAAAATTTTGCCAAGGTTATGGTGGAGTTTGAGATGAGTAAGGGTCTGCCGACGGAAGTTGAGATCTCTTGGGGTTCTCGGGTATGGCTGCAACGACTAGACTATATTAAAGTCCCTTTCCGCTGTTTTATTTGTCATTAGATTGGTCATGTTAAGGCGAATTGCACACAAACAAGGGATCATAAGTTGGTGCGGGACTCGTCTATATTTCATGATAAGCCTATACTGGTTTCAGATGGTGCGAATGTTGTTTTGGGTAAGTCATTCAATAGTCCAGACCTTCCCTGTAATGATTTATCCAATGAGGAGTTAAATTATATTGAAGATTTGGAAAATTCTTTGGATCATCGTATTTCTATTGGGGAAGTTATTTTAAATTTGGGTAATCTTGGGTCCCCTGCATCTAACCCTCCCAGGCTTGGTGCTCCGGTTTTATTGTCTGATGGTGTGGGAATGAATCCTATTAAGCAGGATTTATTTGGTTCGAGTTACGGGGATGGACATTTTGAACTGAGTGTTCCTATTTCAAATAATTTAACTGGGGATTTGAATTGTTCGGGGGGGACAGTTGAATGTTGGGGAGGATCATATACTTGAGAAAACAGATCAGGGGGGTGTTTTTCTACATCCTAAATCTAATCTTCTTAAGGAGTCTGGGTATTTGATGGATGAGAGTCAGTCTTTTTTATTGCCCTTGCCAGTTTTTTCTAAGAACCCATCATCTAATCCGGATGTTTTGGCTTCACATACCTTGAGATTTCAAAATGTGACCATCAGACGCAAGAAAGGTAAAGTTTTGGATAATCCTGACAAGTCAAATGAGGGGATTTATCAACCACTATCTTCTAGACTTTCAGATATGGCTTCTGGGGATTCGAAACACAGTAATGATGGGGGACTTAGAGCAGGACATCCCCGGGGTGTGGGTTCCTAATGTCCTTCTGCTCATTGAATATCCGGGGGGTTGGTAAGGTTGCTCGGCTCAGGGCCTTATCACACCTTTTGAATACTACTGGGTCTAATATTCTGCTACTTCAAGAAACTATGTGTGATGCCTCTATTGCAGTATCAAATATTTCTGGGTTGGTGCCTAGCTGGGAGGTGTCTGCTATTAATTCGTTTGGGTTGTCGGGGGGCCTATTATCTGCTTGGGACCCTCATATTTTTTGCTTTTAAGCCTATAAAACTAGATGGGGGATATTACTTGATGGATGCTGTAAAATTAATAATTTAAAGCTTTCTATCTTAAATTGTTATGGCCCTTATCGTGAGAGGTCTTCATTTTGGAATTCTATGTTTGCTTCTGGTTTATTTAATATCTGTAATCTTATGATTGCAGGCAACTTGAATTTCACTAGATGGGCTTCTGAAATTTGGGGTTGCCATGCTCGTATGGATGATATGGGGATTACTTTTCTGATTTATTAGAATCCCATAATCTAGTGGATGTCTGTCCTGCTGAAATGTTTCCCACCTGGACTAATGGTCATATGGGGCAGGAGGGTCTACACAAGAGACTGGATAAGTTTCTTATTAATTCTTCTCTTTTGGAGGCTGGTGGAAATTATAGGTCGTGGGTTGGTAAGCAGAAATTTTCTGATCATTGGCCTATATTCTTTCAGTTAAGTGATTTGACTTATAATGGACACTATCCATTTAAGTTCAACAATTCATGGTTGACTAAGGAGGAATTCTACTCGATGGTTCGTGATTTTTGGCTTTAATTGGAGGTGGATCCTGTATTGAATCCGATGGATTCCTTTTGTTATAAGTTAAGGATGCTAAAAGTTAAAGTTTCTACATGGATTCAAAAGCAAAAGAAATTGGATCAGTTGGATCTTATCAATCTTGAAGAGGAGCTTTATTCACTTCACAGTCGAAATCTTGAGATGCCTGTGAATGATGTTGATTTTGAAATACTTAAGAAATTGGAGGTGAAAACATAGGATATACTTGAGCGGGAAGAACAGGAATGGCGGCTCAAGAGTTGGGCCATCTGGATTGAGCATGGGGATAAGAATTCAAAATTCTTCCATTCATATGCTTCTCACAGGAGAAACCTTAATTCAATTTGGAGTGTCGATGATGGATCGGGTACTTTGGTTTCTGGAAAAAAGAAGATTCAAGAGGTGGCAAAGGATTATTTCTGTAAAATATTCATTGACCAGAAGGAGTGTGATCTTCTTGATCAACTTAAGGTTGCGAGAGTTTATCGTAGATATTGTGACTCAAATAATTCTCTGGACCTGGTAAAGGAGGTGTCATTAGAAGAGGTGGAGGATATATTGAAACTATTTGCTAAGGAGAAGAGCCCAGGGCCCGATGGGTGGATAGTGGAGCTGTTTCTTCATTTTTTTGATATCATGGGATCCGAAATTCTGAGTATGGTGGAATATTCAAGGAAATTTGGTCATATTTCCGAGGCCCTAAATGCTACTTTTCTTACATTAATTCCTAAATGTAATGATCCTCAACAATTTGGGGACTTTAAACCCATTGCATTATGTAATTTGGCCTATAAAATGGTGTCAAAAATGATTGCTATGTGTCTGAAGTTGATTCTTTCCAGGTTTATATCTAAGGAGCAATTTGGTTTTTTGGAGGATAGGCAGATTTTGGATGCAGTTGGCATTACTCAAGAGCTTCTACATTCTTTAAAAGTTAAAAAAATGAAAGCTATTATTCTTAAGATGGATTTGGAGAAAGCATATGATCATGTGAACTTGGATTTTCTGCGGATTGTTCTTATCCAAATTGGTATCCCGCCGTTGACTATTAATTGGATTATGGCGTGTGTTAAATGTATGAATATTGTAGTTCTAGTAAATGGGGATCCAAATGATTTCTTCAGTTGCTCAAGGGGTATCCGTCAAGGATGTTCATTGTCCCCATTATTGTTTCTCCTGGTCATCAATGGTCTGAGTCTTTTAATCTCTCAAGCAAAGAATGATGGTCTGATTAAGGGTCTTAAAGTGGCAAAGAATCTTTTTCTGTCACATATTCAATTTGTGGATGATGTCTTGCTTGTGGGTTATGATTCTGTCATTGAATGGGAGCATTATAAGAACATTATTCAGTTATTTTGTAGTGCTTCTGGCATGAAGGTGAGTTTCACTAAATCTTGCTTTTATCACAATCTGTTGGATGATGACGAGTTGTCAGACATACAGGGTGTGATGCCATATAAAGTTTGCAAATTGGTGGATGGATTTAAGTATCTAGGATACTTTTTAAAGCCGAATGGCTATCTTATCAAGGATTAACAGTGGCTACTTAGGAAGGTGGAAGCCCGTATTTCTCATTGGCCATATAGATTTTTATTCATAGGGGGAAAACTTATTTTGTTGAAGGCAACCTAGACCAACATTCCAGTTTATTGGTTTTCATTACTTCCGGTTCCGTGTGCTATCATGAATGCATTGAGAAAATTTCTCTTCAATTTTATTTGGTCTGGAGGATTGACTAAGGCCTCTCTTGTGATGACTGGGTGGGAGAAAATTTCCATTCCTGAAACTTCTGGCGGTTGGGGTATAAAATACCTTTCCTCATTTAGTGAAGCATTGAGACTTAAATCTTTCTGGAGAGGTCTGTTTAGTAATACTCTTTGGTCTAAAGTATTACACCCGAAATATATCAAAATGAAACTCAGTAACTGGTTTAGATTTTCTAATAAGAAGACCAGAGGGGTCTCACCCATTTGGAATGGTTTTTTAAAAGTCTATAAGTGGTTAGCCTTGCTTAGTTGGCAGATGGGAGACGGGAAATAAATTTCTGTTGGTGTGGACCCTATAGTGGGAGTGGAGGAATCGTATAGCCTGTCTAATGATGTTGTGCAACATGTTCGAAGATTTGGGTCTTATACATTGAACAACATTATAAAAAATAACAATTTTGGTTATTGGTATAGTGCAAATGATTTTGGTATGGCTGGTTACATTGCAATTGAATGGGACAGATATATTCGGGCCTTAAATGATGCTGGTGTAAGAGCTACTTTGGACACAGACAAAATTATTTGGTTGGGGAATGAGAGTTTAGGAGTTGTGACTGCAAAGTCGTCTTATAGAACTATCATTAGACATAAATGTATATTTCCAAGGCATTGGTGGTTTAAAACTCTGTGGTAATGGAAGATTCCATTAAAGTTAAAATGTTTTATGTGGTTTTCATTCCAGAATAGATTGAAAACCTGGGATAATCTTATCTTGAAGGGTTGGATGGGTCCAAACATTTGTATGCTGTGTAAAGTAAATACTGAAATTATTATACATATATTTTTGGAATGTGATTTTTCCAGGAATTTGTGGAGCAGGGTGTGCCAAATATTAAAGATTGATCAAGACTGGGAAAATATGATCTCATTTCTAGTATGTATCAATGGATTAAGTCTTATAAATCCTTTGATATCCTCCTGGTAATTATATGCTGGACTGTTTGGCATATTAGAAATCTTTCTCTATTTGAAGATATTACCCCAAACATTATGTTGGCTTGCAATTCCAGTTTGAAGCTATTTGCCATTTATCAAAGGAAGCAGGTTATCAACAAACAAAGGAAGGTAGGTATTTTGAATTTTCAAGTGGACAAGCCTATTTTATTTTTTGATGGGGCAGCAGTTTTGGGTCATTGTGCTGCTGGCGGTGTTATCTTCCTTAATCAAGAACACTACTATACTTTCTGACTGAACTGTGGCAAAGGAACTAATATGAAGGCTGAGTTGTTGGCATTATGGATGATCATCAGAGTGGCAAATATCTTTGGTTTGGCGGAAGTTAAAATTTTCGGAGACTCTCGTGTCACTATTAAATGGGCCATGGGTGACTATAAGTTACAGGTGACATCCTTACTCCATTTGTTTAATCAAATTCGGTATGAATTTGATCTATGTCCTGTCATCTCTCTGCAACATATTTATAGGGAGAACAACTCTATGACGGATAAACTTTCAAAATCGGCCTTGGATACTGAAGAAGGTTTGTTGATTTGGGAGGAATTCTTGGATTCCAAGATGGAATCTCATGGTTCTGTTCACTTTTTGGACTGATAGTGTCATTTTTGGATGGTTGTCTTTTGATAGTATGTTGTATAGACTATATAGTTTTTTGGGTATTTTGGGATTATATTTGAACAAGACTGATATGGTTTTGGACTTTGGCCGGAACTGTGCTATTTTGGCTCATCGTTGTACTATTTGATTAATATATATAAATAACAATAGTATGCTTTTTTCGCTGAAAAAAAAAATTATAATCCATAATAAAAATTAAGCAAGGTTTAAGGGATATAAACATGGTTTAATACTTAAGTTTGTTTTTTCAAAAGTAATTTCTTTTGTTTTTTAATCAAGTCAGGGTCATATGACGCACCTTGTGGAACTTCCTCACAGCCCCCTTACTCTCACTTGTGAATAACTTGGCCCCCCATCTCTTTTCAGTGTTCTACCTCTGCCACGGTCAGCCATATTTATTTCTTAATATCATAGTGTATGTACATTTTACATCACAATTTGGCTTATAGTTAATCTAGCTGTAACTAAGACAAGGGAAACTCTGGGGGTGTTACACTTCCAACATAGAAGGAATCAAAAGAGGAACCTCAATGTCATCTAACTTCCTAGAACCCTTCACCTCCAAGCTTCTCATATCTGCAACACCTACACCTATGCATGTACTTGTACCTATTTTATACTTGAAAGCATTCCATGTGCCTATGTCTATGGTTATGGCACCAACTCCACTACCAACCCCACTAGAGCCAATTCCCCCAACGCTTGCACCACCATAGTCTCCTCCACCTGGGCCTATCCCAATGGAACCCCCACTATCAACCCTAGGGTTTGAGCCCATAGAGGTGCCCCCAATACATGAACCTAGATAAAAGGAAGGCACCCCTTTCCCATTACCCTTCCCTAGCCTAGGTCGACACCAAGGGAAATCACAAATAAAATGATCCTGAGACCGACATGCAAAGAAAGCATTAGACAAGTTTAGATATCAAACTTTCTATTGTCAAACTCCATCTATAGTGCAAACTGTAATGAACAAAGGGATTTTTTGCTTCAAATCCACCTCAGCAAAGATCCATGGGAAATACCAAGAGAAATTACCTCATCCATCTATGATAAAAAAAAACCTTTCTATTTCGTTGGGAAAACAGATCAACAAAATATCCTATGTTAGTAGAGAGTCCGAGAAACATTAGCCACAATGAACAATTGCCCTAACCACAATCCTTAGGGTCGAAATCTACCCACCACAACTACACATAAGCCAACCTAAACCCGAATATGAGTTCCAAAAAATCCCTTTAGCTTCGCAATTTAACAAGGTCCATCAATTGAATCTTTCTCATCAATCATGCATCATAGAAAATACAAGATAACACCTCATGACTCAATGTGCATGTGTCCCTTGAAGTACTCCTTGTCTAGAAGGAAAGAGTTGAAATCCTCTTAGTCCAAAAACTAGGGCTCCTCCAATTGGTCCATGGATAGATTTGTGGTGAGCAACTCTCCATGTGCAACCTCAACAATGGAGTATCATATCCTAGTACAAAATACACCATAGTGGCATCCTCAACTTCCATTACCTACGTAGGCACTCGCAAAACCTAGAGAGGGGTTTCCCCCACCTGTAGACTCTCAACAACACGGGTTTCAATGTACATAGTCTTTGAATGTGTAATCAAGCCAATGATAGGTCTGCCAAGCCCATTGTTGGCTTCTTGGAAGTTCATCTTGATCTTCTCCCCACCAAATAACTTGGTATTCAAGGATTGTACTATTGTTTTTACCACGCCATCACTTTCTGAGTTAAGAGGGATGAAATCTGATGGACACTCCTTTGAAAGACTTCGACGACGATAGATATTTTCCACCACAACTGAGAAACTTCTCCTAGCATTCCCTGTATGATAGAAAAAGAATCCTATATTTGCATAATCCAAATCCTAATCTGTATGGATTGCATCCCTAAAGGCCTGATCCCATTTCCCTAGAAGTTGGTTTTCTTCCTCATGTGATTTGCATATACCCTCTTGTTCACTGATTGCAAACCCCTCATCTACTGACACACGCTCCTCTCTTCCACCATGTTTTTCTTTGCCTCCACCATGGTTTCATATCCCTACTCGGGCTTGATTTCCCCCTTCCCTACAGCCCCTTCTAAGTTTGCCTTCTAAGTTTGCCTACAAATGGGCCCTAGCTTTCCCCTCCTCCAATATTGTGGCCCTCACCCTCACCCCCTGTGCGCCCATGCTCACCCGTGCAACCACGTTCTCCCAACTTTCCCATCATCTTCCCTCCTATCATGCTCTCCCATCGCTTGCCTGAGATCTCACCTCATGCGCTCTCATCAAGCTCTCCCCTAATCTCCTAACGTGCTCCTCTACTAAGCATATATAGTTAAAGCTTTGAATATATCAATTGGCTTAGATATTTAAACCATAGTAGCATAATCCGACCATATTGGAATTTCGTGTATGACATCGAATATTCAGTGTAGCTGTAATACGAATACACATTCTTACTAGTGGACAATTAAATTTTGAAAACCAATTTTAAAAAAACAAACTTTAATTATTTAAACACTATAAAACAGAAATACGATTCAATTTTATACTTTCTTATTAAAATAATTATTAATAACTAGTTGGTGTCTCTCACACTAGCCATATCCCAGGTTGTTGAGATTTTATATTTTTGTTTTTTAAATATATCTTTGATTTTATTATATAAATGTCTATGTACATTTATAGTATATTTGGGAATATTTGATTAAAATTATTATATATAAGTAGTCTACTTCCGTATTTTATTCGTACTAGATTTTTTCATTACATATTTTTTCCGTATCGAATCATAGATCTATATCTATATTGGTACTCAAATTATGCTACTATGATTTAAACTTGAACTTGTTACCTCTTTTCTTCCCATTCTTAACTAATTCTTCTATATATATTTAACAATCGCTACAATGGAGAAATTCAAACTCCTGATTCTCAATATAAATGAGAACATAATGAACATATGATTTATGGTTGATGGTAAAGATTTGAAAATGTAATTAATAAGCAACAAAAAAAACAGGTTTTAGCTAAAGAATCGCTTATGCCATTCGTAAATCTAATTAGAGATTAAATGCAATTCACAATCAACTATTACCATCATATTCAAGTTGCTTATTTTAAGGGTAAGGTCCCATTTATCACAATACATATTTTTGTTGAATTCCTTAACATCCACCACAAACCAAAAGCTATCTTGTAGGCCAATCTCTAAACATAATTAGGATAAACTATGTAATAATACATTACTAAAGCTACATATGAAAGTCTTCTAAAGTATCTGCCCACATATTTGAGAAATCAATGAAAAATCATCTAGTACATGTCCCTACCTTCAATGTTGTAATTTTTTATAGAGGGTTTATCCACCGTCACTTTTTAAGACAGTATGCTTTGTTATTTATTATTACGTTACTTTGACAAAGTAATATTGTAATCACTCTGGAGTCAACTTGCTTTGACCTTTTATCAGTTATCTTTCATAATTCACTTTACCAATGTTAAACTTAGGTTGTTACTTTTTTCATTTTTAATTATATTACAAAATTATTTATTATTATTTTCCTGAAATGAAATGACAATTTTTATGTAGCTTTCGACTTTTTTGTCAGATTTAAAAATTAAATTAAAAAATGACATCTAGTTACTAATTATTATTAAATTTTAATATCAATGTCCTCACTTGAGTGTCATAACTCGGTCCATTAATACTCTATAAAACATTGTTTAATGCTTTATACAACTTCATGTTCATTCATCTTGTACACATTTATTTACATTAGGGTGGACACTTACTTTCTTAGTAAATGCGTGTGGCATATGCAAAGCAGTCCACACAACCACAAAGGCTTACACATCGATTCATCTAAAAAATTCATTTGGAAAGCCTCAGTTAAGAGAGAAATCCCTCAAGTTGTGTTGCATACTAGATTGAACCATACCTTATTTAATCAGGACAAGCAATATGGTTAAGAGAAGGTTCGACAAGCTCCACAAACAACTCAAGTAATGATTCATATTATATGTATTCTATCAATCTCTTTCTTCTATATTGTTTTAAAAACTTATGTTATTGCTATTGATGGTATTGTATGTTTTGTTTTGTAAAGGGGATGGTGGGGGCTACTCAATAGAAAGCTTTTGAGGTAGCCAATTTTGTGCAAGAGAAGAGTGGTCAAATCGAGGATATGACTCGGGAAAAGGATTCTCATGTAATTGAATCAATTGGTCCACCATGGGCACAACCCAACAAGATAGGAACGAACAAACATGCTCTTTCTTCTAACAGGTTCTCAAAATATTTATAAGAAATATTGCTTAGTGGGGTTTTAAGATCTGATTGAATAGATCAACTGTTGAATTTAAAAGTATTTTTTTAGTTTTGAATGTATTGAATTAAATGACAATGGATGATGTAATGTAGATTAGGGAAAAGGCCAAGGATTACAAAGAGCATCATGGAGACTATCAAGAACCCCTTTGGTGGTAACAAGTAGTGAGGGTGAGCAAAACAAGTGAGTTTGTCATGCCATGTTAAGCTTTTATGTTGTGAAGGTGGATTGTAATAATTCTCCCAATTTTGTAGGATATTTGTAGCATTAATTGATAATAATGACAAGCAAACACACCAAAATTTGAGATTGTGGAGATGAGACTTGGAATATTTTAGGCTCTAGATATTTGAATTATGAAGTGCCTTCATCTTTCTATGAGACTTTGTGTTTAGGAGTATATATGTTTAATATGGGCAATATGCAAATGTTGTGTTCATTTGTTCATTATTTTTGTAGTTTGTGAATTAATTTTTATAGTTTACAAATCTTCGTCCTAGATTATGTTCATTTCATCTACAAGTCTTGAAGTTTGCCTATACAAAGTTTGATAGATGGTTCATGTAGTTAGTTGTGAAACAAATTCATGTTATTTGTTTATTTATTTTCATTAAATTACTTTCTACGTTTTTAAATGCAAAACTCTAGTTAAAATCCTCCTAGTATTTTCATGATGATGGACACTTTAAATGAGTTAAACACTCAATCCCTCCACCTAATGATTAAACCCTCAAACCCTTAGTGCCTTCACTTAATTCAAAGGGGAATAAGAGAGTCCAATAGGTGAATCAAGAGAGTGGTGTTGGGTAGTAAAGGGGTGAACATTTGTTAGTGCCTTCACCTACACCTAGCCTAACAGAGAGATATGAAGAGAGTTGAATTCACAACCTCAAGTGTAGAACTATCAATAAATGGATTAAACATCTGTTATTGCCTTCACCTACACCTAATTGAGAGGAGATCAAGACAACTAAATCCATAACCTTAAGTGTAGATTGTTAAACTTTTGCTATTGTTTTCACCTAACACAAAGGATAAAGAGAGTCACCTAACTCTAAGATCTAGAGTTGAATAAGTGATCTCCTTACTCAATGGGATTGAAAGAGCAAGCCCTTGAGTTGCGTAGCCTATTGCTTGAGCCATACCTCATTTTCTACACATTTCGCAAAGGCCATTATAACAACGTTCGATCAACAAGGATGGATGAGCGAGGTAATTTCCAGTTCAATGGATATAATTTCAATACTTCAGACTACAAGAACCACATATGAGTGCACTAACTCTTGACCCTAACAACAAGTATTTTCATTGGCATCCAATCTCTAACTACTTTGAACATTGTCTATATCAAAGTCTCAACAACTTTTTCTAACAATTCTTCTAAGGAAAATGTGCTTCCTCATCCAACATGACCTGCCCACCACCTGAGCTAGAATGGGATTCCCTGAGCCTACATAGAGTGTTATCTTCTTATTATTCTCCTTCTGGAATATGTAAAAGGTCTAGAATACAAGGAATCCTATTCAAACAAATTATTACTGAAATAAAATTTATTAATATCTTCCTATAATAAGGCCTTCAGTAAAAGGCCTCTGGTAAATTAGGTTTCGATTTCAAATTAAATAGAGTTTCACGTATCTCCCCAAAACAAAAAAAACAATAAAATAATTGCAACATAACACTAATGTGAATCATAAATATGAAAGAGTTATTCTTTCATTCTGAATTTAGTTAAAAATATTATATAAATGCGTATAGATATAGCTCCTAATGGTGTAGAACAAGTGCCAATAGAGTGTTTCGTTAAGGCACTTCATGCACCATCACAATTCAAACCTTGGCTAACCCATGCCCCACGTTGGGGGGTCGTGTGGGTGTATCTAGAGGATATAGTGGCAACAGACCAAAATCAACCCCATGTCATGCAAGTACAAGCCTAACCCTGTTATCGATTCCGCCATATACAAATATGTGTGTGTGTTTAGTATATAAATCATTTCAACACTTTGAAATGTCCATATGCAATGCCAAAAATAAAAACTATTTAACTAAGCACGTGAAGCATTTGGCAATTCACTCACAAATAAACTACTTTAGTATTTTATAATAAAAGAATAGCTCATTTTTGCTACTATAAGAACATGGAAAAATTACATTAATGGCTTGCTGCCAAAAAATGCATCAAACTAAGTGTTGCAATAAGCTTAACATGTTAAATCTCCATAAAAACTAGCAGTATATAATTATTGTAGATTCTTCAAAGCATCTGATCATCTAATACTTTTTGCTTCTTCTGTTCATTGTGCCCAAGGTTAAGCATCATGTTGAGCACTACGATTGTGCCCAAGATCAAGCATCTATGTTGAGTTCTTGAATTCTTTCCGATCCTTCAATCCACCTATCCAAATTGTAATTTCCATGCCCCTTTCCATTGACATCCACACCCATGGCACAATTACACACAACACAAATACACCCAAACACTCGTGTGCTTTCAACTCTCAAATTCCTTTCACCTCCTCTATTTTGAAAAAAACATTACCTGGAAATTGGGAGAGAGCCACGTTGCAGCCATACATGGGTTGCTTTGTTTTTGTTCAAATTAATTAATCAAACAAAGTTATCGAGGTGACAAAAAGCTTCAAGACATAAAAGGTGGCAAAAGCTTCAAACAAATGATCACAATAATGATTGCAATGATATAGAATGCAATTATAATGTTAAGACTAGGGTACTAATGACTTTTCAAAAATTATGTACTAATTAATAAAGCATGCCATATGTATTGATTGATATTTGTAATATGATGTCAATATAATAAGTAAAGCATGCGAATACTTGTTATTTGAAAATCTAGATTATATTTTTAATCATGGAGAAACATACTATATTTATAATCATAATTATATAATAATAATTACTGTTTTAAAGTAACATACTATATTTATAATCATAATTATATAGTAATATTATTATTTTGAAGTAAAATAATTGATATTAATACTGAATATTAATTTTGTCCAATTTAAGTTTTTAATAAAAGATTTCTATTTTCAATTTTAATTTTACGATTAGGTAAAGTTGCCTAATTGTCACATTAGATCTTTTCATGTATACATCAATTCTTAAGACTTTCCTAATAATAAGGAATTTTGAATTTTGAAAATTATATAATTTTTTTAGACAAAATATTACTTTCCATATTCAAAATAATCACATGAAAAATTGTTATCTATTCTTTTACGAGATGGGTAATATGAAGCTTCACTGCTATCATACATGTTAAGTTTTAAGACCAAATGTTATCTAATATATTTATGCTATTCTTTTAAAAGATGGGTAATATGAAGCTTCACTGCTACCATACGTGTTTAGTTTTAAAACCAAATGTTATTTAATATATTTGTGCTTTAGAGAGGATACGGCATATATCATTCTTTGTTTAGTTTTAAGACCATATGTTATTTAATATATTTATGCTTTAGAGAGGATACGACATATATCATTCTTTGTGTAGTTTTAAGACCATATGTTATTTAATATATTTATGCTTTAGAGAGGATATGACATATATCATTCTTTTTAATTTTAAAACCATATATTATTTAATATATTTATGCTTTAAAGAGGCGATGCCATATCATTCTTTGTTTAATTTTAAGACCAGATGTTATTTAGTATATTTATGCTTGAGAGAGGAGATGCCATATATCATTCTTGTTTAATTTTAAGACAATATGTTAATTAATATATTTATGCTTTAGAGAGGAGATGGCATATTTTGGATATTGAAGACATTAATATATTTTTCTTATTTTTAAGTGATGTTTATGCTACATGAAGCAAAACAAAATTATTTTGTTTTATTTTGTTATATTTTCACTGAAATTTTAAATAGTTCTACATTTTTAAAAATAAAATTTGATTATTTTACTTCACAAGAATTTGACCCTGTGAGTACATGGAAATTGCTAGGAGATACTTTGCTATAATTACATTACACAAAAATCTTTCTATACAAATCTGGTCAGTTTTACCCATCAAAATTGAATGGCATGAAAGTTAAAAAATGATCAGAATATACTGTTGAAGTGGAGCTACAAATGAAGTCTCATCTTTTACTAAACTGGCTACCCATGCTCACAACTTAATAATAAACCTCACTTCTCTAGCAATTATTATGTGAACAGTTAAACATATTATCTTAACACTTGATCCATATGCCAAAGGAAACAACTAGATGGTGTCAAAATTTCGTTACAAGTTAAACTAATAGTCTAACAAAGACTTAAGTTTTTTTGAACATGGCTGTAATTTTTTGCAATCCTTTTTCGTCATTCTTCTTCTGAGATAATCTCCCCCTGTTGGCAGTATTTTTCTGAGATGTTTTCCCTTTATTTGCATTATTTCCTCCCTTAAAGTCCTGGACCTGTTAATAAAACAAATGCATAGTTGCATCAACAACAAGTTGAATAGTCTAAATTCAAAGGATGAGTACGATTGATTAAATTTGAATGCGTGTGCAGTGACATTATCTGAACTGAAATTTATTACAAGATTCTAATATATTTGCAGAATTAAAGCTATTTTCTGCTGATTTAAGTGTACTACAAACATGTTAAAGCATACATTGGAAACTGCTGATTCTTGTCATGCATCTTATTTCCCCTTCTTATATTAAGATAAATCTCAGTTGCTAACAAATATTTACAAAGCCTTAGTTGTACTCCAGGTCGTTTGTCAACCATTGTCTAAGTCTTGGTGCTCAGATAAAGAAAGTATTTCAGCAACCTCAAGGAGCACGGTTATTGTCAACCATTGTCTAAGGCTTGGTATTCCTTGTTATTTCAAAATCCCAATCCCTGATTTCTGTGTGCACTGTGGTTTAGAATAGAGACTTCAAGCATAATGTTGACCACTAGAATTCCACTCAAGGAAAATTTATTGAGGAAATCCAACACTGAAACCAGTAGTAATAAAACAATTTTATGTGTTTCCAATGAAAATAAATAATCTTTTTACTGTAATTTATACCATCAAATATCAAAGGCTCATTCCCTGAAATTGGTGGGGAATGTGTCTTGCAAATGATTAAAATCACCATGCAAAAGGAACTTTTCCATATTACATATCCCTCGTAAGAAGCTATATTAATACAACTTGTGCAGATATACCATTGGCTGAAGTTATTAAGGACTACACAACCATAACTGATTTGCCCATGTCCACCATGGAATGAAAAACTGAAATACCTCTCATGCCACTGTCCCACCACTATGCATGAGAGTCAGAATAACCATTTGTAACTGTTATAAAGGCCAAAATATGAAATTATGTGCCATTAAAATAAATATATTTTCTCCTCTGCAACAGAGTAATAATATTGATTATCATAGGTATTCCTTTGAAGTAACTGGGTCAAGCTATCAGCTTGGATTATCAGTGTAAATCCAACTCCTTCGAGAAGCTTCTGAAGAGGCAGAGGGTGGGAAGCAGGGGGGCGGTCGGTGGGCGGGGTGGGGAGGAGGAAAGAATGAAGGTTTTGAGTATTGACAATACCTGATATGACTTAATTTTCTAGTGCAATCTGTGTATTGACTTGAAGTTATCAAACTACAGTCACCCCTAAATAACTGGCACTTCAAACTTCAAAGCAGTGAGAATCTAAATCATTCACAAATACAAACCAACATCACTAATCCAGATTCACCTTCTTTGTTTAATTCACACATCTCCATGATGTAGAGAAGTGCAACAATTTTAAGCCTACCTTCATAAAATTGTAATCAACATACAAGCATTTCATATCATTCCAAAATGAATATTTTTTCTTCAATTCATGCTTCTTGAATATTGAAGAATAGGAAAGCCTACTGGAGTAAAAAATAATACATGCAGAATGCTGGAACCGAAAAGTACCGGAGTTTTTTCAGAAGTTAAATCCATAGAATCAGAATCCTTGATACGAGGCTTTTTGGTAGCTTCTAAATCCACACTGCAAATATTAGAACACAATTCGTATTGCCTCAGGACAGTTTATACGAATAACCTCCAGAACAGGAAAGCTGATAATATGAGAAATATATTTATAATTCAAACATATTTTACTTGCAACAGCACTGTAGACCATTGAGCATATTGTATTTACAATGACACAATGAGCATTTTTAGTACATAACAGGATTAATACAAAACCACATATAATATATAAATGATCCAAAACTTTCCAACACTCAGAAAACATACAGTTAAAAGACCAAACAACTTACCCTAAATGATTGCATAAACGAAACAACCAAGGATCTTCCTTCAAATACTCCCCCAACAATCCAATGGCATCTGACTCTGATCCAAAAGATTAATAACATTAGAAACAATAAGAAAAAGCAATTAGGCCACATATTGGATCATATGTACAAAATGACCTTGGGGATTGCATACTTATTGCCGTCTTGACATCATCATTGCAGAAGATAACAAAAAATATTGTAACTCTGACTATCACAAATTATACATTCCCAAAACAGTTATCAGTTAAATCAAACTCGCAAGAATGCAAATCTGGTACAAAATATTATGTAACAAGAATCATGCTCTAAGTAAGCATTTAGAATGAAAGGAAAAGCATTCATAACGGCCCCATATTCCCTAATGCTAACCTATAAACATGCAGCCTAAGTTATACAAAATGGATGGAGAACATGCAATTTCACATTCTAATAAGCATTTGCTGCATTTCTATCTCATGTGCCTTAGAGAATGACCATCACTAACCTTTTTATATGGAAAATGTTTCAGGAATTCTTTTGATATATTTATCAAATAATTCTGATAGCATTATGTAGGTAACAAATGCCAACTGGAAACTTGATCATGGAAAAGACACTCACCTGATGTCAATAGCAAGACTCTAGTAATTGATCGAGCACATTCACATATAATGGAACTCGAGATACATCCTACAAATACCTCACTGAGCAGTGAGCGCATGGCAAGATGTAATACCCCAATTTTGACCCTTAGGAAATATTGGCTCTAATGTAAATATTGTAAACACACGATGTATGTTTCCCTAGCGTGGAGCTCAAGGCCAAGGCCCCGCTAGTTTATGCTCGGATTTTATTTAAATTAGACACGCTTGATATTTTGTTACCCACGTGCTATTAAGCCATGGGATATTGTAAATTGATGTAAATATTTAATATTGAAATAAAATACAAAAAACTGGCTATGGAGGCAACGAATGAGAAGGGGCCACGTGTATCCACTAGGGAGTGGTGAGGGGGGGCTATGGGACTAAACCCTAGGCTGCCATTTGTCATTATGAGAACCCATTGACTTCCCTAGGTGACATTAATGCCTGTTGTAAGAAAGTGGTTGAGATTTCAGCCCATGGCTTCAATGGAGCATGGGCAGCCCTGAAATTCGTATGGGTGGGCATGGGCTCTGTTTGCTTGGGCAAGAAGTCACTCAACCTCATGGGAGGTTGCTTCATTCTCACCCCATTCCATTGTGAAACTACCTAGCATCATTCTGCATCCAAAAACGAGTGCCAACAGTGAGAGAATCAGAAAATCGCGACCTTGAGAGAACCCAGATTTTGAAAGACCAAAAACGCCCAGATTTGGCATGGGACAAAGAAATCCAATGGGGAATCCATTAGCATGAACCTTGGGGCGAATTCTGGAGCACTAGCTACCCCGAAATCAATAGGATAACCCAGTTTTTGCAGCCCAAAAAACGAGTGACGGATTTGAGCTACCTGGTGAGCAGGATGGTGAGAAATCAAGTTGGGAATGACTATGCAGAGGTTGGGTGGGCTTGATAAACCCAGTGAAGGCTAGGATCTCAAGGATTAACAGCTGGACCTTTCTATGCCCATCCTGAAGAGCACTGGAGGGAATAGTTTCCTGAGGGACTGTGTAGCAGAGAAGGGGATCTTCCTTGTGTTGGATGTGGTAGGTAATGTGGGTGCCTGACTGTTGAGCTCACTTGAGATGCCTGTAGCTCAGTGGTTGAGCTCACTGGCTTAGCGTTACCCTCCTCTATCTTCCTGGATGCTTGACCGAAACCATGGCTGTGAGTGAACCCAGCTAATTACTCCTTAGTGGATACACAGCCCAGCTCGGGGATGATCTCTCAGCTGAAGGAATATAGGCTGGATAGAGATCTACGGTTGGGAGGAACGTTGCCTTCACGTAGCCAGTTGTTGGACATCAACTTCTCAAGATAAGTGTTCTGTGGATTATAAATTATTCCATTTTGTGTTCTGCAAGATGTTAAATTGTCCATGTTTAATGAAATGAATTAATATGGAATCCATGCATGGCATACGAATGAGATTGGGTCTCTTTATGTTGAATCATTCTCTGCTGTGATAAATATGTTATGCAATTACTGTCTGTTTGTGTGCTTGCTAGTATGTTCATTCCGCTGTGTTTATATTGAGACGAATCTGCATATAGAAGTTTTAAAATGTTAGGAATTTATGGGCAAAAATTATTGGGGCTAAGTCTGTGATAAGCCCGTGTGTTGTTAACGTTTCCTTCCTTGCATTTGATGATGGAAGGGGACGTTACACAAGAGGTTCCTTTTCTCTTTCGGACAGTTCCAGTAAAAACTTTTGATATAGGCTTAGTTTTAATAAAGATTTCTTAATTGAATATTTGAGATTTCCTTCAGTATATTATGTTTATGATAGATTTTCTTGAAAATGGGATGCTTAACATGCACCTTTCCTTTAGGCTTATGCTTATTGTTATAGGAAAAAAGACGAAAATAAACAATTACCAAAAACCACTTCTTGGACCAAAGAAATGTTTTCATAAGAAAAAAACTATTTTCTTGTTTTGAACAAAACATGTCTCTTTTTGTCGTTTGATGAAACAACTGTCACCCAACATGCATGCATGTCACCCAACTGTCATATTATATGGCCCAGTTCAAGTCCTGTGCAATTTTAATGGCATAGAAATGCCCTTCACAGTGTGACTATTTAGCCTAAGGACTGTTGTAAGTAGCCCAAAACACCCAAAAACATTTACTAATTAAGTTTAGTACATGCTTGAAATTGATTTATAAGAATAATCCATCTCAAACAACGGCATGCAGCAACCAATAATACTTCCATATCAACATTAAATCCTATTTCCCATTCATTTTGTTTGCTTCCATAATTGGCACAGATTTGGCAAGATTTGCAAATATTCTTGACAACCAACATATTGTGCATTATATATGAGCTTGATGAGCTATGCCACCAGACAAAGACTTGTCAAATGCCTATCAACAAGTAGTATAATATTCTTAAAGAGGATTACATCTTCCAACCGAGATTAAAACAAGGTCTTCTACAATACAAACTTCACCTATCCATATTGCAATATAGTGTTACTGTTAATAAGAAAAGGGAAGTCAAAGACCATGACAATAGACTGTCAAACGTCATTGAAACTCAAGCTTCGACTTGAATTACATCTCAATTACCAAATATGTTAGATTAAAACACACCTATGTTTAAACTTTAAAGGTTTTTTTTCTTCTTTTGGAGAAGTGCACCTATTATTGCACTAAACAATAAAATGATACATCAGAGCACTTGCCACTGCAATGACCTAGTTTTGAGTCATGGCAAGCAAGCCTCTCTTTTGATAGTAGGCTGTGTTTAACTATGGAAAGGGCCCATGTTTACAAGATTGTACCAGTTGTACAAAAACAGATGCTCATAGTCCCTCCTAAACAAAGGGTGTTTCACTAGCGAAAAAACCATAAAATGATAGATCAAGAGGCCAAAGTGCAGTCATACAAATGCTCCCTCTTGATGGAAGCTACGAGGGCACGACTGCTCCAGTATGTCACTATAATGGGAAGAATCTTAGCAGCAAAGTATTGTTTTATTCCTCCTGATGTTTTCCTTCAGATTGGGATACAAACATTTGGAACTGCATTTACAAAAGAAATCTTACAAAGAAGTAGTTTTATTTCTATGAGCATTTTAGATGTAAGGATAAAAATCACTTCATCACGAAACCAAAGCCTCACTTCATAATCTTCATAATGAACCCAAGTTGCACAAAACGGGGAAACGGGGATGCATTGGAAACGCGATATATGTGTGTGTGTGTGTGTGTGAGCAAGGACATTTAAAAAATGAATGTGAAACATAAATCTGAATCATAGATCTAAAATCATACATGTAACATCATATTTTACTCATAAATGATTACATAATGCTAGTAGTATCCAAAATGGCAAAAACAGCCTTTATAAATCAGGCTAATACATATATATCCAAAATCGGCCTTAATGAATGAGGCTACAATCTCAACATAGAAACAAAACATGAGCTCAAGCTAGCAAATACTAAACACTAGAGAGCAAAAGTCAAACTAAAGACTATTAGTCATCAGGCTCATCTTCGTCATCCTCACAAAAAATAGAACAAAAATAGTGTTCGGTATGTGTTATAATTTCTGCATGACTAGCCCCCTTCCGGCAGGGGTTTGGGAGCTGGCCCCCAAATGAAAGGGGTCCGGGGGTACGCACCCCCCCAGCAGCCCCCAATCCGGGAGTTCGGGGGCAGAGTCCCTGGGAAAATAATTGGGTTTTTTTGCTCCGTTTTTTGGCTGTTTTTACTCTTATAGACATCCCATTTTAATTAAAATATAGACTTTTAAAAATAATTCAAATATTGAAAAAAAATTAAATGAAATTAAAACGGAGCAAAATAGACTTAAAAAATAAAATAAAATGAACATATTATAAGTTTCAAATATTGAAAAAAAAATTATTTGCAGTGGAATTATTACTTGTATCTTCTTCACTACGTCCAGCATAATTCTTGGTTAGAGTTGGCAATATCTTCATTGTGTGCTTTACCTACAACACAAAACCCAAAGTCAATAAAAATAAAAATAAAAGAATACATAACTAGTCCAATGTTATGGAAAGATACAAGAGAAGAAATGAAAGGCACAATCTCTAAAGTCTGACATAAGGGGTAAACGGTTACCACAAATGATATAAATTTGTTCAAGTGAACCAATCAGATTCACCTTATCAGATGCCTCCTATCCTCATAATACCATTCAAACAACATATAAACTAATTCTTTTAAAAAATAACAATAAAAATATTTCCCAGAGGTATGCTGAAAAGGATCCAAATGTACAACATCATAAGAAATATCTAGGCAATGATTACATTAGGAGCTCTGTAAATGTTACCATGTGAAAATAGGCTAATTCCCAGTGTTGATACTAGACAATCATGGTGGGCAGGGAGGATTATATAGAGGGAGTAATTCAAGCATTTCCCAAACCCAGATCAATTGCAACTGTATGCTTAGCTAAAAATTTCTCATAATCACAATATTAATCGATGATGTTAATTTTGATATGTTAAATGATAATAGCTCCACATATCAAGTTTGAAACCAATCATGATTAAAGAAAAAGACTTGAACATTCAGATTCCAAAATATTTACTTATGGTCTGCAAAAACCTAACTAGTGATATATTTATAAACATTAGAATTAAAAAAACCTATTTTTTAAATCAAACCTTAATTTTTACTTAGATGTCCATTTTGCACTCTACAGTTCCATTTCTTTTTCATTTTCCTTGTGATGACATTGATAAAGAGCTTTAAAACATAACATGTGCAACTCAATTTTGTTACAGAAGCAATTTGTGAAATCATCTAAAAAGCCTGTATCTGCCAAGGTTCGAGGATGAGGTAAAAGGGGATAAGTTTTCAGGTTGGTTGAAGGGAACCCTCAAATTTTGAGAGGCGGCACTAGTACAGTACATTTCATTTTCTTCTCTATAATCCATCTATAGCATTTCTATAAATAAAATTCGGAGGGATGATACATATATGACACCAATCCCAAATAGCTAACACTCCATGATGGAGATTTGGAGGGATGGGATGTGTTGCCCGCCGATGTGCACACCAACAGCAGAAATCTTTCGAAAGTTGTTTCTCAAGTGGGAAAGGTGTGGCCTTGGGAGCAAGCAAAGAGTCAGGTGCTGTCACCTGATCCCGACTCCTCCGTTTAGGCAAACTCCTAACGAAGCCAAGGGGGTAGACCCTACAAAGAGCTTCTAAGGCTCTTGTGTTTTAAAATGTTTTTGGTGTAAGATGAGCATGGGTGTTTTTTAGGAGTTTTTTGTGAGATTTACAATAACAGTTTAAGTAGTCCAAGCATATACTTGCAAAATTATTAAAGATACACAACCACTTGATAAATGACGATATAAAGCATCCACAGCATGATATGATTTAAACAACTTTAGCAAATGCTCCAGATAGATAATAAGCAAAGTAAATATTGAGTGATAGGACCAGTGCCAAAATGCAGTCAATGTTGTGCTTGGGATGCTTGATACATGTCTCTGAGAACTGTTTTGCAAGTGTTTTTGGTAAATTTTAAGATGAGTTTGATTATTAAAAGGGAAGGGGATCTCCAAGAGATACCTTTCGATACAAGAGATATGTCCGGAAAATGGTCTAAGTAGTTCCGTACAAGGACATGTTGGCTGTCCGGAGTCTCTAGAGCATGTTCAACACTACACCAACCAGGGATGTAGTCTAACGGTGCCCTTAAGGTATCGTTACAGTGGTTCCAATTTCCCCAGACAAAATTTGCCCACTTTCGACTATTTGACGATCAACGCCGGATTTTAGTTGGTTTTCTTGGGAATAAATTTTATTAGATTGAAGTGGAATTAGATGTGGAGAATTAATAAGTCTACGACTGTTTATGGGTATCCCACAAGTGGGAAGAGCATACACAGTGTAGCAAATGTAAATTCCAATTTTATTATGGGTTATGAAGCAAGAACCATTGTAAACTCTCCGATTGAGATTGCTCTTGATCCGCCTTATAGCGAGATTCAAGAGACTTATGAGAATAACAAATGCTTGAAATAAAATCTACACTACCCAAGTGTCTCTTTCAGGTCTAAGACCGTACTTGGGAAAGCAAGGGGGTTAGCAAAACAAACAATGCAAATAAACTCTTCGGCAGAGAGCACTCTTGATCCACCTTTCGGTGAGATTCAAGAGATTTTATTTTCTTTTTGCTTGGCAATTTATATGAAATAGAAGTACTTGAACAAAAAGTAAACTAAACTAGCAAACTAAGATCTAGCAAACTAATTCAAGCAATAAAATTAATCTAAGGACTTTGAAGATGCAAATCAAACTAAACAACTACGTCTAGGATCTAACAGTTAAAGCTAATCTAGAAATTGAAATCTAAGCTATCAGCAAAAAATGACAAGAGACGATACAAGTTTCCCCCAAATGGGGGAAGTGGGGTGTGGGAGCCTTTATCCCATTTGCTCTTTTATTAAAATTTATAATGCTTGGTTTTTTGTCTTCACTTGAAAGCACAATATCGGATGAGGCAATGAGAGAAGAAGGAAGTGTTTTTTAAGGAGTTTGATTTTGTTTGTTTGCTTGCTTGCTCTTTGTTATCACACAAACTCTAGCTGTTGGTGGTAGGTGTCCCAATAGGGATGGTAGAGGTGAACAGTTAGGAAGGTGTAACCAACAGTAGCCAGGTCCTCCGCCCAAGGGATAGAAGTCACACTGGACAAGGCTACAGTCACTTTAGATGAGGCACGCAGCCAAGTCAGGGGGGAGACCCCACTCAATCAATTATGGTTGAGACTCAACAGTCAGACACCCAAGCCCAAAAGATAAGTAAAACAAGATGTAAGATGGATGACAAATTGTGAGATTTCTTCCAGCCTAGTGAGATCGAGATTCTGAAATGAGAGAATAGACTATGTGAGCTGATATTAGATCCGATTATGAGAGTACAATGATGAATTCTTTTAAGATTAGAAGGCTGGAAACTAAATCAGCAAACAAAAATTGACTAGAAAAACAATCGGGAACCCTGCCTATGGGGAATGAAGCTCGTTATGATTTACTCATACATGGCAGCAATGCACTAAGCAATTGAAACACATCTTCCAGCAATTATAAATTGATTACTTAGCTGATTTAGAACAAAAAAAACAGACCAACAAGAAGTGAAGTGAAACTGCCCTAGGGGAATGATTTAAATAGTGGACAAATGGACCTAGGGCAATGAAAAATAAGCGTTTATACTCACTTCCAGCCAATGATACTTGATACTCTAAGGTAAAATGACGTTATGAAGCCGAATATCAAGTACCCAGAACCCAAAAATCTACTAGATAGCGTGATTGGCCAGTTTGCCCAAGTGGGGCGAATTTAGTGAGGGACTAGTGCCTGGTTAAGTGGGCAAATGGAGTCAGAATCAAATGAAATTTGAAATATGGAGGTTTAAGCATATATCATTTGTGGATTTGAAAGGAAAACTAATTCTAACGGTTGATTTTAAAGATTTTAATTTTTTAGGGTTTTAGTGAATTTTCTCTCTAAGACTATTCAGAAAATGAAATGCAAGAGGAAGAAATGGAACACCTACTTGGAATGAGCTGAAGTTGTTGATTTTGCTGAGGTTATAGCATCCTGAAGATCAAATAGAATGGATTGCTGAAGCCCCCAAGTGAGTTCGATTTTGCCCAGCTCCACCAGCTCGCCTTTCTTGCCTGCCAACACCAATGGACAAATAAATCAGATTAGCATTGACAAATAAGTAAATCTACAGCAATACAAATAAGAATGAGGAAAATGTTTGGCTGAAATGGCAAAAAACACTTCCCTTTGTTACCGATCTTGAAGAGTGGAGCAGCAGTGGAAGCCAAATGGTGCGCCCTCCTCCAAGACTTGTATTTGCTGCAAACGGTGGTGAGAAACAATGCTGGAAACAAACAACAATCTATACTAATGCATCAAGATAGCTTATCAATCAACAAAACTCAAAGCAATATCACCACAAGACACTAGTAGAGAGCGCCAAGTCGTTTTCTCTTCTATTCCAAGTCCAAAAAATGCCAAGAGAGAGGTACAATGGGGTGAGTGCCTTCTCTTATAGAGAATAGCCACTCCCAAAACAAGTTTCCCCCAAAAATGAAGGGCTAGGATCACTCCCCAACCATCAAATCGAATGGTGGAGAGAGAGACCAAGTGGGGGTGAGAATTACCCAAGGAGAGCGCACTAGTGGAGAGAGGGGGACCCATGTGGGGTCCATGCAATACATATAATGTGGTTGGGGGGTGCCTATGGGATGTTTTATCCCCCCAACATAATACATCAAGGCCCACATACAAAGTACCAACCAAATCGAATTCCCCTAGGTGGAGAAAAACGCCCCCCATGGGAAATTCGACCTCCAATGATGAGCTTCCATGGAGAGGGCCCCACAATGTGCCAATAACATATTAAACATTACCATTTTACCTTAGAGATTACCTTTTCCTTTTCCAACCATTGATTTTTCCATTTGCTTATAGTTGCCTTAGTCAAATTATGATTTTCCATGTAATTTTTGCTGGTTTATATGGCTGAAGATGAAATTCGGGCTTTTGACCCATTTTTAGTGCTTGGATTGCCAAACTGTCTGCAGCAATGTGATCGTGGACCCCAAAAGTAGTAGGAATGACCACTCGAATGACCCTGATCCATCACTTAGGGATTATTTGCCCAAAATCCATAATTTTTAATTAAAACAGGTCAAAATTGACCAATAATAATTAAAAATTTCTCAAATGCTTCAATCTTTTGCAATTCCGACACCTGCATGCTCATATGGGACCCCTGTAGATAATAATTGATCAAAATCGAAATTCCAGTTGCAACATTTTTTTGGGCCCATTTTTGGCCTAGTCAACTCAGTTTGACCAAGTCAAAACTAGTCAACAATAGTGCTAGCTGAATACCTGTGTGCAAACATGAAGTGACAAGGCTCAATTATACAAGTTAGTACATTACTAAGCAATATAATGATAACATGGTGATAAAAAATACATTAAATCCCGAGATAATACAAGGCCCTGATGAGGTGGGCCCACCACCTTCAAAAGACTAAAATGCTATGCACATTTTATAGAATTGACCACTTTGCTGACTTTAGGTGATGTGGAAACAAGGTAGAGGACAAGGATAAAGATCATGTGACCCTTTGGACAACTCGGGAAGGCGGGGTACACTGAGATAAGTATGCCATGATAGAACACGGAGAAGGGCAGTGCCTCACAAATGGGTATAGTGCAGGGAAACCACCACTAGTCATCTAACAAGTATCTCACAACTCACATCCGTGCCCGAAGACTCTGTGAGGTTCTTTTCTAGAGCCGCCAAACAGGGTGTCCGGCAAACCGTAACTTGAGACTCTAGGGGACAATCTTGAGCTTGTCCCTTGCTCCCTCTCACCTCCTTGCCCCGCAGGACTAAGTAAGGAATAACCACTACAAATGCTGACATGTATGGTTGACCTATGTCCATGTGTGTTTATAAACACATTGCATGGATTTTACAATGAGTTTCATACTTAGCCCTTTTTTGGCTAGATTTTACATTTACAACATAATAGCCTTTTTGGCTTGATTTACATTTCTTCATTTCTTCATTTACATCAAGGCCCTCTTGGGCTACATACATATCTCAAAAGATATAAACATGGTGCTCATACTGCAAAGGTAATGGGGGTGAGCAATACATGCTTCGATTACCAATGGGGAACACCCGGTGAGGCTACACAATCCTAACTGCATTGCAACATCGAGGGCAACCGACAGGAGCAAATCCCAGGTCTAAAAGTGTATCTCACACACTAAAGAGCCGAGGCACAATACACGGGGAGTCATGGCAAACTCAGAGATCAGTGGGGAAGGGGTCCTCGGGATCACAAATCAGAATCCAAATCAGGAACAAGTATCATGGATGAGTCGGATGGGTGGCGAAAGTGAGAGTGGAGCTAAAGTCAGCTACCAAGAGGGACTAAGTGACCAAGTCTATGCCAAGTGTAGGGGACATGACTCAGCGTGCATATACATAAGTCTAACAGGAGGGGTGGACCAACATCATCAAGGGCCCAATCACATCATACAATAGCTAGATCACCAAATATATCATCTCATGCAAAGTTAGTGTACTAACAAGTATAAAGAAGTCTAATCTACATTATGAGCAATAATCATCAGATGCAATACCCGCTGCACCATATACCTACTGCTACTGAAGCTATCTCTGAGCTGGATCTCTGTTGAATCCGGGCAACATAGTAAACCAACAATATACTGTGATAGTCTCGATCAAAACAAGACTAGGCAACTGTCTCAAATGGGCTTATGTCAAAGCCTGGCAAGGAAGAGGTGACCCTGTGGTAGATGGTAAGTGACAATGTCTGTGACACTGTACAACTGTCTGTCCCCTCTGATATATCTGCTAGGGGCAATCTGAACAAAAACGCCTCGTCTGAAAGCAGCAGATCTCTGATCTGGAAAAAAAATAATTGTGCGGTCTGTTATCACCTATTTTGTGTTAATTTTTAGTGCAGCTGTGAGACCCATTCTCAGAGAGAATGGTACCCTAGTCAGTTAACTAGGGTTCCTGGTCAAGTTAACCAGGCAGAGTAATGAGTAAGACCCTAGAAGGTACCCTAGGGCCCCCAGCTGTCTCCTGGGGTTCTTGGTCAAGGACCAAGCAGATGGATGCCATGGCAAAGTCCCTAGCATGTAGCTAGGGCCCCTATTTGTCTCTAGGGTATTCTGGTCTGGGACCAGACAGTTTCTTGGTCACGAGGACCAAGCAGATCCTGCAGGTTGAGACAGAGACATCCTAGGTCCTGCAGATGGTTGATCAACATTCAGTCTAGGACTGAATGCTCAGCTTGAGGCTGAGGACCATTCTCTCGGAGAATGGAAAACCTGGTCATGGACTAGATGGTTGATCAACATGTCACAGTCTACGACTGAGGCTCAGCCTTGGGATGAGAAGCCATTCCTTGAGAATGGAGGCACTTGGTCAGTTACCAAGATTATGATGTGTGATGTCCTCTTCTCCTAGGTCTTCGAGATGGATGAGTTGGTTGGTCTTCTCAAGGGACTGGCCACCCCTTGTGGAAGCTACTAACATTTGACCTAAGGAGCAGTTGAGAGGACCACATGATCACATCATCTGTGTGAACCCTTCCTTATACAATGATGATGAACTTTCAGGTTATATGGAACATTTGTACATTTGAGAGAGAGATGATTGGTTGTACCTGTTATCACCTAAACTGTAGTTACCCCTATGGATGGATCCAGTCATGGATGGCAATAGGGAAGGGCAACTCAAAAGGTGCAACCCCGATCACCTCGACCTCCAATATATGGTTGTCACGCCAGTCGAGGCAACCTTCACTTTATGTTATCTAGCCCAGACAACAAAGGGGGAGACCCGATCTACTCCCGACAGGAGAGATCAAAACCAAGACACCAAATCAGGGTATTTTCTAAGTGAAGTTAGGTGTATGGTTTATCCTAGACCTAAGGATGAAGTCACAAGCCAAGTGAGGGTTTCAATAGGTATAGCTTTGGTTCATAGTTGAATGTAAGAGTGACTTATAATGTTTAAAGTGAGATCTAGGGCTAGTGTACTAGGTCAATGTCAAAAGATCCACTGCCTTGGGAACCGTGTCCAATGCAGGGTTGTTTAAGGGTTAGATTGGGGCTAACTAGTACATGAGACAATCTTGACCATGGTCCATGATGTCTTCAAAGATATAGTTCACCATGCAAAAGTCAAACCACAAGTCAATCCCACAATCTAGGAGAGTGGGTTGTCTTGGAGATAAACCAGTGCCTTGGGAATTGGGAAGTGGAGTCAAAGTAGGGTTGACTTTATGGTTTAGGACTCCTACAACATAAGATAAGTGGACATAATAGGTCTTGATGATTAAATGTGTCTAGATCTAGGTTTGACCCAAGTGGACCACAATCCCTTAAAACAAGGAATGCAGTCCCCAAGGCAAGATTTGACAAAGTGACAGTCTAGACCTAGGTTTTGAATTATTCTGATTCCGGATCTGCAAGAATCTCAAGTACCCAGTTCCTCGAAGTGAGTGAACTCACTTCTCCAAGGTGGTGCGACTTTCCCTAAGGAGGCTTCAATTCGGTCTTGGGTGGGTCAAATCATGTCGGATGGCATCCAAACTTTAGATCCGGGTAGATCAGTCAAGTAGGGGTATGGATCTATAATTTTGTGGCAATCCACCGGTTAGATCTTAGTAGATCTGAGTTTAAGTGTTCCAAGTGGTCCAAAATGGGGATTAAATCCCTTAAAATGTGGAATGGGGCCCACAAGGTGAATTTCAAGAAAGGGACAACTTGGGTGTATGTTATTTGATGTGTAGATGTCAAATCAAGTGGAATCTCAAACACCCATCGCTTAGATCTAGGTCAACCTGCTCAAATGGTGAAGTGCGCCTTCCTTGGGAGAAGCTAGGTTGGCTTGGGAGAGGGGTCAAACGGAAGCCAATCCTCACCAAACTATAGATCCGGGATGCCGTGGATGCTATAGAGGTGGGTTTTCAATATCATGCCCAACAACCCACTAGATCTTAGTAGATCTAAGAAAATGCAAAATTGGGGTTTTGATTAATTAGGGTTTTAAGTGTTTTTGACAATTGGATAGACTATGGAGATAGAACTTACCTTGAGATCATACCTGAATGATGTGGTTGAGATGCCTTGATGTTGAGGAAGATTCCCGCAGAGATCAAATGAGAGATTGTTGATTTGCTTGCCAATTTGATGCCCAAGTCCACAAGTGCGCCTTCCTCTACCTGTCAAACCAAGGAATGAAATTCAATCAGTAAGATCAAGTATGGAAGAAATACAAGAGAAATGCAAATAGTAACATGAAATAGAAGGTCCTGGGACAGTAATACTCCCTGTTACCAACGAAGAGCTCCAAAGAAGAAGTAGGGAGAGTCTTCCCCTACCAATACCTCCTCCTTCAAGCAAATCGGCCTCCACCTGTAGATGCAAAAATCGTGGTACAATAGATATGGCAAACAAGATCTCCAATAACTCAGTGCAAAGGAAGAACCAACGAACGAACACCAAAAACATTCACCACAACATTGGAGATAGATGCAATAATAATTTTCTATTCCAATAATCCAGAGCCAAAAGTCCTTTTACAATGAGAGGCTCTCTCCTTTAAATAGGAAGGAGAGGCACCAAAACCCTAACCACTTTTTGAATGAGTGGCTAAGATTAAAAGATACAAATGTCTAATCAATGGTTGAGATGAGCTCAACAACATAATACATGGATCACACATAAAATATAACATAAGTGGACAAAGTCGCCCTAGGAGAGGGGAATCCCACCAAATCATGATGACAAAATATCATAAGAGGCTCATGGTGGGTCCAAGGGGTAATTTTATCCCTCCTTGGTCAATCCCCATGGCACAATAACCAATAAACAATCATGAAAGTACCAAATCGTGCCTCCAAGGTGAAGTAGTGTATCTCCAAGGTGAAGTAGTGTATCTCCAAGGTGAAGTCGTGGTCCTCAAAGACCTCAAAAAATCCACAGAAAGTGCCATAAGTGATGGATGCGGGCCCCGATGAAGCTGAAACTGCAGGAGGAGGTGTGGAAGGTCCCGATCTATCATCACTGATCATCCCATGCCATAACTTTGCCTCAGTAGCCCAAATCGATTTCCTCAATAGCCATTTCTACCAATCCTGAAATGCCTCGGGAAACGTGAAACTGCCCAAACTGCCTGCTGGAGTGATGGCGCTGTCAAGGTGAGGGTGCCAATGTGTCCGGGAGGGGGGTAATATGGTAAAAACAAGTGGCTGGACCACCCCCTCCATCATCAGCGCCCTAGGTCATCCAGATAAGAGTCATCTCTGCTCCGACAGGGCCTCCAACAGGCCAAAACTGCACTAGGACAGCCTACTGAGGCTAAATCATCACTGTAAGTGCCCGGAACTGAAAACAAACTGTCCCATTGGACTCAGAAGGTCCAAATCCATCCAAGATGTGTACTCATACACCATATGAATCTCTGCATGATCAAAATAAATATCCAATGTACCGGAACAAGGCCAATAATAATGATCTGTAAATGACCAAACACTGCTGTATCCCAAGAATCATCATCATAATCCTGTAGCTGCTGCATAGAATCATCCTGTATGTGTACATGGACCATATATCATCTATCCATATCATCATAAGGTCCAACATCTCATGTCCCTGGTCCTCCATGGTCAAACTAGGTCCAACCAAGACCAAATATAACTCAGTCCATCATCAATAGCTGCTGCAAGGTGTCAAGGTTAATACATGCTTTACAATTTATTCAAATAGCTTCTATGACACAGAGTAATCATGACTGGCGATCTAAATCCAAATATATAGTGTCGTTAGTTATTATTATTACTCAGACTAGACTTTCAGGATCATACTCACTTCATAGTTGTGATCAATTTGCTAGTGAAGGGTGAGGGCTGACATAAATGGCTAGGCTAAGGGATGACTTGACTATCTTGACTTTGTGACACTTTGGCAAGGGAAAGGGAATACACACCATAGTATATACTGAATGAGCAATAACACAGGGAATGGCGGTGTCTCACAAATGGATGAGTTGTTTTAAAGAGGGTTTATTCACCTTCACAGATGCGCACAATCCATAATACAAGCAAGGCCAGCAATTGTTTAGATATAACATTTAAGTTCCATTGCTTTTTGGGCCTGAGTTTTCCATAGCCTTGATCTATGTGTGTTTACAAACACATTGCATAGATTTACATTTATTTTTAGGCTTTCTGCTGCAGGTGTGTTTTTAAGGCACTTGTTTACCTGAGCACTTCTAGGTGTGTCATGGACAGCTTGTTTACCTAGGTATTTATTTTTCCAAAAGATATAACATTTTATTTTTCATGGCCATTTTCATTTGGCATTTCTTTCATATACAAGATATAGCATTTGATTTTTTCCAGATTTTGTATTGATGGCAGCACTAAAAGTTTCAGGTTTAGCCAACACAACTTTAGTGACTAGGGGGAATTCTCAAGGAACTCCAACTCACCATAGGTAAGTTTTGTCACCAACTCAGAGCCGAGACACAATAAACAAGGAAGCTCATCCAGTACAGAGGCTACAGTGGGGAAAGGTCCTCCATGTCACTAGTCAAGTAGCAAATCAAGGTAATAATCTAAAAGGTAGGCCACGGATGGATGAAGACAATGAAAAGATGAAGCCAACACTAGCAAGCCATAGTATGGTGTAATGATCACCTCTATTCTCCCTAAGGAGGGTATGTACCAATGAGTATGAATAGTGAACTTCTAAGTCTGAGTAGGGACAGTAATATATATATAATAGGTCAACCAGGTCAACATATCTATATGATCGCCAGATCATGACACTAAGTGCTAAGACATGCTATAAGAATAAGTATAAAAGCAATCTAACCATAACACAATAGTATACCTGCTGAGTCATATACCTGAAAGCTCATCAACCTGTACCATCATCTATCCTCTGAGACTGCTGCTGTAACTCTGGGCACTACTGTCTGCTCTGTACCAATGGCATAATGGCTATATCGGGCATCTCTCTGAGTGTCCTGAAACTCAG
The DNA here is from genome assembly GCA_027924585.1 of Larix kaempferi. NCBI lineage: Eukaryota > Viridiplantae > Streptophyta > Pinopsida > Pinales > Pinaceae > Larix > Larix kaempferi. The sequence goes on along the minus strand of BSBM01000299.1, from coordinate 57,382,680 downwards.
TCATGGCATGGGGAATATAACTGCTGTCCACAATCTGATAGTGATCCAATATAAATGCTCATCTCGGCATCTCAAATGCAAGGGAGCTGGCTGAATAATGTACTGGAATGAGAAAAATAATGTATGGTAGCCTGGCTACTATATATGTGATAACATCTGGCTCCGGCTGGGACAAGTGCTCTGCTGAAATGAGCGCTTGAGAACCTCAGAATCTCTGGTCCTCGAACTCTGCTACTCGAATCCACGATCCAGCACTCTACCATTTTATTTCCAGCTTTTCTTCTTGCAACCTATTTTCCTGCATTCACAAACATCAAAAAAAAAAAAATACCTCATGCCGCATGTGTGGGAAAAATATAAAATCAACTGAGACAAAATCTACTCTATGTCAGAAATATAAATATATAAATGCTGAAAGTAAACAAAATTACTTGACATAATTTGCAAAATTTGAAATTTATTGTGCAGGGGAAAAAGAAAAGTGACAGGTACTCAGTTAAACTAGGAGCTTACAAAGGAGCTTAGAGACTAAGAAGGTGCCAGACTCAATGGCTGAAAAGACTAACTACTGCCTAAGTAGGCTTATTCAGTTCCTACCTACTCTAATCTAACCAGTCATCACAAATGTTAGGTAAAATCATAAATCCAGTGCAACCATTCATCAAAAAGGTTAATGATTCTTATTTGATTTTTGATAATAGAACAAGTCAAGATTGGGCTAAAGATCAACAAATTTAATGGCACAGTCTTCTTGATTTGTTCATAACTTGGGGAATGGTTTGAATGATGCAATATGAAATTATGCCAAGGAGAAGACTGACTGATGCAAACATCCTCCATCAAAGAACTGATAGGATCATAAAATTTATGCAAGTTAAACTCAGAGATGGATAGAGGAAGGACATAAGACATGTGATTCGATTTACTTTCACACAGATTAACTTGTTCATTTACTTCTCTTACATATTCAATTTGATTCTCCATGGGACTGATGATCAAAAAACCAAGTGGGGATAAATTAAAGCTTAAAAGACAAAAAATCAAAGTCAGACCCACTTGATGCTCAAAAATGGAGAAAAGATGGAATTGATCTTTAAACACCTTTTCTAGCCACCAAGAATGATTGATATCTTTATGGTTCCAAAGTGACTGAAAAGGGAAATGAAGTGCTTTTTCTCCAAACATATAATCATGCTTATACTTCCTATTAAAAATTTCCAAGGCAAAAAATTGACTAGAGCACCAACCCAAAGATGATTGACAGAGTTGGGAAGGGAGGGTGGATTGCAAATATGAAAATTCTCCCAAATGGATAGACAAGTTTGACCTTGGATTTTGATAATAGAAAACATTCTTTATTCTAGGAATAATTTCAAGCTTTTGATCAAATTTAATATTTACAACCTGAGGACAAGATTCTAAATCTAAGAAATCGATGACCCTATCTTGACTAAGGATGGAAAAATTTAAAGACTCATTATAAGAGGTGGAACAAAGATTAGAGCATCTAGTGTGATTCATTATTTCATCGTCATCTTGAGATTGAACTTTTATTGATTCATCATTAAATTCATATGAAGATAAATTATCATTTTTATTTAATTTGTCAGGGAGAAAATTAACAAATTCATTTAAAACACCCTGATTATTTGCACAATGATCATGTGAAGTCACCACTAAAGGACTTTGGTCGATGTCCCTACTTTCTTCTTCTTCAATAAGGTGATAAGGAATTGAATGATCACTAAATACAGAATGAATAATGAGTCTCTCTGAGGGAGGAATTTCAGTAGATTTGTTAACTAAAAGCTCATCCTCAGAAATTCCCTCAGGATCAGGACTAGCGCTACCTAAAAAGCAATTTGAAAACTTATGGTTTGTACAATGATTAAAGATTTGATTTTCGATTGACTCAAAAGTAGAAGACTTATCATTAGAAGAAATTGGGTAGGAAAGGTTATCTCCGGATGCTGACAATTCACTTGATATTTGATTGTTAAATGATTCAACAATAGGATCGGAAAGGGGAAGGTTTTGATCTTGGATTTGATTTGAAAGATACATATCATCGAATTCACTTCCCCATTCTTCTAGGAATTTGTTTTCAAATATGTCATAACCAGAAATGCTATTGGGTTTCAAATTCGAAAGCCAGAGTCCAGCTCTTTCTTTGAAAGATGAAGCCAACAGTCTCATACACACATCCTCATGGGTTATGGATAATTCTTTAATAATTTCCCTAAAAAGTTCAAGGTGTCTTTTAGCAGAGATTTCATAACTTCCATCGAAAATAGGCAACCTTGCACATGCTTGATGAGGAATATGATGAGGATACCCAACAATTTTTGAAAAGTCAAAAACTTTCAAACGACCGAAAGTTCTAGGTCGCTCAGAAGCAGCCATGGATAATAATTTTTTATTTTTTATTTATTTATTTTTTTATATTTTTATTTTTATTTTTAAATTTAAGAACTTGAAAACAAAATGATGCACCCCATAGGTTCTAGATAATGATAAGATCTGTGTAAATTATAGTGTTATAGGGATGTAAATGAGCTCGCTCCTCAGCGGAGTCACGATTGGGAGTCGCCAGGTAGATTTAACTCTTCTACCGAGATATGTGTCGTTTGTATATGCGGGAAGGACTAGGGCAAGCTATTGCCTCCCCGGCAACGGCGCCAAAATGTTGGCAAAGAGAAAGGGGAGGAGAGTTTTGACAGAAATAATATATCGAACCAGGGTAAGCCTATGCCTTCCCCGGCAACGGCGCCAATATGTTAGGCAAAGAGAAAGGGGAGGAGAGCTTTAACAAAAATAATATGTCGGACCAGGGTAAGCCTATGCCTTCCCCGGCAGCGGCGCCAAAATGTTATCACCTAAACTGTAGTTACCCCTATGGATGGATCCAGTCATGGATGGCAATAGGGAAGGGCAACTCAAAAGGTGCAACCCCGATCACCTCGACCTCCAATATATGGTTGTCACGTCAGTCGAGGCAACCTTCACTTTATGTTATCTAGCCCAGACAACAAAGGGGGAGACCCGATCTACTCCCGACAGGAGAGATCAAAACCAAGACACCAAATCAGGGTATTTTCTAAGTGAAGTTAGGTGTATGGTTTATCCTAGACCTAAGGATGAAGTCACAAGCCAAGTGAGGGTTTCAATAGGTATAGCTTTGGTTCATAGTTGAATGTAAGAGTGACTTATAATGTTTAAAGTGAGATCTAGGGCTAGTGTACTAGGTCAATGTCAAAAGATCCACTGCCTTGGGAACCGTGTCCAATGCAGGGTTGTTTAAGGGTTAGATTGGGGCTAACTAGTACATGAGACAATCTTGACCATGGTCCATGATGTCTTCAAAGATATAGTTCACCATGCAAAAGTCAAACCACAAGTCAATCCCACAATCTAGGAGAGTGGGTTGTCTTGGAGATAAACCAGTGCCTTGGGAATTGGGAAGTGGAGTCAAAGTAGGGTTGACTTTATGGTTTAGGACTCCTACAACATAAGATAAGTGGACATAATAGGTCTTGATGATTAAATGTGTCTAGATCTAGGTTTGACCCAAGTGGACCACAATCCCTTAAAACAAGGAATGCAGTCCCCAAGGCAAGATTTGACAAAGTGACAGTCTAGACCTAGGTTTTGAATTATTCTGATTCCGGATCTGCAAGAATCTCAAGTACCCAGTTCCTCGAAGTGAGTGAACTCACTTCTCCAAGGTGGTGCGACTTTCCCTAAGGAGGCTTCAATTCGGTCTTGGGTGGGTCAAATCATGTCGGATGGCATCCAAACTTTAGATCCGGGTAGATTAGTCAAGTAGGGGTATGGATCTATAATTTTGTGGCAATCCACCGGTTAGATCTTAGTAGATCTGAGTTTAAGTGTTCCAAGTGGTCCAAAATGGGGATTAAATCCCTTAAAATGTGGAATGGGGCCCACAAGGTGAATTTCAAGAAAGGGACAACTTGGGTGTATGTTATTTGATGTGTAGATGTCAAATCAAGTGGAATCTCAAACACCCATCGCTTAGATCTAGGTCAACCTGCTCAAATGGTGAAGTGCGCCTTCCTTGGGAGAAGCTAGGTTGGCTTGGGAGAGGGGTCAAACGGAAGCCAATCCTCACCAAACTATAGATCCGGATGCCGTGGATGCTATAGAGGTGGGTTTTCAATATCATGCCCAACAACCCACTAGATCTTAGTAGATCTAAGAAAATGCAAAATTGGGGTTTTGATTAATTAGGGTTTTAAGTGTTTTTGACAATTGGATAGACTATGGAGATAGAACTTACCTTGAGATCATACCTGAATGATGTGGTTGAGATGCCTTGATGTTGAGGAAGATTCCCGCAGAGATCAAATGAGAGATTGTTGATTTGCTTGCCAATTTGATGCCCAAGTCCACAAGTGCGCCTTCCTCTACCTGTCAAACCAAGGAATGAAATTCAATCAGTAAGATCAAGTATGGAAGAAATACAAGAGAAATGCAAATAGTAACATGAAATAGAAGGTCCTGGGACAGTAATACTCCCTGTTACCAACGAAGAGCTCCAAAGAAGAAGTAGGGAGAGTCTTCCCCTACCAATACCTCCTCCTTCAAGCAAATCGGCCTCCACCTGTAGATGCAAAAATCGTGGTACAATAGATATGGCAAACAAGATCTCCAATAACTCAGTGCAAAGGAAGAACCAACGAACGAACACCAAAAACATTCACCACAACATTGGAGATAGATGCAATAATAATTTTCTATTCCAATAATCCAGAGCCAAAAGTCCTTTTACAATGAGAGGCTCTCTCCTTTAAATAGGAAGGAGAGGCACCAAAACCCTAACCACTTTTTGAATGAGTGGCTAAGATTAAAAGATACAAATGTCTAATCAATGGTTGAGATGAGCTCAACAACATAAATACATGGATCACACATAAAATATAACATAAGTGGACAAAGATCGCCCTAGGAGAGGGGAATCCCACCAAATCATGATGACAAAATATCATAAGAGGCTCATGGTGGGTCCAAGGGGTAATTTTATCCCTCCTTGGTCAATCCCCATGGCACAATAACCAATAAACAATCATGAAAGTACCAAATCGTGCCTCCAAGGTGAAGTAGTGTATCTCCAAGGTGAAGTAGTGTATCTCCAAGGTGAAGTCGTGGTCCTCAAAGACCTCAAAAAATCCACAGAAAGTGCCATAAGTGATGGATGCGGGCCCCGATGAAGCTGAAACTGCAGGAGGAGGTGTGGAAGGTCCCGATCTATCATCACTGATCATCCCATGCCATAACTTTGCCTCAGTAGCCCAAATCGATTTCCTCAATAGCCATTTCTACCAATCCTGAAATGCCTCGGGAAACGTGAAACTGCCCAAACTGCCTGCTGGAGTGATGGCGCTGTCAAGGTGAGGGTGCCAATGTGTCCGGGAGGGGGGTAATATGGTAAAAACAAGTGGCTGGACCACCCCCTCCATCATCAGCGCCCTAGGTCATCCAGATAAGAGTCATCTCTGCTCCGACAGGGCCTCCAACAGGCCAAAACTGACACTAGGACAGCCTACTGAGGCTAAATCATCACTGTAAGTGCCCGGAACTGAAAACAAACTGTCCCATTGGACTCAGAAGGTCCAAATCCATCCAAGATGTGTACTCATACACCATATGAATCTCTGCATGATCAAAATAAATATCCAATGTACCGGAACAAGGCCAATAATAATGATCTGTAAATGACCAAACACTGCTGTATCCCAAGAATCATCATCATAATCCTGTAGCTGCTGCATAGAATCATCCTGTATGTGTACATGGACCATATATCATCTATCCATATCATCATAAGGTCCAACATCTCATGTCCCATGGTCCTCCATGGTCAAACTAGGTCCAACCAAGACCAAATATAACTCAGTCCATCATCAATAGCTGCTGCAAGGTGTCAAGGTTAATACATGCTTTACAATTTATTCAAATAGCTTCTATGACACAGAGTAATCATGACTGGCGATCTAAATCCAAATATATAGTGTCGTTAGTTATTATATTACTCAGACTAGACTTTCAGGATCATACTCACTTCATAGTTGTGATCAATTTGCTAGTGAAGGGTGAGGGCTGACATAAATGGCTAGGCTAAGGGATGACTTGACTATCTTGACTTTGTGACACTTTGGCAAGGGAAAGGGAATACACACCATAGTATATACTGAATGAGCAATAACACAGGGAATGGCGGTGTCTCACAAATGGATGAGTTGTTTAAAGAGGGTTTATTCACCTTCACAGATGCGCACAATCCATAATACAAGCAAGGCCAGCAATTGTTTAGATATAACATTTAAGTTCCATTGCTTTTTGGGCCTGAGTTTTCCATAGCCTTGATCTATGTGTGTTTACAAACACATTGCATAGATTTACATTTATTTTTAGGCTTTCTGCTGCAGGTGTGTTTTTAAGGCACTTGTTTACCTGAGCACTTCTAGGTGTGTCATGGACAGCTTGTTTACCTAGGTATTTATTTTTCCAAAAGATATAACATTTTATTTTTCATGGCCATTTTCATTTGGCATTTCTTTCATATACAAGATATAGCATTTGATTTTTTCCAGATTTTGTATTGATGGCAGCACTAAAAGTTTCAGGTTTAGCCAACACAACTTTAGTGACTAGGGGGAATTCTCAAGGAACTCCAACTCACCATAGGTAAGTTTTGTCACCAACTCAGAGCCGAGACACAATAAACAAGGAAGCTCATCCAGTACAGAGGCTACAGTGGGGAAAGGTCCTCCATGTCACTAGTCAAGTAGCAAATCAAGGTAATAATCTAAAAGGTAGGCCACGGATGGATGAAGACAATGAAAAGATGAAGCCAACACTAGCAAGCCATAGTATGGTGTAATGATCACCTCTATTCTCCCTAAGGAGGGTATGTACCAATGAGTATGAATAGTGAACTTCTAAGTCTGAGTAGGGACAGTAATATATATATAATAGGTCAACCAGGTCAACATATCTATATGATCGCCAGATCATGACACTAAGTGCTAAGACATGCTATAAGAATAAGTATAAAAGCAATCTAACCATAACACAATAGTATACCTGCTGAGTCATATACCTGAAAGCTCATCAACCTGTACCATCATCTATCCTCTGAGACTGCTGCTGTAACTCTGGGCACTACTGTCTGCTCTGTACCAATGGCATAATGGCTATATCGGGCATCTCTCTGAGTGTCCTGAAACTCAGTCATGGCATGGGGAATATAACTGCTGTCCACAATCTGATAGTGATCCAATATAAATGCTCATCTCGGCATCTCAAATGCAAGGGAGCTGGCTGAATAATGTACTGGAATGAGAAAAATAATGTATGGTAGCCCGGCTACTATATATGTGATAACAGTACCTTTCCACCTTGGGTGATTTACTTTTGGTCCTTGCACCTTGTTGTTTATTAAGTCTTGTGGTACCCTGTCTTTGATTTGTGGTAATTAGGGTCATTGACCCACCTTCTATTTATACCACCTTTGTTGTTTTAGTCTTATGGGTACTAGTCCACTTTATGTGACTCTTTTATTTTTATTTTATCTTTTTTTTATTTTTTATTTTTTTATTTTTTATTTTATATTTTATATCTTATATTTTTATTTTTATTTTATCTTTATTTTTTGAAGTGGCCTTTCCCTAATTTAATGAAATACTATTTTATTATTTTTTTTATCTTTCCTAATTCTATGGATTCCTAATTTAAAGGATTATTCCTATTATCCTATTTAATGAGGTCTATTGTTTCTCAATTAATATGATAACCAAGACAACATATCTCAGCTCTGATTTCTGATACTGTTATAGGGTTGACGTCAAGGGCTTAAAGTGTTTGTTGCTGCTGCTAGGGCTGATTGTCTAAGCCGTCCACCTGCTGAAGCTCACTGCTCATCCTTTTGACTGATCCATGACCTCCTTGCTTTGATCTATCTGCTTGTTGACCACTTGAGGGGATGCCGCTTACCTTAATGACTGTTTTTGCTGCTTCATGATTTATTTTGATAGGCCGCCTGCCTTGGAAGTCTGAATTGCACTTTATTTGTGGGCCAAAAGAGCTGGCCGTGACCTATTATGGGTGTCGTGAGTCCTGTTAAGAACAATTTGTGAAGGTTGCAGCTTACTGATGGTTATTTGACTGAACCGTGGGCCATCTGTGGAGGCTGCATCCCCTGTGATCTATTTTGGTGATCAATCTACTATCATTTTAGGTGGCCGCAACCCCTGTAGATTACTTGTGAGCTGACTGCTATCTATTGTCATCTGTCTGTGGGTCAGATCTATGTGTTGATTTTTTTAAACCCTAGGTCAGATCTATGTGCCTATGATCTGTTCTTTGTACTAAGACTTTTTCCGTGGGTTGATCTATTGAGTTACTGTTTTGATCTACTTATTGAGACTTACTTTGAATCTGATCTAGGTATTGAGATCTAGCTTGGATCTAACCTGTGTATTGAAACCTTGCTGTGATCTGTTCCATGTGCTGAGACCTTATTTGTAGTGTTGAGACTTTGTTGAGTTGTGATCAGAGCTAGTTTGTTGTACTTGTGTTCAGACTTATTGTGTTGAACATATTTTTTTTTATTGATCATCTACCACAGCCATCATCTCTCTCTCTCTGGTTGTACTACCCTCTTGTAGGGTTTGTTAGTTCCAGATTTGACTGACCTCCCTGAGGCACAGTCTTTACTGAAAGAAAGTAACTCTTCTGAGTATTCTTATGGGAAGGTTCTCACACACAGGTAAGTATCTCTTTTATTATTATGTGGTTAAATTTGTTATTCTACGTTACATGATGCTGGAGATTAATTTAGCACAATGACCTAACTGGTAGTGTTAAAAGTACTTTAACACAGTGACCGACCTGAGAGTGCCAAAGATATGAAAATTATGTTATTGCATTATTTTCAATATTTGCAAATGTTTATTGAATGTATTTTCTGCATTAAAGTATGTCGAATTGTTATTTTTCTGTACATAACCCTAACTTGATGAAAATTCAACATTTTGTACAAATAGTTGAAACCTTATTGAGTCGCCAGTGTTGGAACACATCAGTGTTCACTTCCAGAGTATCTGGGTTTTAGATTGCATTTGTGACTAGCCAGTTTTGTTTTTCAGTCGACATGACCATGGCCCCAGGGGGGGTTGTAATAAAGTGTGCTAGTAGGATCTGAGTGTCTCGGTTCCCCATGACTTGATTAAGCAACTAAGGTATTCCAGGGAGTTTTTTCCCTTGTCAATTATACTTTGCCTATAGCCGAGCTATAATCGATGAGGTTTTCTCCCGCTTCCTCCAAAGTTGGAATGCCCGACTTTGAAAATTTTAGCCATGGGGGATTATTAGAGTCCAACTAATGTATACAAGCCTACTAGACACTAGTATAATAGGTTTTGGTTATGTCCTAAGTCTCTAGGACCCTCAGAAACAAAAAACAAAAAAAACAAAAAAATCGAAAAATTTTTACCGGGTCCGTCGAATTTGGGTTTTTAATTATTTTTTAAATTTTAATAAATTTCTCTATAGTTTAAATAGAGAAATTTCAATTTGTAATATGTCAGTCATCCAGGATCCGTTTTCAGTGATTGAAGGCTCCAGACTTAACCCAAAAATCCTTCATGATCCCCGACCAACTAACCCTAAGTTTCAGACAATTATTTGGCCTCATAATTAATATTTTCTCAAAAAATCAAAAAATGAGAAATATTAATTAAAATATTCAAAAAATAATAAATTGGAGATAATTTAAATCTCTCCAAAAAAGGCGAAATTGAATAAAGTAAAAGTCAAAATGACATGGCAAAAAACATTTATGATGATTGGAATCTTCACCCACCTGATTCAGATCCGTTTCGGAGCACTGGGAGTGATCTACAGTTGAGAAATTTGCCCACCTTCATGCAAGTTCGTTTTTGTGATTTGGCAATTGATTAATGGGTTGTTGAATTTTGAAATCAATGCATGTGGGGCTCCTTCCTCAAATTATGGGCTCCTCTCAAGTTGCAACTCCTTGAAACTTGACGTATGTGATTGTATATTGCTCCAAGCCAAGATTTGATTGGTTTGTGATTGGAATTTGGAGTTTTGTCAAGTGTTTTTGGCTCTCCTTTGGCCAAATTCGAATTAGGGTTTTAGCAGTTGGTTTTGCTATTTAAGAGAAGCCATTTGTGCTCTCTCACCATGGATTGTTATCGTAAACTTACTCTGCGGAGATTGTAAGAGCTTATAGCTATTGGCTATCATTGGAAATAAAGTTGGCTTTGGAGGCAAATGGTGTGCATTCTTATTGGTTCATGAGTTAATAGTACATTGTTGAGGTAATATCTTTGATGTTTTATTCATTTATGCAATTTCAATCTTGATTAAAATTTATGCTTGGATCTCTTTCTTAAGAGCGTAGGGCAAGCATTTGATGGTCCAATTTGTTTGCTAGGCTTAGGCTTGGATTGTTTAAAGAGTACAAATTGTAATCGGTCTTACTACCTTGTCTCTTTTTTCGTTCTTGTCTAACTCTCTAGATTTAATCAAGCATTGTTTGTATAAGTGTATGTGCATTGTAGATCTTCAAATGGTTGAGATGAGATGAACTCGGTTGTATCTCCCTCTTCTCCACCAACAAAAAACTCTTGCTAATAGTTTGCTTTTAGGAAATATCCAAGGAGCAAGATCTGAACATTGGTATCAAAGCGGAAAAGTTGCTTCTTCCATCAACAAAACTCATTCTTAATTCATTGGTTACATTGGTTCTAAAGGATTCTTTCTTCAAACCCATCTCATTGCTCCTTGATCTCTTTTTCCCCATTTGTTTGCTAGGCCTATTTTCCTCCATAGTTTTCCCTATCTCAAAACCCCTCATCACCCATTCGTTTTTTCAAACCCAAAGCCTCTTCTTGCTTTTGTTTTTGCCTCTCATCCATGCCATTTTTGGTCCTCACTTTTCTCCCTTAGATCCATTCGTCCACCTTTCCAAAAAAGCCTTAAATACACCAAAAAACACAAAAACGAATTGGTTAAAGTTATTTTTGCTTGAGTTTAGATTTTGTTAGAGTTAGATTTTAGTTGTTGCATCTATTTTACAAGTTTTATGCATTGAAAAGTTAACTTTAGGGCATACTAGATCTCATCTTTTACACTTGTTTAACTTGCATTGTTTAAATCTAGTTTCCATTTTGAAAGATAGAATATTTTCATAAAAAATTTCTTAAATTTTTTTTACTTTAGATCTCTTTCCCATTACATTCTAAGAGTTTGTTGTTCGCTGGTCTGTTTTCCCATAGTAACATTTTCGAGTCAAAATCTCATGCACTTTATGTTTTAGGCCCTAGTTATCATTTTGGGATTTGGTAGGTTTCAATTTTATTTTGTTTCTTAACGTTTAATGGGTGCTTGTTGAGTATTTTTCAAGCTTGTGTAGGTCTCTTGAAAGAGGAGATAAGATTTGTGAAACATCATTCGAAGAAGAACAAAATACATACAAGGGGAAGATCCAAACCAAGCAAATAAAAACAATCTCCTTTTTGTACTAAGTCTTAAAAGGCTTCCAGGTTCTACTACAATAGTTTGTTTATCTTACGTTCTTCAAAGAAGTCCTTAAAGGTTTAAAAAAAAAAAAAAACCAAGGCATTTGTAAAAGATTAATAAAAGTTAAGTGGAGGAGGCCTCCACTTTTTTGGTCTTCTTCCCCATTTGGGGAAGAGTGTTGTGATTGGTTAGATTAGATCTTTCATTTTCTACTTTAGAGTAGTCTTTATTTCATTTTGTCATACTTCTCTTCCAAGTTTTGACTTGAGGTAGTATCCTTGGGATTTCATCTCAAGGGCAGGACCACATAACTTTGTGGTTACTCCTCTCTCCCCGTTAGTTGCCTTGGTCGAAATCTCAGCTAGCTGGGATGTTCTCAAGTGCTAGCGGTTCTAGTGGTTGACCTTGTTCGGAGGTTGATTCCATCTTAGAGTAAATCTGTTGGTAGAACACTAAATTTTGCTTTCTGCTATCTTCAAGCATCTTATATATCTTGTTGTTGTTATCTTTTACTTCCAGTCACTTTAAGCTTTCTTTTTCAAGTATCACAACTGCTTTATTTCTTGCAATAAAATAAACAAAGCCTCTTGAATTTGGCCAAATCCAAGTCAAGAGCACTCTCTGTCGGAGAGCATTGTAGATTTGCATTTTTCCCTTGCATTAGGCATTCTAGAGTAGAAAGTCTCTTGAATTGTAGTTTTAAGACTAAGTCAAGAGCGCTCTCTATCAGAGGGTTGAACAAGTGCTCTTAATAATTAAAATACTTCAACCCATATTCCCCCTTAATTAATTTATTTTGGTTATTCGTCCAACACCTGTATGCTCTACCAACCTGCAAAGGTTGGGCTAGTACTCAGAAAGGTGAAGGACTTGCTAAACTTACAAGTGATAACATAATTAAAATTTTATCCAAAACCAAAACTAGCATCAAATCGTTGAGGTTGCTTCCTGAAACAGGTGGTGCCGGGAATCCACTGTCAGACTCGAGGGTGGTCAAGCCATTGTACACTTATCCTCTCTGCAATCTGGGTGCTCCCAACCTATCATCTAAGAGGTTGCCAGTATTTGTTCCTGGTTAAGGTTCTACTCTTTTGATATCCTTGGTTTTAGCCCTAATAATCAAAGACCATTAAAACATTCAATTTACCAAGATAATTGTCATAACGATCTCACAAACAACATTTTTCCAAGACCCACACATTTAGCATCACAATTATCTTTTCTGTGACTCCATAAGGCACTGGTATTTACAATTTATATCTTAATCAGGACCATTTGTCCTTGTGTTAATTTTCATGTTGTGAATGCTTTATTTGATCATAAGTCTTGAAATATACTGTTAGTCTTGTTATTTCATTTTAGCAACGTGGATTGCTTTGTTATTTTGCGCTTATCTCATCTTTTAATTTGGTCTCGTCATAATAAATTCCTAAACAACACCCATCCGCATCATTCACACTTAAAACCTAAAAACACAAGAGCCTTAGTGAAACTCTTTGTAGGGACTACCCCCCTTGGCTTCGTTAGGAGTTACCATAAAAACTAACACTCCCTCTTATCGAGGTAAGTCCAACCACAGATGCCTAGATCCAACAAGTTCTCTGCTGCTAACACTAAACCAACTGTCTTTCCTGTCACTGCTGCCCTTTAACCTAAAGTGCCCTCATCTAGCTCCATCAAAGAAGCCCCCTGTTCTCCCACTGACTCTGTCACTGTACTCTTATTTAGACTCCCTCTGAATCTTTGTTGTAACCAGTCCCGAAGACTGTTGTCAAGTGGATCCACTGGTATGTAAGTGGGATCCCTCTGTCTCTGAGTTGACTCAGCTCTCTCCTGAGCTAGGTCCATCTCTACCATCTCGTACCAACTTAGTCTTCAGCTGGTCCCTGTATGAGCATCATGCTCATCCATCTGCTCTGAATCCAATGGCTCAATCCCTCGAGTCTCATCATCATCATCATGAGCATCTCACTCATCCATCTGGTAAGCAAAGTCACTCCTTTGATCCTCATCATCATGGTGAGTATCTCGCTCACCCATCAACTGACTGGACTCACATCTCCTAGCAGTATTTATGTTGTGAGCATTTCGCTCACTATCCTCCTCTGACTCTGAAGAGGATGCACTCAGCCAAACTGATGTGCCAGAAGTGGGTTGTCCTCGAATTATGTATTCACTGTCGATCCCGTGACCTATCAAGACTGTGTCAACTCCTCTAAGATAGGTGAAAATCAGATCCCACTGGAACACAACTAAGTAACCAGCATCTCCCAAGGCTGCCACTAAGAGAATGCTCCCTCTCAGTCCTGGAACGAACAACACTCTTGATACCTCCAGGATCTCTCCAAGGTCAAGTAGAAACAGAACTCTACCCACTCCTGTTACCAAGTGATCAGTCCCCTACACATCTCGAATCATCTGCATAGGTGTGTGCTCTAGGATGAGGAATGCATCTCGCATCCCTGTCACGTGACTGCTTTGCATGCAATCAACCCTCCATCTCTGATCAACCTAAATCTTTGGACGACTGCTGTCATGCCCTGACTAACATCAGATTAATGAGAACTCCCTCTCAAACCTAGGGGTAAACTCATCAACCTCCTCTGCTGTTGCTAACTGCTCATCCTTTGCCTGCTTACCTTTCTTCTTATGCGGAGATTGTCCTGCATAGTGTCTGTTGTTCGCCAAACTGCACACCAGCAGCAGAAATCTTTCGAAAGTTGTCTCTTCACTACGAGTGAGAGAGGTGTGGCCTTGGGGGCAAGCAATGAGCCAGGTACTGTCACCTAAATCCCAGCTCCTCCGTTTAGGCTAACTCCTAACGAAGCCAAGGGGGGTAGTCCCTAAAAAAGAGTTGTCTAAGGCTCTTGTGTGTTTAAAATGTCTTTTGTATGGGGTGATGTGGATGAGTGTTGTTTTAGGAGATTTTGTGATGAGACCAAGAAATATGAGAAAATAAACAACAGATAATAAGCAATCCACGTTGCGAAATAAGATAACAAGATGGCAAGATGATTCAAGACTTGATTAATTTCTAAAGCATTCACAATATGAAATAAACACAAGGACAAATGGTCCTGATCAATATATATGCTTTTAAACAACCAGTGCCTTATGGAGTCAAAGAAAAATAAAGATTGTGATGCTGAAAGTGTGGGTCTTGAAGAAATGCCGTTTGTGAGATCGTTGTGCAGATTATCTTTGTAAATTGAAGATTTTAATGGTCTTGATTATTAGGATAAAACCAAGGATATTCAAGAGAAAGTCCGGAAAGACAATATCAAGTGCCTCCGTTCAAGGACATGTCGGGTGACCCAGTGCTCTAGCCAGGCCGCGCAATGCTAACCAGCAAACTAGAGGCTGAACATGAAACCCCGGCGCCTCCACTAAGAGATTACCCACTGAACTTATCTTATCGCTCAACTCCGGATTAGTTGGTTATGGGGGTGAAAGTTTTATTAGTTATCACTTATGAATTTAACAAGTCTTCCACCTTTCTGAGTACTAGCCCAACCGTTTCCGGTTGGCAGAGCATA
This sequence comes from Larix kaempferi, assembly GCA_027924585.1. Lineage (NCBI taxonomy): Eukaryota > Viridiplantae > Streptophyta > Pinopsida > Pinales > Pinaceae > Larix > Larix kaempferi. The sequence goes on along the minus strand of BSBM01000299.1, from coordinate 57,367,576 downwards.
CGAGTGTTGGACGATCAACCAAAAGTAAATTTATTAAGGGGAAAATGTGGGTTGAAATATTTTATTAATTAGAGCACCTGTTCAACTCTCCGACAGAGAGCGTTCTTGACTTGATCTTATGACCACAGTTCAAGAGACTTCCTAATTTAAAATGCCTAATGCAGGGAAAGATGCAAGTCTAACAATGCTCTCCGATAGAGAGTGCTCTTGACTTGGATTTGGCCAAGTTCAAGAGACTTTGTTCGTTTTAAGAAACAAATAGCACTTGTGATAACAAGATACTTCAACTTGTAAAACTTAAATCATGTGATAGCTCAAATAGATGTGAAATACTGCTAACATGCTACTTGCAAAATAAAATGAATTGAATGAAAGAACTAGTGTTCTACCAAGCAATTCTACTCTAAAGGTGGGATCAACCTCCGAACAAGGTCAACCACTAGAACCGTCAGTCTTGGAAACCTTCCAGCTAGCTGAATGTCCACAAGAAGCTGATGGGGGAACGAGAAGCTACCACAAGACTATGTGGCCTTTGGGATACAATCCCAAAGTTAGCTTACTCTGGTCAAAACTTGAGAGAGAAGCGACAAGATAAAATAAACTACTCTAAAACAAGAAATGAAAAGATCTAAGCTAAACAAAACCAACACTCTTCCCCAAATGGGGAAGAAACCCAAAGGTGGAGGATTCCTCCACTAGAAACTTTTATTAACTATTACAAGTGCCTTAAGGAAAATTCCTTGAAAGGTCTTAGATCTGACTTGAGATAAACTTTTTAAAGAGAGATTCTTAGAGCCCTCAATGGCTAGTTACAAAGGATAATCAATTTGGTTCTTTTGCTTGGTTCAAGCTCTTTTCTTAAATGTGACTTTGGTCACTTTCATGCCTTGCTCACATAAGCACTTCTCTTTCCCTTTTAAAGATCTACACAAGTTCAACAAATCCTCAACAAGCACCCTTTAGTGTTAGGAAAAATCAAATAAACTTTGAAACTAAGTCTATGAATGAAAACTAAGGTCTAAAACATAGAGAGCATGAGATTTTAACTTGAAAATGTTAAGATGATAAAACGGACCAGCAAGCTAAAATGCCCCAAAAATCAATGGGAATGAGAATGCAACCACAAAAAATTTCACACTATCCTATATGCCAACTTTTCTACTTTTGAAATGAAACTACAAAACTTAAGAAAAAAGACTAAATGCAAGCCCTAAATGACCTTTTAATATGCCTAAACTAACCTTTCAATGTATAAAATTTGATTTACAAAAGAAATCTAACCATTAACTTTTCAAAAAAGTGCAACTAGCTAACTCTAAACAAATAAAACTAGATGACAGTAATTAAACTTTGTTTTGTTTTTTAGGGCTCTTAGGGCACTTTTTAAAGTGGACGAGAGGAGCTAAGGAAGGAGGAGCGAAAGGGTGGTGAAAGGGGAAGGACGAGAGCAAGGGATGAATTGCAAAGATGGTGGGCGAGTCTAGGAGAGGATGAAAGCTAGGCGGAGAAGAGGGAAACGAAAGGGAGAAGGAGGGACAAAAGTGAAGGAGGAGCGAATGGAAGAGAAGAGGAAACTTGGAATGGAGATGGGTTGCAAGTGGAACACTTGAGGGTTTGAAAAACACTGCTATGGAAATCCTCCGGTTAACCGGTGATATGCCAAAAGCAAGTGTTGAAGAGAGCACAAGGGAACAAATCCCAAGCTATTCCCCAAGGTTGAAGGAACTTCAACCTTATGGCAAACTAATCTAAGGCTTAAAACAAATACAACTTCAACTTTGGATCAAGATCTGGAAGGGGTTTCCACAAGAATGAAGGAAGATCAAAGTAACTAGTAACCAAGAAAGTATTTTGAGTGTTTGATGGAGAAGAGCTAGATCCTCTTGCTTCTCAAAACCATAAAGCTAGAACTCCTTCGGTCTTATGTGGAGTAAAAATGTACCTGCAAGAACCTTAACCATGGGGTAATATATATGAAACAAAGATATTCAAGTGAAAAGAACTAGATACATGCTTGCTTGTGCTAGATTGTTAGCCATCTTGAACATGATCTACAACTTAAAAGCCTCAAATATAATGTAAAACAATATCACCTTGATTCTCAAGTGAAGCAATGAACACCAAGAGCCTCCACGTTTTTGACCTCCAAAGTCTTAACTTTATTAACAATGAAAACGATTACAATTTCTCCAGAGTTTCTTTGCCTAACAATCCATGCCTAATGAGGAAAAAAGAGCCTCATTATATAACAATAGAAGATACCCAAACCCTAAGTCGAATTGGCATTCAAAGGGAGCCAACACCACCTAACACAAGTCAAGATCCAATCACATTTCATCTCCAACCAATCGAAATGCACATATTGGAGTTACAAAGTCTAGCTTTAGCTAATGGGATGAGGAGGTGGCCTCCACCTAGGCAAGGCGCCCCTCATCTCCACTTTGGAATAATCACCAAACAATAGTGAGCTGCCATGTGTAGAACTCGAGCTCAAAAGGAGGTTGACGTGAGCATGGAGGTAGGTGCTTGGAGTTTAGATCAAGATTCGATTGCAATCATGGTAGGTGGGAGTGGGAGGTGGCCTCCACCTAGGCAAGGCGCCCCTCATCTCCACTTTGGAATAATCACCAAACAATAGTGAGCTGCCATGTGTAGAACTCGAGCTCAAAAGGAGGTTGACGTGAGCATGGAGGTAGGTGCTTGGAGTTTAGATCAAGATTCGATTGCAATCATGGTAGGTGGGAGTGGGAGGTGGCCTCCACCTAGGCAAGGCGCCCCCACTCCATTCAATGCAACTCCATACCAACCCAAAAAACATTAAATACAACCTCCACATCACCAATTCGATTTTGCATGCATGGAGAGCGAATTCACTTGAGGAGTTTTGACTTGTGCTGACTGTATAGTTGACTGAAGCTGCTTGGAGTTGATTGGAATCCTCATAAATGCCAGGTGCCATGTCATTTGGCCTTTTACTTTATTCCATTTGGATTATTTTGGAGAGATTTGGATTATCTCCAAAATAATCATTTTTATTATTTTAATTAATAATTTCTCTATAAATGGCTTTTCAGAGAAAATATTAATGACGAGGCCTAAATGACATCTGAAACCTGGATTTAGCTGGTCCATAGGTCATGTGTGATTTTTGGCTTATGAAACAAGCCATCAATCACTGAATTCGGACCCCGGATGACTGACATATTACAATTATTATTTCTCTATTTAAACTATAGAGAAATTTATTAAATTTAAAAAATAATTAAAAACCCAAATTCGACGGACCCGGTAAAAAAATTTTGAAATTTTTTCTGAGGGTTTTATGGACCTAGGACATGACCGACACCTATTTTAATAGTGTCTAGTAGGTTTATATACATTAGTTGGACTCTAATAACCCCCCATGGCTAAAATTTTCAAAATCGGGCATTCCAGCTTTGGAGGAAGCGGGAGAAAACCTCATCGATTATACATCGCCTTAAGCAAAGTATAATTGACAAGGGAAAAAACTCCCTGGAATACCTTAGTTGCTTAATCAAGTCATGGGGGACCGAGCCACTCAGACCCTACTAGCACACTTTATTACAAACCCCATGGGGCCATGGTCATGTCAACTCAAAAACAAAAACTGGCTAGCCAAAACTGGCTAGTCACAAATGCTGGATCATCTGATACACTGGAGTCAAACACTTATCATGTTTGTCAAATGGAGGCTCTTAAGATAATCCAACTATGGTACAAATAAGTTGGTAACAGTGTCCATAATCATTCCAGGCAATGCACTTGATCTTGCTCAGATCCTTCTTCTGTTTGAACCTCTGTTTCCCCTTGCTGCAAGTGCCACATCCTCCTCCTCTGGAATGGTTGAAGCTGATCCCTAAATATAACCTCTTCGGATCTCCTCTTGGGTGAAGTCGTCCCACAGACAATCCCACTTGGGAAGGTTCTCTCTAGCAATAATGGACTGGACAAATGCTACCCATGGCACAGTCACTCCATTTCGGGCTTGTCTTACCAACTCCGAATCCTCAACCTTTTCACCCACAGCTACCAACTCATCCCTCACCTGAGAGATATTGGTGAGGTATGTGGACATGCTCTAATCCTTGCCCATCTTGATGCTTCTCAGACTCTCTCTGAGAACCATCTTCATGTTGGCATTGGAACTCTGGTACCAGCTAGTCAATGCATCCCACATCTCATATACATTGTCTTTGGTTGGGACATGTGGAATGACATGATCCTTGATAGCACCAAGTAGGATCCTCTAAGCCTTGACATTCTTTTTATCATATACTGCTTTGGCAGTAGCATCTGACGGAACTATGACTGGATTTGCGACTATACTATTCACAACATCCCACAGTTCGCACTCTTTCAACAAGAGTACAATCTGTTCCCTCCATGCACTGTAGATGGAGGCCCCATCCAACCAGTCCTCCACTCTCAAGCTAGTGGCCATACTCTCTGAACTGAAACAGAGTTATCCAAGAATCTCTTTTGATCACAAATCTGGCCTACCCTTGCACAGATTTGATAGATCTATCTCAAATCTATCTTCCAAACTCACATATCCGATAGATTTGATCTCTACAACCACAAATTTGAGCTCTGCTCTTCAGATCGAGTAGAGTTGGTCTTTATCTTCATTGATCTCAGTGTGAATGATCTCCCTGACCCTTACCAAGGCTTTGATACCATGTAAATTTTTAATCCAGAGTTCACTACTCCCTCTGGACAACCCTGAGATCTCAAGCGGTTTGAGTCTCCTATATCAATAATACTGATAAAGACATTAAACTCAACAACTAGATCTCTTTACAACATTAAACACAATCATTGACATATAAGACACTGCATATACCCTGGAAACCCCAAACTAGGAAAACCAACAATCCTATGGGCCTATCTTCTCTCTCGAGCCCAGAGCAATATATGAAAGAAAGAAATACAACAATGTTGCCTCAGATGTAACACTCAATCCCTGAACTGGTCAATGCCCTTGATCTGCATGCATCAGCTGATGCATGCACTAAGGAAATCTACCCTAGCTATCAATCTGGATCTGAGTCAGTCTGCAGGTAGCTCTGACTGTAGTGCCTCTATCAACCCTCTGCTTTGATCTCCTTTGCTCTGCTCTGGAAGAAGTCCAACTGCTCAACTGGTGAATGCGCCCTTCCTCTGTATGGAAAAGTTCGCCCTCCACTTTGGATGTCAAATACTCGTACTGGATCAGATCTTAGTAGATCTAAGCTCTGATCGTCACAAACCTTCCTCAAAGACTGAGGCAAGCCTACCCTGAAAGTCTCAGACACTCAATCAGCAGATCGAACTCTAAATGAGCTCCTCTCTCCTCAGGTAATGCGCCCCTCGACCTCTCTGGAATTCGTCCTCCACAATCTCTGCAGAAACCACTCAAGTGAACTATCTCAGTCCACAGATCTAGGTGCCAAGTGCCTCTGGAGCAAGTGGTCTCTGATCCAACTCAGATCTGACCACTCTCCCTCCTGCACAAGCTCCTCTCTCTCTCAGAAAATCGCCTTGCATGCACTAATGCGCCTTCCTCACTCCTGATCTATCACTCTCTGATAAGTCAACTAAGCAACCTCATCCGGGGACCCCCTGCCTCTGTGAATAATCTCACCAATCAATTAGGTTTACCAAAAACCTAATATCAGTGCATGCAAAAAGTCACTTTTGCATGCATCTTTTAATCACTAACAGGTCATGCAAATCTCATGCATGCAAAGGGAAAAACACCCTGGAAGGTCCACATGCAACCTTCAATGGACTCATGCCACTGAGAAGAGTGTATCTCACCCTCTACTCCATATTGATGCCTATACTGTTGATGTACCTCCATGCAAGGCATCTGAATCATGGAGGACATCCCGAGATACCATAAAAACTAATAGCCTTTTTCGGCTTTATTGCATTTCTTTAGGGTAGGATAATAGCGCTCAGAATGCATGTAATGGTGGCAAGGCTACGTGGTTCAAGGACAAGCGAGGAGCACTCGGTGAATCTACACAATCCTATATTGCATCACAACATCGGGGGCAACCAACTAGAAGTGAATCCTTGGTTTGAAGGTGCAAACCACACACTCTAGAGCCGAGGCACAGTACAACATGGAGTCATAGTGTACATAGAGCTCACAGGGGGGAGGTCCTCAAGGTCACCTATCTCGGTCTCAGTTAGGGGAGGATCCAATCATGAATGGGTCAGATGAATGGGGACAATGGCAAATGAAACCAAGGCGAGCAAAAATGCAAATAATGGCCAAGTCTATACCAAGGATGGGAGAAAACCAATGTGCATAAAGGGGAGCCTCCAATCAAAGTGGTAAACTGCAGTGTTCCACCAAGTTTCCGAGACGTGGGAGCGAAGGAATAGGGAAACGCACATTGGGGACGTGTGGAGACTACCCCAAATTTTAAGAAAATTTAGGGGATGAGGGTTTGTCGAGGTCTTTAAAACTATCAAAAATATATAATTTAATTAAATTCCAACATATTAACATATAAATTCCTCATCCCATCACCATTTACATACTAAAACTTAAAAGTAAATTGTAAATACAAAATAGTAAATTCATCATAGTAAACACAGTTGTCAATTCATTATGGATTCATGAATCATTTATCATTTGAGTATTTGAATTTCACATTGATAAAATCTAAATTTATAATACATGAACATCTTCCATTATAAATTTGAATTGTAAACATAAACAGTAGATGGAAATTTAACACTTTTCCATATTTTGTATCTGGGATACTTCACTTGATTTCTTCTGCGGTTTTAGGTTTTGGTGGTATTTATCATGCACTCATAGTACCCGAAACTTTAGAAGAATCTTTTCCATTCTTTGGCTATGTATGGAAAGATAGAAACAAAATGACCACAATTTTGGGTATTCACCTAATCTTGCTAGGTGTTGGTGCTTTTCTTCTAGTGCTTAAGGCTTTGTATTTTGGAGGTGTATATGATACTTGGGCTCCCGGTGGTGGAGACGTATTCCAACATATTAACATATAAATTCCTCATCCCATCACCATTTACATACTAAAACTTAAAAGTAAATTGTAAATACAAAATAGTAAATTCATCATAGTAAACACAGTTGTCAATTCATTATTGCTTCATGAATCATTTATCATTTGAGTATTTGAATTTCACATTGATAAATTCTAAATTTATAATACATGCACATCTTCCATTATAAATTTGAATTGTAAACATAAACAGTAGATGGAAATTTAAAATATTAAAATCATAAAATTGAATCATAGGCATGTCACATAAACTTAAAGTCTTAAACACCTTCAAATTTAAAGAGTCAAAAGAGTGATGAGTCAAAGACTCAGTTTGAGGTCATCAATAACAGTATATACTTCTAGAGTCAAAAGTTAAATTGAAAACTAATAATGGACAATGAACACTGAAAATAAAAGTAGTGAAAAGAAAGTTGAAAGCATCAAAAGAGAATCAAGGAGATAGTTCCATGGACTGGTCCTCCCCATTAATTCACTGTGTGAAGCCATCAGGACCATTCAATGGGAGTCCCATTATCTGAGTCAGAGACACTCTCATTAGTGACCAATGGCACAACAACCAAACCATTTTTTTTTTCTATTTTTTAAGTTATGAAAAAAAAAATTAAATCGCGTGGAGGCATCTGGGTGTCCCCCTTACGGGCGTCCCCCTTTTCGTAAGGTGGACACCCAGATGCCCCCCACCTTCTAGGACGTTCCTTGTGCGTTTCCTTGAGTTTCCACGAAATAGGGACGCAGGGAAACGTTTCCCAAGGAGTCCCCAAGCCACCAGGGAGTGGGAAACGAGGGGAGCGTGCCCCCGACCCTGGGGGACGCATCCCTGTGGAACACTGGTAAACTGCCCTTTCCAAAGGCCACCATAAAGCACCAAATCACACAAGTAGATCACCCAATAAGTCAATATATGTCAAGTCAAAGTACGAGTATAAATAAACAAGCCAAAAATACATCTATGAGCATAAAACATATACCTACCATGCCATATACCTTCTCTGATGATTGAATCTGAAGAGTGACCTCTGACATATGTGGGCAAGGGAATGGCAAACCAACACTAATCTCTGCTGCTCCAAGAATATCATGACTAAGCAAACCATCTCAGTGGGGTCTTGTAAGAGCAACTAGGACAAGGGGGTCTGAAATGCTACTCTGTGATGCTCTGGATATGCAAAATGGTATTGTGTCATCACTGATCATAACTCTGGCTATGCTCAACTCATGTCTGCTCTGGCTCAAAAATGTCTCTGACAATGGCTCTACATCAAGGTAGCCTCAACTAACATGGATGTGATAACATGTCACAACAATGGTAGGGTCTAAGTTGTCTAGATCTGAAGCTAATCAAAGTGGATTTCCTAATCTCCAAAAGGAAGCCCTAAACGTTTGACTTCTAGTGAAAAAGTAATTAAAGAGGGAAAAGTGTAATTTTGTCACCCAATTAAAAGATAGTTGATTTGATAGGTGATCAATGTCAAGTACTATGGCCTCCTCTTCCAAGGGCGTGAGCACACACAAGTCAACCATCCATCCCACACCAAACAAATTTGGAGGGTTGCCCATGCCAGGGCTGAAGCTATAGTAACAAGTAGATCAATCTCCTACTCCAACTGGGAAACCATCAAATTTAACAAAGGAAGAGCTATGTGGTGGCTTGTATGTAATGTCCCTTTCCGAATGATCACTCCAGGCAGATAACTTATTAGCCTATTTAATTCCTGTAGGCTATAGTCGGTGAAAAGGGGAGTTAATTAATTATTTAATGTCATTTGGGCGAAAAACAACATTAAAAATTATATTTAGTAACTAAATAAAAAGGGGCTTTATAAAAGTCACTTTTATTAATTAAATGCGGAAGAAAGTAGAAAGAGGGATAAAGGAGAAAATCAATCCATTCTCTCATTATTCACGATCATTTTCTCAAAATCGATTTTGGAGACTTCTTGTGGTTTTCTGGGTTATGGGGTTGAAACCCTTGAGCAAATTGGTTTCGGTGGTCAAACAAATCCACCCTAGCTAATCGAGAGAGGAAGATCACTTAGATTTTTCATTGTGCTTCATCGTTGAAGAAGAAGATCCAACTATTTTGCAGACTTGTGAGGATTTAAAGTGTTTCCAGTGACTTTTATGGAGGGCACACTTGGCTAGGAAGGGTGTTGGGCATATTCATATTCATCTTTGTACTGTGTTGCACATAGTTGCTAGAATCAGAATCGACAATAAATCAACGAGGCAAAATGCAAAGAGTTTGAATCGGATCGAGAAAAAATCGGCAAATACAAAAAATTAAATATACACACATATTTTGAATTAAAAAAAAACATTTTTCATAGATATTCAAATAGCCATGTCCATATACTGCAAGTTATCAATAGTTGTCCAATAAATATTAATGGATGTCCAAAATATATCAATTCTCATCCATAACATGAGTCCATAATGTAAATAGATGTCCAAATTAATCAATCTCATCCATAAGATGAGTCCAAATGCCAAAATACACAATGACAAAAGTAAGGATCCAGATACTAAAAGTCTAAAAGTAAATACTAAATAGTAAAAAAAGCTAGGAAGTAGATGCTCCTACGTCTCCAACTGCTTCAGCTTGACCCTCAATGGTCTCTAAGTCCTCGGGTCTAAGAAGAGGAGCCCCTGATTGGATCCAAGTAGATGTAGGATCCCCATCTTAATCTAATCCTAGCTCTGTGCCTTCCATGTCCAAGGAAATAGTTGAATGATCCAAACCTATCAACATCAAGATACATTGAAAATATGAATTAAATGTGAATTGAAAATTTAACCCAATCCTTCAAATTCAAATTACAAATGATTAAGCCATTAACTTTTAAGACTTAAGCGTCTCACCAAGTAACGGCTTATTGTGAAGCCGAAGGTTGTAGTGGACAAAAACAAGGTCATTCAAGTGCTTTTGTGTCAAGCGGTTGCGCTTCTTGGAATGAATCTTCTCAAGCATGCTTCAGCTGCGCTCACAACCTGAAGCGTTGCATGTTTGATTTAAGATTCTAGTGGCAAATTTCTTTAGATCTAGCGTATCACTGCCAAACTTTTGCCAACAAAGGCCTGCCAAGTGGCATGGGGTTGAAGAGTCAAGATTGATAATTGAAGACGAAAAAAATTTAAAAAAATCAGGATAATAAATTATAAAACATAATACAAAATACCTGGCAACATTCTTGTCCTTTCACGTATAGCACTAGTAAAGGAAAAACGTTTAGAAGGCGTCCTATAATCTTGCAGTTGAGAAATGATGCGACTTTGGACTTCTTGATCAGGGTTCATCCTCTCAATTCAAGTCATAAGACCTCGACCAACCTCCCCATCCTCACTAAACTTGGTCTTATCATAAAAATATGTTGGATTTAAAAACTATCTAACAACATGTAAAGGCGAGTGCAGCTGCCTATCCCACCGCTCATCAATGATGTCCCAAAGAGGCATATATTTGGTCTCATCATTTTGATATTTTGCTTTGATGACCTCTTTGGCGAGATCCATTGATTCATAAATGTAACCCATGACAGGTTTTTCACCATCAACCATCATGAAAGACCAATCATCAAAGTAAATTGTCAAACATTTGATTTTTTATGTCAATTTAAAAGTTTAAAGTTTTAAACATTAAATGAAATTTGAAAATATAATGAAGTTTGACTTCAAATTGAACTAATGAAGTAATGAACATTGAAAAGGTTTAGAAATTAAGTACCTAATCACTTTGACAAGCGATTTTGTCACAACAATGATCTCTTCAGCATCTCTCCAAAAAGTATCATTAAAGACAAGAGCAACAATTTCAATGCCCTCAAGTGTTCTTCCATGTATAGAGGCCATCCACTCGGCTCCCAAAAACTTTCTCTTCAAATTGACCTTTTGCTCTACTACAAATTGCAAGGATATGAAGTTTGTTGCAAATCTCGTCACCCAAGGACGAACAAGCTCCTTTCCTTCTATGTATATTCTCATGGTGGAAAGGACATTTGTGTGGTTGTAGATGAATTTCGTTATGGATTTTCCCTTTTCCACAACCTCTTGTATCCACTGAAGTTTACCAATGTCCTCGAGCATCAGGTCTATGCAGTGTGTAGCACAAGAGCTCCAAAATATAGTGGGGTGCCTAAGCTGAAACAATCTACCAACAGCCATATAATTAGCTACATTGTCGGTAACAATTTGCACAACATGTTCTTCTCCCACTTCTTGAACAACTTTTTCCATCATTTCACAAATCAGTTGAGCACTCTTCCGAGGTCTCCGCCATTATCTGATCGAAAGGTCTTGATCCTCTTCTCAGTGTGATTCTCAATCAAGGCTTTGAATTCCTTGAACTTGCTGAATACTTCGTCTTTACTATTCAAGAAGTATATCCAAGTCTTACGGGAAAAGTCATCAATAAATGAAACATAATATACATGCCCACTCAATGAACTGGATAACATAGGACCGCATACATTGGAGTGGATGATTTCCAATATTCCTTTCGCTTTGCTCTCGCTACTTGGAAATGCCTTCTTCACATTCTTTCCCTTTGCACATCCTTTGCAAACGCCTTCATGCTTCGACTGGATTTCAAGAAGTCCTTCAACTGCTTTGCTTGCAATGAGTAGTGCTCTATAGTGCACATGTGCAGGCCTTCTATGCCATAATTCACTTGGCTCCATGGAGTCATGGACCAAGGCTTGTTCAAGTTGGCCCTTCAATTTATACAATCCTCCCTCTTGCTCTCCAATCATAGTCGCATCATCTATTGTCTTTCCCTTTGGCCACATTAGGACTTGGCCATCAACAAATGCAACCCTCATACCTTTTGCATCTAGTGTTGATATGGAGAGAAGGTTCTTCTTTAGTCCTGGAACATATAGGACATCCTTCATTTTCAGAGATTTTCCAGAGTCTAGCTTGTAAGAAGCTTCTCCACTTCCTTTTTTGGGGTTTTGGTAATCATCCCCAAGCTTCACCTTGTGAGGTGACTCATGTTCAGACAGGTTCATGAAGGATTCTTTATATCCTGTCATATGGTTGGAAGCTCCACTGTCTACAAGCCAATCATTACTTCCATGTGTGACAGTGCCCATGAGTGCTGTTATCAGGACATACTCTTCGTCACTTGAAGATTCATCACTTTCTTCTCTGGCTCTCTTCCTTGGAGGTTCATCATCTTTTGCGGTGTGGGCATGGTGCCTTTTCTTGTTGTTCTTCTTCTTGTGGGAGCCCCTTTTGTTTCTGGGACAATCTCTGGAGTAGTGTCCCTTCTCATGACATGTATAACATCTAACAGTAGATAGATCTCTCCCTCTGACTTTGGTGATGTTTCTCCCTCTTACTGTGATGGTGCTCCCTCTTGTTATTATTCCTCCTGGAGTGTGTTGTGAGAGCTTGATCGTCATTTGCTCCCATCTTCTCTTCTCGAGCTACAAGTCGAGCTTCTTCTTGTGAGCATTCCTCCGACAACCTACTTAATGTGATTAACTTCTTCCTATCACAAATCCTTTGAATGAAGGAGTCCCACGATCTTGGGAGACCATTCAAGGTGGATATCACAATTTCTCCATCTTCTACATTTTCTCCGCAGCTTCAAGTTGCTCTTTGATCTGAGAGACCTTTGTAAAATTAGACTGCATGGTCTCTACATTTTGTATCTTTACATTCTTCAACTGGTTCCTCAAGGTCATCTTCCAATTTATATTTTTCCCTTCAAATAGCTTGATCAAGGCATCAAACATCTCTTTAGGTGTCTTCAAAGATGACACATGTGGGATGAGATGATCCTTGATAGAATCTGCAATGATCCTCTTGGCCTTAAACAAGTTCTTCTTGTGTAAGGCTTTAGCCTCATCTCCCTCTGGTGCTGGAATCTCCTCATTTACATATGTGTCCAATTCATTCTCTTCAAGGACAAGTGCAATCATATACTTCCATGCTCGGAAGTTATCAGCCCCTTCAAGATTATCCTCAAGCTTGGTGTGGTGAGACATCTTTAATGCAAACTTCAAATGGAAATAGCAAAGCTTTTAGGTCTTACCTCTTTTAGATGCCCAAACTGGTTTTGGAGTTGGTTGGCCCTAGGGTCTGTTAGAGAAACGCTAATTTTCCAAACTTGGAATTTGGAACTTCTGACTGGCCAGATAGATGCGCCTCCTCAAGGCAAGTTGTCCAATGTACTCACTTCCCCAAATCAGTGAACAGAAACTCAAAATATATGATGCCCTAGTTTTCCACCGGTAGTAGTGACGGGCCAAAAAATGAAAATTCTCAGAATCCAATTCTACTACGACATAAAGATGCGCCCTCCTAGGGCGAGTTAGCCTAGCCTCTTTTCGTTGATGATCTATGGAGAGATGTCCAAAAATTAAGAAGCCCTAGCTTCCGCAGCTGGACAATGTCTTATTTTCAAGTTAGCTCTGATACCATTTGAGATTTTCTACTTTTAATCAATATTTCTCTAGGATCTTAACTGAAGGAATAACATGCGCAGCATAACACAATAGACACAAAGAATTTCCTCGGGGAAACCATAATGGAGAAAACCCCGCAACTTCCTCAGAGATAGAATCATCACCAATACAATATCACAAAAGTAAAACCCTAAAACAAAGATGGTCTTCTGCAGCTCCTCTTCTTTTCCTCCTATGCGAACTTGTCCTCTCTCTCACTAATGTAAACTTGTGAGTGAGTGTGATGTCCAAATGAGAGAGCTCCACTCTCTATTTATACTTTATCTTTCACTTGATCTTTTCACTTACTAGGTCAGCCCCAGTTGTACCTGACTGGGCCAACTTCTCTAGGGGACTCAATAACCCTATTCTAACTGAATCTTGGGGGATCTATTGCCCCGACTTACAATAGAGGATTTACCTCAATGACTCTACATGACCAAATGTAATAATGACATCCCCAACGGGAGGAATAAACATCTCCGTCAGAGGTACAAATAAAATACAATAATAATACAATATAAAATACAAGTGAATATCTTCCGAAGTTACAATTACATTAACATGCAACACTAACAAGGGGATAAGAGCATATGTGTAAATAATGAAGAGAAAGCAACAAAGTAATGGATTCAAACAAGAAATCACACTACTGTAAGCATCCTATTATTATTGACATGAGTAAGCAAACTATAAAGTATTACTCACGGATCTTAAAGAAGATAACTTCCCTTTGAAAGACATATAATCTCGACAATATTTAGTATGAAATCATGATACAATTTACCTCAAATATAACAAGCATGAAGATCTGACACCACAGACAATCACCAGACTAGCCTCCAAAGCCTTCTTTATTAAACTCGGAATATAAAATATTACAATACAATATGAGCAGAGGTTCCACCTTTCGATCCTTAACAATGGAGCAAAGCTCTCTCTTAAATAGCCAAAACCATGCAGAGGGGGGGGCAAATCCCAATGAGAGGGTGCATTTGTTGATTGAAGAGTTAATTGGATGTGATAGGTGTTGATTGAATCTTGACTGAATGCCAAGTTGAGGAGATTGTGCCACCTCTAGTGCTGGTTGGTAGCCTCTACCTCAAGATGACCACCTCAAATCCTCACCCTCCATCTCAAGAAGTCGCCCATGTAGAGAGAGGGCACATTTCCCAAGGAGGAGTTAACTGAAACTTGGTTGGCTTGATTGGATTTGTTTATTTCGGAGATCAGTTAACTATCAACTGACTGTACAATGTCTTTAGTTGAACTCCAGACCAACTCCGGACCAATCCCATTGATTTAGGAACTTGTCCTTTCTTTATTAAATGTCTTTTTGACATTTATTTTGTCTTTTTTGGAGAATTTGAGTAAATATCAATTTTTGAGATAAATACTTACTCAAAACTTAGGAAAAGTGGGTTTATGGGTTAAACAGGTGCTCTGGCTTAGAAAACGAGCATCCATTTATCAAATTCCACCCACAAAACACTTAATTATTACATTTAAAAAAATTTCAATTAAACCATAAGAAAAATGGTTTAATTAATTGAAAAAATTATTTTTTTAATAAAACCAAAAAAATGGTCCACGACCGCGAAAATAAAAAAAATTTAAAAGTTGAAAATAACCACCTAGGGACCTAGTACACGACCATATGACTTTATTTTAGTGTCTAGCATGTTTATATATGTTATAAAATGGACTCTAACAACCCCCCAAGGCCTAACCACCAATTTGGGCATTCCAACTTTGGAGGTGTAATAGAAAAACTCATCGATTATACTCGACTAAAGGCAAAGCATAATTGACAAGGGAAAAAACTCCTTGGAATACCTTCTTTGGTTGTCAAGTTCTAAGGAACCGAGTCACTCAAAGACCACCATGCTAGCACACTTTTTTACAAACCCTGTGGGGCATGGTCATGTATTACAAAATTGAAAAAGGGGCCCTGAAAAGGCCTGACTTGGAACTTCTGAACACTAATATGCACAACTATTTGCGCAACACTAGCGGGTCTTTGGAAGTCCAACTGAGTGCAACTCAGGTGGTAACATCTAGCTCCAACTGCGGGACGTGTGCTCGATTTGGTATTAAGGCAAGGAGAGCATACGAGAACACCATAATCTCTGGTTTCTATGACCTGTGAAAACATCTCAACTTGACAAGAAAACCCTTCAGTAACACAAGTGTTTGTAAGAAACCAATGAACCATAAGTTTGCTTTATTCAAAAGGCAAAACTAACTAATGAAAAATTATTTATAAAAGGAAAATACTGAAGAAAAAAAAAAGCATAAAGTAAATGCTCTCTTTGAGGAGCTTATTTTCTTATTTTAAGCATAACATAATCAAAATGATAAATCCAATGCAACCATCTTAACATTTTATCAATAAAAAAAAAATTCACCTTGTGTTTGGTTACCAACCAAAACAAGGATACCTTATTCATAACATGCAAAACTGGATGGGAGGGCTGGATGGGAAATCATAGGCATGCGATAGATCTTCGACGTGCTTCCCCAACTAGTAAATCCTCCCACAGGCTTCTTCTATCCATGACTGGATAGGGCTGAGAAAAAACTGTGAATGATGAAGCATATCAACTGCTTCATCATGTTGGTTTGAAAGGACCCTCTGATGGTAATTCTCTGTGAAAACATAAGACCCAAGTTGTTCCAAATCATAAGGAACCTCTGTCTACGGAGACGATGGCTGAGACTGCTCTTCAATAAGTTGTATCTGATCTGAATCCTCATTGTACTGTTTCTTCAAGTTCTCATTGTTGATGCTCATGCTGATCATATGCCAAAAATTCATGCTCCTTTTCCATGCAAAGATTTCCCAAGATCTCAAAGTCCATAAACACCTCATAAATAGGTTTTTCAATAAAACCATCAAGAGCCTCTAACTTAAATTCTCTTTCCTCATATATGTCATATAAGGGATTCTCAAATATGCTCTCAAAGGATTCCGGTTTATTATTTACTTCTTTAGACATGGCATAGATGGGGTTCTCTAAAAATGTCCAGTTATCAATGTCAACCTCTATGTCAGTCATGATGGACCTTCATCGCTTATATCATGATCCAGGCTATATCTATCCTCTTTGTGCTCATAATCCTCCTCTTCAAAAAAAAAGATCATAAGGAAGTAAACCTTCCAAACTATCATCATTATACACCACCTCATGGATTTCAATATGAGCTTCTTTAATGCTTTCTTCTGGCGGTGGACCAAGAGTAAAAATGTGCTTATCATCACTGGGCTAGTCTTGAAAAAATTCCCATTTTGTATCCTTTTATGTTGAGGTGACATGAGGAGGGTCTTCAGTTAAATCTCGAAGATGAAGCTAAAGGACAGCACAATGATAAGGCAATGAAGAGATTGAATCTAATGGACATAGAGTCAGTCATGAACCAGTAAAACTGGTGGAGACCCTAAGAAGTTTTGGAAGGGAAATGCAGAATTGTAGGGATGACAATGAAAGGATATTAAGAGTCCAAGAGTGGCAAAACCAAATAAATGACCAAGTATTGCATAATCTAAACCTATTGCAAAGGCAGGTACAGATTGGTTTAGCTTCACTCCGAGAGGAGGAAAGAACACATGACAAGAGGAGGTCTCACTATGATTCAGCTCATGTAGACAAGTCTTATACTCCTAAAGAATTCAAAAGCAACCGAGAAAGATCTCCAATTAGATATCACAAAAGAAAGCATGTGGGAGATGAACTACAAGATGAACTGAGAAAGAAAGAGCAAGTCACCTACATTTGATGGTAAACACAAGAAGGGTGAAAAAGCTGAAGCTTTGTTAAATGGCATGAGAAAATACCTTCAGTTACTCATCTAATATGGAAGGCAAGATTGCAATATACAACTTGAAGGGTTCGTATGGCAAGATCAATTACAGTAAGTTACACATCTCCGTGAAAGAAGGATTACTTGGAGACATTTCAAGTAGCCCTTTTAGCAGGAGTACTTGTTAGAACATTGTTATGAAAAGAAGATGGAGGAGTTCTTTGAACTCAAGCTTGGAAATATGAGCATGGAGGAGTATGAAAAGATGTTTCTGGAATTGCTAAGATATGTTAGATTTCTCAAGGATGAGAAGGTAAAGATGTAGAGATTCCTAAGTGGGTAGCCTTCCTTTTACAGGAACAGAAATCAGATTGACGAGCCCAAGACTCTTGAGGAGGCAACCAAGTAGGCTAAGAAAATGTATAAGTAGGACAAAGGCAAAGCTCATAATCAGAAACCATGGATGGACAAGAAGAAAGAGAAGCAAGATTAGAGGAAGAAGGGATTTAAATCTTCACTCTTCAAGGATCAAGCAAGCTCTCATTAGCGGAGTACTCCTAATTAGTATGAGCTCAGGAGGGTAGAAGTTCAGGTGAAAGACTCAAGGCAACATCTAAAGTGTTGGGATTGTGAAGGTAATCATTTGTACAAAGATTGCCTGCAGAGGAGAGATGGAAGGAGGGTTGTACATAATATTCAAGAAGCCAGTATAGTGGGGGATGTAGCCGAGAACATTCCCAAGATCTATGCAACCTTGGACAACAGGCAAGCAGAGTACCGATCCACCATGATTGAGATTAAAGGTAAAATTGCCAATCAACATGTTGTTATTCTCATTGATTATGGGGCAAGTCATAGTTACATTGCTCCTATTTTGATTGAGAGGTTTCAGTTAAAGAAAAGTAAGAATGATAAGTCTTGGATGGTTTAGGTGGCCAAGGGAACCAGGAGGAAAATTAATGACTTGGTCAACGATTGTCCAATAAGTATGAATGGGGTAGAGACTTATGCAGATTTGAATATCATACCATTAGGTTCATATGATGTCCTAATTGGAATGGACTAGTTAGATGCCCATCATGTGGTATTGGACTGCCATAACAAGTTTTTTACTTCTATGGATGAGCAAGGGCAACTATTCTAGCTTTACCATATTCTATTCTTCACAACCTTCAATATATAAATTTATAATAATAATATTTATTATTATAATTTATCCAATTCAATTTTTTATAATAATATTGTTATTATATATAATAATTATTATTATAAATAATTTTTAATAATAAACTATATATAGTTTATTAAACATTAATATAATAATGTTATTAATTAATTAATTAATAATTATTATTATAAAAAAATAAATCAAAAAAGAAATAATAATTATTATTTTATAATAATTATTTTTGGAAAAAAAAGGGTTATTTAACCTAATAAAGAGACGACAAATCGAAGAAGCCAAAGTCAAAGGAAGACTCGACAAAAAAGTTAAAAGAAGATCAAGTCAAAGAAGAAGTCAAGTCAAGAAGACCAGTTATCGTCCAAAGTCAGGAATTATGGCGAATTCTAAATCAGAATTGCAGTCCCGAATACAAGTAGCATTGGACAAAGCATTTGACATGGCGAAGCTGGATATGTCTAAGGGATTAATAGAGCAGGCGAATCATTATCTAAAAAGCCGTATTGAGAGATTATCTACTCAAATTGAGGAATTAATGAAAAATGCAGTCGAGAATAAAGAAGAAATAAAACGATTAAGCAAAATCATCAAGGATGAAGATGACAAAATAAAGCAAATTTCAGACAAAAGTAAGATTCCAAGAAGCAGAGAATTGCCGCCTTCAGCAACAGATTGAGGAACTTCAGCAGAAAGATGAGGACTCAAAAAAAGTGCACAGGTTAGAAATTGACAAAAAATCGCAAGATGAAAGAATTGAAAAGATTCAAAATCATAACAATCTACTAGAGAACCAAGAAGCGCAAATCCAGGAAGATGCATCCAAAAATCAAATCGAGGAAGTGAAGGCAGTTCTCGCCACAATTCAAAAGAAAGAAAAACAAACAAC
This sequence comes from Larix kaempferi, assembly GCA_027924585.1. Taxonomy (NCBI): domain Eukaryota; kingdom Viridiplantae; phylum Streptophyta; class Pinopsida; order Pinales; family Pinaceae; genus Larix; species Larix kaempferi. The sequence goes on along the minus strand of BSBM01000299.1, from coordinate 57,348,199 downwards.
ACATACGCCTTACAGACATCCCAATTATAATCGTCATTTTGACCAATGACAGGGTCAAAACGAGCACTCACAGAAGAATTATGTTAACAGGCGAAAAGATCGACATACTAAGCAACAATTGAAACGACCCGTCCCACAAAATGATCTCAGAGCTCCGATAAAAATAGATTTGGGATGGACCACCGCAGATACGATGTGACAATTCTCCTTGGGAATCCGTAACTCGTATCGTCTCATTTCATCAAGTGTCGCAATTACAAAAAGAAAGGATCCCAAGACAACAGTTCAAGGGAATTCCGACATTGTTGTCAATAAAGCTTTGAGAACAAAGCTTCCCTTAAGGGGAAGGCAATGTAACAAATATAAATGTTATAAATATTAACATTTAAATAATAAATAGCTTAATTAGGGTAATTAATTAATTACTCAGGAGGTGACTTGAAAAGTCACCTCCCTTCCCACTTAGGGTATAAAATACCCGACATTAATTCTTGTAAATTATCTTATCATTATCAACATTTATTATTATTTACCAATATGTGGGATTCAAATTGCCTGTGGGCATTTTAGAAAAATTACGAACGTAAAGAGAAGCTTTTATGCTTCAGATGACAGTTTTCAAAACCAAGTATGGTCACTATGAATTTATAGCAGTGCCATTTGGGTTGACACATACACCAGCTACCTTCATGTGTTTGATGAATGTGATATTTAGGAAACACTTGGATAAGTTTGTCATCATATTCCTGGATGAAATTCTCATCTATTCCAAGACAAAGGAGGAACATGAAGAGCATCTAAGATTAGTACTATTATCAGCTAAGTTGCACTTAAATGATTTCAAGTGAGCCTGTGAAGATGGAACAAGTTTACTTGTTCATATTCAGAAGATCAAACGTCCTAGCAGGCCACCTTGGCCCTTTTTTTAAATAAAATCACATGTCCATGCCCTGTGGGGAAATTGTAAAAAATGTCATACCATGATGGTGTTTGTAACAGACTCAGCTTTACGAGGACTTAGATATCAGTTGGACTAGCCCAGAGTGTTTTTTTCCCTTGTCAATTATATGTTGCTGAATAAACAACTTTTAATTTTCGAGTTTTTCACTCATACCTCCAAAGTTGGGGTGGTCGGCTCGATTTCTCGGCCTTAGGAGGTTACTAGAGCCCAAGTGTCAATATATATTACCATGCTAGACATTAGAATTGAGACGTATGGACATGTGCTAGGTCCCCCTAAGTGTTTTTTAATTTCCGAGAAAAATAATTTTTTCCATAAAATTAGACCATTTTTAATGGTTTAATTGGAAAATTTGGAAAGGTAATAAAAGTATGGTCTGGAGGCAGATTTTGGCGTGGGGGTGCTCATTTTCACACTCAGAGCGTGCCCTTTACCCTAGGACCCACTTTTCCTATGTTTCGGGTGATTAAATTATCACTTAAAGCATTTTTGCTCAAAAAAAACGACAAAATGTCAAAAAAATGCTAAAAATGACACAAAATGGTCAAAATTATCAAAAAGTAAATAAGTTGGCGTGTGCCCGGAGTGTGCCAAAATGAGTTGGCATGTCATCCTAGTGGCTAAAGCGATTCTTTAAGAGGATTACCAAGTGGTGGGGCATCAAATATTATGAATAGCAATTAGATCTTTTAAGTAAGTGCACCCCTCCCTCTCACATGGGCGAATCTTGGTACATGGCGGCCCATGAATAATCGGTGATACAAACAAGGAGGTCGCCTACCTCATGAGAGGTGGCGCACCCTCCTTTGAGTGGGATCCAATCAAATCCAATCAAGAGGATTCACTCCTCTATTTGCACCTAAATCAAGGTGATGCACTCCTCTTAATGAGTGCAGCCCTCCCCCTTTGTCATTATCTATATAAGCAAGCACTCTTCCTCCTTTCAAACTAGTTAGAGTTGTATGGAGAAAGGCTTGCCATTGTAACAGTGTTGTATTTGCTTTAAGTTGTTGGAATAAAGTTGAAGCTTTGGAGGCTACATGGTGCCATGCTCTTTTGTGGATGATCATTGTTGTATTAGCTTGAGGTAACATGCATCTTTAGAATTTTTGCTTAATCGTATTGTGAATTTGGCCTTGAAAGGATTGTTATCGATTGATACGAAATGATCAAGTAATAAGCTTGTTGCTAGTTTCTTTTAATCATGCATATCTAGAGATCCAATGTAGAATTGTTTAATAAGATTATTAACATGCTTTCTTGATTTCTTATGTGTATATTACCGGATCTCACAATTTCTTTGGCAAGTTTATGATTAGTTACAAGGTATAAAGCATGGAAAAGTATTGGAACAAGTTTGCTTTTTATTCTCCGGGGATTCATCCAACATAGTCCACAAATTGTCATCAAAAGTCTCATCAGTCGATCCATCCAACACCAAGCTTCTTTTCTTACTCTGTCCCTCTTCCTAAGTTGAAAGAAAATCTCAATGATTACTGTTCTTCTCAAATCTATTTTGTTTAAAAGATAAATTATACATAGGTCTGATTTGTGTATTTGCTTAGATCTTAGTTTCCAAAAAAGTCCATATTTTGCACTAGATCTAGCATCTTTAAGCTTTCTTATGCAAGTAATTTATTGAAAAATCTTAAGGCTCGTTAGAGTAGCTTTATATTAAGTTTTAAAGTTTTATTTGGCAAGTTAAAAGTGCTTCATTGGCTTCCCTCAAAAGCAAGCCAAGATCCTCAAAAGGACTTGTCATTTTGAGCTCTTTTAGTCAATTTTTTCAAGTAGTTTAACTTGGAATTTTTTCATAATTTTTTTTAGTTGCCCAAATCACTTTTAAATTTATTTTGGGCCTTTTTTAGTACGAATTAGCTTGCTGTCTTGTTTATCTTTTTAGAAGGTTTTGGCGTTTTTTGGTCAAAAAATTCAAGTTTGGGCCATTCCAGAGCTTCCCGAGGCATCCAAGCTTCTTCCGACAATTTGCCTTTGCATTTTTTTTAAGCCTTTGGATGTAGATTTGTAAAGATCCAAGGTGTTTCTTTTGAAAGTATATTGTAAAATCATAAACAAAAAGAAGAGAAAGTGGGCTACCCAGCGCCCAACCCCCCTAGGGGGTTTTGCGTCTTTGTGTGATTTTTCTTTCTTTTGCTCAGTTAGTTTTTTCCTTCAATTTAATAAATCAAAGTAAAATTAAAAATTAACTTTGAAGTGTCCAATCCAAATATCGGCCTTCAAAACACACTCAGGACGTAGGAACACCTAATTACCTTTTTTGCAGGCAGTATACTTTGCAATTTTATCAAGTTTCAATTCTTTCAAGTATTTTTTTGCCAAAGTAACAAATACTAACCCACCACACTCTACCGAAGTACCGCAAGGGAAAAAATATTTGTGGTGTAGTAATTAGTTCATGTTACTTTCAGTCTTTGCTTTTCACATTGCTCTCCCGAAGTATGCTCTCGCCATCACATAAAGGGATTTACCTGAGTACGTTATCGGATGATCAAGAAAGAGATTCCTTGCCTTCAGTAATTAACATAACATTTTTATTTCAGTTGTTTACTTTTTTATCAATCGGAATAAACACTTTGTTGTTCACTCAAATCATGCTCTTTCCCTTTGCGGGCATTGGCCTGGTCCTTGGGAAATCAGAAAAGAGTTGCAGCAGCTTTCCTAAATTTTCACATTTAACTAAACACTCACATTAATAAAATTAACAACCCTGAACATAGTGAAAATCCGACACTCAATTTAATTAAACATTGTGTGGGGAAATTTCTCAGAAGAAGAGGGAACCACTGGAAAGTGACCTCAAGGCCCCATTAGGCTACATCCTTGTTGGTGTAGTGTTGAACATCCCCTCGAGACTTTGTTTCAGCCCACACGTCTTCGTGAGGAGCCACCTTTGATTAATTTCCAGACATTACTTCTTGTACCTCACGGTACATCTAGAGGTCCCATTTTCCCGTAATCAAATCTCATCTCATAATAAATTAAAAATGACCAAGAAGCACTCGCAAAACATTTACGATGCAACAACACGCAATTTCGACTCCATTTTCGCATTGATCTTATTTTCAGTATTTCAATATTTTCTCAGATCGTATGTGTTAATTGCTTATAAGTTATAACTATCTTATGCAGTTGATCTTAATTTATATTTGCAAGTGATTTTTGCTTTCGGTCAATCTATTTCAAAGCTCCTAAAACAACTTACCCATTCAAAACTAAATCACTAAAATAACCTTAGTAACTCATAGGGACTACCCCCTTTGGCTTCGTTAGGAGTTCTGCCTAAACGGAGGAGTAAAGATCAAGTGACAGTACTTGACTCGAGACTTGCCCCCAAGGAACGCACCTAAGCAGCTTGAAGATTTTTCTTGTGATGACCCCCAGGTGCGTGTTCCAGCGGCAACAAGTACTACAAGTACTAAGGGAACATTAGCTTTATGCAAAGCTAAGTAAATGTTCATTCTATCAAAGCAAATCTATTATTTGGGTCACATAATATCAGAAGAAGGAATAGAAGTGGATCCTAAAAAGATTGAAGCCATCATGGGTTGGCATATACCCAAGAATGTATCTGAGGTATGATCCTTGTTTCTCGATTAAATCTTGAAACAAAACGTCTAATTAATTCCTTTCTTGAGAATATTGGTGAACTTGTATGGTAATCAAGATTCATTGAGTTCATTTGGCGACTCCACTCAAAGTAAATTCTGAAACCTATTCTAGGAGAAGAAATTCTGAAGATTTTGTTGGGTGTAGAGGTGAGCACACTCATCAAATTGGAGGCTTTGAAGCTCATCTTGGTGACTCCATTCATCTTATTCTGGTTTAAGGTATGGTTATGGTACATTTTCAGATTTATAGCCTCATATTGAATATTTTTGAAGTAAAGAAATGGATAGAGATTATGTGGTTATATACCCCCCACTTGATTTTTCGATGATCCATGGTTTTCCTCATGTGTGGTTTAACAAAGAAGAATTGTATGAGCTTGCTCCATCTTTTCATGGAAATGCTGATTCAACCACCGGTCATATGACATCTTTCATCAAATTGTTAGTTGATTTCAATGTTGTTCATGAGGATGATTGGATGATGATATTTGCTTGCATTCAAGAGGATGATGCTTTTGATTGGTATTGGGATCTTTGTGAAAAGTACATGCCTTCTATTGAAGAATTTTTCAAGTGGTTCCTCCTCTATTGGCATGATGAAAAGGTGAGCAAAACAAACTTGCTAAATATTATGCTACCCTCCTTAGAGCATATGTTGATTCCAAAAAAGTCAATGAGGAAGCACTTGAAGAAGCAAAAGAAGACATCCACAACGCAAATCAAGAATATGAAGCATTTATTGAAGAAACTTTGGTTATCAAAGAAACCCATGAAGAAGAGCCCTTGGTTGAAGTCCTTTTTGAAGAGCCACTTCACTTGCCCATTAAAGAAACATGTGAATAAGTTCATAATGTTGATGAGGGTTTGGTGAGCTTAAATTCTTCTAAGAAATTTAAAGTTAATGATTTATGTTGCAGTGATTTGGAAGAAGAAAATGTTGAAGATAAGCCCTTGTTTGATGATGGGGATGGTTTTGCATAATATCATATGTCTCCCGTTTTGTGATAATTTAGATGGAATATTTAAGATTGATGATCATAGTATGGGCATGAACTTTATGGAAAATCTTGAGAATCCTATCTATGATACTTATAGTGAGAACTGAGACATCTAATGAAGAGATAGATTTGGAAACTTTTGAACAGCCAAACATAGAAGAGGACTTGCTGCCATATGCCCCCATTCATAATGCAGATTTGGGCATCATATTGGACACATGATTACAGATTTATTTCAACCATCTCCTCAAATCTTTAAGGCCTCATGCACTTCTCATTTTTCCTTAGTGATCTTGTGAAGATTTTGATATTTGCATCAAAGAATCTTCATGCAATACAACCTCTAATTGAGGCACAATCAATTATTGAACAAGACCGCTAATTCAAATACCATATTCTTGGAGAATATCCATCGCTTGTCATCAGTGTTACAAATATCGGCCGATTTATCGCGAGTTGGAGATAAATCGCGATTTTTTAAGTAAAAATCGCCCCAAAAATCGGGCCGATTTTTGGCCGATTTATCGCTGCTTTTTTGCCGAATTATCGCCGATTTCTCCCAAGTCGAGCGATTTTTTGACAGGCGATGGAAATTTGGGTTTTTTAAGGCCGCGGGAAATTTGGGTTTTTTAAGGCCGCGGAAAATTTGGGTTTTTTAAGGCCGCGGGCTCAGTTTTTACGCCGTGTTACCGGATTCGTCCACCCTGGGTGATGGATGCACGGATCCCTGGATCTAGTATAGATATGGATCTGGATTCGCGTAGGATCCACCCAAGATTCACTTCAATTAAAAAAACAAACGTTTATTCAATATTCATTTGTCCCGTCACTTTTGCAGCTCGGAGCCGATTAATAATCTGATGGAATCCGAATTTGTGGCGTAGTAAAAGGTTGGCGCTTATTGGTTTGGAAGAGAAGAGTCGGGCTTCCCTTGGAATTAGAAGCTTTAATCATATTTAAAATAATAAATTGAGAATATGAATTTTGGTCGGGGCGCTGTGTTAAAAGCTTTAAGAATATTTAAAATTTTAAATTCATATGTGCCACAAGCAAACCGCACCAAAAAATGCTAGGAAACTGCCCATCGGGTTGAAACACACGGCCATATATTAACTTGGATATAAATTGGATATAAACTGTGTACACTGCTAAAAGTGGCCTCAAACCCATGAGTGGCCTCGAACCCAAGACGGAAAGGGATATTCGTAAGGATAGAGAATAGAACTCACTTTTATGAAAGTAGTAGTGTTTTTTATACGATTAGTGTTGTTGGTATAAACTTATAAAGTGACTTTAACCTAATAATCAATATCAATTAGCTTCTATATATATATATATATATAAAGTGATAAAGAGCCATATAAATAATTGGTATTATAATATAAGCAATAATTTTATAACTCTGAATTAGATTAATCATGAATTAATTTTACATTTGTTATATCTTTTATGATTCAGTATTCACTATTCAGGAGTAGGACGCAATCCATTTTGATGTGTGATGTATCTTTGATTCTCTAGACATCTTATATATCTTATATATTGGTTTTATTTCCATATTCATGTGGCAATGTGTTTATTTGATGTTATTGTTGCTTTAGATGTTTAAAAAATTGAAAAAAAATGAATATTTTTTGTGTTTTTTAAGTTTGCCGATTTTTTGCCAATTTTTGCCGATGTGTTGCCGAGATATCCCGAAACGATGTTTCCTGGACCCTGTCGATTTTGTTGCCGCGCCAATATTTGTAACATTGCTTGTCATAATGGGTTGAAAAATAAACCAGTAGAATTTGCAAACATTGACAAGCTTCATTTTTCAGTTATTCATAAATGCATCTAATATCATTTTTATATGATAGTTTTGTGGCATTTAGTATTTACCTCTTATAAATTACGTGTAAGTTGTGATCATATGTACAAATGGCACGCACCTAAATAAAAGCTTAACCCAACAAGAAATGCATGTTGCTTTGTAATTATTATGTTGCTACACGTATATAGAATTGCAATATTATGCTTTTTTCTTTTGGAAAAAAAAAAATATAGAATTGCAATAGTTGATTATTAAAATCAAAATAGCAGTTATTGCTATGACGTTTTGATATTATGCAAAAACGAGGCTTCTTCCAGAAAATACAATTTTGCTAAAATTACAAAAAATCAAATTAAACAGGATGTCGTGAAGAGTGACACCTTGCAGCACAGCCAGGCCAAAAGCTTGCAATCATCCAATCTATAAAACTTCAGCAATCCAATTTCTGCGTCCACTTATTAATGTAAGTGATTAGAACAACAAATTATACACATTAACAAGTTTAGTGTTAGTGAACAATATACATATCAAAGAGCTGTATTTAATGGATGTTACCTTTAACAATGTTACAAACACTGAAATGGTAAATCAATAACCATGAAATCAACCCAAAAAGGGAAAATTGCAATTTAAATTAAACAAGAATACCTACCTACTTCAGATAGAATCACAAATCCGGTTCTCACCAAAAAAGGTGACTGTGCCATGTATCCAAAGGAACCAAAGGTAGATAGAAACTTTGAATTCCAAAATCAAAAAAATAAATAAATAAAATCCAAGCTCAAACAAAGTTCTGCATATTCTACTATCACTGATATGTTAGGGAAAAATAGTACCATGGAGGAAGTAAAATAATAGCTTGAGAGTGCTAAAGCAAATGACTCCTCTAATTATTTTCTTAACTTTCAAATAGTCATACTCATTTGGACCTTTTTCTTGTACCTTATTCTTTACTTAATATAACTAGGATTTTGCAAAAAAATCATAATAAGTATAACTCGTATCATATAGAGTTCAGAGAATTTCTATATCATCAACAAAGCCTCACAATAAAAGCTATGTTTCCCCAAATGAATCCTTAGGCATGTAGGATGCATTACCCCATCTTGGGTTTCCAAATAGACACAACATGGGAATGCTTGGGGACGTCCCATTGCAGTCCTCTTTACCCAGGGCCCAACTAGGGGGTGTCACTAAGAAATCCCTTGAAAAAGGAAGAGAGGTGGCATTCGCTAACCCTTCAACAAACAGCAAGCTGTGCCCTATAACCTAGCCCATTAACACAAAGAAATATTTTTTTAATTATTTATTCTGCTAACCCTACAATAACCTAGTAATATTCACCATAGTTATCAAAACCAGATCGGTCATCCCCAAAGAACCCGAACTACACCAGAACCAGACAAAAACCAGAAAAAAAGGGACCACAAAACCGTTGACCAAATGTACATAAGATATTCAAAATTTGAAAAAAAAAATCATGTGCATCCTTCAAAATTCAAACCATTATACACAAATATGCAAAGTTTCTCAAGTATATAGCAAGTAAGAGTGCATACAACAAAAATAGCACCGAGTGCAATCCATATCAGAACCAAAGTCCATCAATAAATAGGCTATAAACTAAGGATTCTTCAAAACTAATTTTGAGGCCACCAACATCAATCTGAACAATCAGCACCACCAACATCAAGGTACATAGAGGGGTTGATGTGCTTGATTAAATGCCAATCTCACACCCTCGAGGATACATGATAGAATCCAGTGGAAACATTGCAATCCTGAAATCCTAAGAAGTGTGAAGCCTATTGAATTCTAAATGGGATCAAAAATTCTACTTTTTGCATCTTAAGTTTGATGAGATTGCAACCACTCTCAAACATCCTGAAACAATTAATGGTAATGTTAAAAATTTAAGTAAAAGGGTAGAAAATGAAAAATTAGGAAAAACTGGTCATTTCCAGTTTGGTGCTCCGATTCAGACCGTGAAGCCCTATAAACCGATTGGACTGGCTGATTTTGCCAAAACCGGTCCAGGTCTGATAACACTGATACTGACACACACAAATGCCAACAACGCTAAAAAACACAACCCACTAAGAACAAAATCTCAAGATAGATAAGATAAGTATATTAATGTCCAAGAAATGACTAAATATGTCGACAGGACTAAACCAGTACATTATAGAAAAAGTACAATATCCGAGTGCGAAAGCATCTCCTAGATCAAATAATAAAAAGATAAAAAAACAATTAACTGTTAGAGCATGTGGGTAGTGTTTTTGAAAGTTATATGATACAAGATGCAAAAGCTATAAGTAGGCTACCAAAGGTCCAGAACAAAAAACACACTACCTTGAGCGATTCAGATCTAAAGGGAAGAATGTCAAGAACTCTTGTCGTTGGTGCCGATGTCAAGGACAGAAACTAAGGGGGGTTTCCCCATCCAAATCATGGTCAACAATGAACTTGTTGATGCAAAGAAGACTTAAATGCCCCACTAGCTGCTTTGCAGTGTTACAGGAATCCGGATTCAAACTCGCAATTTGCCGATTTTGGATCGGATCGGACCCTAAGCAAGCCGATTCAGCTCATCCCGAGTCAAACTCGGGTTTCCTGGTTTTAATCGGCTCACTCGGAATAAATCGCCGAGATAAACTTGAATCAGCGCGTTTTAGAGACAATTTACCCTAATTGTGATTGAACCCACCTTTAAAAGGTTTGAGAGCCCGTGTTTTCCATCTTTCGGGTTGTTTCTGTTGAACACAATGGTCACATTGAGAGGGGGGTGAATCAGTGTGTAAACAATTTAACTCCTTTTTACACTTCTACCAATCAAGCAGAGTTCATCAATGCATCATGCTAATAAGTACATCATCATTACATAAGCATTCATCCACTAACCAACAATGAATCATAAGCATGTTATCAACATAGAATCAAACACATCACAAGACAGTATTTGTATAGTAAACTTTATTTATATTTTCATACGATGTACAATGGAAGACTACAATCTTCGCGATTACAATCAGCACCAACTGATGAAAAGAGCACCAACTCTGTAACAGGATCCAGCTTGGTTTTCTTAGCTCCAACTAAGAAGGGTTGAGGTATCCAAACCTCAAGGTTGCAAGACCTAGCTTGCAACACAATCAGTCACTGTCACACTTCTGTTTCTGCTAACTCAATCAACTGTCAAGGTCATATACAAACCACTGTCAACTGTCCAAATCACCATCAGTATCATGTATGAATTGTCAATCAACATCAATCTTTGATACTTTCAATTCAAGTACTGTCAAGTCATATTCAATCATTATCTTCATCATTGTCAAATCAATGCTGTCACATCCAACTGTCAGGTCAAATAAACAAGGCTTTCAATAGCTGTCACTTTCAATCAGATATTACTTCATTGGCTGTAACTTTTCAAGTTAAGGCTGTCATGTAACACATACAGGTGGAGGCAGAAAGCCCAGTTATCAAAAGCTGCTAATAACCTTTAGTTTCTCAATCCATAAATTTCAAGCATTTCTTCAACTATATTCCAATCTTCAGACCTTCTTGATTGAAGCGGTCCTGAACAATGTTTTGAGAGTATCCACATCCTCAACAATGTCACCTTTAATCAGCAATTATGATCAATAATAGACCTGCCCAAATCACTCTTGCTCACATGCCAAATCCCCTGCCTCATCATATCACTGAACATATCATTTGAACATTTCACTGAGTGTGTTGAGCATACACATCATCACTGAGTATACTTTCCATACTGAATAGATAATTGCGTAACCATTTCTAGTACATCATATCTGTAAGCATTATCATACATCCTGTGTAATGACCGAGTATATCACTATGTAAACTGGGCATTCAAAACATTACAGATCATTACTCCTGACTGGTCACTTGATGTTTTATTGCACAAACAAGATATTTGTCATCTGCTGCTGCCCACAATACAGTCACAACTCACAAACCATCAGCTGATGTAACCCCGGTCTGTGCCTTCAACCATATCTAGCTAAGGGTTGTCATATCATATTTTACAGAGATCAAACCCAGAAATTTTCGGATGCCCTAGCTTTGTGTGCAGACCGAGTTCAACCCGAGTTTTACAGGAGCACAGGAGAACCCGAATTTTACAGGAGCACAGGACAGCCCGAATTTTACAGAGGAAGGTAAACACTTCACTGCTGTATGAACCCGAAAATTTCCTCAGTAATAGTCAAATTTCAGAGCTGTATTTTCATCAAAAAAAAACTCCCAAAACATATGCTGACTGTGGTTGCCTTATATCAGTCCTTAACCCTATTTTAACCACTGAAATTCCTCAGTGAGGTCCAAAAATCAGAGCTCAAGAACTCAGCTTATACTCCACCAAATTCTGTACACTACTGCCTCAAAAACTCGCTGCCTCAGTTAATAATCCGAAAATCAGAGCTCAATTCCATTTTTTTCACGTCTTAAAATGGCAACGTTGACTGGTATTTATACTAATTTTTCCATATATAATTCTCTGGGACGACTTTGCAAGTAAAATAAAATAAAATTATTTTCTTCAAACGTGGAGGGTAAACCCATTGAGCCGACCTGCTATATATATATATATATATATATATATATATATATATATATATATATATACAATTTTCCTTGCTTGATTGTCTCACAATAAATGTTTGTAGTGTCAGTATTTGAATGGTTCAAGGTGTGAGGCTTCAAGCCATTTATAAGAGGTTTGTTGTACCATTGGCTTTCTTAATGTCATCATCAAGTATATTAAAGACATAGGGGCTTCATATATTTATAATCATCATCATGGGTGCAAGGGAAACAACTCAACATTATGGGCTTCATCATTTCAAGAGGGTGTAATGAGCTTGTAGCTTCAACATCATTATGTCAATGACTTTAAAGCATTTCCTATCAACAAATGACCACAAGAATGTTCAAGGATGTATATGCCAAGCCTTCATCGCCATAAATCAGGGGTTCCACATAACCAAGGTCAAGGTCCATCATGCCACCAAGAGTGTGACCACATATATGTGGGTTATAGTGTCCATGTCATGATGAAGTGCAATAGGCTTCAAACTCCATCAAGGGCATCATCAAGCATGTATTGGCTTCATTAAGAGTGTCCAAAAGGTCTTCCATATGTGTGGGTCCAAGCTACCACATGCAAGGGTGTGTTTCTTCATCACATCATTTTCACCATTCCTACAAGGGTACAAGAGCCATTAAACCACCAAGAGTGTGGGTCAAAAGCTTTCTCATGCCCTAGGGCCATCTCCAAGGGTTCTAAGACCCCAACAACTCATAAATGACCATGCACACCACAAATGACTATAGAATGGGTCATTTGGCTCATTTGGTGTTCGAAAGGCTTCTTTAATGTGCCAAGGGGCTTCATGGGCTTCTTCATCATGCAAGAGGTATGTTCATGGGTTCCATAACATGTCAAAGACCATACAAGGTCACCAACATCATATAAGAGCTCCATGATCCCAACAAGGGTTGCAAGGTCATCAAACCACTACGTGTGGGTCAAGGACTTCTTCAGGGCTTCTTAGGCTTCTTCAACTACCTCAACCACACCAAGAGACCCTCAAGGGTCAAGATCCATCATGACATCACCTATGGGGTAGCTGGGTCTTCTCCTAGGGTACTATGACACCATCAGAGCATGAATGACCACAGAATGGGTCATTAATGCTTCTCCAACCCATCTAGGGTTTCTCCATCGTCTACCGGGGCTTCAAGACCATCTCCAGGGTCTTCAACATCATCAGCAGGGTCTTCAACACCTTCAACAAGGTGGTGGCTTCAAGATCTAGCCTTGCAACTGGGTACAAGGTACTTCAAGGCACAAACCCACTCTATAATGGGTCCAAGGCACAAACCCACTCTGTAAGGGGTCCAAGGCACTGCAGGTGAGACTTGGTGGCATCAATGACACCATGTGCGGCCACTACAAGTCCATGTTGGCATCAATGACATTTTCACCAACAGTTTCCATCTTTCGGCGAAGTGAGGACGGACGAGCAGTGAAACAACAACGGGTTTGGTTGAGTGTTTACATGTTACAGTGGGTTGTGGACGTGTGAAGGTTTAGGGCCACGATCAGCAACTACCAGCAGTGAGTAGTGACACGTGAAGGATTCAGGGCCAGGGCGACGGGCACTAACAAACTCAGAGCATTAGATAGACTCGAGTCTCGACAATCACGACCAAGGGATAAAATGAATTTTATGACAGGATAAAGTCTGACAGTAACTCAATCGCCGACATTAAAGAAAGAAAAAACGATTTTTTTATTTTATTTTTGGCATTTGCTAAGTGGTTGCAGGCTACAGCAACACGGAGAGCCAAGTTCGACACGTTGAGGATGTGGGCACTGTCACCGATAGAGGCACTGTGGGGACCTTTAAATTCACTGTTAAACTTAAAACTTTGTAGCTTGTTGTGTTTTAGCTTTATTTTGTGTGTTCTAGCCTATAATGTTGTTATGTCAGTGTCAAGTTCAAATGTGTTTACACTTCACAACTTCACTGTTTTGTTGCTTTTGCATTTTCAAATATTAGTGTGTTATTTAGATTGTTTTACAGTTTAATTTTTTAATTTTTTAATGTTATTTATTTGTAATTTTGCAGTAAGCAGTAGCCTCAGGTCGAGGTTGTTACCTACAATGAAACAACAAGCACTAAGCAATGTTGCAGTGACACTAACATGGAAAACAAACAAAGCAGCTTGAGCAGTTGAACTTAGCACTTGCAACTGCCAGCAACAGTGACTGTGAAACTATGTGAAAATGCTAAGAGAAAAGGAATTTTCTTGGACTTATGTGAGAAGGTTCCAGGGTCAGCTAAACTACTTTGTACATTTTGCAGAGAGCATTGTCGCAGTGGAGTTTTTAGATTCAAATTCCACATTGCTAGGATTGTTGGGTATGACATTGGCCCTTGCAAAGGTGTACCTGAAGATGTTAGACATAAGGCCATCTGGGCCATTGATTGCATGAATGAGATGAAAATGAAGAAAGCAAGGGTAAATGTGGTGATGGGAAATATTGTAGCTGGACATACATCATCTAATAACCCCTTATCACCTCCTTCGGTTGAATCTACAATTCCTAGCCAAAGTTTTCAAATTCCAAATCCAAACATGGTTCAAGTTCAATTCCAAATGCACCTCCTCCTCTTCCTATTCCTACAAATTTGAGCAAAGGAGGAGAGAATACACACACTTTTTTTGCTCCCTGTACACAACAAAGTACTTAACCTAGCTTGGATGGCACAGATTGGAAAAAGAATGTCCATAAGCAAGCAAGAAAGGCCATTGCTAACTTTTGGTACTATTCTGACATTCCTTTCTATTGTGCTAGAAGCCCTTATTGGCAATCTATGATTGATGCAGTTGTTGTTGCAGGTCCGAGGTTCAAAGCCCCTACATATGAGAGCCCTAGGACAGATATGTTGTTAGAAAGTGTTGATGACCTCAACCTTGTGCTTGTTGAGTTTCGTACATCATGGGAAAAAACAAGGTGCACCATTATGACTGATGGATGGACAAATAGGAGGAACAAAACTTTGATAAATTTCCTCGTTTCTTGTCCAAAGGGGACAATGTTTCTCAAATCAATGGATGCCTCAAACAAAGTTAAGAGTGCTCAACTAGTTTGTGAAATGATGAAGGAAATTGTTCAAGAAGTGGGAGAAGAAAACATTGTGCAAATTATTATTGACAATGCAACAAATGATATGGTTGTTGGTAGATTGTTTAAGGCTAGGCACCCCACTATATTTTGGAGCTCTTGCATTGCACATTGCACAGACCTAATGCTCGAGGACATTGGGAAACTTCATTGGATAGAGGAGGCT
Source organism: Larix kaempferi (assembly GCA_027924585.1). Classification (NCBI taxonomy): domain Eukaryota; kingdom Viridiplantae; phylum Streptophyta; class Pinopsida; order Pinales; family Pinaceae; genus Larix; species Larix kaempferi. Next base: position 57,332,909 of record BSBM01000299.1, on the reverse strand, counting down.
GTGGATAAGGCAAAATCCATAACCAAATTCATCTACAATCACACAAATGTCCTTTCCACCATGAGACTATACACTGAAGGAAAGGAGCTTGTCCGTCCTGGAGTGACAAGATTTGCAACAAACTTCATCTCCTTGCAATCTGTAGTAGAGCAAAAGGTCAATCTAAAGAGAATGTTTTTGGGACCTGAGTGGATGGCTTCTAGACATGGAAGAAGCCTTGAGGGCATTGAAATTGTTGTTCTTATGTTTAATGATGGTTTTTGGAGAGATGCAAAAGAGATCATTGTTGTGACAAAACCACTTGTCAAAGTGCTTAGGTACTTAATTTTGTTGGAATATTTAAACCCACTCATGTCATTTAATACCTTAGGATAGCATTATTAATTATTTTAATTAATTTCTAGGTGTTAGACTAGTTAGTTGGCTAAAATAATCAATGTGTGGACCACAAGTCTTCCTGGTGTGGACCACAAGCATCCTAAGTCACTTGGGCGCATTTCTGAAGATTCTGGATAAGATTTTATCCAATCCTGGAATGAAATGCGCCTTACTACTTTTTACCTCTTTTGGTGAAAGGTGAAAAGCTAGTTGACTAGTTTTACTGATTTTTAGCCAACTCACACTCCATGATGTTTCTTCCTTCCATATTCTGGATTTAGCATGTGTTTTCATCCCACATCACTATCTGATCACTAAATCAGAAATTCGTGAGCCTTTGTGGTGACTTGGAACACACACTTTCCAACTAGGGGGGTTTTGCATATTTTTGGTAAGCCTGCTTTTGTGAGGATTCGAATGGCATCCTTATGCATATGAATCTTTGATGTAATGTTATATATTGATAGCCTATTACTTGCCCAAGGTTGGTTGATGTATTACTACTCATGAGAGTAATTCTGTTTGCATCATATGTGACTGTTTTTCAGTGTTCTTGACTTGTTGTGTGAGAATTACTTGTGAGAGTTGTAATTTCTTGATCAGATCTTGGTGTAAACTAAATTTCACATGGTATCAGAGCTATCAAGCTATTCTTTTCTCCATTGATTGTCTTGCAGGATCCAACCAGTCTCAAGGAGGGCGCATTCAGTCATCTACAGGGTGCATTCAATCACCCAGAGGGTGCAACAAATCATCTTTGGGCGCACCCAAACCACTCTAAAAGCTATCTCAAAGCTGCCATGGATCAGTCACATCAGATCATCCTCACTCCATTCAATTATTTTGACTGGAAAGCACAGATGGAGATCATGTTGAGGAGCAAAGGCCTCTACAAGGTGACTATGGCAACTGAACCTGAGCCAACCTCAGCAATTGAGAAATCAAAGTGGCATAATCGAAGAGATGAAGCCTATGGTTTACTGTGTCTCACTACATCCGGGGATCTTTTATTCCATCTAGATGCTCTTACCTCTCCCAATGAAGGTTGGCTAAAGCTTCAAGAATTGTTTGGCAAGACTGATGAATTAAGAGGCCATCAACTGGATAATGAACTTGTTTCATTGAGTCCACAGAATTTCGATAACCTCCAGGATTTATTCTCTAAATTCAAGTCACTTGTTCTACAGTTGAAGCAATGTGGAATTGATAAAAAGGATGAGCAACTAATCTTGGCCATTCTCTCCAAGCTTGTCCCTGATTACTGATTCTTTGTTTCGACCTTCCACTCCACAAGGAAGGCAGTTCGAAATTGGAAGAGCCCCACACTCTCAGAATTCATGGAGTCTCTTCCACAAGAACAAGACAAGTTGGTCTTGATGAGAGCCATCAAAAATCCATCAAAAGATCATTGTTTGAATGTTGGAGATTCAAAGGGTTTGAAAGGGAAGAAGAAGGGCAATTTCAAGAAGCCCACTGATCAGAGGAAGGACAAGCAGAAAGTCCATGAAGACTCCTCAAATTTGAAGAGAAATCCAAACAAGAAGAATGAGAAGACAAAGTGCAATTATTGCAGCAGGGGCTTTCATCCTGAAATCTCTTGCATGAAGAAGACCATTGATAAAATGGCTCAACACCTGGAGAAAGCCAACATTCCTCTTCCTGAGAGCACAAGGAGGAAGGATGGAGGACAAAATTCTGAAGATAAGGAGCAAGTGCATGCACTAATGGAAAGCACATCAAAGCCTACCTCATTCATCATTGACTCAGGAGCTTCAAGGCACATGGTGTCCACAAGAGAAAGCTTCTCATCTCTTGATTCTTCCAGTGGTCCAACCATTGGTTGGGTGATGATTCTGAAACTTCAAGCAAAGGAAAAGGCAACATTGATCTAGATTTTGGTACATTCACTAATGTTTTATATGTTCCAAGACTTGATGCTAACCTTTTGTCAGTATACCAGATGACTCACACACGATCACCCAAAAAGGTGATCTTCACACCTAATGATGTTGAAATCTATGAAATGTCAACAAGCCGAATTGTTGCCTTAGGTTCTGCTGACCATAGCTCAAAAATCTATAGGTTTTCTCATTTTGTGCCATTCCCCTCACCTTCTGCTCTATTAACCCATGCCAATGAGTCAAGCAAATTATGGCATGAAAGATTTGGTCACCTAAATTATAAATACCTTTCCCAACTCCATGAGAAAGAAATGGTCATAGGGCTGCCCAATATCAAGTTTTCCAAAGGTGTCTGTCAAAGCTACATCCTAGGAAAGCACCTAGAGCATAAATTTGAGAGAGCCAAAACTGAGTGAACCTCAGCACCCCTGGAGCTTATTCACAGTGACATATCAGGTCCATTCCCCCATGAGTCTTTAAACTATGCCAAATACATCCTTACCTTCATAGATGACTTTACCAGGTACTGTTGGATTTATTTCATCGGGCTAAAATCTGAAGTGTTCGGTCTGTTCAAGCTTTTCAAGGCCTCGGTTGAGAACTAGTCTGGTAGACATATCAAGATCTTTAGATCTGATAATGGTGGGGAGTACATCAAATCTGAGTTTCAACAATTTTGTGCCTCTTCAAGCATACAAATGCAACACACTGTTCCATACACACCTCAGCAGAATGGTGTTGCTGAGAGGAAGAACAGATCATTGAAGGAGGTGGCCACATGCATGCTTGAGGCAAAGTCTTTATCTCCAAGGCTTTGGGTTGAGGCAATAAATTGTAAGCCTTCAAAGACTCATTTCCTTTCACGAGTTAGACTTGAAGAAGCAGAATCTACACCTTTGGTTGACAGCACCTTGTATAGGCAGCTTGTTATACTTGACTCATACTCGACCTGATCTTGCATATGTTGTGAGTCTGGCATCAAGATACATGGAGCAGCCACATGAGCTCCATTGGAGGGCTGCAAAAAAAATCTTGCATTATGTGCAAGGCACGAAGACTGATGGGATTCACTATGTTGCAGATTCTAGCCTAGATCTTCTTGGCTTTACTGACTCAGATTGGGCTAGTGATAGCCTTGATAGAAAATCCACATCTGGATTTGTATTCATGCTTGGAGGTGGTCCTGGTTGTTGGTATAGCAAGAAATAGAGTGCAATTACACTATCTTCAGCAAAGGCCGAGTACAGAGGAGCTGTGAATGCTACTACTCAGTGTGTGTGGTTGCAGGGTATTCTTTCAGAGTTTGAGATTTCCTTTAGTACTCCTACTGTCATCTTTTGAGACAATCAGAGTGCTATAAGGGTCTCAACTGATCCAGTACAGAGACAGAGGACCACGCATATTGAGATCCATATGCACTACAGCAGGAGTTTAGTGCTTGACCAAATCATTGACTTGTAGTATTGCCCAACAGGTGAGCAAACTGCAGACATCTTCACCAAAGCTTTTACTGAGAAGACTTTCAGCTATCTGAGATCACTACTTGGGATGGTTGAACATGTGGTGGAGTAAAGGATTGATCAGCAATCTTTCAATTTTGATATGTCCATTTTTTAGGGGAGGTTTTTCCCATGAAGTTTTCCTTCTTTCCTTGTTGTGTGGACAAGGCAGTATTGTTACAGGGTGACCATGTCTTGTTACTGGGCCCTATCTTTATTTCTTATTTTTAGCACATAAAGTCGGGCTTATGGGGTGGTGTTGGAATATTTAAACCCACTCATGTCATTTAATACCTTAGGATAGAATTATTAATTATTTTAATTAATTCCTAGGTGTTAGACTAGCTAGTTGGCTAAAATAATCAATGTGTGGACCACAAGTCTTCCTGGTGTGGACCACAAGCATACTAAGTCACTTGGGCGCATTTCTGAAGATTCTGGATAAGATTTTGTCCAATCCTGGAATGAAAGGCGCCTTACTGCTTTTTACCTCTTTTTGGTGAAAGGTGAAAAGCTAGTTGACTAGTTTTACTGAGTTTTAGCCAACTCACACTCCATGATGTTTCTTCCTTCCATATTCTGGATTTAGCATGTGTTTTCATCCCACATCACTATCCTGGAATGAAAGGCGCCTTACTGCTTTTTACCTCTTTTTGGTGAAAGGTGAAAAGCTAGTTGACTAGTTTTACTGAGTTTTAGCCAACTCACACTCCATGATGTTTCTTCCTTCCATATTCTGGATTTAGCATGTGTTTTCATCCCACATCACTATCTGATCACTAAATCAGAAATTCGTGAGCCTTTGTGGTGACTTGGAACACACACTTTCCACCTAGGGGGGTATTGCATATTTTTGGTAAGCCTGCTTTTGCGAGGATTCGAATGGCATCCTTATGCATTCGAATCTCTGATGTAATGTTATATATTGACAGCCTATTACTTGCCCAAGGTTGGCTGATGTATTAATACTCATGAGAGTAATTCTGTTTGCATCATATGTGACTGTTTTTCAATGTTCTTGACTTGTTGTGTGAGAATTACTTGTGAGAGTTGTAATTTTTTTATCAGATCTTGGTGTGAACTAAATTTCACAAATTTATAAACCTTTCCAATGTTAATTTCTAAACTTTATTACATTTTCAAATTCCATTTGTTGTTTAAACTTTAAAATCTTAAATTGATATCAAAAATCAGATTTTGACAATTTGAATTGACTTTGATGATTGATCTTTCAGAATGGTTGATGGCAAGAAACCCATCATGGGTTACATTTATGAGTCAATGGATTTCACCAAGGAGGCCATAAAATCCAAATATATGAATGATGAGACCAAGTACATGCCTCTTTGGGACATCACTGATGAGAGGTGCAATAGGCAATTGCACTTGCCTTTACATGCTACCTTCCAAAAGTACCTTCCTCGCTACAAGGGAGTGTTGATTTTTGTAGCATCGGACATATACTTCTGCATAGGCCAAGTGTCGAGCATGCAAGAGTCATCCAGTTTCCTCTAGGAACATGCTTGAAGGAGCAAGTGACTTTTTGTATCTCTTTCCTAAGTCTAACTTAAGAAAAGCACATTATTGACTTAATGTTGGAAAATGACTAAAACGTGACTAGGGCCCATGGTATTTGGTCACCCACTGTTTTGGCCCAAGGTATTTTGGTCATTGAGATATTATAAAAGGAAGCCTAAGGAGAGGATGACATATGACAGACAAACAAAATGAGTGAGTGAGAACTCATTGAGTGGGTGGAGAAGGGCTTCCATCCACATGTGGGGGGCAGGGGCCGAGGAATAGAGCAAAGGGGCAGCAGAGAAGGTAGCAACCAGGTGTAGGCTAGGCTATCTTGCTGTGTTTGTATATTTCTCAGGATGGGAGCCCGTGATTTTATAATAAAATCATTTGTTGTTGGCCTTTCCCCAGTTGGGGTTTTCCAAGGTAAATCCAGTGTTAAATGTGTGATTGATTTCCTGTTTAAAGCCCACTTCACTTATCCAAACTTGGTTGAGTCTCTATATCCACCCCAAAGAAGACAATAGTCCTTGTAAATACTTTGATGTTGTTATGGTACTGGTTTGTTTGTAAACCATCTATCTCAAAAAATTATTTGAAAACATTATGGTTCTTCAATATATCATCATGTCTGTCATGACTAACTATATGATGACTCACTTGTATGATCAATTGCATCCAGTGTATACTTCTACCATGGACATTCTTATAGTACAAGTTACTCATAAATTAGCACCGTTTTGATTAGGTCATGAGCGTTGGTGCTAAGATTGGCAATTTTTCAAGAGATGCACCTACTGTCACCACAATACACTCTCATCTCTCTTTAGGCCTGCTTCTTTGGCCACGGGAGGCTTCCCAAATGTGGATAGAAATAGCCCTGTAATGTATGCAACAAGAACAACACTATCTCTAACAAGACCTTCCTACTTTATTAGTAGACCGATACCTTAATGGAGTCAATGAGATATTCAATAAATGCTCAATGACTACGAAGTTTAGGAGCAATGTAACTCGGTATTGTTCTACTATTAAATAGCTGCAGTATAAATCAGCACCATTAACTCATGAAAAATCTTGAAATAAACCCTTGAAAGATCACTAACAAACAACCCTTACCTTTCACCAACAATGCTAGGCTTTTAAAAGGAAGGATCTCTGCATTGGAAGAAAAGAAACTCTACGCATTTCGATCCCTACTGCTATCATCATCAAGAGCACTCGAGAATGACTGTTTATACACTTCTTGGAGTAACTTGAGTAGGGCAATACCTGCTGCAGTTTAGGACTGTTTATACACTTCCGATCTGCGACAGCCTGCAAAAGTGGATGTATGGCTTGATTCGGCACTTCAAAACCCCCCTAGGTCAACCACCAATGCTCAGAGATGAAGTAGGAAACCCTTTCCAACCACTATGGTTTGATCTTTTGTCAAAAATGAACCTGCGAAGCACTCATACCAGATCTGAACTAGGGCTGCAACCAAACCTAAAGGTTGACAGGATTACGCCTTATTTGAGTTGTAAAGCAACTTTTTATGGAGCTTTTTCACTTTTTATGGATTTTCACAGTTGGCCAAAGTTATGATCTTCAACTCATCGAAGAGCCTCCTTTATGAGCTACATTTCTACTTTCAAGGGCAAGAGATTGAGATGCCGACAACGTACACCTACCTAGAAGTCTAGTTCACAAGGCCTCGTTTCAGTATGCGTTAGGCCCTCCAGCCCAGCCTCAACAAAGACTACAACTCCCAAGCCCTCATCGAGAGCCAATGCTTCCAGGGCCAGTTTCGGGGCATCTCATCCAAACTTTACCTCATGGAGGCAATTATCAAACCCATTATCCTCTACGGTTCAAAAATCTAGGGACCAAGCTTGCTACAAACAAACTAGGCCCAAATAGAGAGAATTCAATTCCCACTTCTCAGGTGCATCATTCAACGCAAATGTACAGTTCCCCAGCCCATCATTCAAGCAGAGTTCAAAGTCCACCCCTTTCGTCTCAAGGTCATTCCACCTCAGTTACTAGCATCACTTTTAGGATATTCAAACTAAGATTCGCCTTTTCCACACTCTGGTGACACATTCCCTCCTTCACGTCCATGACATTTGGAGCCCATACCTATGGCAAACATGTCAGAGCCACATTGAGAGAATACTCAATACCAAGTTTTTAAGCATATACACACAAAAAAACAGAATCCACACTCTATCATCATAGTTGAGTTCCATGCCTGCTCCTTCCTCACACGAATGATTTTCCATGTTGAGCTCATGCTAAGTAAAATTCGATGCATGGCAGACTCTCACTTGGCTCTTAATAGATACCCTTATCTAGCTCTCCAATTCATAATTTAGCTTGTTCAACAAACAATCATAAATTGCCAATATGCTGGAGCCTCTTCTCTCCAACATTTTAAAATGGATATTAAAAAGCATACCCCATTAGATTTTTCCATCAATGTACCCCAACTCTAAGTAGTCTTGCTATTAGAGTTTTTGTTTTGTTTTTCCTTCTAAATGTTTACCACTAGTTTTAAAGTGGCAAAACCCTTGTGTATTCAAGCATGGTCCAAAAGCGATATCCCTAAGTAAACAAATCCCTTAAATATCAAATATGCCCCTACAATCAAAAACCATACATACAACATCGATTAAGTTTGGTACATTTTTCAGTATTTTCTTCACAAACAAGCACTTGCACTCAGTCGGACCTATCAAAGGATCGTCATTCCTTTCATTTAAGTTATTGTTACCTTCTTACTACAAGCTTGAGAAGACATACACCAGGTAAACCACAAGGAAGATGACGGGAGGTAGCAATGGAGACTAGTTAAAATGATTGCGACGAAAAAACAATCTTAACATACAGAAAATCAATTTAAATAATAATTCATTAAGCTAAAACCTCCAAACTTTTCCAGATTATTACATCTTGACAATATTGTAAAGGCACTTGTATTAAGAAAATTTTACCACCAATTTTCCTTTATAACATCTATTCCTGAAAACCAAGAAATGAGCTGCTATCTATGATCTAAAAGATACTTTTTGTGAAAATAAATGTTAGACTTGAGCAAATCTTTAGTTTTTTGTTAAGCTATCTCCAAGAGGACAGGAATCTAACTGATACATGCAAAAATGCGAAAACAAGAAGCCAACCACCCTGTAATTCGATAGGGAAATTCACCTTTAATTTCACATATCACTTCCAGTAAATCATGCATTAGAGGCAATAAGTGACCATATCCAGGATAGCCTTCAACAAACATAATCTCATCCAGTGCCCTGAATTTGCCAGCTTCATCACCCTTCTGCACAGACAGTTTATTCTTTTAGCACTACAGATTAACAAGAGAAATTATGAAACCAACTAAACAAGCTTCCTACATGCAATTCAATCACAAGCAACAACTGAGCAGGTGTCCTTGCTCAGGTTCATCCAAAAAAATGTTCTATTTACATGCTTATGCACTGCAATATCAATTTGGAGGTTAGTATCCAGTTGAGGTCCTTCGATAGTACTATTAATCACGAAACAAACTACTTAAGATACCATGAGTATGCAGAAATAATAGTAGCCTTAAAAACATCTCATCTTTATCAAATGCCATTGTTGTTGAAGAGCTCACCACATACTCTTATTTCCTGAAGAGTGCGGCTGAGAAACAACAAATAGATCCTTATTTAAGGTTCCAGGGATACAGAAAGAAAAATGAAAATATTCAATGGATGACACAAAGTGTGATGGGAATTGACAAACTTTGAGGATTTCTGACAAGAGTTACTGCTCAGTTAATGTGCATACAAACAAGAAAAATGGGCCAAGAAGGGATATGAATCATCGAGAAAACAAGCAAAGCTGGTGGTCATTGCAATGGCCCTCCAGGATATGAAAGTGGACCCAAAGCTAAATTTGCAACAAAATTTGTGCAGATCACCCCAGCTAGCCTGGGCATAAAAGTTAAGACAACTGTGGCACTACATAAGAAATAAGCATAACTTGGGTTCCATACTCATCATTCATAGCCCTTGTGTTTCTGGTTGAATCACTAGCATGTATAGTGCAACAGAAAGCTTCTTCAATTTCACACCTACTACACTTTCACCAAGTTTTGGTGGATACAAAGCCATGCTTCAAGCCACAGATAAGGACCAAGTTTCTCTCTTGTGAAAAATTGGAAATAATACACGTTTTTCCAAAATCGACATACTTTTCATCACCATTTGATATTTACTGCAAACAGTTGCTTTTTAACAGGTATGTTAGCTTTTGCAGTTACTCCAAAAGTGTTTACACCATGTTTGGCATGCTTCATGAGATTTGGGGTACGTAGTGTATGTTCAGCCCCCGGATGGTTAGAGATGGATTGGCACACGGGAGATAGAACATGATAGATTTGCACAATGGAGACAGCTTGCTTAGTGATTTATTCACATCAACTACGTGCTGGCTTGATATTCTTCCCTTAAGCATTGGAGTCCTTTTGACAGTTTGATGGATGCCCTTATTGTGCCGACATGGAGAATTCACTTGCTTGGAGAATGCCCTGCTTGGGAGGAGGAGCGTTAGGCACTCTAAAGGAGGGCATCAGCCCCTAAATGGCATGGGGTTGCGTGGATTCCTGTCCAGAGGCTTGAAGTTGGTTCAAAGATGCCTGGGCTGCGACAATGTTCCTGTAAGGAGTGTTATTCACTAAAATTGCACTTAGTGGATTCCGAGTGAACCGTCGAAGACTTGAACAATCCAATTGTTCTGTATCAATGTTCCAAGGTCCATCAGGCCAAATTTTGGCCCCTTTTTAAATAATTGCATGTTCATACCCCTTGGGGATATTTTAAAATGTGCTAACATGACGGTCTTTTGTAAAGAGTTTGGATTCCTAGGACTTAGACATCAATCCGATCATTCCATGGTGTTTTTTTCCCTTGTCAATTATGCAATGTTGAATAAGTGATGTATAATCGACGAGTTTTTCACCCGCTCCTCCAAAGCTAGAATGGTCGTCTTGGTGGTTATGCCTTAGGAGGTTATTAAAGTTCATGTGTCAATGTTTATGAGCATGCTAGACATCAAATTGAGTCATTATGAACATGCACTAGGTCCCCTAGGATTTTTATTCAGGTCCGAGCAAATTATTTTTTCCTGTAAAACAGGTCTTTTTTAATGTTTTATTTAAAAAACCCAAAAATATTATAAAAGTGTGGGTAGGAGGTGAAATTTGCCATGGGGGTGTTCATTTTCGAACCCAGAGCACCCGATGAACCCCTAAACCCCTATTTCCTAAGTTCTAAGTGATTATTTTTCACTTAAATAAAAATTCTCTCGAAAATATTAAAAGAGAATTAAATAATTCAAAAAATAAAGATTTGAGAGAATCAAATTCCTAATTTTGAGGAATTTGGTCCCATTGAAGGCCCAGTTAAGTTGGCAATCAGTATCGGAGAAAGATTCAATCAAATATTGTTGATTTCAATCAAGATCCACACAAGGGCAAGTGTATCTAGTTCTAGAGATGCGCCTTTCTCCAAAGGAGGGCGACTTGGCTCATGTGGCGACTTTCTTGTTGAGGATGGAGTTTACAAAGAGAAGGGGGGGCCCTCTTGTTGGGGTGGTGCCCACCTCATCCAATATTCACACAAATCAAGGCTTAACTTATGGAGTTGATTGCTCTTTCATCAAAGGATTGCGCCCTCTCTTCTCTAATGCGCCCCCCCTCTCTCTTGCTCTATTTAAGCATGGGTCTAGCTCTCATTTTCTCATGGTCAGAGGGTGAAACCCTTGCTGAAGCTTTGAGCTTGTTTGTAATATTTTTTATTGAATAGAAAGGCTTTGGAGGTCCATGGTGTGTCGCAATTGTGTGTGGATGATCATTGTCAAGTGGTGTATGAGGTAACTCTGTTATTGTTTTTATTTTGCATCTTGTGGTGATTGGTGTGGCCTTGATGAAAGTTGGTATCAACTCATAGGGTAAATGATTCGAGTTTGATTTCATTTGCTATTCTTCTATGCTTAGAGATTTAGGATTTGCATGTATGATTTGATTATTTGCATGCTCTTCTAACCTCTTGTGTAGGAAGTACCGGATTTAATCCCCTTTTTGCAAGTATTGTTAGTTGTGCAAGTTTCCTAGCTTGAACGTGCAGCTGATCTTGTTTGACTCTTCTGTTTTTCAAGCACTTTAAGGACATAATCCCTCTGCTTCCCACAGTTGGATTCCATAGATCCGAACATTCGGCTTCAGCATTCTTCTTCATCCCTCTCATTTTCACTTTAAATTTAACTTTCCTTTGGCTACGATTATGCACATGCTTAATTAAATTAGTTTATTTAAAAGGTATATCTAAAGGCTGATTTATTTGAGTATGTTACTAAATCTAAGGTTTAAAGCTTAGTTTTGAGTAGATCTAGTCTTATTGAGTACTTAGGTTTAATTTTCCATCTTTCAAGTACTTAAATTTTTTTTGCTTTTAACACTTTATTTGGCATATTTGATGCATTTCAAGTGGTTGTTTTCTCACTTTTAATCAGCAAGTAGGAGGAGGTGTTGCCGAAAACTTCAAGACCTCCCGGAGCACCTTACTTCAAATCTACTTGATCCTGAAAACTTTGTAAGCCTTTGGATCCGGAATTATAAGGACCAAAGGCATCCACCTTCATAAGTTGTAAATTAATAATAAAGAGCAAGTGGGCTACCCAACACCCATGCCCCATCCCCCTTGGGGGGCACTCGCAGTCTCACTTTTTTGTGGTTTGCCCTTTTCTAACTTTTCTTTACTTTATTTTATCAACACACACACACAATCCATCCTAACGGATTGTATAGTTAGTTTTACTTTTTCCTTTCGCAAAGTAATAAATCTTGATTAGTTTAATAAAACAACTTTACAGTTAATCAATTCTTAAAACTAATCAAGGCTCAAGTTCCCGTATGCTCTGGAGTACTGCGGTTCGTCTGAACTGTCGGTCACACCAGAAAGGGACTTGAGTGACTAGCTTAATAGGGCAATCCAACAATAGCTTAATCACAAGAACTCGGGAGGTCGGATGAAACTTACTATAGAGTCAGGGGGTTGCTTTAAGAAGGTTATGCCTCACCCCGTTGGAAACTTGGTATAATTTTCATTGCACTCAGTTTGAAGGAATAAGTTGGAGTTGGACTAAACCAAGAATTAACCCACTCCTTAATCACTCATCCATAATAATTAAACCATACTTACCAGACTCGAAATTGACAATAAATCGGCAAGGAAAAAGAGCGAAGAGTTTGAATCAAATCGGAAAACAATCAAGAAAAAACCAGCAAATACAAAAAATTAAATATATACCTATATTTTGAATTAAAAAAACATTTTTCATAGATATTCAAAATAGCCATGTCCATATACTACAAGATATCAATACATGTCCAAAATATATCAACTCTCGTAAAAACTGAAATCATTTTTTTATGCACTAGTGCTAGTGGCGGAGTAAAATCGATTTTTTTATGGCCTTGGTCGTGACTCATGACTCCTCTGTCGAGTTTGTTCGATGCTCTGTTCTAAACTTCTACCCTTGTTCGTGGCCCTGAATCCTTCACGTGTGACCTGCTGCTGAGTGTTGAGTAACGTGTAAACATTGAAACAATGTCCATCCGTCCACCCGTTGTCGTTGCTACCTGAGTGCTCACGTTGCCCGAAAGTTTGAAACAGTGGCAGTGTGGCTCTCAAATAGCGTTTTAAAGGCAGCTTCAATTCACGATTAGGGTAAATCGCATCTCCAACTTGCCAAGCCGAGTTTAAATCTGCGGTTTATTCCAATTCGGCCACGTAAAATCGAGAAGCCCGAGTTTGACTCGAGATGAGCCGAATCGGCTCGTTTAGCTGTCGATCTGAGTCAAACTCGGAAAAATCGCGAGTCAACTAGCGATTCCTCTTACTATGATTAAAACTAGCCAACGAGACAACTGCAATACTTTCCTGACACAGCAGCACTATTTTTCGACTCCATTGGCATTGATCTATTTTTACAAACAATTGCATGCACCTTTAATTCTTATCTTGATGAAGTAATTGGTTATTTGCTTCAGTCAATTTATTTGTCATGGTTAGATCATATTGTCAGCTGTTGTCTTTAAAATTAATGTATTGTTTCTCTCTTTTGTTTCAGTAATCATTTCAAACTCCTGGACTAACTTTCATTTCCATAACTTAGTTTAAAAGCCTTAGTTATTTTATTACAGACCACCCCCCTTGGCTTCGCTAGGAGTTGGCCTAGACGGAGGAGTTGAGTGTTGAGTGACAGTATCGCAACTCTTTGCTTGCCCCCACGAAACGCACCCAGGGGCCTGAAGATTTTTGCCACACTAACCCTTTCCTGAGGTGAGTATCCGACGGCTAACATTTTTGGCACCGTTGCCGAGGATAAATCTTTTTAATCCCAGAGAACAACTTTTTGTTTTCTCCTTTTTTGTTTTCGCTCTATTTGATGAATGTTTAGTGTAGATCTTTTTATTTTTCATCTGACGACTCCACTAACCTTTTTTCCTTTTTATAAAAAAAATTCAAAGAAAAGCAAAAACGTAGAATTTTTGTGAGTGTTTTAAATGCATATTTTTATCCTCACATGGCAACTCCATTGAAGGGATAAAACCCTTGTATCTCATATTTTGTTGAGACTTCTTGTGTGTAGATGAGCCCATACAACACGGAAAATTTTAAAGCTCATTGTTGGACAACTCTGCTCTTTCAGTACCTGAGGTTCTCCATGATTATTTCAAACCGAGGTCAATGATTTGTTTTTGATATGGATATTAAGAGAATAGAAACTGCTGTTCAGATTTCCCTTGCATGTTCACCCATTTATTACTTTAAAATCCCAGGCTTTCCTAATCAGTTTGAGGGTGAAAAGACATCTTATCCCCTGCCAGTCTTTCGTGGTCATGATGAAGACCACTCAACTAGATTCCATATTATGACATTCCTTTCATGTATGAGCGAATTTAACATATACCATGAGGATCATATGATTCAGATGATTGCTCATTCTTTGCAAGGGGATGCCTCGTGTTGGCTTTATGGGGGCCTTCTTGATAAATCTATCAGTTCCCTCATTGGCTTCTTTGAGATATTTTTGAGGCAATGGAATCTGTTACCAGCTTATTTGTACCATAGTTGGATTATCTGAAGAGCCGCCATTTGACAAACATGATAAATGTTTGTACTCCAGTGTAGCAGATGATCCAGCATTTCTGCCTAGCCAATTTTGGCTAGTCAGTTTTGTTTTCAGTCAACATGACCATGGCCCCATGGGGTTTGTAATAAAGTGTGCTAGTAGGATTCTGAGTGTCTCGGTCCCCCATGACTTGATTAAGCAACTAAGGTATTCCAGGGAGTTTTTTCCCTTGTCAATTATACTTTGCCTATAGCCGAGCTATAATCGATGAGGTTTTCTCCTGCTTCTTCCAAAGCTCGAATGCTCGATTTTGAAAATTTTAGCCATGGGGGGTTATTAGAGTCCAACTAATGTATATGAGCCTACTAGACACTATTAGAATAGGTTTTGGTCATGTCCTAAGTCTCTAGGACCCTCAAAAAAAATTTCGAAAAATTTTTACCGGGTCCTCCGGTTTTGGGTTTTTAATTATTTTTTAATTTTTAATAAATTTCTCTATAGTTTAAATGGAGAAATTTCAATTTGTAATATGTCAGTCATCCAGGATCCGAATTCAATAATTGAAGGCTCCAACCTTAAGCCAAAAATCATTCATGATCCCCGAACCAGTTTATCCTAAGTTTCGGATGTCAATTAGGCCTCATAATTAATAATTTATCAAAAAACCCAGTTACAAAGAAATTATTAATTAAAATAATAAAATTGAATATTTTGGAGATAATCCAAATCTCTCCTAAATAATCCAAAAAGATTAAAATAATAGGAAAATTGCCATGGCACTGGGCATTTATGAAGATTCCAATCATTTCAGTCATCATTCAGTCAACTGTACAGTCAGCACAAGAGATCTCTTTCAAAAGAATTCGCCCTCCTTCACCAAGAGTTCGAATTTGTGATGTGTCAAGTGATTAATGGGTTGGTTGGATGGCATTAAAGCCTACGATAGGCGCCCTCCTAAATATGTGCAATCAAGTGGCTTGGCTCCTTATACAACTCAACAAGCACTCCTACATCTACTCAAGCATTAACTTATGGGGGATTCACGCCATCTCCAAAGAGGCTCACGCATTCTCCTTTGGGGCTCACGAATTACACTTGGCATATATCTATCTGTTGGTGATGCTTCCAAGAAGGGGATGGGGGACACCTTACCTAGGTGGAGGCCACCTCCCCATCCACATAAGCTCCCAACTCGAGTTTGTTTGGTGAGATTAGCTCCAAGCTTGGTGTTGATTGGATTTAGACACATTTTTTATTGGAATTCGATTTATGTCAAGGCTTTTGGCTCTCTTCTCCAAGCCAATTCGAATTAGGTTAGCTGGCTCTTGTCTTTGCTATAAAGAGATGCCTTTTTGGCCATTCTCTCATGGAGATTTTGAGCATGAACACTCTGCCAAAATATTATTGTAACATTTGTTTGAAGTATTGAATAAAGTTGAGACTTTGGAGGTCCATGCTAGAGTATTTGGGGTGTTCTTCACACTATTGGTGATATCTCTTTCACTTTGTTCTTTGTTTATGCAAATTCAATATTCAATATATGTTCTAGCTTTGTTTAGAAATATATTGTTTGGTCTTTGTGTATTTCATAACAAGGCTTTTGCAGGGGTTTCCCAAGGTGGAGAAAGGCTTAGAGATTAAGTCATTCTTTGCTTAGCAGTGGTTTTTGGCACCTAACCAACATCTTTTGTAGGTCTTCAAAGCTTCTCCTCTTTTCAAGAGAAGAAACACAAATAGAAGGGACTTGCCTCTTCCTCCATCAAGCAAACAAAACATTTATATATCTGGTTACTATTTCCCTTCTTTCTGTTTCTATTTCCAAGTTTTGACCTGAGCTAGCACCTTGGGATTTCATCCCAAGGGCCACATTATTTTGTGGTTGCTTCTCTATCCTCACTAGCACCCTGCGGACATCCAGCTAGCTGGAAGGTTTTCTTGGGCTAGTGTTCTAGTGATCACCTTGTTCGGAGGTTGATCCCACCATTGGTTTGTTTGGTTCTCTTGACTTGCTTTGGCCTCTCTCACTCTCTTTTTTGCCTCTCTTCATCCATTCATTTTTCCTCCTTTAGCTAGCTTCGTTTTCCTTCATTCTTCCTCATCTTGCTTTCATCCTACTTCTTTTTTCTTCCCTTTCACTCCCTTTGTTTCCCTAGTTTCTCAAGCTTTCACCCTTTCGTTTTCTTCCAAGGTCTTCCCCTTCTCCATTCGTCCACCTCTTCTTTCCCCATTCGCTCCTCATCCTTTTCCTCTCGTCCAAGTCCATTTGAAGCCTAAAACATCAACACAAAAACAACATAAATGGTTAAGTATTAGTTTGTTTCTCTTATTTGAAGACTAGTAGTTAGTCTTGTAGCTTTAGACTTTGCTTTTGTTAATAGTTTAGATCTCACTCTTAATCATTTTCTCATTCTAGATCTCCTTTGAAAGTAGCCTTGCATACTTAATTTGTTTTCATAAAAGTTAAAGATCTTGCATTTTACTTACTTCCATTTAGTAATCTCATTCAAAAGTGAAAATTTGCATACCAAAATTTCATGTTTTAGATCTCTTTCCCATCACTTTTTAGGCATTTGTTGTTTGCTGGTCCGTTTTTACATTTGTTAATATTTCAAAGTTAAATCTCATACACCTAGCCTTTTAGATCTTTTTTCTAGATTTTAGACTTAAGTAGTTTCAAGTTCATTTCGATTTTTATTAACACTTGATGGGTGCTTGTTGAGATTTCGTTGAGCTTGTGAAGGTTGCTTTGAAAGAGAAAAAGCGCTTGTGAAGACAAGACCCAGAAGAATATCAAGAGTTTAAACCAAGGAGAAGACTTGAAACATTTTTATAAACCATGTATACTCTCCTTTATAAAAGCCATTAAGGGCTCCTTAGCTTGTTTCATAGTTATTTATTTCTCTTAAAGACCTTTCAATGATTTTTCCAAAGGCATTTGTAAAAATTTAAATAAAAGGCTAAGTGGAGGAGTCCTCCACTTTTTGGGTTCTTCTTCCCCATTTGGGGAAGAGTGTTGTGCTCTGTTTAGATTAGATCTCTCTTTTTTCAAGTTCATAGATTAATATTTTATTTTCTATACTCCCTTTCCAAGTCTTGACTTGAGATAGTATCCTTAGGATGAAATCCCAAGGGCAGGGCCATATAATTTTGTGGTTACTTCTCTTTCCCCATTAGACTCCTTGTCGAAACTCAGCTAGCTGTACTTTCTCAAGGACTGGTGGTTCTAATGGTCGACCTTGTTCGGAGGTAGATCCCACCTTTAGATTAATTTTGTTTGGTAGAACACTAAGTATTTTTCAGTTATTATTATCGCAATCATCTTGTTTCTTTTTATCTGTCATTTCACTTTCAGTTTCTTGAGCTTAATTCATGTTCTTTATGCTAAGCTGCTTCTATTCTTAAAAAGAACTAAAGCCTCTTAAACTTGGCCAAATCCAAGTCAAAGAGCACTCTCTATCGGAGAGCATTCCCACTGCATTTACCTTGCATCAAGCATATAGATTAGTTTAAAATATTTTGAACTTCGTCATAAGACGAGGTCAAAAGTGCTCTCTGTCGAAGAGTTGAACAAGTGTGCTCCTAATAATTTCTAAAATATTCCAACCCACACCCCATTAATTAATTTATCTTGGTGGTTATCTGACACCCATATGCTCTGCCAACCTGAAAGGGTTGGGCTAGTACTCAGAAAGGTGTTGGACTTGCTAATCTCACAAGTGATAACTTAATAAAACTTTACCCCAACCAACGTGCTGGTGTTATTTCGAGAAACTTTTAACTGGGAGGCAAAAGATCCTATACCTAGTGGGGCCAAGAAACATACTGTTGTCAGACATCAAGGTGGTCAAGCCAATTGAACACTTACCCTTCGAAATCTGGACGGTCTTGACATACCATCAGAGGGGAGACACTTAAAAGTATACCTTTCCGGACTTTTGATATCCTTGTTTTTAGCCTAATAATCAAGACCACTAAAAACTTATAATTTACCAAGATAATTTGCACAACGATCTCACGAACAGCTACTATCAAGACTTACTTTTCAACATCCCCCAGCACTATACAAATTTTTGACTCCATAAGGCACTGGTCTAATTGTTATACTTTTCATATATTTATATTGTTGGGCCATTTGTCCTTTTAAAATCATTTATCTGTGGATGCTATCTCATTTTTCAAAATCTTTGATATACTGTTGATCTTGCACTCTTATATCGCAACGTGGATTGTTTATCATCTTGTGTTTATTTTTGTATTTGTGGCCATCATCATAAAAAAACTCCTAAAAAACACCCATCCACATCACCACACATTTAAAACACTTAAAACCATTGAGCCATAGTTAACTCTTTGTAGGGACTACCCCCCTTGGCTTCGTTAGGAGTTAAGCCTAAACGGAGGAGCTGGGATTTAGGTGACAGTAACTAGCTCATTGCTTGCCCCCAAGGCCACACTTCACCCCACTTCCAGTGAGAGAGACAGCTTTCGAAAGATTTATGCTGCTGGTGTGCATCTCGGCAGACAACAGAATCATGATGGAGATCATATTGAATCATTCATTAGAAACACTCTTGCTTGCTTCTTTCCTTTGGGGGAATTTCATGTGGAAAAGCCTAAGCTACCCAATGTCAACATGATGTATGACATTCCATTTTCAAAGATTCATTGTTGATCCCATTCAAGAGGAGCATGAGGAACCATTCATTGAAGATATTACTGAACACCCTCCTCATGTCACCTCAACGGAGAATGTTGAAGAATGGGAGTTTTTTCAGGACTATTTCAGTGATGATGAGCACATTTTACTCCTGATCCGCCTCCAGAAGAAACCATTACAGAAGCCCATATTGAAAGCCATGAGGCATTTTGTAATGTGTATAATGATGATGGTTTGGAAGACTTACTTCCTTATGACCTTTTTTCTGAAGAAGAATATTATGAGCATGAATTGGACAGGCATAGCCTAAAGCATGATATAGGAGACGAATAATCCCTCATGACTGACATAAATGTTGATGATGATAACTGGACATTTATGGAGAACCCCATCTATGCCATGTCTAAAGAAGGAAATGATGAGCCAGAATCCTTTGAAGGCAAAATTGAAAATCCCAAATATGACATATCTGAGGAAAGGAGGTTTGAGTCAAAGTCTCTTGATAATTTTATTGAAAAAACCATTTATGAGGTGTTCAGAGAAGGAACCATGGACTTTGAGACCTTGGGAAATCCTTGTATGGAAGAGGTGCATGAATTTGTTTCATATGATCAATCAGAGCCATGCATGAATATAAGCAATGAAGACCTGAAGAAACAGTGCAGTGAAGAATCAGATCAAATACGTTTAATTAAAGAGCAATCTCAACCATGGTCTTCACATACAAAGGTTCCTTATGATTTGGAGCAGCTTGGAGCTTATGCTTTCACAAGGAGTTATCATCAAAGAAGCCCTTCAGATCAATATGATGAAGTAGTTGATTTGCTTCATCATTCAAAGTTTTTTCTTAGTCCTATCCAATCATGGATAGAAGAAGCCTGCAGGAGGGCTTACCATTTGGGGAAGCACTTCAAAGATCTATTACATGCCTACAATCTCCCATCCAACCCTCCCATCTAGAATATTCATGCAAGTTTGCACTTTCAAGTAAACGTGTCCGTGTTATGGCCGGCAACCAAAGACAAAGCAAAAATCTTTAATTTTGACAAAATGTTAAGGTGGTTACATTGGATTATCACTTTACTTATCATTTTACTTTGTACCATGTTTAGAGTAGGAAAATAAGCTCCTCAAAGTGAGCATTTACTTTACGCATTTCTTTCCAGTACTTAGGAATAATAGCCTTTTTCCTTAGTTAATTTTATTTATGAATAAATGCAATTTGTGATTCATTGGCTTCTTCATAAAACTTGTGTTGCTGAAGGTTTTCCTGTCAAGCTGAGATGTTTTTACAGATTATGGAGACCGGCGATTATGGTGTTCTCGTATGCTCTCCTTGCCTGAAAAGCAGATCGAGCACACGTCCCGTAGTTGGAGCCAAATGTTATCCACTAAAATTGCACTTAGTGGATTCCGAGTGAACCGTCGAAGACTTGAACAATCCAATTATTCTCTATCAATTTTCTGAGGTCCATCAGGCCAAATTTTGGCCCCTTTTTAAATAATTGCATGTTCATACCCCTTGGGGATATTGTAAAATGTGACAGTATTTTGTAAAATGCTTGGCTTCCTAGGACTTAGACATCAATTCGATCATTCCATAGTGTTTTTTCCCTTGTCAATTATGCAATGTTAAATAAGCGATGTATAATCGACGAGTTTTTCACCCGCTCCTCCAAAGCTGGAATGGTCATCATGGTGGTCAGGCCTTAGGAGGTTATTAAAGTTCATATGTCAATGTTTATGAGCATGCCAGACATCAAATTGAATCATTATGAACATGCACTAGGTTCCCTAGGATTTTTATTCAATTCCGAAAAAATAATTTTTTCCCTTAAAGAGGATCTTTTTAAAGAAAGAAGAAAAGGATCTGCGTTAGTGAAATGAAAGTTCTCATTTCACTAACGCAGATCCTTTTCTTCTTTCTTTAAATCCATCTCTATGTATGGCACTTTATAAAGAGGATCTTTTTTTCAATGTTTTAATTAAAAAACCCAAAAATATCATAAAAATGTGATTAGGAGGTGAAATTTGCCATGGGGGTGCTTGTTTTCTAACCCAGAGCACTCGGTAAACCCCTAAACCCACTTTTCCTAAGTTCTAAGTGATTATTTTTCACTTAAATAAAAATTCTCTCGAAAATATTAAAAGAGAATTAAATAATTCAAAAACTAAAGATTTGAGAGAAAATCAAATTCCTAATTTTGAGGAATTTGGTCCCACTAAAGGCCCAGTTAAGTTGGCAATCAGTATCGAAGGAAGATTCAATCAAATATTGTTGATTTCAATCAAGATCCACACAAGGGTGAGTGTATCTAGTTCTAGAGATGCACCCTCCTCCAAAGGAGTGCGACTTGGCTCATGTGGTGACTTTCTTGTGGAGGATGAGTTTACAATGAGAGGAGATGCCCCTCTTGTTGAGGTGGTGCCCACCTCATCCAATATTCACACAAATCAAGGATTAACTTATGGAGTTGATTGCTCCTTCATCCAAGGATTGTGCCCTCTCTTCTCCAATCCGGCCCCCCTCTCTCTTGCTCTATTTAAGCATGGGTCTAGCTCTCATTTTCTCATGGTGAGAGGGCGGAACCCCTGCTGAAGCTTTGAGCTTGCTTGTAATATTTTTTATTGAATAGAAAGGATTTGGAGGTCCATGGTGTGTCACAATTGTGTGTGGATGATCATTGTCAAGTGGTGTATGAGGTAAGTCTATCATTGTTTTTATTTTGCATCTTGTGGTGATTGGTCTGGCCTTGACGAAAGTTGGTATCAACTCATAGGGTAAA
Organism: Larix kaempferi; assembly: GCA_027924585.1. Classification (NCBI taxonomy): domain Eukaryota; kingdom Viridiplantae; phylum Streptophyta; class Pinopsida; order Pinales; family Pinaceae; genus Larix; species Larix kaempferi. The sequence continues at coordinate 57,311,014 of BSBM01000299.1, read as the reverse complement.
TGTTTCCAGCTTGATTTCATTTACTATTCTTCCATGCTTAGAGATTTACGATTTGCATGTATAATTTGTTTATTTGCATGCTCGTCTAACCTCTTGTGTAGGAAGTACCAGATTTCATCCCCTTTTTGCAAGTATTGTAGTGCAGGTTTACTAGCTTGAACGTGTAGCTGATCTTGTTTAACTCTACTGCTTTTCAAGCACTTTAAGGATATAGTCCCTCCGCTTTGGCATTGGTCATTTTATATTTATGCTTTAATTAAGTTGGGCCATTTGTCCATTGGATTTTATCTTTGGAACTTATCTATCTGTGGATGCTTCTTATTTTCGCAAAGTCTTTCATATACTGTTTTGCAACGTGGATTGCATTTTACCTTGTGTTTCATTTAAAGTAAATTTGTGATCTTTCATCTTTAAAACTCCTAAACAACACCCATCCGCATCACCATACACTAAAAACATTAAAACACATTGAGCCATAGTAAACTCTTTGTAGGGACTACCCCCCTTGGCTTCGTTAGGAGTTAGCCTAAACAGAGGAGCTGGAATTCAGGTGACAATACCTGGATCATTGCTTGCCCCCAAGGCCACACTTTCCCCACTTGTAGTGAGGGAACAGCTTTCAAAAGATTTCTGCTACTGGTGTGCAATTCGGCGGACAACATCTTTGGTGCCGCTGCCGAGGACAAATCTTTTTGTTCCTTGACAACCTTAGTTTTTTCTAGTTTGTTTTACCTTTTTGATATATTTGATATCTATCTGGTGACTCCACTACCCTTTTTAGTTTTCCTTTTTGGTAGATTTTCAGTCAAATCACTCTCAGAAATTAGACTTGAGTCCACCTGGCAACTCCACTGTCAGTAAACCCCTCAAGGTATTCAACTAGAAGAAATTCTGAAGGTTTACTCAATTTCATCCCCGAGCCTGAAAAGGTTTACAGGAGGAGATTGAATAAACTTAATTCTCATAGGATCCTTGAAGAGCTTGGATCTCAGTCCATTTCTGACATCCATAGTCTTTTTGAAGAAACTAACCTTGAAAACAATTATATTTGTCTTTCCAATACAATGGGTGATTTCTATTCTCCCCTTAACATTACTCAAATAGTAGGTCAACCACATGACATTCCAGACAAAGCTATCGACAAACTTCCCATTTTTACTAGCACTGATGCCATTACTGCTGCCTATCATCTCAAAGCTTTCTCAAAGTGTATCAGTGGATATGTCAGAGATCCTTCCCACAAACATGACGATGTATACATGAAGTTGTTTGCTTTATCTTTAGATGGGGATGTCGGTGATTGGTTCATCGGCTTACCAAACAACTCTTTTGCAACCTTGGCTGCTTTCAAGAATGCTTTCACCAACAAGTATGGTGAGAAAAAAGAACCCCGACATCAACTTGCTGCCTTGACGAATATCAAAAGAAGTGAGATGGAAACCATGGACGAGTTCAACAAGAAATTCACCGACTTATCCAATGCAATCCCTACAGATTACAAACCGACTCCACATACCATATTGGTTTATTACATTGAAGCCTTATGTGGGGAAATGCAGTATGAACTTAGAGATAAAGAGCCCACCACTTTGTTAGAAGCACAGGAAATGGCAACCAAGATAGATGAAAACATGCAATCTTCTGGTAAGTCAAATCTGCCTGGTTATTCAAGAGCTCAAACTCCATTGAAATCAACTGAGCATAAAGATAAGGACCCTATATCTGCTATAAAAAATTCATATGAAAAAAAGATGGTGGATATGTGTGAAAGAATGGAAAAGGCTGAACAGAAACACATAGCTCAAATGAAGGAAATACAAAATAAAATCATAAACATGGAAAGAGCACATGTTCAACAAATTCAACAAGTTCAACAAACTCAACCAATTCAAAGAAACTACCCTCCAAAGAACAACTGGCAGAAAAAGGCTCCCAACAATGAAACGAGGCCTCCAAATAAAATAGAGGCTGCTAACATGACTGAGACCTACATACCATTTTGTAGAGCTTGCAAAGATTTTCATGAAGAATTTTCTTGCTACTTTGCAAACTATGTACAAGAACATGGATTTCCAGAGGGTAGTACCAGTGAACCAACATCAAGCGAGCCTGAATATATAAATGCATTAGGAAACATCCACAACATTTTTCAAAGAGAGTTTGAAACAAGCTAAACAGTACAATCAAGAGTTGGATAATATGACTAAGAACTTTGGAGAAAGACTTTCCAATGAGCAAGTCCATAATATGCAAAAGTTTAAAGGGATTGGTTACAAAAGAAGAGCAAATCCTGCACCTGCCATACAGCCAACAAAGGTAATAATTCCAACTGAATCAAATGACTCTAGTAAATTGAATTTTGATTGGAGTAATTGGTTCAATACAACTAAAGTGCCTGTACCTGTGAATGAGCTTTATAAAATTCCTGGTCAAAAGGAAAAACTATTGAAAGCACTTGAAATACCCATCTCTACTTGTACTCCTACCCCTAGTCCCCCTACTACTCTTGCTCCTCAAACACCTATTGTTGTATATGTAACTTCGAAATGTATTTCACATATATGTATATTGCATTCCTATAGAGATGTTATTATTCCTCTATACGGAAGTGTCGTCATTTATATTGTAAGTGTCGTAACTTATACTTGATGGGTTATTAGACCACCTTGTTGGGGTCGGCCCTGTATAAGTCATGTGGGTCAAAGGGTTATTAGACCACCCTATTGGGGGTCGGCCCAGTCAGCTTTATGTTATGTGGTTAAGTTAAGGCCGACCTAGTAAAGGTTATTAGGCAAGTCAAGTCAAGTATAAATAGAGTGCGGGAGGCACTCTATTTGATCATTTCTATTCTCACACACACTCTTTGGAGAGTGGCACACTTGTGGAGGAGGAGAAGTTGCTGCTAGGAGATGTCTATCTCTTATGCTTGGGTTGTATCATTGCTCTATCTATCTCTAAGGAAGTTATTGGGGTTTTTCACCCTTATGGTTTTCCCCAAGTAAACTCTGTGTCTCTTGTGTGCTTGCATTATTGTGTCCATGATTGATATGCTGTAGATATGCTGTACATGTTGTTCTCTCAGTTAAGATCCTAGATCATATTGAAGTAAATTTTGAAAAACTAACATGGTATCAGAGCTAGCCTGAAAGAAGGCATGGTATGGCATGTATGACACTTGTTGCACTTGCGATGCTAGGGCTTGATATAGCAAAAACCAGTCATCGTAGCACTTTTGCTATAATTCCATTTTGGAAAAGTTTTCGGATCTGAAACTTTTACAGGTCGAAGATCAGATCCCCATGTACCTTGTGTCCAAAAGACAACTTCTAATTCGTTGTACTTTGTGTTTTATGATCTGTACAATCTAGGGTTTCTGCCTCTTCCAGATCTGAGTCATAAACAGGTGACCTAGGCAAAAAGGTCATAACTTGGGCTAGGAAGCTCCAAATGAAATTTTGAAAAAAGTGACAGGTAGTGCACGGACTATAATTTCTCAGGTAACATTTTCAAAGGCCGAAACTGAACCAGTGACACGTGGCACGTCGTACAAGTTCGCTCTCCTGTTTTATCCCATAAATAGGTCAGGTTGAGACACTTGGCATAACTCTCTCTCTCAGAGAATCCATTTGAGGTCAGACCTGTGGAGTTGAAAAGATGATAGGTCGGGCTACCACAGGTAGAAGTTTCAGACCCTGTGGATTCGTAATTTCGGAGTTACACCAGAAACAATCAGGTGCGTATTTCTGTCAAAACAGAATTGGATTTTGAGCACCTTTATTCATGGCTCTGGGAATTAGGGTTTCGGAGAAAGTTCGTATTTTTGTAAACAGAGACCATAGCTGAATGCTACTCATCAAAATCGAAATTTAGAGACCAAGTTCAATTTTTTTGGTTGGGCAGAAGGGCGGGCTTGATCAAACCCTAGTTCGGAACTTTGATTGGAAAAATGGAAAATTAGGGCTTCTACAAAAGTTGGAATTTTTTAAGTCTGTGACCACGGCTGGAAGCTCCTCAGAAAAATCGAAGTTTAGAGCTTTGGATCGAACCTTTTGGCTGGGCAGAAGGGTGGGCTTTATCAAACCTTAGTTTGGGATTCTGTCAAGAAGATTCGGAAGTTTCAAAGGCAATTTTGAGGGTTGAAACTTTGCAGTTTTCAAATTCTGAGTGTACCAAGTTGATCAGCTCATCAAGGCGCATCTTTCTATCCTTTTAGAAGTTTGAAATTCAAAGTTTGAATTTTTAGGGTTTCCCTGACAAACCCTAATCCAGCTCCAAATCCAGTTTCTGCAAATCAAGTGGATTGGGTTAATCCTAGAAGAAAATGGATTGGTCACCTGCATAAGTGAAGAAGTTCCAGTTTCAGAGGGAGATAAGGTTAAGGCCTTACATAGGAAGATTACAAGCAATCTCGACAGGTATGACTTATCCAGGTATGTTTCAAGATCTGTTCATGATTAAGTTTATGGTATGTTTGTCTTCATTAAGGTTAGTACAATCTTGATTAACTTTAGACTTGTCGTATCACCTTAATAAAATTATGAATACACAATAGAAGATATTCATTGATTAGGGTTTTGACACTTATGATTGTACTAATGCATTGTGGTGTTGTATGAGGTTGATGTTGCCCACTAACATGAAAGGTACATCAAGAAAGACAAATCATGTTCTAGTTCAAGAACATATGACCATAGTGACATGAAGACAAAGATTCATCCATTGTGATGGATCACATAGAAGATCTACTTACAAGGTATGTATAACTTGGTTCTATAATGGTTAACCTATGAGATATGCAAGTTACTAGCACAAGTCATTGAAGAGAACCAGAAGACATCATGCGGGTATGTTAGACATAACTAGCTAACATAGTAATCCAGGTATGTTTTTCTATATCAAGTTAGAATATTACCTTGTGTTAGGATCCCTTATATAAGTATACTTGGTATGATTGGTTATGTTTATTCATAAAGTTAGAAATGTAAGTAATCAAGGGTTTATGCATATTATGTCTCCTATCTTGATTGATGATTTGACTAACCAGAAGAGTCCTATGATCAAATAAGAATATGCATGAATAAAAGAAGTCTTCCCTGAAACCTTGAATACTAATGTTTATTATTTGTGTTTGAAATGATCATAACTATACATGCTTAAGATTATTGTGTTTGACAGTATTGAGAATATACTAATGAATGTATGATTATGTATGAGATCTCAAGGATAACACAATAATGATACTAATAAGCATGCATAGGGATCGAGGATGAATATAAGATCAAGGACAGGTAATCCAGGAAGCAAAGATCAAGAGGAATCACACTCCAGTAGTTTCTGCAAGGATGCAGATATTCAGAGGGAGTTGACCACTTCTCACAATCCACATCAGAATCGAGTTGCAGAAAGGAAGCAAAGACTGAGAAGGAGTCAACCCAACAAACAAACAAAGATAAGTATTTGAATTATCATTTCTTGCATATTTTATTGTTTAAATAATACTGTTCAATGATGTATATACTGATGTCCCTAGAATTAGGTTGTGTATTATGCATATTAGAATAGTTGCATTGATGAACAGTATACTACTAATATGCATGTGATGGGTAAGTGGCCTATGGCACTGTACAACATTCCATTGCTACTTATCTAAAATGAAACCTCTTTGCTGACATGTTGGGAGTAGTGCAAACTCTTAACAATGTTCTGGTAGAGATTGGAAGGCATCTAGAAAGTTACAGGACATGGATGAATGTTGTATTGAAGCATTGGCTAAAATAATTGCATGACAGTATGACATATTTCTTTATGTGTAAGAATTTGTTCTGAAAAACTATGAGAAGTTTATAATCATGCAATTTAACTTGTTTTGTGGGAAAGATCGTATATGAGCACCTACAAAAGAAGGACTACAACATTTGTTTCAGCAACAAAGTTATCTATTGAAGATATTGAATATATTGAAGTTCCCAGGATTCGGGAAGAATGCCATGATCGAGGAGCACCAGTCGATCATGAAGAATGATGTTTGGGAGACAGTCCCAAGACCTGAAGGGAAGTCTGCTGTGACTTCCAAATGGATCTATAAGATCAAGCATGCTGCAGATGGTAGCATGGAGAAATACAAAACAAGGTTTGTAGCTCGTGGCTTCTCCCAGAAAAAGGGATTGAGTATGAAGAGACTTCTACACCTATAGCTAGGCACACTTCCATCAGATCAGTACTTGCTTTGGCTGCAGTGATGAAATGGAAGATACACCAGATGGATGTCAAGACAGCTTTCTTTAATGGTGTAGTCGAAGAGGAAGTGTATGTGGAGCAGCCACTTGATTTTGAGACACATGACGGGAAGTCATATATGTGCAGAATTTGGTATGGTAGGATAGACAGCTTTCTATCCAGTTTGGGCTTTACCAAGAGTAAAGCGGATTCCAACCTTTACTACAAGGTTGAGGAAGGCAATCCAGTGATACTATTATTGTATGTGGATGACCTGTTTGTAACAGGTAAGGATAGATTGATTGCCGACACGCAGCGGAAGCTTGCTGCCTAGTTCGAGATGAAGAACTTGGGGATGATGCACTACTTTCTAGGTATGGAGGTGTGGCAGAGTGCAGATGGAATCTTCCCTGGACAAGGGAAGTATGCAGTGGAGATCCTGAAGAGGTTCGGGATGATGGACTGCAAGGCCATGGCCACACCTATGGCATCGAACCTGAAGCTTCTGTGTGATACTTCATCTGATCCGGTTGATGTCACAGTGTTTCGTCAGATGATTGGGTCCTTGATGTACCTGACAAACACGAAACCAGATATTTGTTTTGCAGTGAACACATTGAGCCAGTTCCTGACAGATCCCAGAGGTATTCACCTGGTTGCTGTAAAGCATATTCTGAGGTACCTGAAGGGTACAATTGATTATGGGCTCAAGTATGATGCAAATCAAAAGTTTAACCTACAGGGTTATGTTGATTCAAACAAGGCAGGCAATGTTGCAGATAGGAAGAGCACCTATGGGTGCTGCTTCAGTATGGAATCAGGTGTGATCTCTTGGTTTAGCAGGAAGCAGTCCTGCGTAGCACTGAGTACAACCGAGGCAGAGTTGTGAGGCAGTATGGCTTCGGAAGCTACTGTCTGAGTTATTTGATCTCCCGCTGGAGGCTACTAGTATTTTTTGTGACAACCAAAGTTGTGTGAAGCTGTCTGAGAACCCGGTGTTCCACGACAGATCGAAGCACATTGAGATCAAATATCACTATATCAAGGATATGGTGCAAAGAGGAGCAGTGAAGCTCTTGTATATTGCGACAGATGAGCCGGTTGCAGATGTGTTGACGAAACCACTAGCCAGAGTGAAGTTTGAGTACTTCAGAGAGAGGCTTGGTGTTCTTCAGATTGACGACACTTCGAGGAAGAAGTGATGGACACACTTGCAGGAGCCATTCCAAGCATGGTGATAGGAGGATCCTTCACATGGCTGTGGATGTAAGCGCTAGATGATGAGCATCAGGACGATGCTCCAGTTACTGCTTTGTATATGCATCATGTTGGATGCTGGATATGATCAGTTGGATCATTTATATGTATGTATGCATCATGTTGGATGCTAGATATGATCAATTGGATCATTTATATGTATGTATGCATCATGTTGGATGCTGGATATGAACAGTTGGATCATGTGTATGAATTTGTTTATGTATCAGGTGGATACATTGTATGATCAGGTAGATCATGTATGATGATATGTATCAGGAAGATACTGTGTATGCATCAGGTGGATGCATTGTATGATCAGGATGATCATGGATGATGAGCTTCAGGATGTTGCTCCAGATGACATGCGTCAGGACGATGCAGTGATGATGATCAGGATGATGTATGGTGAGTATCAAGTTGATACTCTGTGGCCGTGGACAGGTTGTGCAGATAAGCATATAATAGCGCCTTGGGAGGTTTGCAGATTCTCTTGCTAGGTTTTGTCGCTGGCATATAATAGCTCCCTAGGAGATCTAGCAAATGTTCTTTCGAGGTTTTGCTTTGGGAGGACATATAATAGCGCCCTGGGAGGTTTGCAGATTCTCTTGCTAGGTTTTGCCACTGGCATATAATAGCTCCCTGGGATATCTGGCAAACGTTCTTTCGAGGTTTTGTCCTATGGCATGTAAGTAGACCTGGGAGATCTCGACAAGATGAAAAAGGCCTCAGATGCTCTTTCAAGGCATTGCCATTACCACATGTAATCAGATCTGGAGATCTGGACAGGATGAAAAGGGCCTTAGATGCTCTTTAGAGTTCTTGCTTGGCAAGACACCCTTTTAAGGTTTTGTGAAAGGAGTCACATGTAATCAGACCTGGAGATCTGGACAGGATGAAAAAGGCCTTAGATGCTCTTTAGGGTTCTTGCTTGGCAAGACACCCTTTTAAGGTTTTGTGACTGTCACATATAAAAGATCCTGGGAGATCCTATAGGTCGGAGTTGTGTACCCGTAACAGCCTGGGATGCTCTTTCGAGGTTTTGTGACGCACGTAATAAGTCCTGAGGATTCCACAGTATGGCCAGTGATGATGAAGACCTGCAGGTGGTGGGCCTACATCCAGTATGAAAAAGGATTGGCTCTGTAGAACTTCCTATGAAGAGTAGATCGGAGATTGATTGAGATAGCAGCAACAGTGATGATGACGATGATTCGCTGAAGATGATCCAGAGAAGAAGACTTGTGCTAGAAGACCTGTGTCGAGAAATACCTTCCTAGTTAAGAGGGAGTGTTGATGTATATGTAACTTCAGAATGTATTTCACATCTATGTATATTGTATTCCTATAGAGATGTTATTATTCCTCTATACAGAAGTGTCGTCATTTATATTGTAAGTGTCGTAACTTATACTTAATGGGTTATTAGACCACCTTGTTGGGGTCGGCCCTGTATAAGTCATGTGGGTCAAAGGGTTATTAGACCACCCTATTGGGAGTCGGCCATGTGGGTCAAAGGGTTATTAGACCACCCTATTGTGGGTCGGCCCAGTTAGCTTTATGTTATGTGGTTAAGTTAAGGCCGACCTAGTAAAGGTTATTAGGCAAGTCAAGTCAAGTATAAATAGAGTGCAGGAGGCAGTCTATTTGATCATTTCTATTCTCACACACACTCTTTGGAGAGTGGCACACTTGTGGAGGAGAAGCTACTGCTAGGAGATGTCTATCTCTTATGCTTGGGTTGTATCATTGCTCTATCTATCTCTGAGGAAGTTATTGGGGTTTTTCACCTTTATGGTTTTCCCCAAGTAAACTCTGTGTCTCTTGTGTGCTTGCATTATTGTGTCCATGATTGATATGCTGTAGATATGCTATACATGTTGTTCTCTCAGTTAAGATCCTAGATCAGATTGAAGTAAATTCTTAAAAACTAACACCTAAGAAGGTCACTTTCTCGGACACTGCAGAGCAACCTTCAACCAGCTATGGCAAAACTCATGAGGATCCTCCTATAATCCTGCATACTAGGGAAACAAGAAAAGAAGCTCACCCCCCTTTCTATATATCATTGATGATAGGTGACCTTCTTCTACATAATTGTATGTTGGATTCAGGATCTGGTGCAAGTCTAATGACTAAGAAAGTTATGCAACAGCTTAACTTGAAAACCACCAGGCCTTACCAGAATGTATTTGCCATGGATTCCAGACCTGTTAAAGTTGAAGGGATGATCGAAAACCAACCTGTTAAATTGGCTAAGTACACTGACATCCATATTACCATGGACATCCTTCTTATAGATGTGCCTGACAAATGGGGGATGTTACTTTCTAGAAAGTGGGGAACAACTATGGGTGGATCAATACAATTAGATTGGTCGTATGCAACTGTTCCTACATCAGAAGATTCACTTGTCAAACTGCGCACTGAAAAGGAAAGAAGATACCATGTTGAGAATCCTCAAACACCATCAAATGAATATATCTGCAATACTGATGAGATGGGAACTTATCAAATCAACTCTACCTTTTTAGATCCCATTCATGAGGAAATAAAAAATGAAAAAATTGATGAGTTGTGGAAAATGAAATTTGGTGGGGCTTCTTCCAAAGCTGGGAAAGGTGCTGGTATAATCATAACCTCACCCGAAGGAAAGGATTTCAACTTTGCATTCAGGTTAGAGTTTGAGGCCACAAACAATGTAGCAGAGTATGAAGCACTTCTACTAGGCGTTGAAATTGCCAAGGATATGGGTATAAAATTGCTTAGTATAAAAGGAGATTCGGACTTAATAGTGCAACAAATTAAGGGTCAATTTGCATGCAAGTGTAAAAGACTTAAAAGGTATAGAAATGCAATATGGGACACCATGGAGTATTTTGATGCACTAAACATAGAAGCAATCCCTAGAGATTAGAATAGTGCGGCGGATAGATTGGCAGTTGCGGCATCCACCCTCCAACCATCGGATGAGATGTTAAATGGGGATTGTACCCTTGAAATTAACTATAGACCATCAGTCCCAAACAACATGAACCATTGGCAGGTTTTCAAAGATGATGAACAGATCCTGAGATTCATTCATAATTTAAATGAATTCTCGAATTTCAACATGAACATACAGGAGGAAGGAAAACAGTATCAAGAACATAGCCAACCCATCAATCCAATATCTCGTGGCTTTACTAAACTGGAAAACATCTTTGACAGACAAGATGGGAAGAAAAATAACATTGACCAAATGAAACCAGGGGATTACATTGAAGTCAATATTGGAACGGAAACAAATCCAAAAATTATAAAAATCGAAAAAGGAACATCAGAAAAGGAAAGGAATGCATTGATAAGCCTGGTCGAAGAGTATAGAGATATTTTTGCATTTACTTATGATGAGTTAAAGGCTTATAGGGAAGATGTATCCCAACACACTATCCCTCTCAAACCTAAAATGCAAAATGCTAAACCTTTCCGGCAAAAACTTAGGCAAATAAATCCTAGGTTGGCCCCTATTGTCAAGCAGGAGTTAGAAAAAATGCTGGCAGCAGGTATTATAGCACCCACCTGACATACATCATTGTGCTCCAACTTAGTTGTGGTCAAAAAGAAAAATGGGAGCATCGGGAAATGCATTGATTTCAGAAATCTTAACATAGCCTGTCAAAAAGATAATTATCCACTCCCCAACATGGAGACCCTCCTCCAATGAGTCAGTGGGTCTACAATGATGTCCATGCTTGATGGATTTTCAGGATATAACCAGGTTGTTATCAAAGAAAAAGATAGACACGAAACGGCTTTCACAACCCCTTGGGGAACTTTTGAATATTTGAGAATGCCCTTTGGTCTCACAAATGTTGGGGCCACTTTTCAAAGGGCCATGGATTATGCTTTTAAGGAATTGATAGGCAAGATCATTGAAATATAGCAGGATGATTTAACTGTATTTTCAAAAGAAAGGTCTAGCCACATTGATCATCTTAGAAAAGTTTTTGAACGATGCAGAGAGTTTGGTATTTCCTTGAACCCAGCCAAATCTGTCCTAGGGATAGAAGAGGGAAAGCTTCTTGGTCATATCATATCAAAAGACGGGGTCAAGATTGACCCTGAGAAAGTAGAAGCAACAAAAAAGATACCTCTTCCTAAGAATGTCAAAGGTCTTCAATCCTTCAACGGTCATATAAATTTCATAAGAAGATTCATCCCAAACTTAGCTGAGTCAATGAAACCCATGCAACGGTTACTCAAAAAGGATGCTAAGTTTGTTTGGACTGATGAAGGGAGAGAAGCTTTCGCAACCATAAAAGATGTTATCATTAGATCACCTGTATTGGTTAGTCCTGACTACACAAAAGATTTCATGGTTTTCTCTTTTGCTTCAGAAGATACAATTGTCGGGGTTTTGCTCCAGAAGAACTTCGAAGGGTTCGAGCAACCAATTGCTTTCATGAGTAGAGCCTTACAAAATTCAGAACTAAAATATACTATCATGGAGAAGCAAACCTATGCCTTAGTAAAATCTCTAAACCATTTTCGAACATACATTGGCTACTCAAAAGTTATAGGATATGTCCCCCATGCTGCAGTAAAAGACATCCTATCCCAACAGGATTGCTTAGGAACAAGGAGCACATGGGTATCTAAAATCCAGGAGTATGATCTAGAAATCAAGCCTACTAAACTTGTAAAGGGACAGGGCCTAGCCAAAATGCTAACCCAGAAGAATGAAGAAGTTATTGAAATAAGTTGTGCAAACCATCCAACTAGTCCACACATGACACCAACATTGCAAGAGCTTGATAATCATTAGTACTCGGACATAATATAATTTTTGTTACACTTAGGTGTCCCTGATCATCTAAAAGGACATAAGCGAAGGGCACTAAGATTAAAAGCCACTAGGTATTGCCTCACTTAGGAGGGTTTGGGTTGGAGGAACCCAGACGGTGTAATACTTAGATGTGTACATGAACAAGATTCTAAAAAGATCTTGACTGAGTTCCATTCAGGATTTTGTGGGGGCCATTATGCAGCGAATACAACTTCCCATAAAATCCTTAGAGCCGGATACTATTGGCCGACTATTTTTGCAAATGTTTATAAACATGTCAAGTATTGCCAGGAATGTCAACTTTTCAAAGGGAAGCCTAAATTGGCCACTTTACCCCTTACACCAGTAGTTGTCATTGCCCCTTTTCAACAATGGCGCCTTGACTTTATCGGGAAGTTCAAAGACAACTCTAGCAATGGATTTTGTTGGATCCTCACTACAACCGACTACTTCACCAAGTGGGTAGAAGCTATACCCACCAAAACAGCCACGGAAAGGTTATCATGGACTTTATCGAGGACAAGATCATCACCCGATTTGGCACCCCTTTAAAAATAACAACTAATAATGCCAAGGCTTTCAACTCGACAGAGATGAATGATTACTGTTTTAAGTATGGCATTGTCTTATCACACTCTTCCGATTACTATCCTCAGGGTAATGGACTTGCTGAGTCCTCAAACAAGAACTTAATGACCATCCTAAAAAAGACTGTGGGTGACAACAAAAGATCTTGGGATAGCAAAATCAAGTATGCTCTATGGACAGATAGGATCACCAAGAAAAACTCTACTGGAAAGTCTCCCTTTGAGCTTGTTTATTGCATCACAACAACCTTACCACTCAGCATGCAAATACCCATTTTCAGAATGCTAGTAGATTATAACGCGGAGAAGTTGGAGTTGGAGGATAGGGCAAATCAGATCATTGAACTTGATGAAAGCAGAAGGACATCACTGGATAAAATGTTAAGACATCAGGAAGGTATGAAGACCACCTTTGACAAGTCATCTAAGCCAAGATCTTTCCAAGTGGGAGACACTTTTCTCTTATGGGACAAAAGAAGGGGAAAGCATGGGAAGCATGGAAAATTCAACAGCCTTTGGAAAGGCCCTTTTATTGTGTGCAGCCTGGCTGGAACAAATTCTTTCTCACTAAATACCATGGATGGAGAGATGTTGCCATTGCCTATGAATGGACAACAACTGAAGCCCTTTTATCGAAACAACATTCAAGATGACAAAGGGGTCATCTCAGGACTTCTCTAAACCTTATCCTATTGTACCTTTATGTATTCTACCTTTTACCATATTTATGTATCAAAGCTTTTGTACATTAAATTGTTGTATCATATTTCATATATATGCTAGAAAAAGAAAAGATTTTTATTTTTATACTTTGATTTGAAAAGGAAAAAGCAAAAATATTTTCATGTTGGTATTTCATTTTGGCAATATTTATCATGAACATGTGGAACTAAGACACTTTTGTTTCCATGCAGGAAATTGATATTCTGGGATTCTCGAACACTTTCTTTAATCCATAGATCAAGCAAGTGCTCGTCCCGCAGTTGGAGCCAGATGTTACCAACTTTTTTGTACCATAGTTGGATTATTTGAAGAGCCGCCATTCGACAAAAATGATGAGTGTTTGTATTCCAATGTATCAGATGATCCATCATTTGTGCCTAGCCAGTTTTGGCTAGTCAGTTTTGTTTTTCAGTCGACATGACCATGGCCCCACGGGGTTTGTAATAAAGTGTACTAGTAGGATTTTGAGTGGCTCGGTTCCCCATGACTTGGTTAAGCAACTAAGGTATTCCAAGGAGTTTTTTCCTTTGTCAATTATACTTTGCCTATAGCCGAGCTATAATCGATGAGGTTTTCTCCCACTTCCTCCAAAGCTGGAATGCCCGATTTTGAAAATTTTAGCCATGGGGGGTTGTTAGAGTCCAACTGATGTATATAAGCCTACTAGACACTATTAGAATAGGTTTTGGTCATGTCCTAAGTCCCTAGGACCCTCAAAAAATAAAAAATAATAATAATAAAAAATAAAAAATAAAAATAAAAAATTCAAAAAATTCGAAAAATTTTTATCGGGTCCTCCGATTTTGGGTTTTTTAATTATTTTTTAAATTTTAATAAATTTTTCCATAGTTTAAATGGAAAAATTTCAATTTGTAATATGTCAGTCATTTGGGATCCCATTTCAATGATTGAAGGCTCCAACCTTAAGCCAAAAATCATTCATGATCCCCAGACCAATTTATCCTAAGTTTTGGATGTCAATTCAGCCTCATAATTAATAATTTCTCAAAAAAGTCATTTACAGAGAAATTATTAATTAAAATATTAAAAAATGAATATTTGGAGATAATCCAAATCTCTCCAAAATAATCCAAATGGATTAAAATAAAAGGCTAATTGACATGGCATTGGGCATTAATGAAGATTCCAATCATCTCAGTCATCATCCAGTCAGGTGTACAGTCAGCACAAGTGGATCTCTCCAAGTGAATTCACCCACCTTCCTAAAATCTGCGAATTGGTTATGTGTCAATTGATAAATGGGTTGGTTGGTTGCATTTATGCCTATGGTAGGCACCCTCCTTAAATTGTGCAATCACAATTTATTTGGCTCTCATTGTAACTCAAAGCAAACCCCTAAATTCACTCACCCCAACTCCTTGAGAGCTCACGCATTACTTCCTCATCCTCACGAATATTCCCTTTTGGAGCTCGAATTTACACATGGCAATAATCTATTTGATGGTGAAGTTTCCAATGTGGAGATGAGGGGCGCCTTGCCAAGGTGGAGGCCACCTCCTCATCTCATTCAATACAACTCGAATTGCTTGGTGGAGTTAGCACTCCAAGGCTTGGATTGACATGGATATGATTGAGGTTTGATGGCAATTTCGATTTGGTGACTAGTGTTATTGGCTTCCTTTGAGCCAATTCGAATTAGGGTAGATTAGGCTTCTAGTTTTTATATAAATAGAGGCTCTCTTAGCTCTATTCTTATGGACTTTTTGTTGTAAACTTACTCTGCTGAGATTGTAAAAGTTTGTGGCTATTGCTACATTTTGGAAATAAAGTTGGCTTTGGAGGTCTATGGTGTGCACTATGTGTTTGTGAGGAAAGCTTTCCATCATTGAGGTGATACTTGTCCTTGTTTCATTTATATTATTTCATGCGTAATCATTGTTTAGCTTAGATCTCTTTCTTAAGAGCAAAGAACAAATATTTTATGGTCCAAGTTATTTGTTGGTTTTAGGCTTGATTTGTTTTAAGAGCACAAACTGTAGTCGGTAATACTCGTTTGTCTTTTATTTCAATTTAGTCTAATACACTAAGCATGATCTAGTTTGATTGTATAAGTGTTGCATGTGTGAAGGTATCCAAAAGATAGAGTGGAGGTGAACTTGGTTGTCTCTCCTTCCTCTCCATCAGTATTTTGCCCTAACACTTGTGTTTTCAGGAAGCCTCCCAAAGACAAAATCTTAAGATTGCACTTGAAGCTAAGAGTTTACTTCTCTCCATCAACACAAAATCATTATTTAAATTTGGTTACCTTGGTTCTAAAGGGCTCTCTTCTTCAAGCCCTCCTTTTTCTCCTTGAAGTTTTTGCCCCTTGATTAGCTTCGTCCACTTTCTCTTCTCTTCCCTTTATAGCTCTCGTTTTCTTGCCCTAGATCCATCTTTGCCTTAGCTTTCGTCTCCCTCTCCTTAACCCATACTTCCCTTTCGTTTTGGGGCTTCTCTTCATTTATTTGCAGCTCCTTGCTCTCATCTTTGCCCTCAATCTCTTGCTCTCGCCCATCTCCTCTAGCCTCCATTTCCCCCTCCTCTTTGCTTGTTAGCCTTCCTACCTCTCATCCCTCTCATTTTAGGGCTCCTCTTCCTTTCGTTTGGTTCTCTTACCTCTCCCTTTAGTTTTTCTCTTAGTCTCCTTTCTTCTCCTTCTTGTCTCCTCTTGTCCTCCTTCAAAACTGCCCTAAAACACATAAAAACAAGGCAAAAAAGTTAAAGTTAATAGTTAGTTTGGTTAGTAGTTAGTTCATTTTTCTTTTAAATTTGTAAACTAGGCATTTTAGATCTTGCATCTAGCTTTATTCTAGTTGCATTTCAATTTGTTAGTTTGCATATAGTGTAGATCTCATTCTAGGCTTTGCATCTAGTTTACTTTGAATAGTTGCATCTAGATCTCATTGAAAAATTGCATCTCTTTTAATATTTAGATCTAAGTGCAACTAGTTTCTTTTTTTATTTGACTAATGCTAAAGGGTGCTTGTAGTTTGATTTACATTGTTTTGTAGGTGTGATAAAAGCAAACTCAAGAAGAAGATTTGAAGAATAAGAAGAGGAGGAAATAATCAAAGTGAAGAGAAGAACCATTGCAAAACCAAAAGGAAATTCCAAACACAAAACTAGAAAGACCCAAATACTTGGGATTTGAACCATGAAGATTTGAACACTCTCCTTTTTGTAAAAGCTCTTGAGAGCTATTTGAAATTTTGCTTCTACTATCTTCATTTCTCTTTCAAAGGTTGAAAATCCTAAAAAACTTGTAACTAATTAATAAAAAGGCTAGGTGGGATAAGGCCTCCCACACTTTGGTTTCTCCTTCCCGATTTGGGGAAGAGTGTTTTGGTGTTTTTCTTTAGCTTAGTTTTGTGTCAATTTTCTAGATCTATTTTTCA
This sequence comes from Larix kaempferi, assembly GCA_027924585.1. Taxonomy (NCBI): domain Eukaryota; kingdom Viridiplantae; phylum Streptophyta; class Pinopsida; order Pinales; family Pinaceae; genus Larix; species Larix kaempferi. The sequence continues at coordinate 57,294,008 of BSBM01000299.1, read as the reverse complement.
AATCTTGTACTTAGAATAATTCTTTTCCAAGTTTTGCCTTGAGAAAGTAGCTTGGGATTTGATCCCAAGTGCCACATAATTTTGTGGCTACTTCTCTTTCCCCATTAGCATCCTTGCGGACATCCAGCTACCTGGAAAGTTTTCGGAACTAATGGTTCTAGTGGTCACCTTGTTCCAAGGTTGATCCCACCTTGTTTGTTTATTTCTTGGTTTGTTGCTTGATTTGGCCTTGTCTTTTCTCTCCCATTTGTTTTTCTTTTCATTGCTTGTTACTTTGGAAAACGTGCATTTTCTTTGTGTACAATCTGTTTCTATCTTAACAAAAAACTAAGCCTCTTGAACTTATAATAACCCAAGTCAAGAGCACTCTCTGTCGGAGAGCATATTAATATTGCATTTTCCCTGCATTAGGCATATAGAATAGCTAAGTCTCTTGAACCTTGTCATAAGACAAAGTCAAGAGCCCTCTCTATCGGAGAGTTGAATATTGTGCTCTAATAATAATAAAACTTCCAACTCACATCCCCTTAATAATTTATCTTGGTTGCTATCCAACACCCATATGCTCTACCAACCTGAAAAGGTTGGGCTAGTACTCAGAAAGGTGTTGAATTTGATAATTTTTCAATAAACATAATAAAAAATTTCACCCCCACAACCAACGAACCGGCATTGCTTTTTCGAGACATACTCAGGTAGTGGGCAAAGTTCCTAAACCTGGTGGGGCCAGAAATTACCGTTGTCTTAGACATCGGAGTGTTTAATTCTTTAGACACCTACTCCTTGACATCTGGGCGGTCTGACTTACAATCAGAGGGGAAGCCACTGAAAGTATACCTTTCCGGTCGATTGCTTACCTTGTTGTTCTTAGCCTAATAATCAAGACCATTAAAACTTTTAATTTACCAAGATAATTTGCACAACGATCTCACGAACAGCTACTATTGAGACTTGCATTTCAGCATCCCCAAGCACTACACTTGTTTGACTCCATTTTGGCACTGGTCATTTTATAATTATGCTTTAATTAAGTTGGGCCATTTGTCCATTGGATTTTATCTTTGGAACTTATCTATCTGTGGATGCTTCTTATTTTCGCAAAGTCTTTCATATACTGTTTCGCAACGTGGATTGCATTTTACCTTGTGTTTCATTTAAAGTAAATTTGTGATCTTTCATCTTTAAAACTCCTAAACAACACCCATCCACATCACCATACACTAAAAACATTAAAACACATTGAGCCATAGTAAACTCTTTGTAGGGACTACCCCCCTTGGCTTCGTTAGGAGTTAGCCTAAACGGAGGAGCTGGGATTCAGGTGACAGTACCTGGCTCATTGCTTGCCCCCAAGGCCACATTTTCCCCACTTGTAGTGAGGGAACAACTTTCGAAAGATTTATGCTGCTGATATGCAATTCGGCGGACAACATACCTAACTGGGGCGACTTCTCTAGGAGAGTTTAATAACCCACTTACAACTTAACTCTGGGGTCTAATGCACCGACTTACAATGGAGGGCTAACCTCAATGACTTTAGATGACCCAAATACAATAATGACTTTCCCGACCAGAGGAATAAACATCTCCGTCGGAGATACAAATACAACATAAAATATACAAGTGAATATCTTCCGAAGTTACAATTACATTAACACTCCCCCTTAACTAGGAAGGTATTCTCTTGACACAGTCATCAACACAAGTCTTCGTCGTTGGATCAACAATGCTGGAACATCATCATCAACACTGGATCGTCGTCGTCACTGCTGCTGCAATCCTCATCATGTCAGCCATCAATTGGTGTCATCTCTCAGTTCTTCTCGTCATAGGAAGTTCTACAGAGCCAGCCCTTTTTCATGTTGGATGAAGGCCTAGCCTCCATGTAGGTCTTCATCATATTTTGCGAGCAAGCCATCAAGTAGGTACATCCCAGGACTTATTATATTGCCTCTGCAAAAACCTGCATACAGCCTAGGACTTATTATATTGCTTCTGCAAAAACCTTCGTTCAGCCCAGAACTTATTATATTGCCTCTGCAAAAACATGCGTACAGCCTAGGACTTATTATATTGCCTCTACAAAAACATGCATACAGCCCAGGACTTATTATATTGCTTCTGCAAAAACCTACGTCTCCTACTGTCGCCTCATCACGTCCAGATCATCTCAATGTCAACAGAGCACATCCCAGATGCACATCACACGGCACTTACATCAACCGACATGGGAGGACAAACCTACCACCATTCGAGAAAGGCTCAGCACTTACATCAACGTACATGGGAGGACCAACCTACCACCATGTCGGAAAGGTTCTGCACTTACATCACCGCACATGGGAGGACCAAACTACCACCATGTCGAAAAGGCACTACACTTACACCAACGACCATGGGAAGACAAACCTCAACCATGTTGGAATGGCCCCAACCCTTACATCTGCACCATGGGAGGACACACCTACCACCATGTGAGAATGGCTCATGTACATCTGCGTCTTCCGGACTCATCACTTCCCCTTGGAAGGAACCTCGATCTGAAGTACTCGAACTTGACTCTGGCTAGCGGCTTGGTCAACACATCAGTTATCTGCTTGTCCATCACAACATACTGGAGCTTCACTGCTCCTCTTTGCACCATATCCCTGATATAGTGGTACTTGATCTCAATGTGCTTTCACTTGTCATGGAACATCGGGTTCTCAGATAACTTCACACAACTCTGGCTGTCACAAAATATACAAGTCGCATCCAACTGGAGATCAAACAAATCAGACAGTAGCTTCCTAAGCCATACTGCCTCACAACTTAGCCGAACAAGCTGCGACATACTCTGCTTCGGTTGTACTCAGTGCCATGCAGGACTGCTTCCTGCTAAACCAAGAGATCACACCTGATCCAATACTGAAGTAGCACCCAGAAGTGCTCTTCCTATCAATGGCACTGCCTTCCCAATCTAAATCAACATAACCCTCTAGGTTAATCTTTTGATTCACATCATGCTTGAGCCCATAATCAACTGTACCCTTCACGTACCTCAAAATATGCTTTGCAACAATCAAGTAAACATGTCTCGGATCTGTCAGGAACTGGCTCAATGTGTTCACAGCAAAGCAAATATCTAGTCTCGTATTCGTCAGGTACATCAAAGATCCAATCATCTAACGATACATCGTGGCATCAACCAACTCTGATGAAGCATCACTCAATAGCTTCAGGTTTGATGCCATAGGTGTGGCCATGGCCTTGCAGTCCATCATCCCGAACCTCTTCAGGATCTCTACTGCATACTTCCCTTATCCAAGGAAGATTCCATCCGCACTCTACCACACCTCCATACCTAGGAAATAGTGCATCATATCCAAGTCCTTCATCTCAAACTCGGCAGCAAGCTTCCTCTCTGTGTCCACAATAATCCCATACTCACCTGTCACAAACAGGTCATCTACATAAAGTAGAAGTATCACTGGGTTCCCTTCCTCAACCTTGTAGTAAAGTTTGGAATCCGCTTTACTCTTGGTAAATCCCAAACTAGTCAGGAAGCTGCCAATTCTGCTGTACCACGTCCTAGGTGCCTGTTTCAATCCATACAAGGCCTTCTTCAATTTGCGCACATGAGTCTCCTTGTCTTGTGTCTCAAATCTGAGTGGCTGCTCCACATACACTTCCTCTTCCACGACACCATTCAAGAAAGCTGTTTTGACATCCATCTAGTGTACCTTCCTTTTCATCACTGCAGCCAGAGCAAGTACTAATCTGATGGAACTATATCTGGCTACACGTGCAAATGTCTCCTCATAATCTATCCCTTCCTTCTGGGAGAAGCCACGTGCCACGAACCTTGCCTTGTGTTTCTCTATGCTTCCACCTGCAGTATGCTTGATCTTGTAGATCCACTTCGAAGTCACTACAGACTTCCCTTCTGGTCTCGGAACTATCTCCCAGACATCATTCTTCATATCGATTGGTACTCTTCGATCATGGCATCCTTTCATTCCATCCTTTCTGTCGCTTCCTCATAGTTGGAAGGTTCTTTGTCAATGATGTCATACAGCCGGGCTACATAACTAGAGTATGGCCTAGGTCTCTTGCTTTCTCTGTGTATCCCGTCTGGAGCGCCATACTTCTCTGCATCTTGAATTGCCTCTCGTACCCATTTTGGCTTCCTCTTGTGAGAGTTCTTCTCACGGGGTGGATCTACAGGTGCTTGTGGTTCTTCCATTTCGCGGTCTTCGTTGTCTTCTGGAATCGCTTCTTCCATTACTGCATCTCAGGTCCTGAGAACTTCAAGTTCTTCACTCTTTTCAACTTGTCTTCATAAATCTTCTTGAATGTTGTTACCAACTTATCTGTACCATAGTTGGATTATCTGAAGAGCCGCCATTTGACAAACATGATGAATGTTTGTACTCCAGTGTATCAGATGATCCAGCATTTGTGACTAGCCAGTTTTGTTTTTCAGTTGACATGACCATGGCCCCATGGGGTTTGTAATAAAGTGTGCTAGTAGGATCCGAGTGTCTCGGTTCCCCATGACTTGATTAAGCAACTAAGGTATTCCAGGGAGTTTTTTCCCTTGTCAATTATACTTTGCCTATAGCCGAGCTATAATCGATGAAGTTTTCTCCCGCTTCCTCCAAAGCTGGAATGCCCAATTTTGAAAATTTTAGCCATGGGGGGTTATTAGAGTCCAACTGATGTATATAAGCCTACTAGACACTATTAGAATAGTTGTCGGTCATGTCCTAGGTCTCTAGGACCCCCAATAAAAAAATTTGAAGAAATTTTACCGGGTCCTCCGGTTTGGGGTTTTTTTTCAATTATTTTTTAAATTTAATAAATTTCTCTATAGTTTAAATAGAGAAATATCAATTTGTAATATGTCAGTCGTCCGGGGTCCGAATTCAGTGATTGATGGCTCGTTTCATAAGCCAAAAATCACACATGACCCATGGACCAGCTAAACCCAAGTTTCGGATGTCATTTAGGCCTCATAATTAATATTTTCTCTAAAAAGCCATTTACAGAGAAATTATTAATTAAAATAATAAATTTGAATATTTTGGAGAAATCCAAATCTCTCCAAAATAATCAGAAATGAATAAAGTAAAAGGCTAAATGACATGGCAACAGACATGTATGAAGATTCCAATCAACTCCAAGAGCATTCAGTGAGTTATCCAATCAGCACAAGTGGATCTCCCATAGAGAATTCGCCCTCCCTCATGCAGAAGTCGAGTTTATGATGTGGCAAAAGTTTGGTGGGTTGTTGGGTTTGAAATAAATGCTAAGGTGGGCACCCTCCTCAATTAGGGGCCACCTCATGCATTGGCTCTCTTTGAAACTCATGTTGCAACTACCCACTACACTCCAAGCTTGCCATATGTGGCACTCACGCCTTCACAAGGGAGCTCACGTCAACCTCCAATGTAACTCGAGTTTTACACATGTCATTCACGTATTGCATGGGTGATAGTTACTATGTGGGAGTGGGGGACGCCTTGCCTAGGTGGAGGCCACCTCCCCACTCATGCCTACCAAAAACTCGAGTTGTCCATTGAGTTAGCTCTCCAAGCTTGGTTTAGATTGGAATTCGACTTCATGTCTATTGTTATTGGCTCTCTCTCATGCTAGGTTCGATTTAGGATTTTGGTGGCTAGCCTTTGCTATATAAAGAAGCCATTTGGGCTCTATTCTTCATGGAGATTTTGAGCATGAACACTCTGCCAAAATATTGTTGTAATATCTATTTAATATTGAATAAAGTTAAGACTTTGGAGGTCCATGTTGGAGCAATTGGGATGTTCTTCACACTATTGGTGATATCTCTTTCATTTTGTTCATTGATCATGCAATTTCATTATTAGATGTATGTTTTAACTTTGATTAGAAATATATCTTTTGGTTTTTGCATGTTTCATCACAAGATTTTTGCAGGGGTTTCCCAAGGTGGAGAAAGGCTTATTAAAAACTAAGTCATTCTTTACTTAACAGTGGTTCTTGGCATCTAATCAATCTATCTTGCAGGTCTTCAAGGTCTTCTCTTCATTTCAAGAGAAGAAACGCTTTAATAAGAGAGTTTGGTCTTTTCCTCCATCAACAACTTTTTTCAAAACAAATCTTGGTTACTTGTCCTTAAGCTTACCTCTTCAAGCCCATCTCCATTAGACTAGCCTCACTCACCCATTCGTTTTGCCCTTTCTCTCATTCATCCATTCGTTTTGCCCTAGATCCATCTTCTTCTCCTCCATTTCGTTTTTGCCCTCCTCCCAAGCTCATCTTCCCTTTCACTTTTGTCTTCAAGGCTCCATTCGTCCATCCTAAAGAGCCCTAATTTTTCACACAAAAACACAAAACTTTGTTAGAGTTAGTCTTTGTTTGTTAAGACTTAGTGAATTTTTGCATTCTATTTACAATCTCATGCATTGAAAAAGTAGTTTTAGAAGCATTCTAGATCTTATTTTTTACACTAGTAGAACTTGTACTTGTTTAACTTTAGTTTCCATTTGAAAGACAGAATTTTTTTCATTAAAAATATCTTAAAAATTTTATGTTTTAGATCTCATTTCTAGCATTTTTTAGGCATCTTTTGTTCGCTGGTCTGTTTTTCCATATTAACATTTTCAAGTCAAAATCTCATGCTTTCCACAATCTAGGTTTCATTTTTCAATTTCATGCTTAGATAGTTTCAAGTTTTTATTATTTTCATTTACTAATGTCTAATGGGTATGTGCTTTGAGTGAAATGAAATGCTTGTAGGCATTTGAAGAAGAAGAGAGTTAAGGAAAGCAAGCTTTGAAAAGAGAAGAGCAAAGAAGACAAAGAACAAGAAGAAGTTTGAACCTAAGGCACATTTGAACCAAAACAAAGTCATCAATCTCCTTTAGTAAAAGCTACTGATAAAGTTTCTTTTCATTATTGTTTCAAGTTTATTTCTTTTTCAAAAGACCTTTCAAGGGCTTGAATCCCAAAAGCATTTGTAATCAAGTTAATAAAAGTTCAAGTGGAGGAGTCCTCCACTTTTGGGTTTTGTTCTCCATTTGGGGAAGAGTGTTGTGGTTGGTTAGCTTAGATCTTTCATTTCATGCTTTAGATTAGTCTTTTATTTCATTTTCGTACTCTCTTCCAAGTTTTGACTTGAGGTAGTATCCTTGGGACTTCATCCCAAGGGCAGGACCACATAACTTTGTGGTTACTCCTCTTTCCCCGTTAGTTTCCTTGGTCGAAATTTCAGCTAGCTGGAAATTTCTCAAGTGCTAGCGGTTCTAGTGGTCAACCTTGTTCGGAGGAAGACCACACCTTAGAGTAAATTTGTTTGGTAGAATACTAAGTCATTTTTAAATTTTCATTTTGCAAGTAGCATGCTAATCATCTTTTATATCTGTTGAGCTATCACATGGTTTGATTTCACAACTGCTTCTACTCTCTTTAAAATAAACAAAGCCTCTTGAACTTGGCCAAATCCAAGTCGAGCACTCTCTGTCAGAGAGCATTTTTAGACTTGCATTTTCCCCCTACATTAGGCATATTAGATTAGAAAAGTCTCTTGAACTTTGGTCTTAAGACTAGGTCAAGAGCGCTCTCTATCAGAGAGTTGAACGGTGCTCTTAATAAATAAAATACTTCAACTCACATTCCCTCATTAATTAATTTATTTTGGTTATTTGTCCAACACCCGTATGCTCTGCCAACCTGAAAGGGTTGGACTAGTACTCAGAAAGGTGAAGGATTTGCTAATTTTACAAGTGATAACCTAATTAAAATTTTACCCCAAATCCAAACCAGCGTCAAATATTGAGGTTGCTTCCTGAAACAGGTGGTGCCAGGAATCCACTGTCAAACTCGAGGGTGGTTTAAACATTGGACACCTATCCTCTAAATTTGGGTGCTCCCGACCTATCATCTAAGAGGTTGCCAGTATCTTTCCTGGTTAGGTTTACTCTTTTGATATCCTTGTTCTTAGCTTAATAATCAAGCCCATTAAAATATTCAATTTACAAAGATAATCTGCATAACGATCTCACGAACAGTACTCTTTCAAAGACCCACACATTCAACATCACAATCTTTACTTTTCTTTGACTCCATAAGGCACTGCTTATTTAAAAGCTTATATCTTGATCAGGACCATTTGTCCTTGTGTTTATTTTTCATATTGTGAATGCTTTATCTGATTTGTCAAGTCTTGAAGAATATTGTAATCTTGTTATCTCATTTAGCAACGTGGATTGCATTATTATCTTGTATTTATCTCATTCGTAAATTGGTCTCATCATAATAACTCCTAAACAACACCCATCTGCATCACTGCACCAAAAAACTTCAAAACATAAGAACCTTAGTGAAACTCTTTGTAGGGACTACCCCCCTTGGCTTTGTTAGGAGTTAGCCTAAACGGAGGAGTTGGGATTCATGTGACAATACCTGGCTCATTGCTTGCCCCCAGGGCCACACCTCTCCCCACTTCCAGTGAGGGAGACAGCTTTCGAAAGATTTCCGCTGCTGGTGTGCAATCTGGCGGACAACAAATGTTATAGTTGAATCATCGTCACGATCTTTCCTACAAGTCAATTTAGTTGCATGATTAGAAACATAATTGTCAAAAACAAGTTCTTATGTATAAAGACATAGGTCACACAATCATGCAACTATCTTAGCCAATGATCCAACACAACATTCATCCATATCCCGTATTTATACGGTAACTTCCTAGATGCTTTCCATCTCTACCAGAACATTGTTAAGAGTGTGCACTACTCCCAACATGCCAGCAAAGAGGTTTCATTCTAGATAAGTAGAAATGGAATTTTGTACAGTGCCATAGGCCACTTACCCATTACTTACATATTAGTAGTATCTTGTTCATTAATGTAACTTTTCTAACATGCATAATACACATCCTAAATCTAGGAACATAAGTATGTACATGACTGAACAATATCATTAAGTAATCATATATACAAGAAATGACAATTCAAATACTTATCTTTGTTTGGTTGTTGGGTGGACTCCCTCTCAATCTTTGCTTCCTTAACCAATGCTGAAAATGGATGAGAGGTTCTTCCATAGATTTTATTTGTTTTCCGGAGTGGAACTCTGTAGTAGCTTCTTCTACTCCTTTCATGTAATACTGAAAGTCATCTCTAGTTTCACCTTATGAGGTGGAACCTTCTGAATGAACCCATGTAACTAGTTACCTTCATTACAATACATATTCTTCATCACTTGAATATTCTTCACTTTCTTCTCTGGTTCTCTTTCTTGCAGGTTCATCATCTTCCGTGGTGTGAGCATGGTGTCTTTTCTTGTTGGTCTTCTTCTTGTTGGAGACACTTCTGTTTCTGGGACAATCTCTAGAGTAGTGTCCCTTCTCATCACATGTATAGCATCTAATATTAGACAGATCTTTTTTGGATCTTCTAAAGTTCTCCCTCTGAGTTTGGTGGTGGTGTTTCTCTTTCTTACTGTGATGATGGTTCTCCCTCTTGTTGTTATTCCTCCTGGAGTGTGTTGTGAGAGCTTGATCGTAGTTTGCTCCCATCTTCTCTTCTCAAGCTACAAGTCGAGGTTCTTCTTGTGAGCATTCCTCCCACAGCTTACTGAATGTGATTAACTTCCTTCTAGCACAAATCCCTTGAATGAAAGAGTTCCATGATCTAGGGAGACCATTCAAGATGGTCATCACAATTTCTCCATTTTCTACATCTTCTCCCACAGCTTCAAGTTGCTCCTTGATTTGAGAGACCCTTGTAAAATAGGACTACATGGTCTCTTCATTTTGTATCTTCACATTCTTCAACTGCTTTCGCAAGGTCACCTTCCGATTTATATTCTTTCCTTCAAATAGCTTGGTCAAGGAATCAAACATCTCTTTAGGTGTCTTTAAGGAAGACACATGTGGGATGAGGTGATCCTTAATAGAATCAGCAATAATCCTCTTGGCCTTGACCAAGTTCTTCTTATGTACGGCTTTAACCTCATCTCCCTCTGGAACTGGAACTTCTTCATTTACATATGTGTCCAATTCATTTTCTTCAAGGATTAGTGTAATACTATACTTCCATGCTCATAAGTTATCAGCCCCTTCAAGCTTATCCTCAAGCTTGGTGTGGTGAGACATATTTAATGAAAACCTCAAATGGAAATACAAAAGATTTAGATCTTACCAATTTGAGATGCCCGGGCTAGATCTGGAGCTGGTTGGCCTAGGGTTTGTCAGAGAAACCCTAATTTTCCAAAGTTGGAATTTGGAACTTATGGTTGGACAGATATATGTGCCTCCTCAAGGCGAGTTGTCCAATGTACTCACTTCCCTAAATCTGTGAACAGAAACCCAAAATATTTGATTCCCTAGTTTTCCTCCAGCGGTAGTGACGAGCTGAAAAATGAAAATTCTCGGAATTGAATTCTATTTTCACAGGAAGATGCGCCTGGATGAGGTGAGTATGCGGGTACACTTGGTTTCTGAAGATTCCAAAATTTCACCCTTGAAAATTGACTTCCGAAGTTCGGATCTGCAGTTTCTAGCTTTTTTTGGTTTTCTGGTTTTCTGGTTTTTCTGGTCCAAAGTCAAACTAGGGTTTGACTTTCCCGGAGTTTCACCCAGTCAAAAACTTCGATCTTGGTCTCTAAATTTCAATTTTGAGGAGGAGCACTTCCCTATGTTGATTGCACTCCAAAATTCCACTTCTGTTAAAAGCCCTAATTTCCGACAGTTAGTGACAGGCCAAAAAATGAAAATGCCCCGAATCAACTTCTGCTTCGACAAAAAGATGCGACTTCCAAAGGCGAGTTAGCCTAGCCTATTTATGTTGATGATCTGTGGAGAGAAACCCAAAAATTTTGAAGCCCTAGCTTCTACAGCTGCACAGTGTCTTCTTCTCAGGTTAGCTCTAATACCATGTTAGATTTTTAACTTTTAAACAATAGTTATCTAGGATCTTACCGAGAGAATAACAAGCACAGCATAAGCACAAGAGACACAAGAGACACAAAGATTTTCCTCGGGGAAACCATAAAGGAGAAAACCCCGCAACTTCCTCAAAGATAGAATGATCACCAATACAATGTCACAACAGTAAAACCCAAAAATAGAAAAGGTCTTCAACAGCTTCTCTCTTCTCCAATTCTGCGAACTTGTCTTTCTTCTCACTAATGTGAAGTGAGTGAGTGGGTGAATGATCCAAATGAGAGAGGCACCCTCTTTATTTATACTTTAACTTTCACTTGACCTTTACCCCAACTAGGTCGGCCCCTAGTTGTACCTAACCGGGTCGACTTCTCTAGGAGAGTCTAATAACCCATTTACAACTTAACTCTAGGGTCTAATGCCCCAACTTACAATGGAGGGTTAACCTCAATGACTTTACATGACCCAAATACAATAATGTCTTTCCTGACCAGAGGAATAAACATCTCCGTCGGAGGTATAAATACAACATAAAATATACAAGTGAATATCTTCCGAAGTTACAATTACATTAACAAAAAGTACAAAGATAAAACCCCAAACAAGTGCTCCTTCTCCTTGCAGATATCTCTCTCTCTCTCTCTCTCCTATGCGAATTACACAAGTGAGTGTGTGTGTCCAAATGAGGATCGCATCACTCCTATTTATACTTTATCTTCCACTTGACCTTTTCACTAACTAGGTCGGCCCCAACAAACTTAATTGGGCCGACTTACCTAGGAAGACTCAAAACAATATAATATTACTTTCTAGAGGGTTCTATCGACCCGACATACAAAGGAGGTTTCACCTCATGACTCTATGATGACCAAATACAATAATAACATCTCAACAGAGGAATAAAACATCTCCGAATAAATAATAAAATACAATAGAATATTCTTCGAAGTTACAATCTTTCAACACTCCCCCTTAACGAGAAGGGTATTCTAGTGACAACAGCAACATCAACTGCAGGAGCAAGGAGAGAGAGCATCATCAACAACATCAAGGTGATACATCTATAAATCATAGAAATTTTTCTTCAACATCTTCAACAGCACTGAGTCTTCATCTTCTGCAGCACTTGATCACTCGATCGTCTACAACAACACTTGATCTCTCAATTATCTACAACAACTCTTGATCTTTCGATCAACAACAACTCTTGATCTTTCGATCAGCAACAACATCATTTGCAGCAACATAACCTGCAACACACATGATCCAATTACGGGATGATCAATCCCTCTCACTTTAGGACATAGGTCCAAGGATGATGCAATCCTAACCACATCACTAAGACAAAAGTTTGAGGATCACTTTAGGACTAATGTCCAGGGATGATACAATCCCAACCACATCACGGACACAAAAGTCTGCGGATCACTTTAGGACTAATGTCCAGGGACAATATAATCCCGACCACATCACAAAGACAAGGTCTGCGGATCACGTTAGGACGAATGTCTAGGGATGATACAATCCCAACCACATCACGGAGACAAAAGTCTACGGATCACTTTTAGGACTAATGTCTAGGGATGATACAATCCCAACCACATCACGAAGACAAAAGCCCGCAGATCACTTTAGGACTAATGTCCAGGGATGATACAATCCCAACCACATCACGAAGACAAAAGTCTACGGATCACTTTAGGACTAATGTCCAGGGATGATCCCACTACAACATCATCATCACTACTCCCCCTTTCGAGGAAGGTCCTTTCGAACCACACCAAGCTTGTCACAGAAGTACTCATACTTCACTCGAGGCAGAGGCTTAGTCAACACATCAACAACTTGATCATCAATGCTCACATACTGGAGCTTTATAGCTCTGTTCTATACCATATCCCGTATGTAAAAATATTGTATTTCTATGTGCTTTGACTTGTCATGGAACATTGGGTTCTCCATCATCTTTATACAACTCTGGTTGTCACGTAGAATCACCATGGTATCCAACTCCAGGTTAAATAGACCTGACATCAATTTTCGAAGCCATATGGCTTCACAACTAGCAGAACAAGCTGCTATATACTCTGCTTCAGCTGTGCTGAGAGCAACATTGGACTGCTTCCTGCTAAACCATGAGATCATGGCAAATCCCAAACAATAACATCCACATGAGGTGCTCTTCCTGTCCGAGACACTTCCATCCCAATTTGCATCTATATAACCATACAATCTGTAGTCATGATCTCCAACATATCATAGACCAAAGTCTATCATACCTTTTAGGTACCTCATCACATGCTTTGCAGCTACCAGGTGAACACGTCTAGGCTCAACTAGATACTAACTCAGGGTGTTCACAGCAAAGCATATATATGGCCTGGTATTCGTCAGATACATCAACGACCCAATAATTTGTCTGTATTGAGTCGCATCCACTAACTCTGACGATTCATCAGCTAACAACTTCAGGTTGGTATCCATGGGTGTGGTCGTGGCTTTACATTCCAACATATCAAATCTTTTTAGGATTTCCACAGCATACTTTCCCTGGTTGAGAAAGATTCCTTCTGGGTTCTGCCATACTTCCAGACCTAGAAAACAGTGCATCAATCCAAGGTCTTTCATCTCAAATTCTTCAACGATCTTCTTCTTGCACTCTACAATCTGTTTCTCATTTCCTGTCAAAAATAAATCATCCACATACAGCAATAATATGACAGGTTCATCATCCATAACCTTAAAGTAAAGGTTAGGGTCAGCTTTACTTTTGGTAAAGCCCAAGCTCGTCAAAAAGCTATCTATCCTTCTGTACCAAGCTCTAGGAGCTTGCTTCAATCCATATAGAGACTTCTTCAACTTGCATACATGAGTCTGTCTATCTTCAACTTCAAATCCATGTGGTTGTTCTATGTACACTTCTTCCTCAATCACACCATTAAGGAAAGTTGTCTTCACATCCATCTGGTGTAAACTCCACTTCATCATGGATGCAAGTGCCATGATGGTTCTAATGGAAGTGTACCTTGCTACTGCCGCAAATGTCTCTTCATAATCAATTCCCTCTTTCTAAGAGAATCCTCTAGCCACAAACCTTCCCTTGTATTTCTCAATACTTCCATCAGCTGCATGCTTTATCTTGTAGATCCACTTGGAAGATACCACACTTTTGCCTTTTTCTTTGGGAACTATATCCCAAACATCATTCTTCATTATTGATTGGTATTCTTCCGTCATTGCTTCTACCCATTCTTTCTTCTGTATAGCTTCTTCATAACTGGAAAATGGTTTTGGCTTCTTGCTTACTCTTGTGGAGCCTTCTGAAGCTCCATACTTCTTTGCTTCTTGTATAATTTCTCTTGCCCAAGCAGGCTTTCTCTTTCGTGAAATATTCATAGTGGGAGGTCCTTGAGGTTCTAGCATATCATGGTCTTCTGGTGTTTCCTCTTCGGGGGAGGGTGCAGCTTCTACATTTCTGTGAGGTACATCTTCTTCATATACTTCTTCATGCTGGCACTTTCTGGATCTCTTGAGAGCTTCTTCTTCGTCAAATGTTACATCTCTTCTAATCTCCATGTGATGGAATCCTGGAATGTATATTTTGAAGGCTTTGGAGACTTCACAGTATCCAACAAATATTCCTTCTTTCCGTAAGGGTCTAACTTGGTTTTCTTTTCTTTTGGTATGTGAACATATACTGGACAACCAAATATCTTGAGGTGGCTCACTTCAGGCTTCTTTCCTGTGAACATTTCTTCTGGAGTCTTGAATCCAAGGGCACTATGGGATAATCTATTATGTACATAAACTGGCGTCCTTGCTACTTCAGCCCATAGATGCATTGGAAGATCTTGATCATGTATCATTGTCTTCATTGCTTCCATAATGGTCCTAGTCTTTCTTTTCGCAACACCATTCTGTTGAAGATTGTAGGGAGTAGTTAGTTCCCTCTTGATTCCAGCTTCCTTACAAAAGGCTTCAAAATCTTTTGAAGTATATTCTCCACCATTGTCTGTTTTGAGTGTCTTGATTCTTCTTTCTGAATGATTCTCTATCAAGGCTTTGAATTCCTTGAATTTTCCAAATACTTCATCCTTTGCTTTCAAGAAATACATCCATGTCTTTCCTGAATAGTCACCAATAAATGTAACATAATATTCATAACCACTCAAAGATGTGGAGGGCATTGGACCACATACATCTAAATGGATTAGTTTCAACGTAACTTTAGTCTGTCTCACTCTTCGAAAATGGATTCTTGATATTCTTTCCTTTTGCACATCCTTTGCAAATGCCTTCATGATCGATCTTCAAATATGGTAATCACGTCACTACTTTGCTCACATGGGGTAGTGCTTTGTAGTTGATGTGAGCAAGCCTCCTATCCCATAATTCACTTGGGCTAGTGGTCTCATGAACAAGGGTTGTTTCTGAATGTCCCTTGAGTTTATATAAGCCTCCTTCTTCTTCACCAATGACAACTGCATCTTCAACTGATTTTCCTTTGGGCCACATAAGTACTTGTCCATCTATGAATGCAACCCTATATACTTTCTTATCTAATGCTGAGATAGAAAGTAGGTTCTTCTTCAAACCTGGTACATATAAGACTTCCTTCATCTTCATGGGGGTTCCAGAATCAAGCTTGTAGCTTGCTTCACCAATTCCTTTGATAGGATATTGATAATCATCTCCTAATGATACCTTCTAAGGAGAGTTCTTCTCTTCAAGTT
Organism: Larix kaempferi; assembly: GCA_027924585.1. Taxonomy (NCBI): domain Eukaryota; kingdom Viridiplantae; phylum Streptophyta; class Pinopsida; order Pinales; family Pinaceae; genus Larix; species Larix kaempferi. The sequence continues at coordinate 57,278,363 of BSBM01000299.1, read as the reverse complement.
TTGACAGAGTTTTATTTTGTCCCATCATGTGCTTTGAAGCACCACTATCAATAAGCCATGTATCTTCTCCAAGTGTCACAGACGCTGAGAGTGCAGAGAATAATACATATTTTTTTGCATCTTCTTCTTTTGCTTGTTTTCTCCGAGGTCCTTCTTCCTCTTCTTCTTCATCTTCATCTTCAGCTAGGTGTGCATGATGTCTTTTGTTGTTGTTCCTCTTCTTGTATTCTTCTTTCTTCAATGGACAATTTATGGCAATGTGTCCTAGCTTGTCACAATTGAAACATTGAAAGTTGGAGTAGTTTTTTCTTGGATTGTTTCCTCTTGTCCTTTGGAACTTCTTGGGAAGTTGAGACTCCTTGTGGCTTTCCTTCTTGAAGTTAGATTGACTTCTTCCTCTCTTGGTATGGGTGGCTAGGGCTTGATCATCTTCTTTAAGTAGATAAGATAAGATAAGATAAGATCAATTTATTAATGTCCAACTAATGACCACAAAGTAGGTCAACGGGACTGTCGGTTACAATGATGTCCGTGCTATGCAAGAGGACCAACCGGTCCCCTTTTAAAAACAAAACAAATATAGAAAACTTAAAAGATGAACAAGACTAGCTGGGTTGAAGTATGAGGGAGCTCCAACCCCCTCCCTGACTTCCGAACTCTGCACTGGGGCGAAGAAGCCCTGGTGGAGAAGATCCTGGAACCGAGATCGAAGAAGTTCTATTACTCCTAACATCTGAGGCTGAGAGAAGAGAACTGAGGGAAGTTCAGTAGCGTCTGCTGGCCTAAAGAGGATGCGGGCAGCCGCTGCGGTGCTGCTTTTCTTGAGGCCTGGAGGACCTAGTTCGTCTCTCAGGTAGATGCCTAGAGTGAACCTGCTGATGAGGTCTCGTGGGTCGAGATCCACGGGTCCTCATTGATCTGGAAACTGGATCGGTGTCTAGGTCTGTAGACCTCTTGGTGCCCCTGGCTGATGGGAGCACACTGAAGAACGCTGTGATCCTCTGTGTGTTGTCGAGTCTGGGGGGGCTGAAGAATATGTGCCCGAAGCCTGAGAGTCTCCTGGATATAGAGTGCTAAACATCTCTGATCCATGCACCTGAAAAAGCTGGCCAGGGTCTGGGGACCTTTGAATAGGCAATGAAACCGTCCTCTGATCTCGTAATATACCGGACATCTGAAGATAAAGTGTGACTCGGTTTCCACTTCCTGTAAGTGACATATTTGGCAGATCCTGTCCAACCTATCAATCTAGTGGTTTGTCTCTACCCGCAGTCTATGAGATCTTGCTCTGAGCTGCCCAAGGGGGATTCGGAGAGCATGCATCCAGTGTCGGAGCGTGTACTAGGGTCGGACAATGAGCCCGTCTCTGATCTCTAGGAAGTGCTCTGCATAGAAGGCCATCTTTGGGCGCAACCCTCCGGGAGGATTGATCCAAGTGATCTGAACAAACTACTTGTAAATATTCTCTTTGATTGTCTTATTTAGTTCTTGCTGGGTGGGAAGAAGGTGGTCGGGGGCATTCAAAGAGTACTGGAAGGGGGGGAGGCGATCTATCTGAATCCCTGTTGATTCGAGGAGCTCTGAAACCCCAGTGAACCAGCACTTGGCTCTGCCTGAATGAGTACGAGCAATAGCCTCGAAAGAGCAGTAGGCTAAGTAAGGATACATGTCTCGGCCCTTAATGTGTTTGCAAAGCCTCGGACCCGATGCAAGAAGGAAACAAGTCTGAAGATCGTCTCAAGGCGGAAGGGTTGGGCCCCACACTTAGCCATGATGATGTGTTGCGGTACTGTCTATTTACATCGGATGATGCGGCGAATGAAGGGTTTGAAATCTCTCGACTGCGGCCCAATCCAACTCAAGTAAAGAAGGCCTCCAAATTTCTGACCCATATAGGACAGTGGGGCGGATCAAGGTGTCCATAAGACTCATCTTGGACGAGATATCCTAGAAATGATGATGGAAGCACTCTCTCTAGAAGGGCCAAGGATCATGTTATCACATATATAGTAGTCGGGCTACCGTACATTATTTTTCTGATTCCAGTACACTGTTCAGCCAGTTCCCTTACATTGAGATGTCGAGATGAGCATCTATTATGGATCATGATTATTACATGGACAGCAGTTTTATTCCCCATGCCATGAATGAGTCTCAAGACACCCAGAGAGATGACCGATGTAGCAATTTAGCCATTGATACAGAGCAGTCAGTATTGCCCAGAGTTACAGCAGCAGTTTCAGAGGACAGATGATGGTTCAGATATTGTGTATTTAGGTATATGACTCAGCAGGTATATTTTGGTGTTATGGTTATATTGCTTTCATATTCATTCTTGTAGCATGTCTTAGCATTTAGTATCATGATCTAGCGATCATATAGATATGTGGACCTGGTTGTACTTTTTTGTCCCTACTCAGAATTAGAAGTTCTTGACCACAACTTCTAAGGAAATCTGCACTTCCATGTGACCATATAGAACGTCACCAAAGCTATTAGGAAATCTGCAATGCTCTAGGGAAGAATATCATGCAAGCACCCAATTTAAGTCATGCAACCATAGAAAAAGTCATCTCCAGTTGTTGCATTGAAGTACACTTGTTCAATATTTATTTTCTTGGGCTACCTAGTGAATTGGGTTGGACAAATGTGAAGTATTTTCTACGGTAATTTAAAATTTCAGATTCAGCTCTAAGGCTGAAAGTTCTCTGGAAATAGATGTTGGAAACCTCAAGGTTGAGGTGAACTATGAAATTTCTTTGCAATAAAGGTCAAATTATTGAAATTTCAAGAGAATGTTTCAAAGTGGAGTTCACTGTGAGTTCTCCAGTTCTAATCTGGTTGAGGTTTGAGTCCGACTAAGCCCCATTGGGTTACCAGCTGCTATTGTGTCTGGCAGTTGAGCAGCCCTCCATTCAGATATTCTAAGGAAGAGGGGGGATCCCATATAGTCTCTGCTAGTGCTAACTATGCAAGAGAAAATTTTACTTTTGGACAAATATTTTTCTCGACAAAATGGTCCCCTAGGTGATAGCTTACGTATTTTCAAAATCAATGGGAGTATTAACAACTGCTACAAACTTGCCTTTTCTTCAATTCGAACAATTTGAACAATAATCCCCATTGTTCAAGCTTTTCCTTGTTCTTCCAAGTTCCAACATCCCTTATTCGAACTGTGAACATAAGCCCTCTTCTGTAAATAGAACTGATGCCTCTACAAGTATTATTTGCTTCACTACTTAAACTTATTTCTTACCACCCTTTATAAAAAAATAAAAAACTTTTTCCATTGTACTAGGCAACTTACCTTTTCTATCTGAAGTTAACTTGAATATATAAAAGACAGGCACCTGTACTAACACTTGGTAAACATATTGTCTTATTTTGACTCTCTATCATCGATGTTATATAATATCCTTTCAGACTATTAGATTTTATAACGTTGATGTAATGAATTTTATGATAAGATAAATCAACGAACAAGATGGACAAATGAAAACATGCAAACGCAAAACACAACAATAAAGAAAGCATTACAGAATCTAACAAAAACATCTGAACATGCATCTTGCTCCAATGGTAATTGGCATTTCTAAAGTTGAACAACTAACCTTAAAAAATGATAGAAAGGCTACTGCACAATGCAATCCACAATGAGCAACCAACTATACGCACCTTCATATGAGCTTGATCCATGAGTGGTAAAACAACAAAAATAGGATCTACTGGTGTTGCCACATAAAGACTTCCATCTATTTACACCATAAGATTGTTACAAAATTCTAGTCAAAATAATCATCTTTTATTCATGAAAACATTCAATTTCTTCAAGATACCCATTGATTTCAAGGAACTAAGCTTTCAATACTGAATCAACGAGGTCATAAAAAATACATCACAAGATTCAAAGAAAGTTGTCAATTTAAGTTTTGGGAAAAAAAGGACAAGGAAAAGAAAAGCATCCACATAAAACATTTCCAATTTAAAAACACTTTTGACTCTTTGAGACATCATTAATAGACTGATAACATGAGCATGTACTTCATTTTTTAATTTGAGGAACTTTTAGTCATAACAGGAATTGAACACATGGACTTGTGAAAGCAAATTTTGCTTAAGCAGCTATATGATTAAGGGGAATCCAATCCACCAAATTCTTGCAAGGATCACACCTGGCCCCATCCACATGACATTGGCTCCTTGTGAAGACAAATCAGCCCACAAGGGGTAAGCATGTCACGTGTGGGAATCAAACAAAATCAAACCTGGGTGGGATGGATAACAACACTTCATGCTAACCACCCAAGATAGGCCCCATTGGCATACTTCATGTCACAAAGTAGTTCATATTATTGCTCCTTGTTTTGGGGAAAAAAATATTAAATTATAAAACAAATCATTCTTGAGCATACCTTCACAAACATTATCTCCAAGAAACCAGGAGTTATAACGTTGCTTGAACCAATTAATTTCTTGTAGGCATCCATCCATCAAGATGTAGCATGTTGTGTTTCCTATAAATGCATCAATAATAAATTAAAAAACTGAAATCTTGTTCTAGAATTGTATGTTAAAGTAATCTATATATTTATATACCATCATAGATAATACTCAATCTTTCCTTGATAAGAATGACAGGACCCTCTAATTCTGAGATAGAACTAAATCAAAGACCATGGTGTTGTTTTGGCATCATTCAGTTATAGTATATGACATATGTTTAACTAGTTTTAAAAAACACATTCACAGGGGATGAAATGTCTTTACAGGTTATTAGTAACTCCTCTTCCAAATTGCCAAGAAGATTGTAGCAAAGAAAAATAAAAAGACATAAAAGCAACAAATATAATGTTAACTATTTGAATGTCCATAAAAAAATTGCTCCACATGTAACAAATTGTGATTGTCCATAGATAGAAAACACTTCATCAAGTAACAAAATGTTTTAATCATTTACTGTTTGAAAAGCTCAATATTCACGGCTTCCATAATCTCACAAACTTGGAATTATTAGTTTCATATTTTTATCCAAAGAGATTACTAGACCATAACAACCTATAACAAATTTTAAATCAAGATAAGATCATTTTATTAATGTCCAACAAATCACCACAAATAGGTCAATGGGACTGACAAGTACAACAGTGTGAGATACAAAATGGGAGCACCAAGGCCACTCCAAGAGAAAAAAAAGTCTGAATTAAAAAAGTCTTATGGAGTAGAGACACTAACATAAGCCCCATTTTGGCATGTTATATTAACAATTGTGTAAAGAATATTGTTTTATGGTATTACCATCTATTATATTGACAGATATGTATAAGTGGTTGCAACATGCGACAACAGATCACATTAGCAATGATTTTTTCACTAGGAAGAGCTCTGTAAATTGATTCGATATTTCATTGTATCATATTAAGGATCTTCCTGAGTTTGGCATTTCAACATTTGGTCTTATGTGAAAGATTAACTGCTTGGGAGATAACCATTCTCCAATAATCAAGTTCTGTTTTATAGAGCCTTGATGTTTTTCCTTGGTTTTTTTTAATTTGAAAAATACTTCTTATATTTACAATCAAAAAAGCTAGCAGTGGAAGGGTATATACAATGCCTATCCTAATCACTTGGATGTTTTTCTTTGTTAGGATGTTCTTTAGAATTTTTTTATGTTTGACCCTTTAAGATTTGTTTCATACTTATCCACGTAGTGTTATAAACAAAACATACTAACTTTTCTACTGTTAGCATCAATTGATATCCTTCTTTCATCAAATTGATGCAATGGTACTCTAATTCATTTCTTATAGACTTTTTCTTCAGTAAATTCCGACTTTGCTCAGGTTCAAATCTGCCAAAAGTATAATTTCATGAAATCATATTCAATATTAAAAATAAATGCAGTAAATTTAATTCATAATTTGAGAGCAATAGAAAAGAGAGCCTACTTGAATGGTTCAAGATGCATGGTCCCAAACAGTTGGAAGAAGGCAACTAACACAACACATACCCAAGGAATAGCAGGGATAGATAACAGTAACCAAGTTACAAAACTTTGTTCATATGTGTTGTGGGGACCTGTTATCATACCATAGTAGTTGGGCTACTATTCTTGCTGAGCAGATATCTGCACTTTCCAGAGCTTTGCTTTTACAGAGATCAGCTATGATGAGCATATTTATTTGAGATCACTTACATATCAGAGCTGTATATGTATCATACATTGAGTAGACCTTGTGCCAAGGCTGAGCGTTGAGAGCTTAGATTTGATGACCGATGTGACCTTTTGTTCCATACAGTTTCAGTTCAGTGCTTAGAGTTCCGGATGTTATTACTGCAGCAGTGTTTCCGTTGTTTATGGATGATTATTATATGATGTGACCTATGGACTTGTGATTATTAGCACTGGATTATTATCTTCTTGTTTTAGTCATCTTCATAGCATTAACTTGGTATATGATTCATGATGTGGCAGTACTATTTAAAATGAAATGAAATATCTTGGATGATGTTAAAATATAAAAATTGGATGTTTACTTGCACTCTAAGGTTTTCTAACAATACTCATTGGTTTCACTACCCTCCTGTGAGCATAAATATGGTCTTTCCTGACACCTTTGTCTGCTAGCCTAGGCACCACTTTCACTTGACTCCATCCATCCATGACCTTCCTTATTTGGCTTCCACCTTGACTTGCTTTCTTGACTTTTTGATATGGAGCACTTCCCCATTTCTACCTCTGTGTTGGACCGCATCCACGTTTGTTTTGTGTCTCGGCTCTGAGTTGGTGACAGAACTTGCCTTTGGTGAATTGGATTTTATGCCTAGATCATTCTGGTCGGTTGTCCCGATGTTTGGCTTTGTGCGGAATTCCCTCTAGTCACATGAGTTGTTGTTGGCTAAAACTGAAAGCACATGTACCACTTATATTGGAAATTATTATAAAGCCTATGAACTTATAATTCTAGAATGTGTTTATCAACATACGTGAATAAAGGCTATGTTAGAATTCTGAAAATTTCATTCAAATATTATCTAGGATCCTACTAAGAGAATAACATGCACAGCATAACAATCATAAACACAAGAGACACAGAGTTTCCTCGTGGAAAACCAGGAAGGTGAAAAACCCCGCAACTTCCTCAGAGATAGAATGAGCACCAATACAAAGATCACAAAGATCAAACCCCAAAAAAGATGTCTTCAGCAACTACTCCTTCTCCACTTGTGCGCACTCCTCTCTCTCAACTATGCGAGTTGGATGAGTGAGTGAATGAATAGACTGAGAGAGTCACACTCTCTATTTATACATTAACTTAACCTGCCTTTAACCCTAACTGGGCCGACTTCCTAAGGAAGCCTAATAACCCATCCACATGACTCATACAAGGCCAACCCCACCAAAGTGGTCTAATAACCCATCAAATACAAATGACGACACTTCCAATCAGAGGAATAATACATCTCCGTTGGGGATACAATAAAGTACAAATGTAATACATACAATATACAAGTGAATATCTTCCGAAGTTACAAATACATCAACACTCCCTCTTAACTAGGAAGGTATTCTCTTGACACAGGTCATCAAAACAAATAGGCAGAAGTCTTCAATACTGGAGCTGGATCATCGTCACTGGATCACGGAGTATCATCGTCACTGCTGCTGTACTCTTCATCTCGATCACTGGTGCTATCTCTCATTTCTTTTCGTCGTAGGAAGTTCTACAGAGCCGGCCCTTTTTCATGCTGGATGTAGGCCTAGCCTCCATGTAGCTCTTCATCATATCTGTGAGCGACCGGATAGAGGTGGAATCTCAAGACTGATTATGTGCCTTTGCAAAACCTCGAAAGGGCATCTCAGGACTGATTACAAGCTTACTGCTCAACCTATAAGATCTCCCAGGACTACATTACATGCAGACCTCACAAAACCTCGAAAGAGCATCCCAGGACTGATTACAAGCTTACTGCTCAACCTATCGGATCTCACAGGAATAAGTTACATGCTACCTCGCAAAACCTCGAAAGAGCATCCCAGGACTGATTACGAACTTACTGCTAAACCTATCGGATCTCCCAGGAATAAATTACATGCTACCTCGAAAGAGCATCCCAGGACTGATTACGAGCTTACTGCTCAACCTATCGGATCTCCCAGGAATAAATTACATGCTACTACACAACCTACCACATATCCACGGCCTCGAAGTATCATCCTGATACTCATGATCAACCTGATCATCCTCATAGCATCATCCTGATGCTCATCACACAACACTTACATCCACAGCCATGGGAAGGATCCTCCTACCACCATGCTTGGAATGGCTCTAGCATTTGTGTCTCGTCACTTCCTCCTGGAAGTATCTTCAATCTAAAGAACACCAAGCCTCTCTCTGAAGTACTCGAACTTCACCCAGGCTAGTGGTTTGGTCAACACATCTGCTATCTGCTCGTCCGTCGCAACATACTGGAGCTTCACTGCTCCTCTCTGCACCATATCCCTGATATAGTGATACTTGATCTCAATGTGCTTTGACCTGTCATGGAACAACGGGTTCTCAGACAACTTCACACAACTCTAGTTGTCATAGAAGATACAAGTAGCATCCAACTGGAGATCAAACAAATCAGACAGTAGCTTCCTTAGCCATACTTCCTCACAACTGGCCGAACAAGCTACGACATACTCTGCTTCGGCTGTACTCAGTGCTATGCAGGATTGCTTCTTGCTAAACCAAGAGATCGCACCTGATCCAATACTGAAGCAGCTCCCCGAAGTGCTCTTCCTATCTGCAGCACTGCCTGCCCAATCTGAATCAACATAACCCTCTAGGTTAAACTTTTGATTCACATCATACTTGAGCCCATAATCAACCGTACCCTTCAAGTACCTCAGAATATGCTTTACAGCAATCAAGTGAACATGTCTAGGATCCGTTAGGAAATGGCTCCAGGTGTTCACAGCAAAGCAAATATTTGGTATCGTGTTCGTCAGGTACATCAAGGACCCAATCATCTGTCGATACATCGTGGCATCAACCGACTCTGATGAAGCATCACTCAATAGCTTCAGGTTCGATGCCATAGGTGTGGCCATGGCCTTGCAGTCCATCATCCCGAACCGCTTCAGGATCTCTACTACATACTTCCCTTGTCCAAGGAAGATTCCATCTGCACTCTGCCACACCTCCATACCTAGAAAGTAATGCATCATACCCAAGTCCTTCGTCTCGAACTCGACAGCAAGCTTCCTCTTCGTGTCGGCAATCAACCTATCCTCACCTATCACAAACAAGTCATCCACATACAATAGGAGTATCACTGGATTGCCTTCCTCAACCTTGTAGTAAAGGTTGGAATCCGCTTTACTCTTGGTAAAGCCCAAACTAGTCAGGAAGCTATCAATCCTGTCGTACCATGTCCTGGGTGCTTGTTTCAAACCGTACAAGGCTTTCTTTAATTTGCACACATGTAACTCCCTGCCATGTGTCTCAAATCCGAGTGGCTGCTCCACATACACTTCCTCTTCGACTACATCATTCAAGAAAGTTGTCTTGACATCCATCTGGTGTATCTTCCACTTCATCAATGCAGCCAGAGCAAGTACTGTTCTGATGGAAGTGTATCTGGCTACATGTGCAAAGGTCTCTTCATAATATATCCCTTCTTTCTAGGAGAAGCCACGAGCCACAAACCTTGCCTTGTATTTCTCTATGCTACCATTTGCAGCATGCTTGATCTTGTAGATGTTAGATTTCATACATTCATAGCATAAAACATAAATTCTTTACCAAGATCACTAGAAGTAAGACAAAGCATAAAACAACAACACAGAGTTTTGACCTCGGAAACCCAAATGGGAGAAAACCCAGCAACCTTTGCAGAGAGATGATAATTCTGATATCATAGTACAAATAAGAAAAGAGAAAGAATGTGAAAGTATCTTTCACAAGTAGATGCCCCAAATAAGCTTCTTCCTTCAAGTGATGCGAAATCAACCTAAGTGATGCGAAATCAACCTCCTCCAAGTGATGCGCACTTGCTAAGTGAGTGAATGAGAATAATGAGGTGCACTAGCCTCTTATTTATACAGGTGCAAAAACCAGAAATTCCCTAACTGGGCCGACTTCACCTGGGGGCAATAAATAATTTATTTTTAATAATTTTCTTTATCTTCTTTTCACCCCAAGGTTTACATTGAGTCTTTCATGAGTTTACATAAGCAATTACATCAAGTTCATCTCCCTTAGGAGGTACAATCAAGTACAATGAAAGTACAATAAAATATAATGAATAATGTCCTCCGAAGTTGCACAAAATTCAATAGTAGATCCATTTGGAAGTCACAAAAGACTTCCCTTCTGGTCTTGGGACCACATCCCAAACATCATTCTTCATGATCGACTGGTATTCCTCTATCATGGCCTCCTTCCATTCTTTCTTTTCTGTCGCTTCTTCATAACTGGAAGGTTCTTTGTCCATTATGTCACATAGTAAGGCTACATAGCTGGTGTGTGACCTTGTTCTTTTTTTTCTCTGTGTTCCTCTTCTAGAACACCATACCTCTCTACATCTTGGATGAGCTCTCTTGCCCATGTTGGTTTCCTCTTGTGAGAGTTCTTCTCACGAGGTGGATCTACAGGCTCTTGTGGATCTTCTATTTCACAATCCTCTTCTGGAGTTGCTTTGTTCATGGTGGTGTCTTGTATTCTGGGTACTCTTGGTTCTTCATTGTCTTCAACAGGTTGCTTCCTCGATTTGATGTATGTTGAGTCTTCATCAAAAGTCACATCCTTGCTGATGTCAATCATTTTGAACCCTGGAAAGTAGATTCTGTATGCTTTCGAATTTTCACTGTAACCCACAAATATTCCCGTTCTTTCCTGAAGGATCTAGCTTTGTCCTCTTTTCTCTTGGAACATGTGTGTATACTGGACAGCCAAATATCCTAAGATGGCTAACTTCTGGTTTCTTACCGAAGAAAGCTTCTTCTGGTGTCTTGTTGTCAAGTATCCTGTGTGATGTTATGTTCTGTACATATACAGCTATCCTTATTGCTTCTACCCATAGATGCATAGGCAGATCTTGGTCATGAAGCATTGCCCGTGCTGCTTCCATGATAGTTCTATTCTTCCTTTCTACAACTCCATTCTCTTATGGATTGTATGGAGTGATCAACTCCCTCTTAATCCCTGAATCACTGCATAACTTCTTAAAGTCCCCTGAAGTGAATTCTCCGCCATTTTCGGATCTAAAGGTCTTGATCTTCTTATCAGTTTGGTTTTCTATCAAGGCTTTGAATTCCTTGAACTTATCAAACACTTCATCTTTGTTCTTCAAGAAATAAACCCAAGTCTTCCTAGAGAAATCATCAATGAAGGAAACATAATATACATACCCACTCAGAGAACTGGATGACATTGGACCACATACATCGAAGTGGATAATTTCCAAAATTCCTTTTGCCTTGCTTTCACTACTTGGAAATGCCTTCTTTGTGTTCTTTCCTTTTGCACATCCTTTGCAAACACCTTCATGCTTTGACTGATTTCAGGAAGACCTTCTGCTACTTTGCTTGCAATTGGTAGTGCTCTATAGTGCACATGTGCAAGCCTTCTATGCCAAAGTTCACTTGGCTCCATGGATTCATGTACCATGGCTTGTTCAGGTTGTCCCTTCAATCTATACAATCCTCCCTCTTGCTCTCCAATCACTACTGCATCATCTATGGTCTTACATTTTGGCCACATAAGTACTTGGCCATCCACAAATGCAACTCTCGTCCCTTTTGCATCCAAAGATGATATGGAGAGAAGATTCTTCTCAAGTCCAGGTACATATAGAACATCTTGCATCTTTAAATACTTCCCAGAGTCTAATTTGTAGGAGGCTTCACCACTTCCTTTTATTGGGTATTGATAGTCATCCCCAAGTTTCACCTTATGAGGTGACTCATGTTCAGATAGGTCCATAAGAGATTCTTTAAATCCCGTCATATGTTTGGAAGCCCCACTATCAATAAGCCAATCTTTACACCCATGTGTAACAGTTACTGTGAGAGCAGAGATTAGAACATATTCTTCATCACTTGAAGAGTCTCCACTTTCTTCCTTAGTCTTCTTTTTGGGAGGTTCATCATCCTCAGCAACATGAGCATGATATCTCTTCTTGTTGTTCTTCTTCTTCTTCTTCTTGAAGCCTTTTCTTTTCTTGGGACATTTTGAGGCAAAGTGTCCCTTCTCATCACATATGAAGCATCTCAGATCTTTCTTCTCCCTTTGATGGTGGTGAGAAGATTTCTTGCGATGAGGTTGCTCCCTCTTGAACTTATTTCTCTTGGTGTGAGCTGTGAAAGCTTGGTCTTCACTTCCCATCTTTTCTTCTCGGGCCATAAGCCTAGCTTCTTCTTGTGAGCATTCCTCCCACAGTCTACTGAAAGAGATCAATTTCTTTCTTGCACAGATTCCTTGGATGAAGGAGTCCCATGACCTAGGTAGGCCATTCAAAGTGGTCATCACAATTTCTCCATTCTCCACTACTTCATCCACAGCTTCAAGTTGTTCTTTGATTTGAGAGACCTTAGTAAAGTAGGATTGAATGGTCTCTCCATTCTGGATCTTTACACCTTTCAATTGGTTCTGCAATGTCATCTTTCGATTTATATTCTTTCCTTCAAACAACTTGGTCAAGGAGTCAAACATCTCCTTAGGTGTCTTTAGAGAGGACACATGGGGTATGAGATGGTCTTTGATAGAATCTACAATGATTCTCTTGGCCTTGACCAAGTTCTTCTTATGTAAGGCCTTAGCCTCATCTCCCTCTGGAACTAGAACCTCTTCACTTATGTAGGTGTCCAATTCATTCTCTTCTAGGATTAACCCAATCCTATACTTCCATGCTCGAAAGTTATCAGCCCCTTCAAGCTTATCCTCAAGCTTGGTGTGGTGAGACATCTTAATCAGAAACTCAAATGGAAATAAAAGATTTAGGTCTTACCACTTGATTTGCTGAAAGTGGATCTAGAGCTGGATTAGGGTTTGTCAGAGAAACCCTAAAAATTCAAACTTTGAATTTCAAATTTCTGATTGGATGGAAAGATGCGCCTTGCTGAGCTGATCATGCTGTATACTTCAATTTTGAAATCTCCAAAATTTGACCCCTCAAAATTGACTTTGAAACTTTCGGATCTGCAGTTTCTGTCAAAATCTGGTTTTCTGGTTTTTTGGTCAAAATCCTGAACTAGGGTTTGATAGAGGCCAGGGTTCTGCCCAACCAAAAAGTTCGATCTTGGTCTCTAAACTTCGATTTTTCTATGGAGCATCCAGCCGTGGTCTCAGATTCCAAAAATTCCAACTTTTTCAGAAACCCTAATTTCCCGCAGCAATGACGGACCAAAAACTGAAAGTGCTCAGAATTGAATTCTGTTTCGACCGAAAGATGCGCCCTTGCTAGGAGAGTCAGCCTAGCCTCCTGCCTTTGATAATCTGTGGAGAGAAACCCAAAAATTAAGAAGCCCTAACTTCCGCAGCTGCACAGTGTCTTCTTCTTAGTCCCGCTCTGACTCCATGTTAGAATTATGATAATTTCATTCAAATATTATCTAAGATCCTACTAAGAGTAACATGCACAGCATAACAATCATAAACACAAGAGATAGAGTTTCCTCGGGGAAAAACAAGAAGGTGAAAAACCCCGCAACTTCCTTAGAGATAGAATGAGCACCAATATAAAGATCACAAAGATCAAACCCCAAAAGATAGATGTCTTCAGCAGCTACTCCTCCTCCACTTGTACGCATTCCTCTCTCTCAACTATGCGAGTTGGATGAGTGAGTGAATGAATAGAATGAGAGAGTCACACTCTCTATTTATACATTAACTTAACCTGCCTTTAACCCTAACTGGGTCGACTTCCTAAGAAAGCCTAATAACCCATCCACATGACTCATACAGGGCCGACCCCACCAAGGTGGTCTAATAACCCATCAAATACAAATGACGACACTTCCAATCGGAGGAATAATACATCTTCGTTGGGGATACAATAAAGTACAAATGTAATACATACAATACACAAGTGAATATCTTTCGAAGTTACAAATACATCAACAGGCTAAAGCAATGAAATGCTGAAATACCCCATGAAGGGTATAGAAAAGATCCAAAAAGCTATGCTTAAACAAATGCTATATCTAAATATTGTTGACCTTGTAAATAAAAATATGCCCCGGATGCAAGCTGCGATTAGTTGTGCTTTTTAGCGCATGTGAAATCCCAAAGGGGTCATATAGGCCAAAAAGGCCATGGAAATGAAATGAATGATCCTAATGAACTTGGATCAACTTGATGTAGACATGATGCCTAAGTTGAATAAGCACCCTCTAAACAACTTATCCATTTGCGAGGCACAGCCCTTCCCTTTGTTATTTTGTCCAGCACAGAGTGTAGCTCCCCCTTTCCCCGTCCAAAGTATCACTTAGTTGAATTGGTCAAGTCATCCCCTTTGCCTAGCTTTGTCCTTGGCCTTCATCCTTTGCTAGCAGTTAGGCCATGACCATTGGGTGAGTATGTCTTTAAAGCTTTTGTGCAAGTTATAAATAACATTGAAATATATATGTATTAACTGCCACTAAATGATGTTTATACTTTAAGTTAAGCTGTGAATGTGATTAAAGGAACATGTCTTAGTCTTTTGTTATAATCTAGTCTTTGGTTGTATTTTGACCTAGTCAAACATAGTTTGACCATGGTCATTCTTGGGATCCGTGATGAGATGGACCACTTATGCTTATGGATGATGATCTATGGTCCCACATACACTTATTGATGATTCCATATGTTGGACATATGCTTCAGATGATGATTGATGCAGTTGATCAGTTTTATAATTATTTCCAAATCATCATATTTTACATTGTCCGGGTATGGTGGACCATGCTAATGACCCCTCAGGTTATCATGAGGTGTATGAGTACTCATCTCTAGTGGATTTGGGTCTTTTGGATCCATTGAGACACTTATCTTTCAGTTCTGGGCACTCCTGATGATGATAGTTGCAGTTATCCACCTGTTGACCAGTTTGGGCATGTTGATCCAACTTGTCCAGCAGAGGCATTGGAGGCCAGTCGTTGCCTAGGGAGCTGAAGAGGAAGGGGGTGGTCCAACCACTTGTTTTTACCATTATACCCCCCTTCCAGACAGCCTAGTACACTCAGTCTGACAGCGCAAGCACCCTGGGTAGCAGTTTAGGGCACTTTGAGGGTTTTCAAGAGGATAAAAAAATGGAATAAAAGGGTCACTGAGGAATTCGATTTGGGCAATTGAGGCAAGGTTTCAACACTTGGTCTTGTTATCACCTAAACTGTAGTTACCCCTATGGAAGGATCCAGTCATGGATGGCAATAGGGAAGGGCAACTTGAAAGGTGCAACCACGATCACCTCGACCTCCAATGTATATGGTTGTCACGCCAGTCGAGGCAACCTTCACTTTATGTTATCTAGCCCAGACAACAAAGGGGGAGACCCGATCTACTCCCGGCAGGAGAGATCAAAAACCAAAACACCAAATCAGGGTATTTCCAAGTGAAGTTAGGTGTATGGTTTATCCTAGACCTAAGGATGAAGTCACAAGTCAAGTGAGGGGTTCAATAGATGTAGCTTTGGTTCATAGTTGATGTGAGAGTGACTTACAATGTTTAAAGTGAGATCTAGGGCTAGTGTACTAGGTCAATGTCAAAGGATCCACTGCCTTGGGAACCGTGTCCAATGCAGGGTTGTTTAGGGGTCAGACTGGGGCTAACTAGTACATGAGACAATCTTGACCATAGTCCATGATGTCTTCAAAGGTATAGTTCACCATGCAAAAGTCAAACCACAAGTCAATCCAACAATCTAGGAGAGTGGGTTGACTTGGAGATAAACCAGTGCCTTGGGAATTGGGAAGTGGAGTCAAAGTAGGGTTGACTTTATGGTTTAGGACTCCTACAACATGAGATAAATGGACAGTATAGGCCTTGATGGATAAATGTGTCTAGATCTAGGTTTGACCCAAGTGGACCACAATCCCTAAAAACAAGGAATGCAATCCCCAAGGCAAGATTTGACAAAGTGACAGTCTAGACCTAGGTTTTGAATTATTCTGAATCCGGATCTGCAAAAATCTCAAGTACCCAGTTCCTCGAAGTGAGTGAACTCACTTCTCCAAGGTGGTGCGACTTTCCCTAAGGAGGCTTGAATCGGGGTTTAGGTGGGTCAAATCATGTCGGATGGCATCCAAACTTTAGATCCAGGTAGATCAGTCAAGTAGGGGTATGGATCTATAATTTCGTGGTAATCCACCGGTTAGATCTTTGTAGATCTGAGTTTAAGTATTCCAAGTGGTCCAAAATGGGGATTAAATCCCTTGAAATGTGGAATGGGGCCCACAAGGTGATTTTCAAGAAAGGGACAACCTGGGTGTATGTTATTTGATGTGTAGATGTCAAATCAAGTGAAATCTCAAACACCCATCGCTTAGATCTAGGTCAACCTGCTCAAATGGTGAAGTGCGCCTTCCTTGGGAGAAGCTAGGTTGGCTTGGGAGAGGGATCAAACGGGAGCCAATCCACACCAAACTATAGATCCGGGATGCCGTGGATGCTATAGAGGTGGGTTTTCAATATCATGCCCAACAACCCACTAGATCTTGGTAGATCTGACAAAATGTAAAATAGGGGTTTTGAAGTATTTAGGGTTTTAACAATTTATGAATTATGTCAATGGATTGGATAAAGGAAAGAGAAACAAACCTGTGGATCTTACCTGGATAACCTTGTAGATGCCTTGATGATGATGATCTATGCAATCCCGATCAATTTGGAAGCTTTGAGGTAGTCTCTATGCAAATCGATTTAGTCCAAGAAGGCAATGCGCCCTCTCTCCTGCACAACAAACGTCAACAATATCAGATTTGATGCATCAAGAGATAAGACTAATGCCACAAAAGAAGTAACAGAAAGATAGCATAGATCACAATGATACTAATGATAACCCCCTGATACAAGCGAATGCCAAGAAAGTCGATTTGAAGAAGCCTTGCAAAATCGCCCTTGTTGAAGTCGCCCTCCTGTAGACAAACAATGATTTCCAAACAAAGATAGATCTTACCACAATTTCCAAATGCTAGGTTGCAATAGACTTTCCAATCACCATCTAAGAACACCAGATGCAAAGGAGACCACAAGAATTTCCACAAGAATATTTTTCTATACCAATAATCCAAGAGCCAAAGACCCTTTACAATGAGAGGCTCTCTCCTTTAAATAGGAAGGAGAGGCACCAAAACCCTAACCACTTTTTGAATGAGTGGCTAAGATTAAAAGATACAAATGTCTAATCAATGGTTGAGATGAGCTCAACAACATAATACATGGATCACACATAAAATATAACATAAGTGGACAAAGTCGCCCTAGGAGAGGGGAATCCCACCACATCATGATGACAAAATATCATAAGAGGCTCATGGTGGGTCCAAGGGGTAATTTTATCCCTCCTTGGTCAATCCCCATGGCACAATAACCAATAAATAATCATGAAAGTACCAAATCGTGCCTCCAAGGTGAAGTCGTGGTCCTCCAAGGTGAAGTCGTGGTCCTCAAAAGACCCAAAAGATCCACAGAAAGTGCCATAAGTGATGGATGCGGGCCCCGATGAAGCTGAAACTGCAGGAGGAGGTGTGGAAGGTCCCGATCTATCATCACTGATCATCCCATGCCATAACTTTGCCTCAGTAGCCCAAATCGATTTCCTCAATAGCCATTTCTACCAATCCTGAACTGCCTCGGGAAACGTGAAACTGCCCAAACTGCCTCCTGGAGTGATGGCGCTGTCAAGGTGAGGGTACCAATGTGTCCGGGAGGGGGGTAATATGGTAAAAACAAGTGGCTGGACCACCCCCTCCATCATCAGCGCCCTAGGTCAACCAGATAAAAGTCATCTCTGCTCCGACAGGGCCTCCAACAGACCAAAACTGCACTAGGACAGCCTACTGAGGCTAAATCATCACTGTGAGTGCCCGGAACTGAAAACAAACTGTCCCATTGGACTCAGAAGGTCCAAATCCATCCAAGATGTGTACTCATACACCATATGAATCTCTGCATGATCAAGATAAATATCCAATGTACCGGAACAAGGCCAATAATAATGATCTGTAAATGACCAAACACTGCTGTATCCCAAGAATCATCATCATAACCCTGTAGCTGCTGCATAGAATCATCCTGTATGTGTACATGGACCATATATCATCTATCCATATCATCATAAGGTCCAACATCTCATGTCCCATGGTCCTCCATGGTCAAACTAGGTCTAACCAAGACCAAATACAACTCAGACTATCATCCATAGCTGCTGCAAGGTGTCAAGGTCAATACATGCTTTACAATTTATTCAAATAGCTTCTATAACACAGAGTAATCATGACTGGCGATCTAAATCCAAATATATAGTGTCGTTAGTTATTATTATTACTCAGACTAGACTTTCAGGATCATACTCACTTCATAGTTGTGATCAATTTGCTAGTGAAGGGTGAAGGCTGAAATAAATGGCTAGGCTAAGGGATGACTTGACTAACTTGACTTTGTGACACTTTGGCAAGGGAAAGGGAATACACACCATAGTATATACTGAATGAGCAATAACACAGGGAATGGCGGTGTCTCACAAATGGATGAGTTGTTTAAAGAGGGTTTATTCACCTTCACAGATGCGCACAATCCATAATACAAGCAAGGCCAGCAATTGTTTAGATATAACATTTAAGTTCCATTGCTTTTTGGGCCTGAGTTTTCCATAGCCTCGATCTATGTGTGTTTACAAACACATTGCATAGATTTACATTTATTTTTAGGCTTTCTGCTGCAGGTGTGTTTTTAAGGCACTTGTTTACCTGAGCACTTCTAGGTGTGTCATGGACAGCTTGTTTACCTAGGTATTTATTTTTCCAAAAGATATAACATTTTATTTTTCATGGCCATTTTCATTTGGCATTTCTTTCATACACAAGATATAGCATTTGATTTTTCCAGATTTTGTATTGATGGCAGCACTAAAAGTTTCAGGTTTAGCCAACACAACTTTAGTGACTATGGGGAATTCTCAAGGAACTCCAACTCACCATAGGTAAGTTTTGTCACCAACTCAGAGCCGAGACACAATAAACAGGGAAGCTCATCCAATACAGAGGCTACAGTGGGGAAAGGTCCTCCATGTCACTAGTCAAGTAGCAAATCAGGGTAATAATCTAAAAGGTAGGCCACGGATGGATGAAGACAATGAAAAGATGAAGCCAACACTAGCAAGCCATAGTATGGTGTAATGATCACCTCTATTCTCCCTAAGGAGGGTATGTACCAATGAGTATGAATAGTGAACTTCTAAGTCTGAGTAGGGACAGTATAGTATAAATAATAGGTCAACCAGGTCCAAATATCTATATGATCGCCAGATCATGACACTAAGTGCTAAGACATGCTATAAGAATAAGTATAAAAGCAATCTAACCATAACACAATAGTATACCTGCTGAGTCATATACCTGAAAGCTCATCAACCTGTACCATCACCTGTCCTCTGAGACTGCTGCTGTAACTCTGGGCACTACTGTCTGCTCTGTACCAATGGCATAATGGCTATATCGGGCATCTCTCTGAGTGTCCCGAAACTTAGTCATGGCATGGGGAATATAACTGCTGTCCACAATCTGATAGTGATCCAATATAAATGCTCATCTCGGCATCTCAAATGCAAGGGAACTGGCTGAATAGTGTACTGGAATGAGAAAAATAATGTATGGTAGCCCGGCTACTATATATGTGATAACAGGTCTTCTCAGAGGTCATCCATGATGAACCCCCCTTCTTCTAGATCAGTTGGCATCAGTCAGTGGGGTCCACAGTGGTTACAGGAGGTCTTTTACTGCATGTCACTCTCAGATTTTGGAGACAGGATTTGATCATTTGTATATTTGACATGTCATAGACTTATATTTTATATTATTGTGCCATGGGGACATGCTAGTGAAGGGAATTAATACCTCCTAGCCCCACCATGAGCTCCTAGTGACTTGTCTTGATCTTATTATGTGGCACATGTATTTCTAGCCACCCTCCATGTATGACATCACCCTCATTGAGTCACTTTTAGCTATGACATCACCCTCCTTTTGAGTGATCCATGTGATATTATGTATTGGCTCATCTTAGCCGTTGATTAGAATGCTAGATCTTTTGATCTCAACCACTAGTTTTAAAAAGTAGTTTTGTGGTTTAGGGTTTTGGTCTTTGTTATCCTATAAAAGGAGGAGACCCCCCCATTGTAAAAGCACCTTTGGAGCTCTTGAAGATTGGAATAGAATACTATTTTGTAGATCTACTTCTCTTGTCTTGATGGATTCTTTTGCAAGTTGAATATACAGTATTTTTCTCTATGTATCATTTGTGGATCGTGGGCTACTAGTTGTTTTCTGCAGGGAGGCTGAATTGTGAGGAGGAGGACAATTTGAAGGAGGCTATTGTTGGGGGGACCCACATATCTTCTCTTGGGTTGATCTTTGTGATAGGGAGTATCATTATTGTATCTTTGTGACATTGTTGATGCTTTCTCTTACATCTCTTCATCATTTTCATAATTTTTCTACTTGGCTTGTTTCTAACTTGATCTTGTCTTGTAGGAGGAGGACGAGTTGGCTATCCTTGGAGGAGGACGTTTTGGCTTGGAGCACTAGATCTCACTCTTGAATATACACATAGGGGGAATGCTATCAATTTACAAAGTGGCCACAAACAATTGAGGTATGTTCTACAAGGTATGTACCTAGATCCATTCATTCTTCTTCATTGGTCATCAAACCCTTAAAATCAAAACCCTCATTTTACTTTTTCTTAGATCTACTTAGATCTAGCTTGGCTTTGGGGATAATATTTGAAACCCACCTCCATAGCATCCACGGAAATTCGGATCTATAGTTTGGTGGTGATTGGCCTCCATTTGACCCACTTCCCAAGGTACCTATCCCTCCTTGAGGCAATTCGCACTCCTTGAGGAAGGCTAGTTGGGCTAGTTCCTTGACATGTGTAGGTGAGATCCCACTTGATTTGGATAGATCAACCTTGATAACCTACCCCTAGTGCTTCACCTTGTTGATTTTCACCTTGTGGGCCCCATTCCTCATTTTGAGGGTTGAGCCCCACTTGGGTCACTTGGTGATGCATTTTAAATCTTGGATCTATGGAGATCTAGCAAGCATTTGGACCTAATAACTTAAACCCACCTTGATAATTAACTTAACTACCCCGATCTATAATTTGGTGGAATTTGGACTCCATTTTCCCCCTCAATTTAAGGCACTCGTCTCCCTTGGGTAAATCGCACTCCTTGGGCTAGTGGTCTTTTGCTAGATCCCATATGTGGGTGTTGCCCCTTTCATCTTAGATCCATAGATCTATATCATTGCATACCCCTTAGTGCCATCTCATCCCTAACTTGACCTTGTGGGCTCCACTTGGACCATTTTCCACTTTTTAAGGAGTGGGCCCCACTTGTGTAATTTCCATGGTACTAGATCTATCCATTTGAGCTTCATAAGTGGCCCTAGTCATTCATTGGTTGAAACACTTGTCACCTCTTAAGCCTCTTCAACCACACTTAAACTCTTGGGTCCACTTAATCTAACTCACTCATTGGTTTTCGTAGCTCAACTTACACATTTCTCTAGGAACCTTTGGGTTAGCTAATCTTCATTGATTGGTTAGGGTCTCCCCCTTGATCTTGATTAGTCTTGATCTAAAGTAAAGAGTGCCTCGGTTATCATTACACCCAGCTTGCATTGGGAACCGTTGCATCTCTTGGGTCACCTCTTTAGTTGTCCATCTCCTCTACCATCCCGGATGGGATACCTTTAGGGACAACCACAAGTTGTGTGATAACAGGACCCAACGTCTGAATCATGGTCAATGTCCCTTCAATGTTTCGCTTCAGCTTGGACAAACAATTTTCTAAGGATTCTGCCTAGAAATCCAACTACACACACGTCTCAACTCCCAGTCCAACAATTTTCTAAGCAATCTTGTCCATGAGTTGTGCAAGATCCTCCCCTTCCTTCTCTGCCAAATATATAACATTTCAAAGGTTGGGTTTATAACCCTTTTTTTACCTTGATTTGGCCTTTTGGCCTTAATCTGATATTTTCATACAATATTATTATCATATAGCATTTTATTTAAAATTTTAAATTATGTCACCGCTTAGACATTTGTTTTTCCATAAAAGGAGTTTAATCATGTAACATGTAAATTGATTATGTTTCTTGTTGGTTCCCCAGCAAGACCCAGTTTCATCAGCTTGAGCAGATTCTGAGGGCATACTTGCAGTCTAAGTATGGTGGGGAGCAGGGTCTTCCTTTGGTTCCTTGGGACATGTACATTATGCCCAAAGACAAGGGGTGGCTTGGTTTGATTGATGATGTATCTCAGGGAAGTATTCTTGCATCCAAGTGGGTGGTTCAATGGCTTGAGGGTTCCACCCTACCTGATTTTGTTTTGGCATTAGATGCTTTCAGGACAGCATTTGGGTAGAGCTCGGGAGGTCTTTGCTTTATGTGACATTATTTTACACCCCATCATTTCCAGTGACAGTTTCGTTTATTTTCAAGGGAATTTGATCAGCTACAATTAAAGGCCTTAAATCATCCAAAATTTCTAAGGTCTTTTATTGTTTGTTGTATGCATTAATAGACTAATTGTCTATTGAAACTTTTGTCCATTGCAAGATAAAAGAGGAAATTTATTAGATGGTAAAATTATATTATATAAAACATATTATCACAATACAATCAATTTAAATCTAAATGTTATGACATTAGAAGGTTATTTTTTCTTTGGCAATAAGATTCAACAAAATCATTTTCCATTGCTCATTTCACCAATAATCCATGTCCGAGGATCGACAATACCAACTACAATCATTTTCTTGTAAATTTAACAAAAATAAGCAAGCATTATTCTAATTGCATACTAAATAACTATAATGAAGCAAAAGAATGGATTTTGATCTACCTTTTACAATCAAATTTCTTATGCCTAGATGTTTAAAGGAAAAATGCAACAAAAATATTTAACTAATGTCAGCAATAGTAATGTCAACAACTATTGTTGCTTGTTACCTGACTTTGGATGGCGTAGATGTAATAATTGGCCTTCAATATTGCTGGTTGAAGCACCCATTCCTAAAGTTTTAGATGGCACTGCAACAATATGACCAATTCTTAGTCTCTTTTTGCACACAAAATGTTTGCACTTGCACACCAACATAGAAGGATATGCAAACAAACATGAAAAAACTACACATCACTAGAGCTAAAAATAATAGGAAAATGAGCAAACAAATGAAAATCCATAAAATTGGATGCAAACTAGAAAAATCACCAAAATGTTTGAATTAACTACTTGTTACCACCTGAAAATGCATTTTACTTTTGCAATTTCAGAGACATTCTCTTCAGCACTATTGTACAAGAGGATGATGATGGAGATCCATGTGATACTTTTCCTCTCACATGTCAGAAGACACTTGCATATATGGAGGTGTACTTTGTGGTTGAGTTCACATATTTGGGAGCATTATGGCACATATGGCAGCAATTCACATTTGGGGCAATTGTTTACACATTTTTATGCATATTTCTCTGTTGGTGGGTGCCTTTTGGTGCCTTCACAGTTTTCAAGGCAATAATTACATATTTCGAGGCATATCTCACCACTTGGATTATCTCACATTGCACAAGGCATTTCGATGTATTTGGAGGCAATATGGACGCCTTGACATCCCATTGGCAACATTCAACACATTTAGTAGGGCGCCCCTCTTTATAAGGAAGAATTGAAGGGTTTCATGGCATGATTGAGGGGCAAATGCACAAAGAGGAGCACTTCAACAAAGAAAGTATCCAATGAATTTTTCAAGGTACAGAAAGGATGGTCAAAGGCTAAACAACCTTATCTAGAGGAGTGCCCTGTCTTACGAATGGAAATATGGTCCCAAACTCCCCTTTGCACTTGAAAGTTGAAACTAAGCAAGGGGTTCTTGCCATGATGACCACTCTTAGTAAAGGGGTTATATTAGTTAGTTACCACATATATTAAGGAGTCAAAGGAGCATTTTGAGGAGCGCTCTAGCTAGGGAGAAGACAAGTGGCATGCATGCATGATTTAAGAAGGAATTATGGCTTATTTTGAGGAGCACCCCACTTTCTTGGGATGTTTGTGCCTTCTATTGTTGGAGGATGGGCACATTTTGAAGAAAGCCTTCCATATTGAGCTGTCATGTGGTATGTAGTATTATTTTATTTGAAA
Organism: Larix kaempferi; assembly: GCA_027924585.1. Lineage (NCBI taxonomy): Eukaryota > Viridiplantae > Streptophyta > Pinopsida > Pinales > Pinaceae > Larix > Larix kaempferi. Next base: position 57,253,962 of record BSBM01000299.1, on the reverse strand, counting down.
AGCATGTCAAGATCCATTATTTATGGGAGGCTTCCTTCATTATAGATTGCTATGGTAGCATGTAGAAATCGCTACAATGATGTGATGAGAGGTTTTGGTTGAAAATCAATCTTTTTCATCTCCTGATTCTATTGTTATCAAAGTTATGGATGTGATATATTTTCCAAGTTTCACGTCCACATTTTATTCTGAAGATTTGGAGGTAAAACAGTATGGCATTATTCTAATAGTTGTTTGTCGAATTGTATGCCTCTTTAAATTTCTTAGTTATTCTTGGATATCCGAATAAGCTCCCTCCTCCAGGATGGTTTGAGCATATTCCAAGGTTCCATATACACACTCATCTAGCTGCACAACATGTTACATATTTCGTTGATTTTATTTCAGAAGTTAATGTGTTCCATGAAGATGTTATGATGAGAATGTTTGCAAGCACCCTGAAAGAATATTGGTAGAAGAAAAATATTTTCATTTGCAAGGTTGATCAAAGCATTTTGTAAGTATTGGAATAATAGTTCTAAAGAAGAAGAATGAATGAAAGATTAGTTGATGAATCCATGTCCTTAAATGAAGATCTTGAACCTGTTGATTCGGTTGATGTTTTCTATGAAAAGAGGAAAGAAATAGAAGATTCAATGCTTGAATTTCATAGTAGTCCTTCAAGGAGTTATTGGCTAAGTAAACAACAAAATGGAAGATTTAAATGATTTTCTTAACTCACTAGAAGGAGAAGAGCATGGTGCAGAACCAAAGAATGAAGAGCTTGAAGACCCTATGGTGGTACCTCATGATGAGAACTTTAATGAAAAAAGTGGCTACATATTTGCTTATTGTTAGTTTTTACTTGTTTAGCATAATAACATTAAACAATCTATCACTGAAAGAAATACAAGCACAGCAAACACAATGAACACAATATTTCTCTCGGGGAAACCACAAGGGAGAAAACCCCGGCAAAACTTCCTCAATATAGAATTCACAAAGTACAAAGATAAACCCCAAGACAAAATCAGCTTCTCTTCCACTTGTGCGAACTTCTCTCTCTCTCCTATGCGAACTTGTGTGAGTGAGTTGAGTGAGTACAAATGAGCAACTCATCCTCTATTTATATTCTTATGTTGAGGTGACTTTTTCCAACTGGGCCGACTTCTCCTAACTGACTGGGCCGACTTGTCAAATACATAATATAATAATCTTTTCTGGGTTCTTCTAGGCCGACACAAGACCTAGGGTTTCCATTGACTCTTTCAATGACTATTACATTATCAATTACACCAATGACATCTCCCGAAGGAGGAATACAATAATACAATAGACAAATACAATTAGAATATCTTCCGCAGTTACATTTCTTTAACACTTATGTGACAGAGTTACTATATATTTTGATGCATATCTCACCTTTGGGTACCTTTCCACATATTTGGAGGCGATATGCACATTTCGATGCATGGTTTACACTTAAGAATGTCATTTCATGCTAACAAAGGCACACTTTATATATTTTGAGGCAAATTTCAGCATTGAGATGACTTTTCACATTCTCAAAGACAATCTCTACATATTTGGAGAACAACTCGTCATTCATGGACCCTTATTTATTTTCACAATGTATGATGGACGTTTTTAGAGCACTCTTCCCTTGACACTTCTAGGGTTTTCTTTATACTAATTTATTAAGGCTTCAAGCATTTACTAAATATATTTTATTGAGAGGTGGTTAGAGATTGAAAACTATAAAAGCAGAACTCCAATTGGCAAAGTGAATTGTACGGGAGAGAAAAACCTTATAGAGGCTGAATTCATATCTATCTTTTGCAGGTTATCGGAGAGGATTGTAAACAGCTTGAAGCATCCATTTTCTCCTCTCTCACTGTAAATCAAATTGAAGTATTGGGCAATTAATTTAAATCCGCTGCTGTAATTCCACGGCTAAAGCTGGTATACTGTATTTGTGAGTTGTTTGGGCTAAATAAGAGGTTTGGATGTGACTATTTTAGTTTTTTCCAACATATAATCAGGGCTGAAACAAGGTGTTATGTTGGCTCTTATTTGTTGATTTTTGTAGCATCGGACAGGTACTTCTGCATAGGCCAAGTGTCTGGCATGCAGGAGTCGTCCAGTAGACCTCTCAAACTTAGGAGTTTCACTTTAATTAAATGAATTATTAAAGTGAATGTTTTTTGTAATTACTCTATGTAAAGTGAGGGCCCATAGTATTTGGCAGTCCATGGTATTGGCCCTAGGTATTTGCATATTGTAATGTTTAAAAGTCATCCTAGGTGAGAGGAGGTGACACATCAGTCACACAGAGTGAGAGAAGGAGATCTCATTGATTGGTTGACGAAGGACTGTCAGCCAAGTGTGCAAGTGTAGGGGGCAAAGGTCACAAGAATGGATCAAGGGGTAGCCGAGGGTTGGCAACCAGCAAGATCGAAGGACTGATCCTAAGGAGTAATTTGCTAGCAGTCTGTCATTATATTGTCCTCAACAGATCATTATCCCATGATGGGAACCCAAGGTTTTTATCTTAATAAAAATCAAATTGTTTGTTGGTTTTTCCTCAGTTAGGGGTTTTCCAAGGTAAATCTAGCGTCAAATGTGTGTATGACTTCCTAATTCATTTCGTTGACTGTTTTGTTGTGAACTCAGTGTATTTTTTGTTAATAATGCACATAAATTATTTGAGACTGAAAATCAAATCTGGGCTCTAGAAAAACAACATGGTTTCGGAGTGTGGGTTTTTGCTTTGAGCAAGAAATAATCATTTGTGGGGATTTACGAGAAATTAAAAAAAAGGGGGGGGAAGAGTTTCATACGACTGTCATACAGCCTTTCGAACGTACAACTGCAAGCCAACCGCACATGACATCTATAAACAGTCGTCAATTGCTGAGGACATGAGGGCGCCGACAGAGGGAGATGAACAGTGTGAAGCAATCGTCGTGGGGATAGCTTGATCCAAGGTCAACGAGAAAGTGGTGACCGCCAGGCGGAGAGTTGAGATGCAGCTGGTAGCGAGGAGGCATAGAGTCAGACGGGCTACAAGCTTCAGACAAGACTTGGACACGAGATCACAGGATCGGGCACTCGAGCCAGCATAGGGCTACTACAGTAGCCACAGTTGGACCATGCAGCAAAGGCGGAGTAGCTCGAGCGTAGAGCTGAGAGCAACAGCTCGTGGATGTTGTCGGGCAGAGCTATGGTCAAGCAAACGGTGGATGGCTCAACGTGAGATATGGAGAGAAGGCCATGAGGTGCAAGTTGGGTGACAATAGGCAAGGCAGTCGCGGATTTGTGGCAGAGAAGAGAGAACATGCACAGGTGTTGGATCGAGCGGTAGCAATTGACAAACGCCACAACAAGGAGCCCGCAGACCAAGAGCGAAGGATTGACGATAGGGCTGAGACGTGATCGCTGGGAAGAGAAAGTTGCCAAGAGAATCGAGCCAACGAGAGCAAGCCGCCGGTGGAAGAAAAAGGCGGTTGACGGCCGCCTCCTGCAAAACAGGGCCACCGAACAAGCCAACCGCCAACCAAGCTAGCTGCCACCGAGCACAACCACAAGGTCTAGGCAGCAAACCCAATAATTTCAAGTAGCGATCAAAAAGTGCCCAGAAAAAAGTAAAAAATGTTCGGGCAGTAATAAGCTCCAGATCCAAATCCAGGCAACAACAACAGCAGGTTAAAAATGATTTTTGCAGGCATATGTTATGAAGACAGGTTGAAGGGCACCTCCAACTACAGCCCTTGGAAGGCGCTGGTCAAGTTGGTTCTCGTGGAGAACGGGTTGTGGGAGTTAATCAGCACAACGGTGACCATGCTGACAGATCCTAAGGACCTAGTACATCACAACCTAAAGGACGTGAAGGCCAAGAGGATTATCCTAGACACGGTGAAGGATCATTTGACCCCTCACATAGTTGAAAAGTCAGCCAAGAAGATGTGTGATGCTTTGACAAGTTTATATTAGAGTAAAAATCAAAACAGGAAGATGGTGCTGCAAGAGGGGCTCAGAAGCACCAAGATGTCCAAGACTGATACTGTAGCTTCTTATCTCACCAGGATCACATAAGTTCGTAATAAGTTGGCAGCAGTTGGGGAGAAAGTGGAAGATCCAGAGTTGGTGAGGATTGTCCTAAATGGCTTTCACCAAGCCATGGGCAACCTTCGTCGAAGGGATCGCTGCACAAGAGAACCTAGTTGACTGGTAGAGGTTATGGGATGACTTCACCCAAGAGGAGATTCAGTAGGAGTCTCTATCTAGAGGCCCACAGAAGGATGAGGATGAGGAGAATGTTGCTCTTGCCACTCAGGCAAAGAGGAACAACAACAGTACAGGGTCAACTTCACAAGGGGTGAAGAAGAGGAAGGACATGAGCAAAGTCAAGTGATTTGTGTGACACAAGTGTGGCCATTATGCTTCATAATGTCCAGAATGGAAGAAACTAAGAAAGATAAGAGTAAGTCTCAACAAGTAGCAGCTATTGTAGAAGCTCAAGAGGATTTTACTTCGAGGTTCGAGAAAGAGTTATGGTTAGTCTCTTGTATATCTAGCACAATAGTGCTTGGTTTGTGGATAGTGGGGCTTCTTGTCACATGACGAGGAGACATGAGCTGTTCACCAAGTTGACAGGGATAGACCTAAATTTGCATGTGGAGCTTGGTACTCATGCCAAGTGTGTTGTGAAGGGAGTTGGAATAATCAGGTTTTAGCTGGAGTCATGAGGATCTCTAGAGGTGACAAACGTGTTGTATGTACCGAAGCTCAGGATGAACTTGAGCCTCAGTATCGACATTAGAGGACAGTGGATATGCACTCACTTTTGAGAGGGGACAAGTTCTCATTCGACCGATAGGATCTGGCGTAGCCTCGGCATGAGTTCTTGGTGTTAGAGAGGGCAAGGTGTACAGGTTACAGGGCAAGCCTATAGTTAGATTGATGTTGGTACCAAAAGTTCAAGATCAGAAGACCTTGAAGGGTGAGCAGAGTTCACAAACTTCCATTGTGGGGAGTAGACCTTCAAAGGGGAAGAGGGAGTTATCCCCTTCCAATTATGACAGGAGACTTAGCTAGTATGACATTACATTGATGGATGCTCAGGAGCATGAGACATCTCCTAAGAGCCCAATGAGGGAGAGCAGGCCTTTGACCGAAATAATCCAAGTCTTCTTTCCAAATCAACATCGACCTAGACCCTGAGTAGCCTTTCAAAAATTACAGTAACATTCGAAGAAAACCATTTCATTATCAGGTCAAGGAGGTCTCCACTTACCTTTAGATCGAAATAATCCAAGTCTTCTTTCTAATTCAACCTCGAACTAGAGCCTGAGTAGTAACTACAACCTCGTTTTGCTAAGGCTATCTCTTCCAAATCACCTTGTGCCCTCATTGACATAGACTAGCAATCCTATATAGGGACACCCCCTCAAGTTGGAGAAGAGACAACCGAAAGTGCATAGAGGTAGTTATCATGGTGACAGTGGGTAACACCTCTCAGGTTACCACACACTAGTAGCGATCTTTGGGGTTTTAACTACAGGTGCTACTTTGCACGATAACATACCCCAAACCACATGAAGCACCACCAAACATCATGTAAACACTTCTGAAGTAACCCCAAAAGATAACAATGCTTGTGGAGGTTGCATGTACAACCCACCTTTTTGTATTAAATTCATGTACATAATGATTTATTCATAGTCAAAGGAAGCTTTAATGTAAAAGTCCTTTTCCACATGTGGAAACAAATTCCCCCCCTCTAACTACTTGTAATAATAGATTGATGAGGGTGGCGAGGGAATTATGCATCAGAAAGGCGAGGGAATTATGCATCAGAAAGGACCACATCGTTAACCAATTTGGATTCTATTGATTTTTGGGAATTATTTTGTTTCCTATCTCTTTCATTGTCATTTTAGTCTCAACTCCCGAAAATCCAACAACTATCTATTTATTTAGCAATTTCCATATTACTTGGTTTATTCCTCGTGACATCTCATGTATCCTTTAAACACATGTAAAGAGACCAAAAAATCATTAATGGAAAAGAAGATTACAGTCTAGAAGCTAGTCATGTTGGAATAAAGACTGTTGTAACGTCAACGGAACAGAGAGATTTGGGAGGATAATGGGTATCTAGAGATCGATAGGGATGAGTAATCACCAATAGCAACTTCATCTCCATTATATTTGTGTTGATAGTTGGAGAGGATGTGTTGGTGTTTTGTCATATGCTTGGTGCCTCCAAAGTCGACAACCCATTCTTGTGAGGAAGTGGAGGACCAATACGCAGTGTGAGGGTCCATTAGGTTATGTTGCCTTTATGAATTGAGATAATGAATCATGATATCAGTGTTGCCCATAAAAACAAAAAATTTGGCTAAAAAGGAGAAGGGAAGGGCACACAGCCCTACAAGAGCACCATTATGCACAAACACTTCCCTTATACATGTTGAAAAACCAAAAAAAAGGCAAAAGACGAGGGCGCTTGAGGAGAAAAGGGTTGAAAACCCTAAGAACAAATTGTTGTCCTAAAAACAACACTAAAATACCCTCACTGTCAACCCTAAAATAGATTTAGAACAACCTTGGATTGAGTAGGAAGAGTTCACATTAGCTTTAATCGACTATAGTGAAGCATTCAAGGTATATTGCCTATATGATCCTTCCACCAATAAGGTAATTGAACAAAGGGGATGTTGTCTTTGATTAAGTTATTTCCCATGGTCCACCAAGATCCTATCCTACTCTTATTACAAAAGATTCATCTCCACTTGTGTCAATGGATATCTCTTTTTTACAACCTGTTGATGATCCTCCTCTTTCAATGATTCTTCCAACACCACTCCATAGTATCTCAATCGGCAACCCATGATGAGGCTTGTATCGATGACTTGTCTAGCACTACTTTCAATGAGTCTCTTCTACTCCATTTGCTCTATCTGATCTCTTACCAGGTGAGCAACCCCATAACAATGTTACTATAGAGCCCTCTGCTTCCACCCTTCCTCGTACTAGGTAACGATCAATGCCTAAGACAGCTAAATCTATTCTTCAAGATGTTATTCCACTCCTTCCTCATAAAGGGAAATTGGGACAACAACGGCATCCCCTTGTTTCACAAGCCCTTGTCTCCAATGTTGATGCAAATCCTACTACTTACACTCAAGCAAAAGACTCCCTCAGATGGAACGAAAAAACAAACTTGGGACTTAATCCCCTTACCCAAGGGTAAGAATCTGGTTGGTTGTAGGGTTTATATAACCAAGTATGATGTGGAGGAAAACACGAGAAGCATAAAGCTCATCTTGTTGCTAAAGACTACTCCCAAAAAGAACGGACTGACTATCTCAAGACATTTTCTCCAATTGCTCATATGGACTCAATTCAAATGATTCTATCTATAGTTGCTTCATTGAATTAGAAAGTTCATCATATGGATGTTGAGAGTGCCTTTCTCCATGGAGACCTCCAAGAAGAAATTTATATGTAGTGATCACCAAGGTTTGTACAAAATGGTCTCGATTCCCTTGGTTTGTAAGCTCAAGAAATCTCTATATACGGTGTTAAGTAGGCACCCCACACTTGGTATGAGAAGATACACAATTTCTTTATCAGTCGTGGCATCACTCACTATAAGGTTGAACATGATATCCATATTCGACATCAAGATGGAAAAATTTGTCATTGTGCTACATATGGATGATCTCCCTTTGATTGGTCATTCAACTTAAGGGCTCTTTTAAGATGACTAATTTAGGGTTGCTTCATTCTTTTTGGGGATTTCAGATTTCTCAAACCTCTGGTGGGATTTTCTTTTCTCAACATCAACACACATTCGATCTCTTGTAATACTTTTAAATGGAAGATTGAAAACCAATGAGTACTCCCATTGTTTATGAGATTAAATTTTGGGCTTAGTGCCCTTCACCTATATTTGATGCAACACTTTATCGATCTTTGGTCGATAATGTGTTTTATCTTACACATTCTCAACCAAATATCTCCTTTGCAGTTACTTTGTGTTCCCATTGTTACCCCTCTGTCAACAAGGGGCGAATGTTGATCAGTTGTTTCCTATATGAGATATGTGGTTGCACTATAGATCATTGGTTAGAGATTTTTCCAAAGATAGTAACTCGTATATTTAAATTGTTACTTGCCTTTAGTCTAACCTTGGTGTTACTCTTCTTGCTTAATAAGTGTGTTATTACGATGTTGATATGTACCTTGGTGAACTAGGTCATGTGATTTCATTCATTCCATAACATTTTACCTAGCCATTTTCATTCCGCTAAGCCAATTCACCCATCCCCTTCACTTTCCCCTTTGTGGATGATTTGTTATTAGTAACTACTTATGGTCTCACTACTATTCCAATGTATGCATGCCTCAAATCAAAGTCAAAAGTGTCTTATACTCTCGAAAAGGAAGTTGTTGAAAAGTAAAGGAAAATATCATGGCAAATAGTCTCCATCACAAAATCCAGGTTCACTTGTTCTAGGTTGTCTAAGACAAATTTAAAGCAAAAAGGGATTAAGCCAATGAAAGGGCTAAGCAAAAGTGCAAATGAAAAAAGCATCAATTAAAGAAATAAAGAAAAATAAAAAGGGATCGCAATATGAAGGCATGCGGATGGATGACCCATGACAACACTTCCTAAGCACACATTTGGAAGAAATATCCAAAAAATCCTAACTCTTGAAAGTTAAGGATAGACCTGACACTCCTATGTTGCTATAATAGTTATTTCACAAAGACCCCCTTTCTTCCCTATATATGGAATTCACTCCATATACCCTCACTTTACTTAGGTAAATTAAGATTTGCATGTTAATTTAGAAATCTCACATGTAAAAGGGTTCTAAGGGTTAACACCAATGTTAGACTAGATAGGTAGAATTATTAATCAGTGAGTTATTAGAAAAAGTGTATTTGTAATGTATATCTTGTGCAGTATCATCATGTTAGACTAACATTGCCTAAGTTTTGATGTTGTGTTAATTATTATTACACTAAGGGGTTTATTTACACACATATTTTGATATTTGATGGTTATTGATGGCTATTAGGCATGAGATGATGAAGCGCTACACTTGGAGACCCTTGTTGTTTCACACATGTGGCTAAGAGATCTTTCTAGTTGACCGTTGGACCTTTTATGAGTTTGTTCCACCACGTTTTGAGTGTTAATTTATCCAGAGGTCACTACTCACTCTGGATGCCCTGAGATCCCAATTATTTGAGTCTCTATAAGTCAGAAATACAATAAATACTTAAGACAAAAATACTACCAGATCTCTTAACACTTCAACAATTAAATAAGCAACAATCACACATGAACTCACGATATACCCTGGAAACCCCAAATAGGGAAACCCAGCTTTCTGTGGGGCTTTCTTCTTTCTCGAGCCCAAAGCAAAGTAAGAAAAGATTTAGTACATACAACTCTTCAGAAACAATTGACCGAACCTGACGGGTTATGATACCCGAGATCTGCAGCAGCTGCAACTGTTGCTCTTGGGAAATGTGCCCCCCTGCTATCAGTTCAGATCTGAAACTTCTGAAGATCTACCACATCCTGTCTCAAGATGTACTATCTCCCCTTATACTCCATTGACCTGATCTACTCTATCTGGAATGAAAGCCTGCTCTGCTCAAGGTAGAATGCGCCCCTGCAGCTCTGCATGCAGAAGTGTGCCCTCCCTCCATCTGTCGGAAACACGTCCTAACTCAAATCTCAGCCGATCTGAGCTCAGATTGTCACAGATCTTCTTCAAATAATGAAGAAGACCTACTATGTTGATCGCAACTGTTCAGGCCTCAATCAGGGTGCAAAACGTCCTCCTCTCCTCAAGAAGTGCGCCCCCCCTCTGCTGCAAGACGCCCTCTCTCTGAACTCTATAGAAAACTCACTGATAAGCTCTCTCAACCCACAGTCTCTGGCGGATAAGTGCCTCTAATCAAGTGAGGTCTGATCCAACTCAGATCCCCTCACTCTCCCTACTACAGAAGCTCCTCTCTCTCTTTGAAAGTCACCCTCTACATGCACAATGCACCCTCCTCACTCCAACTAATCTCTCTCTGAGAAGTCTGCTGAGTAGCATCTGTCGGTGACCTCCTGCCTCCTTATAACATCTCACTTATCAATTAGGTTTACCAAAAACCTAATATGAGTGCATGCAAAATCTCACTTTTGCATGCATTTTTAATTAAAAAGTCTGCATGCATGAGGCAGATCACCCTGAAAGGTCCGCATGCATCCGCCAATGGATTCATGCCAAGTAGTAGAGTGCATCTCACCCTCTACCTCCTCCTGATGCCCATCCAGTAAGTGTACCTCCATGCTAGGCATCTGAACATGGAGGACATCCCGAGATACCACTATCTCTAACATTGAGCACTTGCATGGATTGTTGAGCTTATTGATGAGGTCGTTAGGGCTTTTGACCACTTTTGGGACCTTTCCCAGCCTCCTAGACCAAAGCGCACTACTTATTTATGAGGCCATTAGCTTGGTTGACCATTTTCTAAGGCATTTGGACCACACATGTAGTGGTTTTGAAGGTCTCCCATGGTTTTGGATACCATTTGATGGTGTATTTGCTCGTGGTTTTGAGGAGTGCCTTGGTTTTGAGGTTGAGTTGATGGTTTTAAAGGATGGTTTTGCCAGAGCACCCCTCTTTTTGAAGGAGTTTGTTGCTTATAGGTTGAAGCGTCCTCTCTTCTTGGGCCTACATTGTATTGTTTACTTATTTTTTACCATGTATAGCTGGTGCACTTGCCTATTTTGAGAAATATTGTTAAGGTTTGAGCTTTGTAGCTCTAACCACCACATTATTTTATCATTTTTTACCATATCTTGATAATTCCCTATGTCAAATCTAGGGTTTTAGTAATTTTATTATTATTTTATTGTAGAGGAATATGAGTTTGTCTACCATATAAGAGAGTTCACTTCTTATTGTCTTTTCTTGTTGATCTTGAAGAATAAGATTATGATCTCATTTCATCCTTTGGCTCTTGTCTCTTGGAGATGTCTTCATATGAGTTGTAATTTTGCTAATTTTTTACCATTGTTATGTTTATTTGCTAGCCCTTAGAAGAGTAAAGTTACTCCATGGTTTATCATATTTTGATTTATGTTGCATGTTTGAGGTATTTCGCATCTTAGGAGGGAAACCTAACAAGTAGCATGAGTTAAAGTGTGAGCTAAGCAAATAGATTGAAAGTGTAAGTAAAGCTAGCTTCCCTTGGTAGGATTAACAAGTTGAATCAATTGCTTGTATAGGAATTTTGTCATGCTATTTTGCAAAAGTTCTTATCAAGCACATACAAACAAGGTTCAAGGAGGAGTAGTCTAGTGCTCCATTTTCCCAAGGATCCACAAGGCACTAGTCACCTTTCCCAAAAGTCTACAACCAAAACCTTCTAAAAATTCCTCTTCACTTCTTTTGCACTAGAATAGTAAATAAAAAATAAATTCAAGGAATATTCCCAAAAGAAGATAAAAATAAATAAATAAAAGTCCAAAAATATTTATATTTTTTCCTAGATATAGTTTTAGTATTAGAAAAAATTTCTTTGAATTTTTTGTAGCTTAGTTTTAATTTTTTAGTTAATTTTCACAATTTCTTGCAGCTTAGTTTTTGTTTTCTATGAATTTTGGACAACGTAACAGCCCTAAAGATCTTAAAATGAGGGTTCTTTATGTTAAAACACAAAAGAACAATTAATGGGCACTTGAATCTAATCCTTGTGATGTTTTAGCTTATTAAAAGTCATTTAAACAATAAATTTAATTTTGGAATTTAATTTTCTGCAAAATACTAATTCTGGAAATTTCAATTTAAGATGATCTAGCAGACTGGCACAAAGAAATTTAGATTTTATGCTTCACAAATTTTTTGGAAGTTTTTCAGAGTTAAATATAAGTTTCTTTTGTCTTTTCTTTGTTATTTCATGCTTCAAAATCCGTTAGGACAACAATTTGTACCTAATATTTTCATGTCTTAACAATAAATTCACAAAAAATTGTTGGTTCACTAAATTTCTGAAATCTGGAAGTTTTTGGTTATTATGTCCTATTGATATCTTTTTCAGCAGCAAATGGTTAATCATGGTGTTAATTGCATGACAGATTTAATTAATATATTTCACTCAATTTCTTTAGGCAATTACACACTTAAATTTCTGAATATCTATGATTCTCTTAATGCAAGTTCATTCTCCTTGATTATTGGCATTCTGGAAATTATTCAGTTTGTGCAAGTGGTTTGTTATTTATTTCAATTGGCACACATTTATTTGCTTTCATATTGCTCATGGATCATGTATGTAATGGCAAGACACTTAACTAGTCAAGTTTATGAGATTAATTTCACTCAGATTGAGCTATCTTTGTTGAAGTGATTTTAATCACTACAACAAAATTGGATATTAAATAAGTTGGGTGACACCCTTTCGCAGAGATATCACTCTCTTGAAGAGGGTCTCATTCAAAGCCAAATTCATGAACTAATAACAAAATTGCTGTTAATTTTTGATAGAGTTAGGTTTTAATGCAGAAAATAAACAATCAATGTACTTTAATGCAAAATCACTTTTAATAAACTAATATAGAAACGAAATAGTACAGCAGTAAATAGAACTGAAACATAATTTTCATCTCTTTCAACTTTTCATCTTTAACACTACCAATTTGGTCGCCGTGTTAAGGTAATCTTCAGTAAAATGTAATTAGTAATATAAGATTAACAGTGCAAGTACAATTAATGACAAGTTAGGGTACTTACCTTGGGTGTGGAACCCTTCCTGTCTTATACTCAGAAATATTAATTTCAGACAAAGTTGTGCCTCTCAAAGGGCAGCCAACACTAGGAACCAGCTAACCCTACTAAAGGGTAAGTACTGTTGGATTTTGTGCAACTTCAGAAGATATTATTTATTGTATGTTATCGTACTTGATTGTACCTCCTAAGGGATATGAACTTGATGTAATTAATTATGTAAACCCTTGAAAGAATCAATGAAAACCTTGGGATGAAAAGCAAGCAAAAGAAAAATTAAATTTAAATTATTTATTGCTCCCCAAGTGAAGTCGGCCCAATCAAATAGAGAAGTCGGCTCAGTTAGGGTAAAAGCCAGTTTTGGCACTTGTATAAATAAGAGGTAAAGTCACCTCATTATTCACTCACTCACTTAACACAAGTTCGCATCACCCAAAGAGAGAAGTTCGCACTGCAGCAGGAGAAGACTATTTTTGGGTTTTCTATCTTTGGAAAGCATTTCCATCTTTTCTCTTTTATGATTGTACTATGATCTCGGAATTATCATCTCTATACGAAGGTAGCTGGGTTTTCTCCCGTTTGGGTTTCCCGGGATAAACTCTTGTGTTATAGTTTTGTGCTTTTTCTTTCTTCTAGTGATCTTGTTTATGCATTTGAATTATTATGCTATGAATGTATGACAAAACTAACATGGTATCAGAGCGGTACTAGAAGAAGCCATTGCCGGAACATTGTCGAAACCCTACCGGAACTAGGGTTTCATCTTTTGAAGTCTTCACTCAAGTTTTCCAGGAAAAAGAGCATTGGGAATTTCGCTTTAAGGAAGGCACATCTTTTGGTGAAGACAGAATTCAATTCCGAGAATTTTCAATTTTTGACCTAATTTTGCAGCTACAGCAGAAATTAGGGTTTCAGGTTTTACCTACTTTTCTCCACAAATTTGGATCAACCCTACCTCATCTCAACTCGCCTTGCTAGGGCGCATCTACCTGTGGAATCAGTTTTCCAAAATTCCAACTTTAATTTTTCACCTAACTCCTGCTAGGGTTTCTGAACCAGATCTGCAGTCAAGATGATTGGAATGAACGTTGAAGATCGCCTGGAAGGAGCTTCCAACTTTATCTCTTGGAATTCTAGGGTTCTTCTAATACTAGAAGAAAATGATCTCTTACCATTTGTAAATGAGAAGGTCCAAGAACCAGAAGCCGAAGCAGACAAATCCCACTGGAGGAAGAATGATGCCAGAGCAAGAAGGATTTTGGTGGACTCAGTTAGAGATCACTTAGTTCCACGGATCTCTGGGAAGAAGACTACTAGTATCAATGTATCCATTACATTGAGGAACCAGCTATCAAATATGAAGATGTCCAAGTCAGAATCCATTGCCTCATACTTCATGAGGTTCACATAACTAAGGGACAAGCTTAGTACCAGTGGAGATCCCATTGATGATAAGGAGCTTGTTATCAACACTCTGAATGGTCTTCCACCATCTTGGGAGTCTTTCATCCAAAGCATAAGTGGTAGATCCAAACTACCCAAGTTTGATAAACTATGGGCAGATTGCACTCAAGTAGAGACAAGAATTGTTGCACGACAAAGACTGTTGAGATATTGTAGCTTCTAAGAATATTATATTTGTACTTTATTATTTCGGAGATGTTTCATTCCTCCGTGGAGACCCTATTGTATATCCGGAGATGTTTTATTCCTTCGTGGTGAATGTGGTAACTTGGGTTATTAGACTTCCCTACTAGGGTCGGCCCTGTATGAGTCATGTGGGTTAAAGGGTTATTAGACCACCCTAGTGGGGTCGGCCCAGTCAACATTATGTTAAGTGGTTAAGTTGGGGCCAACCTAGTTAGTGTAAAAGTCAAGTCGGAGTTGTGTATAAATAGAGGAGGTGTGCTCCTCATTTAACACACATTCACTCACTTGTGATTGGCGCATAGGAGAGAGAGAGATCTACTATGGAGGAGAAGGAGCTCATGTTTGGGGATTACATCTTTGTATTTGCTAGTCATCTATATTGAGGAAGCTTTGTTGGGTTTTCTAACCCATGAGGGTTTCCCAGGAAAAATCTGTCTCCTGTTTATGTTGTGCTTGTTGTTCTTTCAGTGATCCTGTATATGATATTGTTGTGAAATGGAATGTAATACTGATATTTTCTGTCTTAGCATAATGAATCTTAACATGGTATCAGAGCTAACCTGAAGGAAGGCAATGTATGGCACTTACGACACTTGTCTCACTTGCGACAATTTGAAAATTAGGGTTTTGAATAACAAAACCTAGTCATCGTGGCATTTTCGCTATAAATCCATTTTTGCGAAGGTTCAGGTTCTAAAACTTTTACAGGTCGTAGATAACATCCCCCTATACCTTGTGTCCAAAGGACAGCCTCGGATTCGTTGTACTTTTTGATTTATGATCCATACAAGTTAGGGTTTCTACCTCTTCCAGATCTCAGTCATAAACAGGTGACCTAGGCAAAGAGGTTATATCTCGAGCTAGGAAGCTCCAAATGAAATTTCGTAAAAAGTGAAAGGTAGGGCACAGACTGTAGTTTCACAGGTCCACTTTTCAGAGACCGAAGTTGAACCAGTGACACGTGGCATTCCGTACAATTTCGCTATGTTGTTTCATCCCATAAATAGGTCATGTTGCGACACTTGGCATAACTCTCTCTCAGAGAATCCATTTGGGGTCAGACCTGTAGGGTTGGAAAGATGACAGGTTAGGTTACCACAGTCCAAAGTTTCAAACCCTATAGATCCGCAATTTCAGAGTTGCACCACAAACAATTCGGCCCATCTTAAATGGCTAAATGGAGGAAATCTAAGATGAGGAGGAAGAAGCCCTTACTTAAGGTTTTCAGTTCTTAGGTCTGGAAGGACCTGATACAATGTTGGAGACACTTGATACAACATTGGAAGCTTTGATAATGGATTTGGAATCCATTCATCATAGATATTGATCCTCCATCAAAATGTTGTGGGAGGAAGGAGATTGAAGATTAGGGTTTCCAAGTAAGAAGAAAACCCTAGCAAAGTTGGGAGAGTCATAGGGCAGCGATGAAGAAAGTTTAATTGGCACTGATATCCTATCATCCTATAACCATTAACATACATAAGATGTTTACAAGTGATCTACCTTGGATGGTTAGGGTTTTACCCTTATAGAGAAGACTACTCGACATGTATGACTTGAGAAGACTCAGGTATGTTTTGAAATCTGATTCTTGATTAAGTTCATAAGATGTTTGTCTTCATGCTATTGAGGTTAGTACAATTATGATTGTTTGAAAATGAATGCATGTGAAGTAATAGAAGACATCCATTGATTAGGTTTATGACACTTGTGATTGTACTAATGCACTTGTGGTGTTGTATGAGGATAATGTTGCCTGCTAACATGAAAGGTACATCAAGAAAGACAAATCGAGTTCTATGACCATGATGACATGGGTACAAAGACTCATCCATAGTCTTTGACCACATAGAATCTCCACTTACGAGGTATGTTTGACTTTGTTCTACTATGCTTAACCTATGAGATATGCAGGTTCTAGCACAAGGTCTCTAAATCATTGAAGAGAACAAAGAAGATATTGTTTGGGTATGTCAAGACATAACCAAGCATGATAATCCAAGTATGTTTTCCTATATCAAGTTAGAATCCTACTTTGTGTTAGGATCTTAGGTAAGCATACCTATGTATGAAATAATCATAACCATGCATACTTAAGATTATTTAGAATCATAATGTTTTGATAGTATTGAGACTATACTAATGAATGTATGATTATGTATGAAATCATGAGGATGACACCAATGCACACTTAAGCATGCATAGTGGTACAGAATGAATAGAAGTTCAAAGACATAGAGATCAAGCGGGAGGCAACCACACAAACATAAAAGATAAGTATTTGAGTTGTTATTTGAATCTTTGAAATAGTTGTATGCATATTTGTATTCCTAGAACATATCATGCATAATGTAAGCATTCATATAGCATTGAACAGTATACTACTAATATGCATATGATGGGTAAGTTGGACAAACATTCCATTGTTGCTTGTCTAAAATGAAACCTCTTTAATGACATACTGAGAGTTGTGCACGCTCTTAATAGTATGTTTTGGTAGAGATGGAAGGCATCTAGACAGCCACTATATGTATACAGGATATGGAAAAGTGTTGGGCCAAAGTACTGGTCAAGAAAATTGCATAACTATGTGAATCATATCTGTATGCATAATAGGTTATCATGTCAACATGATTTGATGATTATGAAGTATTACTAATCATGTAATTAACTTTGATTTGTAGGAAAGATCATGAAGAATGATGAACACCGAACAAGTGATGGATGATCAACAAGAAGACTACAAATCAAGCATACTATAGAAGGCTCGTGGCTAGAAGATTCTCTTAGAAAGAGGAAGAGGATCATGACGAGATGCTTGCTCCAAGTGGCTAGATAATACCGTTCTCTTAATGGTGTAATTGAAGAAGAAGTGCGAATCGAGAAAACTCCCAAGATTCAATTGAAGAAAGCTCTGTACGGGTACCCAGGATCGATAGTCATTTGATGAGCTTAATGATCACCATGCGTGATGCGGATTTCAACCTTTGCTACAAGTTTGAATATGGTGTATGTATACAGATGACATTCTTCTCTTAGATGGATACAAGAAGGAACTCACCACAGAGTTCGAATGATCTTGAGGCTCATATCAGTAGACACATCTGACGAGAGATGGCACGAATAGATATGCAGAAGATCACTCAATGCAGAGTGTGAATGATGTTCAATCACATAGGAAGAATTGATAGCTTATTGACAAGCTTGGGCTTTACCAAAAGTAAAGTTGATCCTAACCTTTACCTTAAGGTTATGGATGATGAACCTGTCATACTATTACTGTATGTGGATGATCTATTTCTGACAGGAAATGAGAAACAGATCATGGAAAGCAAGAAGAAGCTAGCTACAGAATTTGAGATGAAAGATCTTGGATTAATGCATTACTTCCTAGGTCTGGAAGTATGGAAAGGCCCAAAAGGAATCTTTCTCAACCAAGGAAAGTATGCTGTGGAAATCTTGAAAAGATTTGATATGTTGGAGTGCAAAGCCATGGCCACTCCCATGGATTCCAACTTGAAGCTGTTAGCTAATGACTCATCAAAGTTAGTGGATGTGACTCTGTACAGACAGATTATTGGGTCATTGATGTATCTGACGAATACTAAGACAGATATATGCTTTGCTGTGAACCTAGACATGTTCACCTGATAGCTACAAAGCATGTGCCGAGGTACCTAAAGGGTATGATAGACTTTGGTCTATGTTATCTTGGAGATCATGACTTCAGATTGTATGGCTACATAGATGCTGATTGGGCAGGAAGTGTATTAGATAGGAAGAGCACATCGGGCGAATGTTATTGTCTAGGATCTGCCATGATCTCGTGGTTTAGCAGGAAGCAGTCTAGTGTGGCTCTCAGCACAGCTGAAGCAGAATATATAGTTGCTTACTCTGCTAGTTGTGAAGCGATATGGCTTCGGAAGTTGTTATCAGACCTAGATATGGACCCCACTGTGATCCTGTGTGAGAAGCAGAGTTGTATCAAGATGACAGAGAATCCAGTGTTCCATGATAAGTCAAAGCACATAGAGATCCGATATTTTATATACGGGATATGGTGCAGAACGGAGCTATCAAGCTCGAGTATGTGAGCACTGACGAACAAGTTGCTGATATACTGATCAAACCTCTGTCTCGAGTAAAGTTTGAGTATTTCCGAAAAAGCTTGGTGTAGTTCAGAAGGACCCTCCTCGAAAGGGGGAGTGATATGGTCGTTGATGATGAGATTGCCTGCATCGACGATGAGGATACTGTATCGATGATGAGGATACTTGTATCAATGATGTCGATACTGTATCGATGATGAGGATACTTGTATCGATGATGTGGATACTTGTATCGATGATATCTATGATGAGGATACCTGTTCTGACGATGAGGTCAATGATGAGGATACCAGTACCGACGATGAGGTCGATGAATGGTCCCTAGTGGACGAGAGGGATTGTATCATCCCCGGACTTCGGTCCTTGAATTGATCCGTAGACTCTTGTCTTCGAGAAAGATGTTGGTGAATGATGTAATGTGCGCTCTTGGACTGCTCAACATAGCAGTAGGTGATCATTCACAAAACCTGTAATGATGTAATGTTCGCTCCTGGATTAGCAGGTGATCATTCACAAGTTGTAAATCCTAGAAATGATCTAGGTCACACCCCAATTGAAATAGTACTGGCTCTGTGGTTGTAAATCCTAGATCTGATCTAGGTCACACCCCAGTTGAAATAGTACTAGCTCTGTGGTTGACTGGAATGATGTAATGTGCACTCCTGGACTGCTCAGTGTAGCAGCAGCTGATCATTCGCAGGTCCTGTAATGATGTAATGTTCGCTCCTGGACTGCTCAGTGCAGCAGCAGGTGATCATTCACAGGTGGTAAAATCCTAGATTTAATCTAGGTCACATCCAGTATGTAAAAGGACTGGCACTGTGGTCGGGATTGCATCGTCCCTAGACATGTTGAGGTGTCTTAAAGTGATAAGGATTGATCATCCTGTAAGTAGATCGGGATTGCATCGTCCCTACACATGAGAGGTGTCATAAAGTGATAAGGATTGATCATCCTGTAAGTAGATCGGGATTGCATCGTCCCTAGACATGAGAGGTGTCTTAAAGTGAGAAGGATTGATCATCCCGTAAGCAGATCGGGAATGCATCGTCCCTAAACGTTTGGTTCAAAACAAGGCTGTTGGGAGCGAGGAGCGAAGCGGGAAGCGGGAGCGGGAGCGGGAGCGGGAGCGAAAAGCGAAATTTTCAAAAGCTTCCATTTCGGGAGCGTTTTTTATATAATATATATTTTAATATATTTTGATGCATATAAATTAAAAAAAACATGTATTATGCCAAGTTAGCTATAGAAAACATCAAAACATAGAATCTAGATATTCATATAACCATTTAGTACACATTGATATAACATTAATGATTAATCATCTCGTCTTCTAGATTCTAGGAGCTATAACTTATAAGTTATAACATTTTCATTAAATGAGCATCATCAAATCATCAACAACATCAACCTTCAAATTTCAACATATAATATTTGCCATCAAACTAGGCCATAATGTTTACAAAATAGGCCAACCGCCAAAATAAACATGAAAATGAAATACAAACTACAAAGTACAAGGTACAAACTACTATGAATCTACTAAGCTTTCCGCTTGCCACGAGTAACTTCCAATTTCTTTTATCGTGTTCTAGGTGGAATAGGTGCTGGTGGAAGTGATCGTGGAACATGAGTAGAAGATGAATGGCCCCCACGGGCTGAAACTGGACGTTGTGAAGCTAAAGGCAAAACTCCTGCATCCGGAAAGCTGCTTCTGATTGGGGGTGGCATCTCTGTATGGGTAGTCTGAATTCGATCATCATGATCACCCAATAGTTCAGCCTCCAAGCGCTCTAATGCTATGGCTCCATCCTCCACATTAGCCTCCTCTGGATTGTTGTCCCAAGTCAAAAATGTTCTATCATTCTTGGCCGCCTCACAATAATGGGACAACAACCTCAAGTTGTAGTGCACATAAACCAAGCTTTCTGCGCGATCTACATTCAAACTGTTTCTCTTTACACTGTGGATGAAGTTGTAGGTGCTCCAACACCTCTCTGCAGAAGAGCTATTAACAACCTGTGATAGCACCCTCAGCACCAATTTATGCAAATATGTGGCTCCAGAGCCATGCATGTTCCACCAATGGATAGGATCCAATCTGTCTCAATCTTTGGTTGCAAATAGCGAACCAAAGCGTCCATGCTCACTTATGTATATGCTCAATTCACTCCGTACTTGAGCACACTCTTCCTCATCAGGGACCAACTTTTCTAATGCAAGCATATACCCAGCAGCAACCTCTGGATCTGTGTGGGGTTTTTTCCTGACTCCACCCCCAAGTGCAGGTTGGGCCAACCAAATTGGAGAATAGTATTTTGGGGTGAGGACATATGCAAGGGCATGGAGTGGAACATTTAGATTATCCCACCTTTTGACCACAAGTTTATGAATATGGTCATACAAGACTGCATCTCTTTGCTCAACAATGTCTTTGATTTGACCAAGCATGCTATCCATCTGCTCATATATCTCCCCAATCACCGGCTAATCTGTATCTGCAAAACGAATCATGTTATAAACTGGCTTGGTGAACTGCAGAACATACTTAACCTGTGACCAAAAATGACCTTCAAGAACGGTGTCCTCCACCTCCTGAAAGTCACTTCTATCCGATGCACTTGCAACTCTGTCTTTCAATTCCTGCCATGGATCACTTGATACCATACTAGCCAATGCCTCTCTTACCTTCAAAAGCCTCCTGAAGGTGAGGTAGTAGCTAGCAAATCTAGTCTTTGCAATCTTCAATAGCTCCAACTTAGAGTGATTGCGAAAAATGTGGTGGGCCATGCTATGATTGGTAATAAATTTGATCATTTTCTTACCTCTCTTGTACAAGGCACCAATCCATCGGTAATTATTGTCCTTCATCTTAACAATATCACGCATCAAAAGGTTCAATGTGTGAACCAAACACCCTGACCAAAATATGTTGGGATACTTATCCATAATGATTGCTCCTGCTGCCTTACAATTAGCAGCATTATCAGTGATGACTTGAATGACATTGTATGGCCCAATCTCCTGAATGGTTTTAAGTAAAGGTTGTGCAATATTAATAGCGGTCGTGTAGCGATCTGAGTAGTCATGGGCTGAAAGGAAGACCGCACCGCTAGCAGAAACGCCAAGAATATTTATCAACGGCTTGCCTTTAACATTTGTCCACCCATCAGATACAATGGATACCCCATAGTTGGACCAATCATTTGTGAACTTTCCAAGAACACTATTGATTTTGGCTCTTTCCTTGTCAAGTCCCATGGTTCTAGCTTTGTCATACCCAGGGCTTCTGTATCCTTGAGGGCCACCATTGATGGCTTGTACCATTTCATGCCAATAGGGTGAGCGAAGAACATTGAATGGCACACCACATGCATAAAGAAACCTATAAACTTTTGAATCCACATCATCTCTACAACCTTGGTCAAGGAAATCGGATATTGTTCTTCGTATAGGCGAGACTCCATGGGGAGATGAGGCTCCCGATCGAGCCGATGATGACCCAGCAGCAGCTCCACTACCAAACATTCTCTGTGGGGATTCAGAATCAACCCTCGATCTCTTGGACTTGTTTTGAGCGGCCTCTTCTTCCATCTTGTATTTGCTTCTCTCTTTAGCTCCCACTTTGTCACAAGTTTTGACTCCATGAGACTTACCTACATCGCATGGCATAACCCCACACAAATGCTTTCTCACCCGGGTATATGAACCTGTGTATGTTTTCCCACAATGGGGGCATCCAAACTTTGTGGTTCCACCCCCTCTCCCTCCCCCTTGCCTTGTCACATACTTCCACAAAGGTGTTGTGTCTTTTTGTTTTTGCCCCACATCACCCTCATCCTCATCATCATCACCCTCTTCCCCTTCCTCCTCTTCTCCTTGGTATGCATCACTCTCTACCTCTTCCCCCTCATCACTACCACCACCACATCTACTTCCCAACACCATCATAATGAGAAGAAGTGGAATGAAAAACCAAAACCACATACCCATCATGTTTCGTGATTCAAGATGAGAGTCACTTGTTCCCTGCAATAGAATGATGGAGAAGAAGATATTGGAAAGAGTAGGAGAAGAGAACATTGCAAGTTTTCCATTTTTTAACATAGTGAAAAAAAAATTGCAAAAACAAACAAAGAAGAATTTATAGAGCCTACCTTTTAGCTCTTCAATTGTGGTTGAATGTCTCTATGAAAGCTTCAATCTCCCTTGCAAGCTCTCTCCCCTTCAATCTCCCCTTCAATCTCCCACTCAATGCTCAAAGCTCTCAAAGCTCAAAGCTCTCAAACTCTTCCCAATCAAACAAATGAGCAATGGAATGAGTCCAAATGGACTCATTCACCTTTTAATGGCCCAAAGTGACCTATCCCAACAAACAAAACCCTAAAAAAAATTCCAAAAATCAAAAAAAAAATCAAAAATCGGCCCGTCCGCGGAATCGGTCTGGGAATCGATTTAGGAATCGATTTTTTACTTCGGGTTCGATTAGGAATCGATTCGGGATCAACCCGGGATCGACCTGGGAGCGACGATTCCCCAACGAATTACAAGATGGCAGGGAGCGTTTTTTTTGTCTTCAATTCGCGAACTGAAAAATCGATTCCTGACGGAATCGATCTCGAATCGCGCTTCCAAAATCGATCCCTCATCGATTCCGTCCGGAGCGCGATTCGGGATCGATTCGAGGGGGGGGGGGGTCGATTCCCAGCTGCTTTGTGCAAAACACACCTTAATCTCAAACAAGTTTAAGATCCTAAGATCCTTTCCCTTGGACTTATTGAATGCAATCTTCATATTAATAACATTGTGGTTCACTACTGGTTTAAATTTCCATAAGTTGATTTCATTGAAATGTCCATGGATGATTCTTTCTTTAGATACTTGAGGAATATTTGTTTCTGAAATATGTTTTATCTTTTGATTCATTTGCACATAATTATTGATCAAGCACTCATATGGGATTCTTAATTTGATGCAAAACACACCTTAATCTCAAACAAGTTTAAGATCCTAAGATCCTTTCCTTTGGCTCTCCCAAACCTTGATCCAATACCTTTAGGGAAGCCTCCCTTAGCCTTGAGAGCAGGACTAAGACTTGGAAAGATTCATGTTGAGGTGACAGTGGCATTTATCTTTCAAAGTTGCACTTGTAGCATTAGTGGATTAGGACTTTTCCACTTAGGTGTGAAAACAAGTTGTAACACCCACTACATGCAAGAGCCTCATGAGAGTCATTGGTGGGCTGCTAAGCGCATCTTGCACTATCTTAAGGGCACCACTCACATGGGCATTCTCTACTCAGTTGGCGCAGGCATTCGTCTCCTTGGTTCTTCTGACATCGACTGGGCGAGTGATCTTGATGAGCAGTACTCTTATTCAAGATACTTGTTCTCTCTTCGTTTTGGACCAGTTTGTCGGTGTTCCAATAAGCAACAGGGTGTGAGTCTCTCCTCCACTAAAGTCGAATCTGCTAGCACAACTCATGCTAAGAAGCATCTTGCCTGGAAACAAATAGTACTTCATCAACTAGGTCTTGCTCAACAACCTCCTTCCACCTTATTTTGTGACGATCAAAGTGCCACTGAGCTTATTCGCAATCCACTGAATCATCAAAAATCTAAACATATTGAGATTTGGATGCATTATAGTCAGCATCTCCATGCTCAAGGACAACTTGTGCTAGTCTTTGTTCCTTTCGCAAATCAACTCACAGATATCTTCACCAAATTTCTTCTAAAGCCCAACTTCAGCAATCTACTAACACATCCATATAAGTGAACTGCCATTGAGGGGGGAACATGATGTATTGTAATTTCTTCTCTTCACGGCTCCCTATTCAGATTAGGGGGGGTGTTGAGATTATGCCGTTAATCATAATTTGTTGATCCATTGTATTAATGTACTCATAGCTTTATGGAGCCAACACATGGGTATGTAACCCATTTATTGTATCTTTCTATATTTGACTAGGTTGGCCTAGTCACCCTCTTGAGGCTAGCGCTATACCCCTAAAGGATGTCTAAATAAAAGGTTACACTTTTCATTTGTATCCTCAGAAACCGGATTCGTTCCAAACCCCAGTCGTGTCCCGAATCGGTCGAATCGGACACGATTCGATTGGAATTTGTGTCCGATTCGACCTTAGTTCGAATCCGAAATCGGGACACGTCCTGAAAACGAATCGGACACGCATTTACAACGTGTCCCGATTGATAGTTATTTTAGCCTTCACCAACGTGTCCGAGTCTGCTGCAAATTATTAACACGGTGTTCTCCCGGCTATCAAACAAAGGGCAGTCTGCATTTTCTTCAGTAGCTGGAGACATTTTCTTTGACAGCTGATCACGACTGGCAGCCGAAATAGCAGATAAAGTTCCCTGTTGCGGGTTGAGAAAATGATACGTGGGGTTAAACCCACAGCTGCTCAAGTACAGTTCCACGGCCGCTCGGAGTTGTAAACCATCTCGGGGATTGACATTTTCTTAACCCACGTATCAGGTTGTTTACTGCCAGCCGATTACAGGAAACAGCTTGGAGCAGCTAGTAACCCACCTATCACTTTGTCTTGGGTTATCGAGCAACTAGGAGTTTGTTGTAATGGGATAAGGATCCCCCAAGTCGCAGAGTCATTTTAGTTATGTTTTAGTTCTAGTAGTCATTTGATTGAGAGAAAAGTGGATTCACCCACTTTTTTCATTTTTTATTATTTTATTCCCTTTTTATTTTTTATGAGAGCCATTTTGGCCTTTAAAAGAGCATAGCCTCTTTCTTTGTAGACATGGAAAAACTTTGGGACACGTTGATCACAGATAGTTATTTTAGCCTTCATCCTCCACAGCAGCAGATGCAGATCCTCAGATGGGCAGAGAGGAGGAGGAGGGGGAGGAGGATGAGGATCAAGGCAGTGGCAGTGGCAGTGATGAGTATGTTGATTCAGGCATGGAGGAGGACTACTGACATATGGGATTCTCCCATCTTGATCCACCCCTTTTTGTATTTACTATTAGTCTATTTGGCATTTGCCAGTGGCCCAGTGCCCAGTGGCATTTCGACATATATGTATCAGTATAGTATATACATTTTGATTTTGATGACTTAATGAGAAATATGGTTCCGACATGCATCTGTGTCTCATTGTGATTTGTGAATGACAAATGTGTTGTGAATCGTGATTTGTGAATGACAAATGTGTAATCATTAATGTGTTTTTATTCTAATTTCTATTGAATATTTGTAAATGTTCTAGTTTCTAAATATTTTTGGATCTATATGTCTATATTTTTAAATTTTAATATATTTTAAAAATATATATATATGTATATAAAACGTATCCTACGTGTCCTGATTTCGGGGGTCACCGTGTTCGTGTCGAACTCTCGTATTTTCGTGTCCTAATTGTCCCGTGTCCCCATGTCAGGTGACTTAGTTTGTATCAGATCATCAAGTGAATAATTCTTCATTCTTTTCCTCACGGCACTCTTAAAAAAATTGCTCTGCTCATGGAAGTTGATCTTGGTTATGGTTGATCTCTTTTGGGCACACTATGGCATGGGTAATCTCTCTTGTGATCTATATTAAGTGACA
Organism: Larix kaempferi; assembly: GCA_027924585.1. Taxonomy (NCBI): domain Eukaryota; kingdom Viridiplantae; phylum Streptophyta; class Pinopsida; order Pinales; family Pinaceae; genus Larix; species Larix kaempferi. The sequence continues at coordinate 57,227,828 of BSBM01000299.1, read as the reverse complement.
TTGTAAATCTGTTGGGTACTTGACTGGATTAGCGTTGTTGAAGTGTTCAAAGTAGATCTATTATGATATTATCTCCATATGATCCAACATATTCCAGGACCTGGATTAATATTTTTGTTATAGTAAAGGAGCTTGAAGGGGAAGTAAAGGCTTTGCTGATCACTCTGGGAAAATTTTGCAGGATCAATATGTTGGTTAAAAGACCTTTTGCAAAACAGGGTCAAGGTTGGTGCTGACGTTTCAGAGAGGTCCGAGAGGCAGAGATGTTGCAGGATTCTATTTTATGGAATTGCTTTGTTTCCTATGCCTTTCTTGGTACTATTTTGATCACAGCTCACTGCAATCCAACTGTCTGTTTATTTGGAGATTTCTGGTTTGCTTGGTTTATTCCTCGTGTCATCCCATGTATCCTTTAAACAGATGAAAAGGGCACAAAAAATCATTGACGAAGAAGAGGATTATGATCTGGAAGCTAGTTGTGTTGGAATGAAGGCTGCTTAAGGTCATGTGGAACAAAGAGATTTGCGAGGACCATGGGTATGGAAAAATATTTTTGTCATAGAGGAGCTTCTTCAAGAGGAAGTGAATGCCTTTTTAGTCACTCTGGGTAAAATTTTGCAGGATCATCATGGTGGTTGATGACTTTTGCAAAGCATGATCGAGGTTAGTGCTGATGTTACAGAGATCTCTACCACACAGAATTCTTATGGTATGCCTTGATAAGTTCCTAATTATGGGTGGAGCAGGGGAATTCCCTTCTGATCAACACTGTTGCAAAGGTGGACAGTATAGGAGACACCTTCAAAGCAATGGTTTCATCCTACAAATGCTTAAAGGATAAGATAGAGCCAACCAGAAAGGATTGCACGCACGTACTGAATAAAATTCTCATTACTCTGCAACACTTTGATAGGACCCCCTGATATAATGCGCCCTCAGTCTTACTGTCCAGCAAATTTTGATATTTTTCTATATTTGAGAACCTTCTAAGATTGGTATATGTATGTAATTAAGTGTATGGATGGGGACGATTACAGTTGACTTATCGAGGTTTTCTGGACTTTAAGACTGAACGCTACTAGGGCACACCTATTCTCCTCCCGACTGTAATTATTGAACGGTTTAAAATAAATTGTCCTTTTCTATCAAAAAAGAGGGAAAAAAGTATATGCTTGACTTCTAAAATTTACTTTGCAATATAATTGCCTTCTACATTACAACTGAACCTGTATCAGTGAAATGTTCAAGAATTTATTGATCAATTTGAAAGTATACCATGTAACAAGGTGAAATCACTTGGAAAGACCCTGGTACGAATGCAACAGGTCCAGTATGACAACAAACAAAGCATGTCATCGGTGACTATATAGTAGCCCATGCCCATTTAAACCCAGGTCTGAGATACCCCTCAAGGTTTTAAAGCTCAAGGTTACATATATCAAGATCCAATACTTATAAGCAGGCCATTTGTGTAAACTCCAGATATACCCCCTCAAGATAACAACCTCGAGATGTATGTTAGACCCAGGTTTTAGATGGGTTTGGGATAGCGTTAGTGTCCATGTTGAATGAACCCAATGCACCGCTGCACTGGCAGGCAAAGAGTTGCTGTATCGCCACCACCCTCAGTTGGGTTGTAGGATGCACGTGGCGTCTCTCGTGCAATTATTTAGCAATGAGGTCATGTGACTCTTCAGGTTATTGGCAATATGACTACCAGTTAGTAAAAAGCCTGGCAAAGCCACTCACTAAACCAACTTTGAGACACTTAGACTTTAGGTCGCTTCCCAGAACTACAACTGTTGCCTTAAATTTAATTTTAAGCCAGGAAAAATTCAATTTCATATTTATTGAGGTTAATCTTTAACAGTATCCTGAAAAAACATTAAATTACAGTATCCAGAGACGACATGATCGTATCCTGGGCAAGCAAACAAGCCCGAATGAAATGCAGTTGATAGAGCTAGGGATCATGTAGAGGCCTATATTTTACGGTAAAGACTCTAATTCAACGAGGTTTTCTGCGTTACAGATGGAGATTAAAAAAATTCATAAATAGAAAGAAGGATAGAAGACTTACAGTGAGTAATCAGCACTCGGATGTCCTTATCAGAAGCGGCATCGGAAGCCATATTCGTGCCTGAGCAGCTTCTAGTTTGCATTCCAATAGTGAAGAAGACTGACCAGACCAAAAAATGGCGGGAGGTAAGAAACCTTTAGAGTGACCTTTCCTTTTCCTTTATATGATGTTCTTATCAAAGAAAAATATGGCGTTATAAGACGAAAGGAAACAAGAATCTTTATATCTATGTTTCGATTGAAAACGGAATCTCTTAGCAGCGCAGTCTTGAACGATTATAAAGTAGTCGAATGCGTGAATCCTGGGTTTACTAGCGCTTAAACCCTCCCTTTTATATTATACGAGCGTGATGATGGCTACCATCCCGTGCTGGAGTGGAGTGAGTGTTATGCTGAGGGCAGCAGATAAATATTTCCCCTATTAATATGGAATGCGGTTGGTTGAATAAGTTTTTTGGTTAATTGCCTATCAAAGGGTTATGGGTGGGAGATATTATGGGTGGAATAATAGAATTCATAATAGTATAGCGCGCGTTGGATTTAAAGTCATGCAAGTTGGAAAAATGGTAATGATGGCGGCTCTTCTCTAGTTTTTGTCATAAGAATAAGGGCGTCGTATCCAGTTATATACTATATATAATCCTTATCCGGCGCACTAATGACTCCCACCACTAATTAATAATTGTTCAACGTAATTAATTAATAAGTAAATTACTTGTTCAAAATGCACAGTTGCGGGAATTATGGCTAAGCCTCCTTCCCTCGCGATTTATTATAAGAACTATGTGCACTATCAATAGTCATTAGTAAAATCCCTATCCTCAATTGCTTCCTATTTGTTTTTATGTTGTTTTACAGTGGATTAATCTCCGAGTGGCATCACACATTTTTGCGCAATGGGAAAGAGATTAACTACCCTTTGGATCTTGCTTCCTATTTAGTTCCATAATTAATATCTAGATTAAATGTTTCTCGTTTAGTTTCATGTTATTTTACAGTGGATTAATCTACAAATAGAATCAAACATTTTTGTATAGTGGGAAAGATATTAGGTACCCCTCGTATCAACGATTATTTGTTCGATGAAACCTTCGATATGCTTCTTAGAATAGATTTGTATAATATGATAGCCTATTCTCATGTAATTAGATGCATGTTGCAAATACACCTCTAGGAATCCCCTTGATTACCGACATGTAAAATATGCTTGTCAGGAGTACTTCTCAATGGACCATAGGAATTTTTTGACATTGCAACCTTAATAAAATTAATAAAAAACAGAATTTTTAGATCAATCTCCTCTTATTGCGCTTGGACTTGAAGCCATTTGCCTTGGACCTCTTCTTAAAAAGATCACAACACTATATGGACAAGATATAGTGTGAGATTCAACTGAGCAACATTGTTGAATTTAATAGATAGTCTTCCATGGGCAATTCCCTACCTACCTAGCATCATTCTTCCTTGACAACTTATGTTTAGAAGCCACAAATTCAATACCTATAGAAGATGTCACTTACACTACAAGTGTGACTCAACGTGCATTCTTTAGCCAATCCATAAAGTCATATTGCACTCTCTCTGCCTTCGAATTCCTCACTACATGTAGTTTCATGTTTGAATTCTTGGAGCTTCGATAGATTTCTACAGAAACGTAGAATATTATTCTATTCATTTGCAAAGCATGAGACGTGTTTGAAGAGGGACAACAAATATTAAATATAGCTGATAGTTTAAATTAATGGTACAATTTACTCACAGATTGATATAGCAAACTCAATTTCTCTATCTCGTCACACTCTCTCATCCATACATATATATAACCTTAAAAGCATTACAATATATATAATCATTCGTTGGATTAACATAATTTCCATTTCCATTGGAATGAAATGGAAACTAGCTACTTCCATGGAGTAAACATATGTTTCCCTCTTACATTACAATAGAAGCACAAAAAATTGATGTAATCTCAATTTATGCAACCTTTGGTTGAGATTATTGCAAGGAGTTTTCAATCTAACCCACAATAAGAGTGGAATATGGAAGAGTCTACTACAGAATATTTCAATTTGGGTACTGTGGAGGATTCCCCAATGCAAATGAGACATGAAGTGAGGATAGAGATAACGAGCAGTAGAATAACGAATAACATGTTCTTCAAACAAACATCACAATTCAAATTAAGTCAATCAATCAATTTAACTATAATCGACAACACGCACATAAGATGAGTTAAATACATTATATAAAATATAGCATCGAGAGTATGAGCAAATACGTTGAATGTAATGCTCCTCCAAGCAGGAGAGAGCACTAACTCAATCTATTCCTAAACTTTTATGTAATTTGTCTCAATTAGAGTCTATTGAATAAAATAGAGGTTTTGCAGCATATACATATATATTTGTATTAACAACAATCATAAACATGCATATAACTTAGAAATTCCATTACAATAGCTAGTCATTTAAACATTTAAATATTGCACATAATTTAGAAAATATCATTTGTAAATTTACTAAGTGGAATACCTGTATCCGGAAGGGTGTAGTAGATTCCTCCATTCTCGCAGCTTTTGTAGGTTTCCTTAGGTCCTCTTAGCAACCGACTGAATAATCCGACCTGCCAACCAGCTTTGATGTTGCTGGCCCTAGGAAACCGACAGACTTCCTAGCCCCCGAGCCTACAAACCGATAATTCCAATAACAACTTTCCTTGTTTTGAATTCCCAATAAGAGTTTTCCCCTTCCTCTTTGCAACAGGAGTTTTCCTCTTCCTCCTGGAATGTTTCCAACATTCACCTTCCTCTCGTTTCAATTTTCTTCCCCAAAACAAAATAAGATCCCACCTTCCGAACCCCCGACTAATCCTCCCAACCTTTCCTATATACCCCTTCCTTATGCTTCCTTCATCCTGACTCCACCACCTTCCACCTATCTTCTCGAGACCCAAACTCATTAATCCCCTCCCCGCTATTCAAGACAAATTTAATATTTTAACATGTTAATCAAATCCTGTTTTCTCTCGAGTAGTTAAACAATAATGTTCATTAAATTAGTTATGCCAGGCTGACTCCAATTATCTATTAATTTTTATGAATGACCACTTCGGGTTTTCTTTATGAGGCTTATCTTCTTAATTAACAGATCCATCTACCATTCTGTTTTAAATGTTTTCAGGATAGGATAATCATTGATAATCATGAGTTGGCATAACGAGGATTCACATGTCTTGATGGCTTAAATAAAATCATATTTGACAGGGATGTTTTGATTTTCCAAATTTGTTTAAATATTAATACAGTACTAACATAATATTATTCAAATTAGACAATTTACTTCCAATTTAAAAATAATAATAATATTATGCTTATCCAAAGAGGTATAATAAATCTGGATAGTTAAATAATTAATTTAATTAGCATCATGAACTTTTCGTTTGACAATAGTTTTAAACAACAATACTCCTGATGATATTAACAATAATAATTATTTAATCCAATTAGTAATAATAATGCTAACAAATAATAATAATGATAGTAATAAATTAATGATTATTTAATTAACACCGATTGTTTGTTTGCTTCCTAAGTATGTGATTATCAACCTAGTAATTATATATTTATAGACAAAGTACCCCTAAGGGTTTAACCAATCACAATTAATAATTAAACAGTACAATTTTTAATGTCGAATATGGAATAATGTTCATGCATATTTACGACAATTTCCGATATTAATTTCAATCGACAATACTTAATAAATCATTTATTACAGTGCTCCCATACTATCTTAAGGAATACTAAATGACTTGTTTAACACATATCTTAAATTCCATTATCAAGGTTTAATAAACTTACTACTTCGCAAAAACTTACACAATTATTTAACCTCGTAAACAATTGTATAATGATACTAGTGTATATATGTAAAGTCTGCATGCGTGGCCAGCGTATGCACAGATCACATATGTACCATAATTAAGCATATCCTTCCTATGTGTATCTAAGCTAATTAACAATAATCATGGAGATGTAATAAGCATAAATACTTAACATAATCAATTTGTCATTATGAGTTGTTTAATGGTTTAACAATCAAGGTTTAATCATTATTATATGTAGGTTTCCAGTAATCAATTAATCAATTACTTCAGGGGAGGGGTACCTATTGCCACTACATAGTGTGGTAGAACTCCTAATTCCCAACAATAATAACTAACACATCCTCACATCCTATCCTACTTATGCATCCTCCCTATCCTTCCTCTGCTAGTAAGGATGTGGTGTCGACTTCACCGACCTAGCCACATATAGAAACTGAGAGCGGTAGCATCGGCTAAACAGCAGACCTAACCTCTCCTAGCAGGCATTTGACCATCGCCATCACATGTCTAGGGGAGCGTGACTCAACACAGCGATCCCACGACCTTAGGCATCATAAAACATAGGGTGGGAAATGCCTCCATCCCTCTCAACATACTGGGTCTATACCCTGTCAAAATCATACTATGTTGTTACTGGGATTATCGGTTTGTGTCATCGTATCATCCTGTTGGTTGCTAAGATTTAATGTTCATTGTTTAGTTATTCCTCATATCATATCAGATAGCCGACTACCATGTAGCCCCTGTGTCCTGCAGATTAGTATTTTGCAAACGTATAGCTGTAACAAATATTTCCATTTGATCATTAGTTGGTCCATATTATCAACATAATTTCATTTCATCACATAAAATCATTAAATCGATCACATGATGGGTTGGTATCCATGTACCACATATATATCACATTTCATCAAGGATGATTATTAAACATACACTGTCATTATGAAAGAAAGCAATCCCATGATAACTACAACATAGTAACCGCATAAACATAATAACATCATGAGAATGGTAACATCATAACATCATAATCATAGTATCAGCATAAGCATAATAGTTTCCTAAACATAGTAGCTACATATAATCAAGTCTAACATGCCGAAAATATAGTTCACTCAGTCTAGTTGAATCCAACATATAATAAGCAAATAAAGGGCAAGGTGTCTGACTGATAAACACGCCTAGTCAAAATATGGGGCATTACATTGAATATTATATGTAAATACAGATAGAAGGATGAGTAGATCATTTTAGCTTAAGAATACCGATACATACAAACAATAAATCTCGAGAAATATGGATACTTGCAACAAAGTAAAGCTCACACAATAATGTAAGTGAAAGTATATGTCATAAGTTGAAGATGTCATGTATATATAACACAAAACAGTATGGTGCATTGATTTTAGTGATGATACAGTGATTAATATTTAAAAAAATTAAGTATTTGCAATGATTTATGTGATGATACAATGAAAAATTATTTGAAACAATCAAGTATCTGCATTGATTTCAGTAATAACATGACATAAACCAATGGAATGCATTGATTTTTAGTGACTATATTGTGAAAAATGATTTAGAATAATCAAATAGCTGCATTGATTTCACCAATGATATAACACAAAAAATGGGGTGCATTGATTTCAACGGTGATATAGTGAAAAATGGCTTGTGAAATGGGGCACTCAAATCACCCCATTTCCAACAAGGGTAGATTTCCGGTGAGGCATAGTTCCGCCCATTATGCACAACTTTTTTTGGAAATCTGATGATCTGGGTCGTCTTAAAATGGGGCAAAAACCCTAGAGGCAAAGTTCCCCACAATGGGATGGAACTCTGACTCCCGTCAAAGTTCCTATTGAATTTTCCACCAAATAAGGGGGGCGATGTGAGTGCCCCTTATCCCATGCTGTGAAAAATAATTTAGAACAATCAATTAGTTGCATTGATTTCAATAATGACATAATGCAAAACAATGGTGTGCACTTATTTCAGTAACGATAGAGTGAAAATTGGTTTAGTGCTTTTAAGTACTTTTATTGATTTCAACAATGACATGATACAAAAGAATATGGTGCACTGATTGCAATGACAATACAATGAAAAATTAGCGTTCATTGAAGAAATGATATCATAAAATTTATCATGTGCATTGATTTCAACGCCAAGATAATGCTAATTATCAAGTGAAGTGACTTTAACAATGACACATTGAAAACCAATTTTAAAATACAGATTATAACGTTACGGAAGAGATTCTCTATTATGAGTTGAAGTCCATTGCTTTTTTTTCTTGGATGTGATTCCTCTGTTAGTATTTGCATATTAAAACGATTATAATATTAAGATATATAGAATGTTCAAATAGACATATTGCATTGATATACACAGTGACTTAGGAAATTTAAAAGGCCCAAATTCATCTAAAAAAATACATATACAAATTGATGAAGATATAAAATTTTGACTTTAACACCTATGACTAGAACCAACATAGAACCATCTTAATTTGGATCTATCAAGCACCGAGAGGGATCAAATCCCTCAAGGTGCAAACTTTTCCTCAAGTTTTTGCACTCTAGAAACTTGAGGTGCAAACCATTTCTAAAGTGCAAAAACTTGAGGAAAAGTTTGCACCTTGAGGGATTTGATCCCTCTTATCAGATGATAGATCCAAAGTTAAAATCGATTTATGCTAGTATATTTAAGTGGATCACATTACAAATAACATAGATGAATGTTATGCCTTGTGGTTACTTCTGAAATGTGCAACTAAAAAAGGCATTGATAGTCTCTAGGTAATGGGAGATCCAAAATTGACTATGGATTCGGCAATTGGTAGAAGCCATATAGAAACTATGGTGCTTAGCCCAATCTTGGTCAATATTTAGGAGGTAAGGATGAAGTTTTCATAAATTTCTTTCTCTATATTGATTTTCATGAAGAAGTTTAGTTTTTATTTAGATGTTTGAGTTTTTAAACGATTTGTGTAATAGCCTAGTTTCATGCTAGACATAAGTGTAAGTTTGGTGTTACATAGCATAGATAAAACTATACTATACTTATTTAGTATAATCTTTGGCTTCTCCTCTTTCAACCTTTGGATTTGTTCAAGCAACCTTTCATTAAGGTTCCTTAAGTGAGACATTTCTTCATCTTTTTCTAATAATTTATTTTGAGATCTTGATTTTTTGTTTTAATATATTATTGTATTGCTTTGTATCTTTTGACTTCTTGATTTTTGCATGTAGTTTCTTACTATGATCTTTTATATGTGAAATTTCTTCATCCTTTTTTAATTGTTCTCATTGAACTTTATTTCGAGATCTTGAACTTCCAATTGAATTCATTGTTTCTCGTCGTTTAATTCTTTGGTCTGTGTGATCAACTTATGATTATGACTTTTAGGTAAGGATTATCTTTCTTAGTGAATACCCATTAAAATATTCCTTAATGTCGATCACAAATTGTAATTTTTTATATCTCTCTTGACATTGCTCTAGTTCATTCACTAATTTTTTAATTTGTAATGCAAATTCATGCATTGTGTGTGTCACTGTAATGATTATAACGCTCTTGGATCTTAATATATACTATAAATTAATCAATTCTCTAAATTGTTTCATCGATTTCTTTTCTTCAAAATATATCCTTAATAACTAAATTTATATATTCTCTGTAATAAATAGATATACAAGATGTTATAGTCCCACAAATAATGTCCTTTAGTGATAGTCCCACTAAAAACCTTGATAGAGTTATTTTTCTTATTCAATGATCTTCCATTGCATTCTTCATAACTTCACTAGAAAACAACTCCAAGGAACCTTAAGCAGAGGTTTCCTAAACAAATCAAAATGTTAAAATAGGAGAAGCTAGATAATATAGAGCCTAAAAACAATGGTGACAAGATAGAAAATGAAGCTGTAGCAATGGAAATTAAAGATCTCGAAAATGCCAAAGAAGACCTTCAACACAAAGTACATATTGTATAGTGTAAATTATAAGATAAGGCTAACAAGACTAGAGAACTTAAAAATAACTATGAGCATCAGAGAAAAAGAAATGTGACTTGCAAGTAAAAGATCGAGCATTGATTTAACCAAATATTGCAATTTAAAGTGATCAAGAATCACAACAAAAATAGGATGCCAAGAAGAAATTTGACAATATCTTATGAGGTGGAGACAAGGAAATGAATCCTCATTAAATTGTGCTTACATAAGTAAATAATAATAATAATAAGGATATATCAGTACTTAAAGTAGACAAAGCAACATCCATGGATGTGGGTGAATCAAGGAAGTTTTTGGAAGTTAAGGCTGCAAATAAAGAGACCTTAACTAATTTGATTGAATTGAGAAAGTTTTGAGAAGTTGAAATCACATATAAAAATACCTCAATAAAATAGATTGAAACTACAAATTAAAGTGTTATTATCGATGAAGCTTTATCAGTGAAAGTGCATGCAGAAAATGAAATTCTCTATTAACATCTTTCAATACATTTAAAGAAGATGAGTTCTTAACTTGTTTCCTTATGTCCAAGGAATTACAAGTTCTTAACCAATGAAAAATTATCTTACTTTAATGTCATGAAAAATAAAAATACCTTGTCTTGACATTCTTATTACAACTATAATTCTTTTTCCTTTGCCTTACACTGCTATATTTTCCTTCATAAGAACATCATATAAATGAAAGGGCACTCAAAAGATTTCTTACCTCTCGCCATTTTTTGGTCTTATCAGTCTTCTTCACTGATGGAATGCAAACTGCTCAGGTACGAATATGGCTTCCGATGATGCTTCTGATAAGGGCACCCTAGTGTCCATTGCTCATTGTAAGTCTTCTATCCTTTTTTCTATTTATGAAATTTTTTATCTTCATCTGTTACACATAAAACCTCGTTGAATTAGAGTCTTTACTATAAAATATAGGCCTCTACATGATCCCTAGCTATATCAACTGCATTTCATTCAGGGTTGCTTGATTTCCCATGATACGATCATGTCATCTCTGGATATTGTAATTTAATTTTTTTTCAAGATGTTGTTAAAGATTAACCTCAATAAATATGAAATTGAATTTTTCCTGGCTTGAAATTTCATTTAACGCAACAATTGTAGTTGTGGGAAGTGACCTAAATTCCAAGTGTAATGTAGGGGTCATTGTGAAAATGTGTGACTTGAAATGGGTGATTATTAAAACCCACATGTTTTATATTGACATGGGTGGTTGTGATATCGTCTTGGGCGTTAAATGGTTATGAAAATTTGGCCCTATCACCATGGATTCAATGCCTTGAACATGAGTTTCCAATAGGCATGGCATAACTACACTCTCAAAATAATTCCAACGGTATCTCCAAATATTATTAGTTCACACCATATGGAAAAGCTTCTTAAAATGGGCCATTCGGGCATTGTGCCACAATTTCGTGCCATTCAAGCTTTTGACACCCTTTCTCAACCCATTCCTTATGAGATGCAGTTAGTCTTAGACAAGCACTAATCCTCCTTTAACACTCTCAAAGGATCGCCCCTGTTTTCATGGTGAGCATGATCATTCCATTCCACTCATATTTGGTAGCCTCACACCCAATGTATACATGTACCACCATCCATTTTCCCAGAAAAATGAAATTGAAACGATCATTCAAGAGTTGTTAGTTTCTAGTGTCATTTGCCCTAGTACCAGTCCCTATTCTTCCCTAGTTGTTATGGTCCTCAAGAAAGAAGGAACTTGGCACATGTGTCCCGACTTCCATGCTTTGAACAAGTTATTAATCAAGGATAAGTCTCCCATCCATGTCATTAATGGCCTTCTAGATGAGCTCAAGGGTGCTCACTTCTTCACTAAACTTGATATCTGATCAAACCATCATGAAATTTGCATGAAAGAGGCGGATATTCCAAAAACTGATTTTCTCACTCAGGAAGACCGTTATGAGCTCTTGGTGATGCCCTTTTTCCTTCATAATGCACCCTCCACTTTTCAAATTCTCGTGAACACAATATTTAAACCCATTTTGCATAAATTTGTCCTCATCTTTTTTATGACATCTTGATTTACAGTAAAACTTAGAAAATGCCACCCAACCCATGTGCAATAGGTCCTATAACTCCTTCAAGATCATCAACTCTTTCTTAATAGGTCTAAATGTTCCTTTGGTTTCTTTGAAATGGAATATTTGGGCCATATTGCTATTCAATAGGGTGTGCACGTGGATCCAAAGAAAATTCCAACAATGAAGGATTGGACTTGCCCTAAAACTCTGAAAAGGATCTAAGGTTTTTTGGGTCTCGCGGGATATTATAGAAATTTCATTTAGAACTATGATAAGATTGTAGCCCCACTCACAACTTTGCTAAAAAAATGCTTTCAATTGGAATTATGAAACAAAAAAGGCTTTCCAAGACTTAAAGTAAGCTATGTGTACCAATCTGGTACTCGCTTTACCTAGATTCACTAAAACCTTTGCCCTCGAATGTGATGCCTCAACTAAAGGCTTCAGAGTAGTCTGATGAATATGGTTATCATTGATGACAATACATTAATGACAAAGGCTAAAATGGTGAGGTTGAGGACTTGGAGAAGACAAGGCAAAGTGGACAAGAAAGGTGACATGGCAGGCATCAAGTGTTGATGGTGTTTTGAGGACAAGGAGGACAAGGACATGATGGTCATCATGACATGGCAAGGTGACAAAGGTGGACAAGGACAAATGACAAGGAAAAGCATGTCATGGAAAGAAGTCAAGACGCGGTACAAGACAAAGCATTGAGGCAATGCGGGCATCTTCAAAACACATATGCGGGCATTTATCTCATACTTGCGGGCATTTCTGATGGTTCACTGTGGGCATCTTAAGGACATGACTAAAGGCCCTTGCGAGCATGAGAAAAGAGGACCGTTGTGGGCATTTAAAAGTAGCCTTGCAGGCATAGTTTGAGGAGTAATGGAGGCAACCACAAATAACCCTTGCGGGCATAATAAAAGTAGCATGCGGGCATTTGAGAAATACCTTATTGCAGGCATAATTTAAGATAGCCCTGGAGGGCATTCTAAATGAAGAATGCGGGCATTATATAAGGCTTCCTGCGGGCATTTCATGAAGCTTGCGGGCATGTGAAAAATGTCTCTTGTGGGCATGTTTTAAGGAGCTGCGGGCATCCTTTAAAGAAGGCTAAAGACCACACAATGTCGGCCTCCAGATTTAATGGATAAGTCAAGTATAAATAAAGATCAAGTCGTTGGTTTGGAAAGTGAGAATCGTGTGGAAGAATTCAGAGAGATAAGGAGATCTGATCTCGGTGGGCTGTGGAGAATTTCGGGGACAGCATATGAAGCAAGAACTGTAGTAGATGAATTAATTTTTATATGTTTGATTTTCTAGGTTAAAACTGAGGCAACCATAATGCTGGAATGAAGACACGATGTTGATGGACAGAGTAAGGATATAAGTATGGACAGATAGATGGTGATGAACAAAATAATGATGTGTTGGACAGAATGATGTACTATGGCAGCAGCAGTTGAAGAAGCAGGATGATGATATGAACAGTATGAGGATGATATGAGTTTCAGTGATTTCGGAAACAAGCAAGGGTTTCTTGTTTGATGATGTATGTTATTTATAAACTTTAGAAAAGTCTGATATATTGTCTGAAAATCTATATTTGTTGGGGTGTTGGTGCATCCCAGTCAGTTGTAGCTGATTAAATCATCTGGTGGGTGGTGCCACCTTTGGGTTGTAGCCCATACTGGAGATTGAAGTCTCCAATTATAAAAAAAATTACAAAGCTTATATCTTGTCTCTTGTAATGTGTTGATGATAATGTGTCTTGCTTAATGAATGACATTGATGAATATGATATTGAAGTCAATTTGTAATTAATGATATAAGATTAGAGGAAAGAAGTTGAAATTGTTAATAAGTGCAAGCTCACTGATTCACCCCCCCCTCTCAGTGAGCGATTATGTCTAACAATTGGTTTCAAAGCAGGCCTTCATCGTAAGCCTAGCAAGCTTGAAGGGATACATGGACACAAGTGGAAGGTAGATCATGGATGATTATTCGAAAGATGGAGTTCCATTGTTCAATGGATCAAATTATGAATTTTGGAGCATTAGAATGAGGCTTTACATACAAGAACAAGGATATGATATTTGGGAATCAATTAAGGATGGTTACACTTCTCCAAAAGGCAGACAGAAGGAAGCAGTAGCCAAGAAGCTACATGAAAGAAATGAAAAGGCACTAAGCTTGATCATTAGTGGATTATCTCAAATTGAGAATGAAAGATTGAATATTGGTGAGTACACTTCAGCCAAAGATCTTTGGCTCAAGCTAGAAGAAGAATACCAAAGAAGAAAAGTTCGAGACATAGGCGAGGAAACAAATATCGAGCCCTCTGAAGATGAGAAGCAAGGAGAAAAGGATGAACAAGTTTCAAATACAAGTGAAGGTAAGAACTCTTCTGCTAATGATAATTATGATGATGTTGAAACTTTATTTAAAGAAGATGAGAAGGAAGACTAGTTGAATGTCAAAGAGGCATTTGCATGCACTCTATTAGATAGGGATGTCAAATCCAATTCAAGGCTTAGAAAAAAGATTATGGGAGCATTTGAAAAATACCAAAATGAGACAAAGGCCTTGTTCATGAAATTGAAACTCAAGAACAAAGACTTGTAAGATAAGTTGGAAGATCAAAATGATGGGATCAAAGAATTGAAGATTGGATTAGAAAAAGAACAAGAAAATATTGGTGTAGTTCCTAAAGAACTTGAAGAAACAAGATGGGATAATATTGATCTAAAAATCCAGTTGGAGGAAGCTAAAATAAGAGAAGAAGTATTGAAGAATCACTTGGATGAAAAAGAGAAGATATGTGAGCACCCTGAAATGGAAGTGGTTAGACTCAAGAAGAAAAATGAAAAGTTTGATGCATATGGAAAATTCAAACACAGCTCAGCCATCCTAGATTAGATATTGGATTGTTAAAGGTCTCCCTTTGACAAATCTGGGCTTGGGTACAAAAAGGTAGAAGACAAACTAGAACAAGACACTTGGTCTCCCAAGACTCCAGAAGCAGGTCCATCATCATCCAACGATGTTCCCCATGCACCTGCACATGACAACAAAGATTTTGGAAAATAAAAAATGTTTGAAGAAGTTAGCACTGCACCTCAAAGCAAATTCAGAGAAGAGACAACTCCAAGGTGGAACCAAAGTCCCAGGTATGAAAATGGATTTAATGGTTGCTTTTTTTCTTGTTCTAACTTTGGTCATAAGGCTATGGATTGTAGAAGAAGTGGTGGAAGACACAAAGACAAGATTAGATGCTAGACACGTGACCAAATTGGGCATCTTGCTGCTAACTGTCATGCATTGATATGCTACACTTGTGGTGGTGTTGGTCATAAAGCCCAAGTATGTGCAAGTCCAAGAAGACAATTCATGAGAAGCTTCTCATACCCATCAGCAAGGAAAGTTAATGAATCTTGGAAGAAGAATGACACAGAAAGATTTGAAGACAAAAGGACAAATTCTAAAAGTCAAGGACAATCTCAAATATGGGTGAAGAAAAATCTTTTGCTAAATATAAATGAAATGGATGATCATTGAACAAATGAAGGTGGTTTCCTTATGGCAAGCCAAACTTGAAGTCTTTCAAATACTTTAAGTACACACTGAGTCCATGAGGTTGGAGGATGGACTCAAAGATAAATGTTGGTTGCTCCAAGCATAAAGACAGGTCCTAGGATCGGATTGCTAACAGGCAGGGATGAAATTTGTAAAATCCAATTTGGGTCATGTGACTCGAAGATGCATGGTGATAGGGGAATATGATTAATGTCTAGTGATCTCATAGACTCTCTCCAGTTGAAGCAAATAAGAAATTAGAAGAAGGCGGATGTGTATGACAATCAAAAAGACTGTGACAAATGCTATATCTGAGATCAAACCTTTTGGAGTCCCAGATTTGAAGCATTTCTGGACTAAGAAGTTCAGTGACATATTTGAGTATTGTTTGAAGACATCTTGCGGACATATCATGGTAAAATATCTACGTATGAAAGAAGTGCAGCAAGGGTAAAATGGAGTTGACAGTGTACAAGGCCAAGTTGAGGAATTGAACATTGTAGGACCATCCATATGTCATGGGTAGATTCAAAAGTTTAGAGTATGGATGATTCAAAATGAAGAAGACCTATTAGAAGATGAGGTAGAGTGTGAAAAATTAACCAAAGCAAGATTGTGATCTGAAATTTGGACATATGTGAAAACTGATCAGAATGCTTACCTCATAAACAAAGTGAAGGTCAAGGTATCAAATCTAGCAAAAATATATACATAATCATATATGAAACATGCAAGGACAAATAAGAACAAGGCCAGATTGTAATCAGGAATTTTGAGAATGATTGACAATGAAGAAAAAAAAATCATACACAAGTTTGAAATGAAAAAATGTGTGATTTGAGTAATAATATGATTGATAGGGGGAGTTAGAAAAGCCTCAAACAACTGCAGAAGTATATTTTGAAGGAAATACTATTCAGCCTGATTTGAATCATGGTTACGATTGGCATGATGATAGGGGGAGCAAGAAATCTATTGAAGAGATAAAAAATACTTAGTATCTGATTATGTAACTTATAAAAGTCATAATCCAACTTCGTATGAAGAGCAATCGGGAGTATTGTTATAATAAAAAATGATGAGAACCTACGCGGGCATCCAAAGTGGTACAGTTCATTAATATGATGATTTGTTGCATGTATGAGGATGATGTCTTGTACACCATGATGCATACACCTTTTGAGGATGATGTAGATTGAAGTATGTATACAATGCATGCTATAGAATATGATATATATACAGAACTAGATTCATAACTCTTGATGATGTACATATACAATGAAGTATACAAGTATCTTGGTATATATATGCAGTACATACAGAAGTGATGATGCCTTTCCGCAATATACACACAGCCATTAGAGGTTGATGATGGATTGATGACATACTTGTGTTGATGTTGTTTACTATGATAATGACCTTGATCGTGTTTTTGGTATCCTGAAGACATGCTCAGTTTGACAGACCTTTTGATGATGACAGCAACATAATCTCAGGAGGAGTTTGGAAAACTTGAAACAACTATATTGATGAAAATACTATTCATCCATATTTGGAAAAGAGCTTGATGCCATGATTGATAGAGGGAGTATGATGAGCAATTGAATTGGTCTATAATCTTGAGGATAGCAGGAAAGCTACAACAGAGAACAATCTGACTTAACAATGCAGAAAATAAAGTGTCCAATAAATAATATCCAATGAACTGCAGAAGTCTTATGAAGAACTCTAACCTCAGATTTGAGCAGTATGGTACCCTAAACAAAAATTACAATATGGAGTTTATTGAAGGCTACGGTATTGGAAAATCATCTTCAGCAGTTGGTTGTCTTGACATAGTTCATAAGGCATCCAAAGTTACAGAATATCCAATGAAGGTCATATCAGTTTTGGCTTGGTGAAAGGAAGCCTTAGTGAAGCAAGGTGCTGAATATTTTTGAAGTATAATCTCAACAGTCTATTTGAAAGGGGGAGTATCTACATTGGCAAATGATCTTGTGAAGTATTTAAAGATACAATTTATTTTTGGGTATTGTGAAGCCTTTAATGGCTAATTGGTCCTTTGTCTTTAATGTCAAAGGGGGAGAGAAATCAGGTTGCCATCAATGACAAAGGGGGAGATTGATGAATATGGTTGTCATTGATGACAATACATTAATGACAAAGGCTAAAATGGTGAGGTTGAGGACTTGGAGAAGACAAGGAAAAGTGGACAAGAAAGGTGACATGGTACGCATCAAGTGTTGATGGTGTTTTGAGGACAAGGAGGACAAGGACATAATGGTCATCATGACATGGCAAGGTGACAAAGGTGGACAAGGACAAATGACAAGGAAAAGCATGACATGGCAAGGTGACAAAGGTGGACAAGGACAAATGACAAGGCAAAGCATTGAGGCAATGCGGGCATCTTCAAAACACATATGCGGGCATTTATCTCATACCTGCGGGCATCTCTGATGGCTCACTGCGGGCATCTTAAGGACATGACTAAAGGCCCTTACGAGCATCAGAAAAGAGGAACATTGTGGGGATTTAAAAGTAGCCTTGCAGGCATAGTTTGAGGAGTAATGGAGGCAACCACAAATAACCCTTGCGGGCATAATAAAAGTAGCTTAGGGGCATTTGAGAAATACCTTATTGCGGGCATAATTTAAGATAGCCCTGGCGGGCATTCTAAATGAAGGATACGGGCATTATATAAGGATGCTTGGGGCATTTCATGAAGGTTGCAGGCATGTGAAAAATGTCTCTTGCGGGCATGTTTTAAGGAGTTGCGGGCATCTTTTAAAGAAGGATGAAGACCACATAAAAATATGATGCGGCAACAAAAAATCAAATATATATATATATATATATATATTGTTAAGGTCAATATGGAATTGGTGCGATGGGGTCGGCCATCCTAAAATGAATTGACTTATTATTTAATAATAAATTTATTAAATAAAATAACAGTGTCGGCCTCCAAATTTGTGGAAGAATTCGAAGGGATAAGGAGCTATGATCTCGGTGGGCTGTGGAGAATTTCGGGGACAACAGATGAAGCAAGAACTGCAATAGATGAATTAATTTTTATATCTTTGATTTTCTAGGTTAAAACTGAGGCAGACAAAATGTTGGAATGAAGACATGATGCTGATGGACAGAGTGAGGATATAAGTATGGACAGAAAGATGGTGATGAACAGAATAATTATGTGCTGGACAGAATGATGTACTAGGGCAGCAGCAGTTGAAGAAGCAGGATGATGATATGAACAGTATGAGGATGATATGAGTTTCAATGATTTAGGAAACAAGCAAGGGTTTCTTGTTTGATGATGTATGTTATTTGCAGACTTTAGAAAAGTCTGATATATTGTCTGAAAATCTATATTTGTTGGGGTGTTGGTGCGTCCCAGTCAGTTGTAGCTGACTAAATCTTATGGTGGGTGGTGCCACCTTTGGGTTGTAGCCCATATTGGAGATTCAAGTCTCCAATTATAAAAAGTTTACAAAGCTTATATCTTGTCTCTTGTAATGTGTTGATGATAATGTGTCTTGCTTAATGAATGGCATTGATGAATATGATATTGAAGTGAATTTGTAATTGATGATATAAGATTTGAGGAAAGAAGTTGAAATTGTTAATAAGTGCAAGCTCACTGATTCACCCCCCCCCTCTCAGTGAGCCATTGTGTCTAAAATAGTCCTCATGCAAGAAGGAAGACCATTGGCTTTTACTATCAAACAAATCTGTGAGCGGCACTTGGGAAAATCAACTTGTGAAAAAGAGATGATGGCCATATTGCATGCTATGGACATCTTGCATCCATACCTACTTGGGAAATGTTTCCAAATCAAAATTGATCATTTCAGCTTGAAATGTTTTATTGTACAAAATTCCTCCACTGAGCAACAAAAATGGGTCACCAAAATGTTGGGATATGACTACGAGACAATTGACCGAAAAGGAAAAAAGAATGTGGTAGTATATTCTCTCTCACACAACACTTTGAAGAAGAAGGTTCCCTCTTTTACCTCTCATTCATTATTTCATATTGGTTGAATATCATTCGTAATGAATGGTTGACAATTCCCATGCTTGCTACCATCATCAAACAACTTCAATAGGAATCCTATGCATATCGAAACTACACTTGGCACAATGATGAGCTTCATTATAAATGACATTTATAATTGCAGAAGACATCATCATTGAAATCACAGGTGTTATTTCAATGCAATATTCATATTAATAACATTGTGGTTCACTACTGGTTTAAATTTCCATAAGTTGATTTCATTGAAATGTCCATGGATGATTCTTTCTTTAGATACTTGAGGAATATTTGTTTCTAAAATATGTTTTATCTTTTGATTCATTTGCACATAATTATTGATCAAGCACTCATATGGGATTCTTAATTTGATGCAAAACACACCTTAATCTCAAACAAGTTTAAGATCCTAAGATCCTTTCCTTTGGATCTCCCAAAGCTTGATCCAATACCTTTAGGGAAGCCTCCCTTAGCCTTGAGAGCAGGACTAAGACTTGGAAAGATTCATGTTGAGGTGACAGTGGCATTTATCTTTCAAAGTTGCACTTGTAGCATTAGTGGATTAGGACTTTTCCACTTAGGTGTGAAAACAAGTTGTAACACCCACTACATGCAAGAGCCTCAGGAGAGTCATAGGTGGGATTCTAAGCGCATCTTGCACTATCCTAAGGGCACTACTCACATGGGCATTCTCTACTCAGTTCGCATAGGAATTCGTCTCCTTGGTTCTTCTGGCATTGATTGGGAGAGTGATCTTGATGAGCAGTACCCTTATTCAAGACACTTGTTCTCTCTTCGTTTTGGACCAATTTGTCAGTGTTCCAATAAGCAACAGGGTGTGAGTCTCTCCTCCACTGAAGTCGAATCTGCTAGCACAACTCATGCTAAGAAGCATCTTGCCTGGAAACATATAGTACTTCATCAACTAGGTCTTGCTCAACAACCTCCTTCCACCTTATTTTGTGACAATCAAAGTACCACCGAGCTTATTCGCAATCCACTGAATCATCAAAAATCTAAACATATTGAGATTTGGATGCATTATAGTCAGCATCTCCATGCTCAAGGACAACTTGTGCTAGTCTTTGTTCCTTTCGCAAATCAACTCACAGATATCTTCACCAAATTTCTTCTAAAGCCCAACTTCAGCAATCTACTAACACATCCATATAAGTGAACTGCCATTAAGGGGAGAACATGATGTATTGTAATGTCTTCTCTTCACGGCTCTCTATTCAGATTAGGGTGGTGTTGAGATTATGCCGTTAATCATAATTGTTGATCCATTGTATTAATGTACTAATAGCTTTATGGAGCCTACACATGGGTATGTAACCCATTTATTGTATCTTTCTATATTTGACTAGGTTGGCCTAGTCACCCTCTTGAGGCTAGCGCCATACCCTTAAAGGATGTCTAAATAAAAGGTTACACTTTTCATTTGTATCAGATCATCAAGTGAATAATTCTTCATTCTTTTCCTCACGACACTCTTAAAAAAATTGCTATGCTCATGGAAGTTGATCTTGGTTATGGTTGATCTCTTTTGGGCACACTATGGCATGAGTAATCTCTCTTGTGATCTATATTAAGTGACGTTGTAAATCTGTTGGGTACTTGACTGGATTAGCGTTGTTGAAGTGTTCAAAGTAGATCTATTATCTCCATATGATCCAACATATTCCAGGACCTGGATTAATATTTTTGTTATAATAAAGGAGCTTGAAGGGGAAGTAAAGGCTTTGCTGATCATTCCGGGAAAATTTTGCAGAATCAATATGTTGGTTAAAAGACCTTTTGCAAAACAGGGTCAAGGTTGGTGCTGACGTTTCAGAGAGGTTCGAGAGGCAGAGATGTTGCAGTATTCTATTTTATGGAATTGCTTTGTTTCCTATGCCTTTCTTGATACTATTTTGATCACAACCCACTGCAATCCAACTGTCTGTTTATTTGAAGATTTCTGGTTTGCTTGGTTTATTCCTCGTGTCATCCCATGTATCCTTTAAACAGATGAAAAGGGCACAAAAAATCATTGTCGAAGAAGAGGATTATGATCTAGAAGTTAGTTGTGTTGGAATGAAGGCTGCTTAAGGTCATGTGGAACAAAGAGATTTGCGAGGACCATGGGTATTCCTGAATCTGGAAAAATATTTTTTCATAGAGGAGCTTCTTCAAGAGGAAGTGAATGCCTTTTTAGTCACTCTGGGTAAAATTTTGCAGGATCATCATGGTGGTTGATGACTTTTGCAAAGCATGATGGACGTTAGTGCTGATGTTACAGAGATCTCTACCACACAGAATTATTATGGTATGCCTTGATAAGTTCCTAATTATGGGTGGAGTAGGGGAATTCCCTTCTGATCAACACTATTGCAAAGGTGGACAGTATAGGAGACACCTTCAAAGCAATGGTTTCATCCTACAAATGCTTAGAGGATAAGATAGAGCCAACCAGAAAGGATTGCACGTACGCACTGAATAAAATTCTCATTACTCTGCAACACTTTGATAGGACTCCCTGATATAATGCGCCCTCAGTCTTACTGTCCAGCAAATTTTGATATTTTTCTATATTTGAGAACCTTCTAAGATTGGTATATGTATGTAATTAAGTGTATGGATGGGGATGATTACAGTTGACTTATCGAGGTTTTCTGGACTTTAAGACTGAACGCTACTAGGGCACACCTATTCTCCTCCCGACTGTAATTATTGAACGGTTTTAAATAAATTGTCCTTTTCTATCAAAAAAGAGGGAAAAAAGTATATGCTTGACTTCTAAAATTTACTTTGCAATATAATTGCCTTCTACATTACAACTGAACCTGTATCAGTGAAATGTTCAAGAATTTATTGGTCAATTTGAAAGCATACCATGTAACAAGGTGAAATCACTTGGAAAGACCCTGGTACGATTGCAACAGGTCCAGTATGACAACAAACAAAGCATGTCATCGGTGACTATATAGTAGCCCATGCCCATTTAAACCCAGGTCTGAGATACCCCTCGAGGTTTTAAGGCTCAAGGTTACATATATCAAGATCCAATACTTATAAGCAGGCCATTTGTGTAAACTCCAGATATACCCCCTCAAGATAACAACCTCGACATGTATATTAGACCCAGGTTTTAGATGGGTTTGGGATAGCGCTAGTGTCCATGTTGAATGAACCCAATGCACCGCTGCACTGGCAGGCAAAGAGTTGATGTATCGCCACCACCCTCAGTTGGGTTGTAGGATGCACGTGGCGTCTCTCGTGCAATTATTTAGCAATGAGGTCATGTGACTCTTCAGGTTATTGGCAATATGACTACCAGTTAGTAAAAAGCCTGGCAAAGCCACTCGCTAAACAAACTTTGAGACACTTAGACTTTAGGTCGCTTCCCAGAACTAGAACTGTTGCGTTAAATTAAATTTTAAGCCAGGAAAAATTCAATTTCATATTTATTGAGGTTAATCTTTAACAGTATCCTGAAAAAACATTAAATTACAGTATCCAGAGACGACATGATCGTATCCTGGGCAAGCAAACAAGCCCGAATGAAATGCAGTTGATACAGCTAGGGATCATGTAAAGGCCTATATTTTACGGTAAAGACTCTAATTCAACGAGGTTTTCTGCGTTACAGATGGAGATTAAAAAAATTCATAAATGGAAAGAAGGATAGAAGACTTACAGTGAGTAATCAGCACTCGGATGTCCTTATCAGAACCGGCATCGGAAGCCATATTCGTGCCTGAGCAGCTTCTAGTTTGCATTCCAATAGTGAAGAAGACTGACCAGACCAAAATATGGCGGGAGGTAAGAAACCTTTAGAGTGGCCTTTCCCTTTATATGATGTTCAGAAAAATATGGCGTTATAAGACGAAAGGAAACAAGAATCTTTATATCTATGTTTCGATTGAAAACGGAATCTCTTAGGAGCGCAGTCTTGAACGATTATAAAGTAGTCGAATGCGTGAATAGAGAGGTGTGTATTGGAGTGTAGTTTACTAGCGCTTAAACCCTCCCTTATATATTATAGGAGCGTGATGATGGCTACCATCCAGTGGAGTGAGTGTTATGTTGAGGGCAGCAGATAAATATTTCCCCTATTAATATGAAATGCGGTTGGTTGAATAAGTTTTTTTGGGTTATTCCCTATCAAAGGGTTTTTTTTTGTTTCCATATGATAGTGTAACCGGCGGCTCAATACTGCGAGAGCGCCGAATCTGAAAGGGTCTTGGGGTCGATCCTCGGTGGGGACGGCCACAGCCGACCGCCCCAGCCACCCAGACATAACGGTGGCCCCTATCAAAGGGTTATGGGTGGGAGATATTATGGGTGGAATAATAGAATTCATAATAGTATAGCGCGTCTGCTTTAAAGTCAGGCAAGTTGGAAAAATGGTAACGATGGCAGCTCTTCTCTAGTTCTTGCCATAAGAATAAGGGCGTCGTATCCAGTTATATACTATATATAATCCCTATCTGGCGCACTAATGACTCCCACCACTAATTAATAATTGTTCGACGTAATTAATTAATAAGTAAATTACTTGTTCAAAATGCGCAGTTGCGGGAATTATAGCTAAGCCTCCTTCCCTCGCGATTTATTATAAGAATAAGAACTATGTGCACTATCAATAGTCATTAGTAATCCCTATCCTCAATTGCTTCCTATTTGTTTTTATGTTGTTTTACAGTGGATTGATCTTTGAGTGGCATCACACATTTTTGGGCAATGGGAAAGAGATTAACTACCCTTTGGATCTTGCTTCCTATTTAGTTCCATAATTAATATCTAGATTAAATGTTTCTCGTTTAGTTTCATGTTATTTTACAATGGATTAATCTACAAATAGAATCAAACATTTGTGTATAGTGGGAAAGATATTAGGTACCCCTCGTATCAACGATTAATTTGTTCCATGAAACCTTTGATATGCTTCTTGGAATAGATTTGTATAATATGATAGCCAATTCTTCATGTAAATAAATGCATGTTGCAAATACACCTCTAGGAATCCCCATGATTACCGTCATGTAAAATATGCTTTGTCAAGAGTGCTTCTCAATGGACCATAGGAATTTTTTGACATTGCAACCTCAATAAAATTAATAAAAAATAGAATTTTTAGATGAATCTCCTCTTATTGCGCTTGGACTTGAAGCCATTTGCCTTGGACCTCTTCTTAAAAAGATCACAACACTATGTTACCTACCTAGCATCATTCTTCCTTGACAACTTATGTGTAGAAGCCACAAATTCAATACCTATAGAAGATGTCACTTACACTACAAGTGTGACTCAATGTGCATTCTTTAGCCAATCCATAAAGTCATATTGCACTCTCTCTGCCTTCGAATTCCTCACTACATGTAGTTTCATGTTTGAATTCTTGGAGCTTCGATAGATTTCTACATAAACGTAGAATATTATTCTATTCATTTGCAAAGCATGAGACATGTTTGAAGAGGGACAACAAATATTAATTACAGCGGATAATTTAAATTAATGGTACAATTTACTCACAGATTGATGTAGCAAACTCAATTTCTCTATCTCGTCACACTCTCTCATCCATACATATATATAACCTTAAAAGTATTACAATATATATAATCATTCGTTGGATTAACATCATTTCCATTTCCATTGGAATGAAATGGAAACTAGCTACTTCCATGGAGTAAACATATGTTTCCCTCTTACATTACAATGGAAGCACAAAAAATTTATGTAATCTCAATTTATGCAACCTTTGGTTGAGATTATTGCAAGGAGATTGCAATAAAAGGTTGGTTAAACGGAATCATGTTATAAGATGGACCAAAAGTTTGACCATGAGGATTAAACTGCTGATAATAAGGACCTAATGGACTGTAAGCTTTCCCATGGCCATAGGATTGATAACCTCCTCCTGCCGGACCCATTTGAGAGTAAGCAGGTATGTGCGTGTTTTGGGCACCATATTGGGGTGGTGGGTTATACTGGTGGCCAACAACGACTGTGTTGTAGTAAGGGTTGCCACCATGAGTATGGGGCATATATGTACTGTTCATAGCGGGAACCGTGTTGTAATGACCATAATGGTATGGTATGTTCCCACCCCCAGCATTAGGATTAGCTTGAGTAGTCGTGTGGTGACAAGAAGCATGAGAAGTATTCCCAACTCCAATATTGGTGTGAGTAGTAGCAGGGATGGTGGCGTGATGTCCATGTGGATAGGAGATATTGCCACCCCCTACATTAGCATTACTAGTGGCGGCAGTGGACGCAAAAGTATGCAGTCTGTGTCCACCCCCGTGGTTGGGAGGAACATTATCATCCGTAAAAGTAGTCCTGGGTTGACGAGTAGCGACACGTGTATTAGGCGATGGATGGAAAGTCGTGTTTCAAGCAACGTTCCGATTAGGTTGGGCAATCCTAGGAGGTGGTCGTCTCCCAACATTAGCATTGTTAGGAGGAACATGACCAGTCCCCATACTATGTGTCTGGGTGTACAACGTAGTACCCCCAGCGAGGGTAGTGCCCCCAGTGGGTATAGTATGGCTAACACTATGACTAGTGCCAGCGTGACTACCAACCGTAGTGGAAGGTTCGACGATACTTGTAACATCCCAAATTTTCATAAAAATTTAAAATTTTTTATAACAACATTAATTAAGATAATAATAATTTTGGAAATAATAATTGAGATTACGACAACATTAATTGTAAGGTTGTTAGTATTGAACATTCTTTAATTTCTGTTTTAGCAGCAAGATGATAATGACAGTTTAACACATAATTAGTAATTATGATTATGATAACCAATGTACTAAATGATCGGAATATGATGCAATAATTTTCTTTTGCAAAGATACTGACAGTTTGACTTTGCTGCATAAGGGTGTCCTATGAGGTACCCTGGAGCTTAATTAGCTGCAACGCTAAAGCATATTGAATGTCATATGTGAAGACGACAGGTAAGAGAGAAGTACTTGTATAGTTTAGTTTCAATGTCATAATTAAAATAAAATGTTATAAATTCTGTTGCGACTCATAAAAAATGTACAGGTATGGATTTCATAGCTATAATTATTGTTTTTCAGATGTATGTCTTATAACTCCATAATGTTTAAAACGGAGTCATCTATGTACGTCGTCCTTCTGATGGTTTTATTGCCGTAATTCTAGTCGTGGTTATAGATGGCTTTGTCGCCGTCTTTATCTTCCCATTGTTGAAGTAACAATGTATCGCAAAAATCATTAAAATGTTTGAAATGCGAGAATCCACCTAATCATTTAGTTAGCTAATAGATAATCAATTACCAATGAGTTCACTGATATGTCTACATTACAGACTATCTATAGCTGTAATAATAGAATTTATATTAGTGCAACCAAATTGCCATGATAATAATAAAGTCTTCTCAAGTATGGTCTATAATAGATGTAATTCTATGAGCTAGATGTGATAACTTATAAGCTTATAAGGCTTGCGAAGAGTATCAATTTAAAGTATGAATTACATGTGAATGAGAACTATGCCACTTATGACTATAGTCATCCTATCAATTGTTACAAGAATCATAAATTTAATATTTAAATACTATAAGGCTTACCCTTGGAAAATATAAACTTGAAAATGTTGTTCTATATAAATAACGTGAGTCTAGTATACAACTTGGACTTAGGACTATATGGATCTATGTATCTTCGTGGTTTAAACAACACTATAACATATGTTATGAAATATAACTTAGAACCCATACGAAGCTTGGAAATCGACTTACCATAATTTATAATGTTATATAGTTATATGTTGATATTTGAAATCTCATCGTTGGAAACGAGTGTTGATAGACATTAAATGTGATAGACAGGTTGATGATTTAACAAGTGATACGAAATCATCGTTGTTGAATGTGATTCAGGCCTACATTAATGGCTTGAGTTGACACTCAAGCTGACAGGGATTGCCAATGATCCACGTAATAAGAGTTTGATGTAGTTGTTTCTGCAGTTGCCACTGTGTAATGGTTAAGTGTTGTGAAACGCCTTCGAGCTAGTTATTTGATCGGTTCTTCGTATGCCAAAGTGGCAACGCCAAGCTTGTACTGTGCAGTGGGTATTAAATGTCATTGTTGCTTGTCCCAATGTTGAATCGCTGGCACCATAGTGATCATTGACGGTGTTAAGTTTGGGCCGTTAGATCACAACCCTAACTTCTATTGTTGAGTTTGGTTTAAGAGATTTGAAATTTGTTCATTATGCTATTGTTACGGTTTGTGTGGCCAACAGGATGCCAAAATTTCTAGGGTTAGCAAGTATCAGGAGGTCTCGACCTCGAGTCCTTTAGGTACGATTTGAGTTGCAGGTTTTAACCATTGTAATGGCATTGCCAAAAAAGACCGTTCCTCTGGTTTGAACTGTTAAAGCATTGTTGGTTTCAAACTCTTTGTTGTGAATTGTGTGAGTTTTTCCAAGCTGTAGAATGATATAAGTTCTCTGGTTTCATTTATAGCAGAGATCTCGTTAACTTCTAGTGATTGCAAAGAGTTTGGCCATCAAAATGAAAGGGTAAGTTTTTCTTAGAATACGCAATGACCTTGGAGTTTTTAAGTTTTTGATTTTCAGTTTTAAAAATAGAATAATGTTATAGTCCAGAGTCTAAGCTTGATCTTCATCAGTTGCAGGTTGTAAAGGAATGGTTCAAGCTAGGGTTTGGAAAGAGCAGCATGCCTCCAAACTGGTAAGCTCCGGGTCTTCCAAATCCTTCGTAGGTGCTCTTCGTCTGTGTGTTGAAGTGGTTTCAAAGGATGAGTGGCCAGTTCCTCACCATGCCTCGTCATTGTCTTCAGTTGGAAAAACTTAAAACGATTCTATTGTTAATCGATTGGTGTCGATACAGGGCTGCGGCCTTCGTTTTGTTTGCATGATACTAAACTTTTGACTAAGATGTCTGTCTCGTCAATCTGTGGGTTATAAACCCGTCAGAACAAAGGATTCCTTGTATTTGTTTTGGAAATATTAAAAGCTTGGGTTTGAAACCCTAAGCGTTTTTCGTTTGAGAAACAAGTTGTAATCGTTTTTGCTTTTGAGAAAAATCATTTATCCTTCTTTAAGATGGAATCTTGAATGGTGTATGCAAATGAACATACCCTACTGTTTAAAATATGAAAAGATGAGTAGAGCCGAGGCTCGTTTTCAGTGAATAAAACTCTGCTTCTCGAAATGCTAAACTGTTGTTTGAATCCAACGCTACTTGGTTGATTTCTATATAACAATAGGTATCTGTCGCACTTGTTACTGAATGTGAAAATTGTAGTGGAAGTCTAAGTAAAAGTGGCGATGATAAAGTTAGTTTTGTTTTTGCTATGTAAGAAAAATAACGGGCTATACCCCAACTAGGTACTTTTGTTGTTTGCATGCAATGTGTCTTGCTGAAATAAAGATCAAGAATTAAAAATCAGGTCTATGTTAATGCTGAAAGTTGATATCGTGATTTTCGACTCATACTAGGGTTTGTGAAACTTTGTTTTAAATGATAGCTTTGTGATATGTGTTGTTGGAAAATGATTTCCAAAAGAACTTTGGCTCGATCTAAAGTCTGTGTAGAATGTAATGGTTTCTAATTGCAAAACAATAAAAATGGAACTCGAAAATCTAACTTAGGGTTTGATAGAAACCAAGTTTTATTTTGAAATAATAAAAAAAAATTATAATATATATAGTTTATAATATAGATGAATAAGATGGAAGGAAAATAAATATGGTTTATCATGTTTTCAGTATTGCTAGAGAATAATTTTTGAAATGTTTAAAGAGGAAAATGAAAACAATGTGTATGTGAACTATGAAGGTATAAAAATATGAAGACTATGTAAGATGACTGAAATTTGGGACTTATGAACATAACTATCATTTCTAGTTATTACAACAATAATATTTGTTTTCTAAATATATTGTACAGGACTTTTAAATGTATTGATTTCCTATGTAAAAGATAGAGGTAATAAAAACACAATGTACTTGTACAGTCTATAAGTTAGATTTGTTTTTCATGAAAACAATAGAGTCTCCTCTATACTGTAATAAGTACTGTAAATTAATTATTACCGTTAGTTATAGGGTAGAAATGAAAACATAAATCAATCACTGCACTTGTCTATTCGAATCGATGGCATTTGCATATCCTCTAATCTATTCTTAATTTGCGTATCTATACTAGAGTACGATGCACAAACAGCATGTGGAAAAATATAGATAATGGTTTATCAATTCAATTCATCATTTAAACTTTAACATTCAGAATTCAAATAAACTTAGAATTAGATTCTTTTTGCAAACAGAAATAGAGATTACTAAATATACAGAACAAATATATTAACTGAGATAAGATAGAAAATTTGTAAAACCTAGATAAAATCTGTAGGGGAACAAACAACCCAAGAAGACTGTTCCACCCAACCAATTCCTGAAAACAGTCAAGTAGTTCCTTAGGACCCCCAAGCCTGTTCACTGAACCACCAAGAGGAAGAAGTTTAGGAAATAGGATCTCCTCTTATAGTAACACTAACTGTAAATCTTAAACAACTAGCAATCCAATAGACTTGCACCAGCATCTCTGGTTCTTCTCAGCAATATGCAGACTTAAAATTGCACTCACAACTAGCCTCCCTAATTCGAATCTCTCAGTGATAACCTAATGCACATGAGGAAAAATATTCTGCAGATATATTGATTAAGAGCTGCCTGCTCAATTTGAATTTTGCCTTTTGTAGGCTGCCTAGGCCTTTTTCAGATGTTACTGGGTCATTAAATGAGCTGCTT
The DNA here is from genome assembly GCA_027924585.1 of Larix kaempferi. NCBI lineage: Eukaryota > Viridiplantae > Streptophyta > Pinopsida > Pinales > Pinaceae > Larix > Larix kaempferi. The sequence goes on along the minus strand of BSBM01000299.1, from coordinate 57,197,362 downwards.
GCTCACTCCCTCCACCTGTGGGATAATGCCACATTTTTAGGGGTAGTTGTCCCATAACCAACAGCTAGTGGTGAGATGCAATTGCTGCCATCTGTCCCATACCTTCCAACATCTTCCATTCCTCCTAGTGGGTCAGTGAACACTCATTTAATAGTCTCCTTGGGTGTTTGTCTCCTAATTAATTTATTTAAATAATCATATTCAGTAATTACATTCATCCTTGATCAAAACTAATCATAATTACAAAACTTTGTAATTAAATTTAACATAAAGTATTTTGCAAATAAAATAATAATTTTCAGAAATTTGGGTAGGTGACATACACCCCCCCTTAAGTCTCAACATCGTCATCGATGTTAGTTAATCATTCCTTGAGTGTTCCTGAAACAGAGGTGGGTATGCTGCCTGCATACTACTCTGCAACTCCCAGGTTTCCTCTTCTGGGCTAAGGTGCTTCCATTGCACCTTCACTTGCCCAATGCTGCGATCCCGGAGAATAGTTTCCCTCCTTCCGAGGATATAATCCGGTTCCACCGAAAAATCTCCGTCTTGTCCCACTTGTACATCATTCCAGTTTACCACATGAGTAGTATCGTGCACATATTTCTTTAAAAATGATATATGAAAAACATTATGTATTTTTAAGTTTGGTGGCAAAGCCAGTTGGTATGCCATTGCTCCAACCTTAGATAATGTTTCAAAAGGATCGCAATACCTGGGTGCCAACTTGGAACAGCTCCCCAATTTCAGTGAACTCTTTTTCGGTCTTACCTTAAGGAATACATGTTCACCAACCTGGAACTCTTTATGAATTCTTTTTGAATCTGCTTGACTTTTTTGCCTATCTTGGGCAGCTTTTAAATGTCCTTGCACATGTTTCACAATTAGTTCTAACTCCTGCAATAATTCAGGTCCTAAAACAACTCTATTTACTCAATCATTCCATGAAATAGGTGTATTACATTTCCTACCATAAAGAATTTAAAAAGGACTAAGTCTGGCCGATGCATGATAGTGATTATTATAAGCAAATTCTGCTAAGTGCAAGTAATCTTCCCACTTACTTGATCCTTAACATACATTCTTAATAAATCTTCTAAAACTTGATTTAACCTTTCTGTCTGTCCATCCGTCTATGGATGAAATGCTGTACCGAAATTTAAAGTTGTGTTCAATCCCTTAAACAGTGACCTCCATAAGTTTCCTGTAAACTTCAAGTCACGATCTAAAATTATTACTTTCAGTATTCCATGTAGTCTAAAAATCTATTTCATAAAGATCTCTGCAATATCTGTAGCTTTATGAGTAGTCTTTACGGGTATGAAATGTGTTTCCTTGCTAAGTTTGTCCACTACCACCATGATAGAATCATGTTGTTTCTAAATTTTAGGTAATCCAGTAATAAAAATCTATGCTGACCACTTCCCATTTCCAACTTGGTATCGGTAACGGTTGCAACAATCCAGCAGGATGTTGGTGTTCAACCTTCACTTTTTGACAATCCAAACATTTAGCTATGTTCTCTGCTACTTCATCCTTCATTCTGGGCCAATAATATTATTTTCTCAGCATAGTAATGGTCTTTTGATAACCTAGATGACCAGAATAGTGACTTTTATGCATCTCATTTAATATCAGAAATTTTATTTCTGGTATGTCTGGTACATACAATCTGTTTTTAAACAATAATAAACCGTTTTCCTTCATGCTGTAATCTGCCATACAATTTTCAGAACTGTTGTTTGCTGTCTTTTCCTTCATTTTTCTGTATTCTTGATATGTTTCACTCTTTTCCAAAATCTGATTTTCCAAATTAGTTGAATAAGTACTGATTGTTGAAATGAAATTTAGTTTTTCCTTACGACTGAAGGCATCTGCAACCTTGTTCTCCTTCCTTTTAATATTCCGAATTTTGAAATCATACTCACTTAAGAACGTCAACCATCTAGCTTGTCTAGCATTTAGGTTTGTCTAATCTAATAAATATTTCAGACCCATGTTATCTGTCAGTAATGTAAATTTCCTGCCAATAAGGTGGTGACGCCACATTTTTAAGGCATGAATAACTGCCAATAACTCTAAATCACAGGTAGAGTAGTTCTTCTCATGTATTTTCAACTTTCTAGATTCATATGCCACCGCATGCCCTTCCTGTGTCAGGACTCCGCCAAGTCTGTCATTGCATGCGTCTGTACAAACTACAAAATCCTTGTTGGGGTCAGCTATCCTCAAGATAGGCGCTGTCGTCAATAGTTCCTTTAATTTCTTAAAACTGTCAGCACATTTCTGATCCCAAACAAATTTCTTCCCTTTCTTCTGCAAGGAAGTTATGGGGTTGGCAATTTTTGAAAAATTATCTATAAACTTTCTATAATACCCCGTAATGCCCATAAATGATCTTACATCCAACACATCTTTAGGAACCGGCTAGTCGTTAATGGCCCTTGTCTTGTCGGGGTCAACCGAGATTCCTTCTGCTGAAATTGTGTATCCTAAATACTGAATTTTGTCTTTGTGGAAGTCACACTTACTAAACTTGGCGTATAGTTGATGATCTCTTAGTACTTGTAAGATAATCCGTAAATGTTCATCATGCTCTTCTTTACTTTTGAGTACACTAGAATGTCGTCTATAAACACAACAACAAACTTGTCTAAGTATTTATGTAGAATATTATTCATCAGACACATAAATACAACCACGGCATTAGTCAAGCCAAATGGCATGACTACGAACTCGTAGTGTCCATATCGAGTTCAGAAAGTTGTCTTGAAAATATCTTCATCCTTAACTCGTACTTGATGATATCTTGATCTTAGATCAATCTTCGAAAACATTGTTGCTCCACGCAGCTGATCAAATAGATCATCTATGCAGGACAACTGATACCTATTCTTGATCGTCATCTTATTAAGCTGGCGATAATCTATGCACAGTCTTAAGGTTTCGTCTTTCTTCTTAACAAAGATGATAGGTACTCCCTAAGGAGACACACTGGGTCTAATATACTTCTTGTCAATAATCTCCTTCAACTATGATTTTAATTCGTTTAACTCCAGTATGTTCATTCTATACGGAGCTTTAGAGTTTGGCACTGCTCCTGGTATTATCTCTATGGTAAAATCTAAATCTCTTTTGGGTGGTAATCCTGGAATCTCCTTAGAAATACATCTTTAAAATCCTTTAGGACAGGTATGTCCTCTACTTTCAGTTTGTCCTCTTTATCTATAAACTCATCATTTACCACGTTTATTACAAACATTTGGCATCCTTTCCTAACTGCCCTCTTAACTTGCATGGCTGAAATCTGTCTAAGGGTTACCTTCCTTGGGATGCCTTTTATTTATATAGTATTCCCTTCGTCATTTAAACATGTAAAATTTTTTCCATAACAGTCCAAGATGACATGATGGGCTTCTAACCAGTCCATCCCAACTATAATATCACAAGAACCTAAAGGTAGAATATTCAACTTGATTTGTGTTTGTAAATGATTCATGGACAAAACACAGTTTTCTATAAAATCTGATACTTTTCTCTTTGTTCTAGTTGCTAGTCTAACTATGTCATGTCCCAAATTTGGAATTGGGTCACAATGGCCTAATCACATTGGCCATATTCATTAGAGTTTGTAAAATTGATGTTAAAGGTCAAATAATTGCCAAGGAGGAAAATTACTAGTTTCCTAGGTTTGGGGTGGAAGCTTTGGGATTTGGAATAATGGGGATAATAAATGATGTTTGAACATTAGAGTGGCATAAATATTTAATAAAGGATCTAAATAAATATATACAAGTGAAAATCAAATTGACATTTCATCATGAAGACACATGGAGGAAGTGGGACCCACATATGGCTAGATTTCCCCACTACACTTGGCATCATTCTCTCACCAATTTGAATTCAAGGTGAATGGTAACATACTTGGGGGAGTCCAAAAGGTATTATTCATGGCATGACTCATCCAAGGTCAAAATATAGAGGAAGAGTAACTCCCATGGAAGAGGAAGAGGCAATTTGGAGTTAGTGAGACACTTGGGATAGATTCCCTAGCTCTATGACAACAATGATGAAGATGCTATGACACCTATGACACAAATCAGACCTGAAGGATGACATATGACATATATGACATGTCAGGGCTAAAAATAGACTCGAAGAGGGCGCTCAAGGGTGTTAGGGCAGCTAAGATGCTTCCACATGTGATTTGGTGGAAGTGGGAAACTAGGAATTGTTGTACAAGTGGCGTTCTTTGGAATCTCTTCCCAACTTGAGTTGGCATGAGTCTCTTGGAAGGAATTCGACCCATGGAGCACATTAGAACTTTATAAATGTCAATAACAAAGAATGAAACCATCTTTTTATCATTTGTAGAATTTGCAATTGCATTTGTGAAGACGGAGAGCTAGTGGATGACTAGTTTCTTGCCTTAGCTAATTTCGAGGGTGAAAGATTCCCATCCAAGTTGGTAATTGGAAAGGCCATTCAGACCTTTCATTTGGAGCTTTAATGGAGTCTTTATTTGCAGGTGTAAGCTACAGGGCAGCTCATGGTTTTTTCTATTGCAGCTCACTCCTTCAACCATTTCTAGTTTTGATGGCATATTATTGATCCTTGAGGGAGGGCATTTTTGGTGAGCTATTGTACTCTTTGGGGAAGTTTTCAATGCCCCATTTCTTTTGTAATATGAAGTAAATACTATGTTCTTCATCTCCAAAAAGTTTCAGGTCGAAATTCCAAGTAGAAATGTATAAATCTCATTTTTAATGGAAGAACAATGCCATTTCCCCACTACCTTGTTGTGAGCCAATGTATTGATGATGATTTCGAATGAATGGATGATTATCTGATATATTTGTGATCAATATACTGCCATGGATGTCTTCTACAAGTTTCATGTACTGTACTTGAGCATTTGAAGCATTTTTACTCAGTTTAGTTGTATTGGGAGGTGAAATAGTGCCATTCCCCCAAGGGTCGAATTGGGGATTTTTGCAGTTGAATGGGAGAGGGTGAGAACAGTTGTAATAATCCATTAATGGTGCATATGAGACTTTAATAAAATAATTAACACATTACATACCTCTTTTCATAAATTTGAGTGGGTTTGGAGGCATTTGGGAAGCCATTTTCAGTACTTACCCCAGGGGGATTTGAACCCCAAATCACTAGTAAAATTGCATAATTGGTCCAGAATATTAAGAGAGTTTGTAGAGGTCTTTTGGTGGACATATTTCATCCATAAACATCATATTCAAGTTCTAATATCATTCATACACCTTCCTTGAAGATTTGAAGGCATTTGGAGTCAATTTGAGACCTAGAGGCCAATACTAGTCAAAGGAAAATCACTAGTAAAGTTACCTACATTGATCATAATTGAAAGAGGATTTGCAGAAATATTTTAAAGGTCCAAAGGCATCCCTGAAACACATATTTATGTTCTTATATCATTAATATACCTTCTCAGAATATTTGGGATCATTTGGGGCAAATTTGGGACCTAGAGATCAAAACTAGTCAAAGGTCAAACTAGGGGAAAAAAGTGGAAAATTGCCATTTTAATAAAATTCCTAACAAGGGTCATTACAAACTAGCCAAGATTTACTAAACTTTTTAGTTTTCAATTTAAGATTTTCCACAATGTCTGGTGATATATAACTTAAGCTAGCACCTAGATCAATTAAAATAGTAACAGGATGATCATGTATCATTTCTTCAATCTCTACCATGGAGATTTGATGATCTGCTTGCATGTTGTCGAGTGTTGCATTGATTCTGGGAATTTCCCTTGCCACATCTCCCACTGTAGGTTCATCCTGTATAGAGTTGATGTTGTTTGCTTTTCGCTTCCTCAAGGGACATTCTGATGCGTAATGAGGACCTTGGCATTCAAAACATTTGATAGGTTCCTTTGGCTCACTGGTCTTGGAATTATTAGGTGCATTTATGGGTGCTGTAGAATTCTGCTGTGAATTGTTTCTGGAGTTGTTTCCTTGATAATTCTGATTTAGAAAAATTTTCCTTTGAAATCCGGAATTTCCACTGAATCTGAAATTTTTCTTTTTCTGCTCAAAATTGTTGGGCTTATGATTTTTCCAGTTTGACATTCCTTCTCTTTTCTGATTTGTGTCATAACAGAAAACTGTCTTTCTCATAGCCTCTTCCAAGGTTTTAGGACTGTCATACTCGATTATGTCCTTACTATTGAAAGGTAAACAACTCAAGTACCTTTGAATTTTTGGTTTCTCTTCTATGAGGTATGGTACATATCTTAGTAAGTTCAGAAACTTACTATTCATTTCCTTCATGTTCATACCTCCCAGCTTCAAATCGTAGAACTCTTTGGATTTTTCTTCATAGTATTGTTCAGACAAGTACTTCTTTTTAAAATATCGTTTAAAGGTACTCCAGCTTACATCTTTATCTTTGATGCCTTTTACTCATTTGATGTCCTGCCACCAAATATCCGCTTTTCCGGTCAAGTTATATATAGCCATTTTTGCCTTTAAAGACTCTGAATAGTTATAAATCTGGAAGTATTTCTTCATACCGAACAGCCAAGCTTCATCTGTCTCTCCCTTCTCAGTTTCTCCATTGAAAGTTGGAGGTCTAATCTTTTTGAACTCCCCATAAATCTTCTCATATTCCTTTTGACTTTTCTTTCTGGGTTTGAAATCTCCTTCACTGCTATCACTGGTGTAGTTACGTTTCTTTCTGTGTGTTTCAATAGCATCTCCGGATGAGGTTGAACTGTCGTTCACCTTGTTGATTTTCATTTTCTTGTTTTTTTTCAGCATGAGGCAGATCCTCAACTTTGGAAATATCTTCATTATCTTTTTCTTGTTCCTCAGTTTGACTCTATTGAAACAACACTTGGTTTAATTGCTCTTGTGCTTGCAGAATCCTTTCATTGTCTTGTTTCACCGATTTGATTTCTGCTTTTAACTCATGAAAGGCATGTAACAGTTCTGTTGAACTGTTATTTAGTTCACCATGACCTTCTACTACATAGTGTTGTCCCGAACTGTGACTATTTGGCTGAAATCTGTCGTCTAATTGTTTAGCTGAGTTCTCCATACCTATAACTGAAAATGATTTCTATATAACATAGTAATTAAAATTTCAAATTAGTACAATTTTTTGTTGTATAATATTTTATGCTGCGTGTGTTTGGACCTCTTTCAGGCCTAGTGTTCGAATCTGAGCTCTGATACCATATGTAACATCCCGAATTTTCATAAAAATTTAAAATTTTTGATAACAGCATTAATTAAAATAATAATAATTTCGGAAATAATAATTGAGATTACGACAGCATTAATTGTAAGGTTGTTAGTACTGAACATGCTTTAATTTTTGTTTTAGCAACAAGATGATAATGACAGTTTAACACATAATTAGTAATTATGATTATGATAACCAATGTACTAAACGATCAGAATATGATGCAATAATTTTCTTTTGCAAAGATACCGACAGTTTGACTTTGCTGCATAAGGGTGTCCTATGAGGTACCTTGGAGATTACTTAGCTGCAATGCTAAAGCATATTGAATGTCCTATGTGCAGACGACAGGTAAGAGCGAAGTACTTGTATAGTTTCGTTTCGATGTCATAATTAAAATAAAATGTTATAAATTCTGTTGCGACTCATAAAAAATGTACAAGTATGGATTTCATAGCTATAATTATTGTTTTTCAGATGTATGTCTTATAACTCCATAATGTTTAAAACGAAGTCATCTATGTACGTTGTCCCGCTAATGGTTTTATTTCCGTAATTCTAGTTGTGGTTATAGCTGGCTTTGTCATCGTCTTTATCTTCCCATTGCTGAAGTAACAATGTATCGCAGAAATCATTAAAATGTTTGAAATGAGAGAATACACCTAATCATTTAGTTAGCTAATAGATAATCAATTATCAATGAGTTCACTGATATGTCTGCATTACAGACTATCTATAGCTGTAATAATAGAATTTATATTAGTGCAACCAAATTGCCATGATAATAATAAAGTCTTCTCAAGTATGGTCTATACTAGACGTAATTCTATGAGCTAGATGTGATAACTTATAAGCTTATAAGGCTTGTGAAGAGTATCAATTTAAAGTATGTATTACATGTGAATGAGAACTATGCCATTTATGACTATAGTCATCCTATCAATTGTTACAAGAATCATAAATTTAATATTTAAATACTATAAGGATTACCCTTGGAAAATATAAACTTGAAAATGTTGTTCTATATAAATAACGTGAGTCTAGTATACAACTTAGACTTAGGACTATATGGATCTATGTATCGTCGTGGTTTAAACAACACTATAACATAGGTTATGAAATATAACTTAGAACCCATACGAAGCTTGGAAATCGACTTACCATAATTTATAATGTTATATAGTTATATGTTGATATTTGAAATCTCATCGTTGGAAACGAGTGCTGACAGACATTAAATGTGATGGACAGGTTGATGATTTAACAAGTGATACGAAATCATCGTTGTTGAAAGTGATTCAGGCCTGCATTAATGGATTGATTCGACACTCAAGCTGATAGGGATTGCCAACGATCCACGTAATAAGAGTTTGATGTATTTGTTTCTGCAGTTGCCACTGTGTAATGGTTAAGTGTTGTGAAACACCTTTGAGCTAGTTATTTGATTGGTTCTTCGTATGCCAAAGTGGCAACGCCGAGCTTGTACTGTGCAGTGGGTATTAAATGTCATTGTTGCTTGTCCCAATGCTAAATCGCTGGCACCATGGTGATCATTGATGGTGTTAAGTTTGGGCCGTTAGATCACAACCCTAACTTCTATCGTTGAGTTTGGTTTAAGAGATTTGAAAGTTGTTTAGTATGCTATTGTTACTGTTTGTGTTTCCGACAGGTTGTCGAAATTTCTAGGGTTAGCAAGTATCAGGAGGTATCGAACTCTAGTCTTTTAGGTACGATTTGAGTTGCAGGTTTTAGCCATTGTAATGGCGTTGTCGAAAGAGATCGTTCCTCTGGTTTGAACTGTTAAAGCGTTGTTGGTTTCGAACTCTTCGTTGTGAATTGTGTGAGTTTTGCCAAGCTGTAGAATGATATAAGTTCTCTGGTTTCGTTTATAGCAGAGATCTTGTTAACTTTTGGTGATTGCAAGGAGTTTGGCCATCAAAATGAAAGGGTAAGTTTTTCTTAGAATACGCAATGACCTTGGAGTTTTTAAGTTTTTGATTTTCAGTTTTAAAAATAGAATAATGTTACAGTTCAAAGTTTAAGCTTGATCTTCGTCAGTTGCAGGTTGTAAAGGAATGGTTCAAGCCAGGGTTTGGAAAGAGCAACGTGCTTCCAAACTGGTAGGCTCTGATTCTTCCAAATCCTTTGTAGGTGCTCTTCATCTGTGTGTTGAAGTGGTTTCAAAGGATGAGTGTCCAGTTCCTCACCATGCCTCATCGTTGTCTTCAGTTGGAAAAACTTAAAATGATTCTATTGTTAATCGATTGGTGTCGATACAGGGCTGCGGCCTTCGTTTTGTTTGCATGATACTAAAATTTTGACTAAGATGTCTGTCTCATCGACCTGTGGGTTATAAGCCCGTCAGAACAAAGGATTCCTTGTATTTGTTTTGGAAATATTTAAAGGCTTGGTTTGAAACCCTAAGCGTTTTTCATTTTAGAAACAAGTTGTAATCGTTTTTGCTTTTGAGAAAAATCGTTTATCCTTCTTTAAGATGGAATCCTGAAAGGTGTATACAAATGAACATACCCTACTGTTTAAAATATGAAAAGATGAGTAGAGTTGAGGCTCGTTTTCAGTGAATAAAACTCTACTTCTCGAAATGCTAAACTGTTGTTTGAATCCAATGCTACTTGGTTGATTTCTATATAATAATAGGTATCTGTCGCACTTGTTACTGAATGTGAAAACTGTAGTGGAAGTTTGAGTAAAAGTGGCAACGATAGAGCCAGTTTTGTTTTTTCTATGTAAGAAAAATAATGGGCTATACCCCAACTGGGTACTTTTGATGTTTTCATGCAATGTGTCTTACTGAAACTAAAGATCAAGAATTAAAAATCAGGTCTGTGTTAATGCTGAAAGTTGATATCGTGATTTTCGACTCATACTAGGGTTTGTGAAACTTTGTCTTAAATGATAGCTTTGTGATATGTGTTGTTGGAAAAGGATTTCCGAAAGAACTTTGGCTCGATCTAAATCCTGTGTAGAATGTAATGGTTTCTAATTGCAAAACAATAAAAATGGAACTCAAAAATCTAACTTAGGGTTTGATAGAAACCAAGTTTTATTTTGAAATAATAAAAAAAAATTATAATATATATAGTTTATAATATAGATGAATAAGATGGAAGGAAAATAAATATGGTTTATCATGTTTTCAGTATTGCTAGAGAATAATTTTTGAAATGTTTAAAGAGGAAAATGAAAACAATGTGTATGTGAACTATGAAGGTATAAAAATATGAAGACTATGTAAGATGACTGAAATTTGGGACTTATGAACATAACTATCATTTCTAGTTATTACAACAATAATATTTGTTTTCTAAATATATTGTACATAACTTTTAAATGTATTGATTTCCTATGTAAAAGATATAGGTAATAAAAACACAATGTACTTGTACAGTCTATAAGCTAGATTTGTTTTTCATGAAAACTATAGAGTCTCCTCTATACTTTAATAAGTACTGTAAATTAATTACTACTATTAGTTATAGGGCAGAAATGACAACATAAATCAATCACTGCACTTGTCTATTCGAATCGATGGCATTTGCCTATCCTCTAATCTATTCTTAATTTGCGTATCTATACTAGTGTACGATGCACAAATAGCATGTGGAAAAATATAGATATTGGTTTATCAATTCAATTCATCATTTAAACTTTAACATTCAGAATTAAAATAAACTTAGAATTAGATTCTTTTTGCAAACAAAAACAAAGATTACTAAATATACAGAACAAAGCTATTAATTGAGATAAGATAGAAAATTTGTAAAACCTGGATAAAATCTGTAGGGGAACAAACAACCCAAGAAGACTGTTCCACCCAACCAATTCCTGAAAAATAGTCAAGTACTTCCTTAGGACCCCAGAGCCTGTTCACTGAACCACCAGGAGGAAGAAGTTTAGGAAATAGGATCTCCTCTTATAGTAGAACTAACTGTGAATCTTCAACAACTAGCAGTCCAATAGACCCGCACTAGCATCTCTGGTTCTTCTCAGCAATATGAAGACTTAAGATTGCACTCACAGCTAGCCTCCCTAATTCGAATCTCTCAATGATCACCTGATGCACATGAGGAAAAATATTCTGTAGAAATATTGATTAAGAGCTGCGTGCTCAATTCGAATTTTGCCTTTTGTAGGCTGCCTAGGCCTTTTTCAGATGTTACTAGGTTATTAAATGAGCTTCCTGCTCACTCCCTCCACCTGGGGGATAATGCCACATTTTTTGGGGTAGTTGTCCCATAACCAACAGCTAGTGGTGAGATGCAATTGCTACCATCTATCCCATACCTTCCAACAACTTCCATTCCTCCTAGTGGGGCAGTGAACACTCATTTAACAGTCTCCTTGGGTGTTTGTCTCCTAATTAATTTATTTAAATAATAATATTAAGTAATTACATTCATCCTTGATCAAAACGGATCATAATTAAAAAACTTTGTAATTAAATTTAACATAAAGTATTTTGCAAATAAAATAATAATTTTCAGAAATTTGGGTAGGTGACAGTACTATGACTAAGCATACCAAAAGAGAGTGTTGTCGGGTTGATCACAGGGCCAGTGTCATCATGTAACTTTGGCATCTCGTGTCTATAACTGCGTGGAAACGAAGGAATGAATGTGTCATCTTGTTCTTCGTCCTCGGGTAAGGTTGGCATTCCGTAAATATAATTTTTCGGATTCGAAGGATCGAACGGATCTCGTTCAAGTGGATTAGGCCAAATAGAACCAGGTTGAGTCTCAGGTGGATCACCTCCCCACTCCTCATGAGGAGTATGGGGATCGGAAGTGTGGTCAACTCTACCTAATGGAGTCGAAGGTTTTTCCTCAGTATCAAAATGCGTAGCAGTCATGATGTCTTGGACGTAAGTCTTGTAAGAATCCGAAGACTTAGAGGGAGCCCTCTGGCGTCCTCTAGCAACACGACATGAAAGCTCGACCAGCTTTAAACCATCCAACTGACGGGACCAGTAGAGAGTAGGGCTCCATGCCATGATATCTCCGGAGAGAATATATAATCAAAATGTCCCCTAAAGGCCAACTATCAATCAAAAACAGTAAATCAAAAGCACGCACCAAGAGAAACTACAGCCAAGAGCAGACAAACAGAGTGGCTAAATGAGCTCCCGACACTAGAGTCGGTATGTCTCGCCTAGGAGAGGCTTGAGACTCCCAAACTATAGCCGGAGGTAACAGAATCAATTATAGAGACACCTAGGCTTCACTGCGTGTACAGGGTCAAGTCCACTACACAAACACAATTGTGCTATCCAATCCCTATCGGACTCAAGACACAAACAATATAACCACTGCAAGTACCCTGTGCGATACCTAGGTAAGGAAACTATGGTCACCGCAATATAACCAACGCTCAGGGGGACAGTTGCAGGTGGGTTCCATCGTATGGGAAAGGTAGCTAAGCCTGAAGCACAAGAGGATGAACCTCTAGTACCCCCAGATACGAACAAATCCTAGAAATATCTCCCATGTCCAGCCGGTATCAGAGGGATATCCCTTCAACCAACCTCCCGTGACCTCGTGCTTGACTCTGGCTTAAGTAGAGATTCCTGAGAACACCGATCTATACCATGGATTCCTCCACTCCATAGTCAGACACCTAATGTTTCATCTAGTAGTCTTGGATTGTTAACTCACAATGATCTATTCCAAGACTCTAAACCTATGCTAGTTGGTGTACCCTATAAATAAAATCAGTCTAATCAATTTTAATATTAAGTGTTAATTTTAATGGCTGTGATTACTCAAGGGATATGATCGTGAAACTAGTGATGTTTAAGACTCAATGGTATGCAAAATCGTCAAATCCTAGACTCATCTATCCAATGAAAACAATGCCCCTAATATGCACAATCAAACCAACGATTCCAAAATAATTATGCAAGCCTTTTATATTTATTTCAATGCACAATCAAAATCTAAATGAAGGCAAAAAGCACTCCATGCAAGATGCAATACATAAAAGCAAAAAAAAATTGTATTTTCTCTTATAAATGAAAGGAAAATGCAAAAACTATGTATATATTTTTTGTATTTTTCAATATATGGAAATGAAAAATGCAAGCAAAATCCTACTATCTAGTCACTGATATGACAAGGAGATCACTAAGACAACCAGGCGGATACCAAATAGTAAGACTCAGCCAAAGGAATGAGCTCAAAAGGAAAAAACCAACAAGGCTAAATCCAAAGATGGGTAAAAAACGAACAAGGCTCAACCAAGAGAAACGAAGAGTTTTGGTCACAACCAAGGCATGGAACAGTCAATAAATAGGCCAACAAAGACTCGGGATCAACCAAAACCAACCCAGCAACAACCAAAGGTCATAAACCAACAAAAGTCTTAGTTGTATGCTACTATCGAAGGAATACCTGCGGCTACCCGTGAGCCGTAGAGCAAACAGACAGAGGCGGGTGTACGCGGGCAGAGCTAAGCTAGCCCGCGGGTGAGGAAAGGTAAAATGGAAAACAGAGAGTCCAATGGCTCAAAAAAAGCAATTTTTCTATAGTGTATCTCAATGGCAGATAAGTGACACAGAGCTTCGACAAACAACAACTCTAATTATGAACTAATGCTCAAAAAATCCCCAAGATGGATGTTTTCCCTAGCGGAGCCGCCATTTCTGTTTTGGAGAAAAATCACTATGGCTTGGGGTGTACCACAACAGATATATGACTACCAGAAATCAACTCAATTCTCATAACTATGCTATATAAATGACAATGCTAAGATAAGGAAGAAGATAACCAACCTCGATCCAAATGTTTGATGTAGATCCCCGTTGGAGCTTTTCAATCCAAGCACTTGAATCTGCAAATTAGTGTTAACAACCAATATACGACAAGTACATATAATATATAAATTACATTAACATCATCAATAGCAATGGCCCATGATATAACAAGTAAATGCAACCCAATGTAAGATAAACAACAGTTACAACATTAATGGACGAGAATATGAGTATTTCTATTAATAAACAAGAAGAAGTACAAAGTGATATGACCTCTTGCCGGCAACCAATCTGAACCAAGATCTGGATCAATCCACTTGTGCCTCCACCACTTCAATCCTCCATGAATAGAAAACTCAAACTAGATAGGAGTTTGGAAGGTGAACATAAAGGGTTCACAACTACAAGAATCGATGAGTGTAGACTCAAGATAGGGAAAAAATCCACTAGAGTTCTCTTGCTCTTCTTTCTCCTCCCGTCCATAAGCCATATGTGCTCAATATATAGTCCTCCCAAAGGTAAGTGAAAGGACACATCGAGACGTTACTTGGGCAGATGGAGAGCCAAAGGTCACCCAATGACTGCTTTTTGGGAGTAAAAAGTAATAAACTAGTGATTTTTACTATTTTACTTGATACCCGCGGGCTATAGTGATGCAACTCGCGGGTACGCATGCTATAATGATGCAACATGCGGGTAGGAATAAAAATAGGGGAAAATAGGGTCGAAGGATATAAAGTGAATCTGAGTCAGTTAAATGGATCCTACAGGCCAAAGAATGTTGATGCTTACAGGGTGGAAGATTACGGTGTAACAAGGTTCATGATTGCACAATGACCAGAAATGGTTATTAATCAAAAGGTCCCAGTCATCAAAGACACTGACAAGGAACCTAAATCTATGGTGTCATTCAACGTGGCCATATCCAAGGACATGGTAGATAATATTAAGAATCTACTAAAGGAAGCGGAGCAACCCAAACGATGGATTACTAGACGATCACCTCTTAGAATCCAAGAGGGAAGGTCTATAATTAGGAACGACAATGATGCCCTGCAATTGGATAAGCGGACATTGGATATTTTAACTCCAAACTTGCAGAAGGACAAAGATGAAACATATGCTAAATTGAATGAGCTTGAAGAAATAAGGGTAAACATGACCACTCAAATAGAAATTTTGCAAAAGGAGAAAGAGGCATTGGCTCTAGAGGCGAAAGATACATAAGAAGGAAAACAAAGTTTATCATGCTTCCATGAATATGCCATCGCATTGCAAGAAGAGTCTTTGGGAATATAGGAAAGAGTCATGGAGCATTTATTTAAAGTACAAAAGGTGGCAACCAAACTCTGAGATATAGAAACCAAGACTCATTAAAGTAATCAAAAGGTTGTAGAGGTTAAAGCTAGGTTGAAGGACGTTTTAGCATGGAAGAAAAATAACATAGCTATACCCAAAAAAATGTCCAAGAAAGTTGCGGAAGAGATTTAATTTGATTATTTGACTTTGGACAACTACCAAAAAATGGGGACAACTTTACAACAAGGCATTATTGCATCGCTCAAGAAATGACAAAACCTACATGCTATAATTGAAAGGGTGTTTGAAAGGTGTACATTGCCCCCTCCAGAGACCCTTGAATTGCTCATTCCCAAGGAACAATGAGTAGTTGAGATTAAGACCATAAAAGTTGAGGATTTTGAAGTAGTTATGTATCTGAGGTTACTACATAGACATTGCGCAATCCGATCAGGACACTGTTGGGGCATGGAATTGTCCCTATTTTACACTATATTTTCCCTACTTTTAATCCCTTCTTGCATTCCCATGACCTTGTATTCATGTTTATTAATCCATTTTTATGCTTATTTGTGGGATTTATACCTAAGGTGGTTTCCATTTGCATTTAGTTAGTATTTCATGTAAATTATGATTAATCATTAGAAAAATAACATATTTTGCACTTATCTTTGAAAAATGGATGAGTTTGATGATATTTGCAGAACCAGCTCCAGGCCAGTTGTTGTTACTCTTGGATATTTGTCGCAACTCATATGATTGAAGATCAACGAAAGTGGATATTTGATATTTTTCATATGAGGGATTATTAATTCATTGCTACTATTTATACTCATATTGTTATTGTTGTTGATACTCCATAAAGCCACCATGGAGGAATATATTCATTAAGGGTGATGGATTTTTATAAATCCATTATTTCTATTATTCTTATATGTCTCAAATTATGAAGTTAAATTATTTGAAGATAAAAGGGGCAAGTTGGTGGTGGATGAGAGTGCATATTTGGTTTATTTACAAAGATTTGAAGACCTCCATGTAATATATGATGGACCCAACAAATTCAATGCTATTAGGAGTCACTTGGGATGAGTTTTGGGCATGTTATGATGACTCTGATCCACATCGCAGTTGGCATTATTATCAGATGTTAACTTCGAAACAACTTCGACAAGTTACGAACTTGACATGACTTCGACAAACTCAACAGCTTCGACAAATTCCATGACCTCAATAGTTTCGCGATGTCAACATGTAGCGTCGACCTACGACTTGCGATTGTCGAACTACGACAAAATGTCTCTCTGTCTTCCAGTCGACTGTAAAGGTTGAACTTCTGAACTGTTCTAACTTATCTTGTAACTGAACGTAACGAGAAGGCACCCATTCGTCTCAGCACTCTCTATATAAGCATGTATAATATTGTAACATACATCAAGTCATGATCTATATCCAATAATAGAGAAATCAATTCACATTCCTACATATTTTCTGTGTGTATTTGTGTTTATCTGTGTAGTGTATCCCTGCTTTGTTTAGTCTATTATTTAAGCTTCTTCCATAACAGATCCGACTCATTCAGTCGAACTGTTGTTCCCCTCGTGCTTCCTGGCCACATGCAGATCATTGGTATCAGAGCAGTTAGTTTTGGTTTGTGCTTAAGTTTTGCATAGACACTTCCAATGAAGTTACCTGACTTATGCTAGTTAAAACATGCTCACAATATCAACAATCCAAGAAGATGCTACCTCCAGATATGGCAGAAGAAATAGATGATAGACATGCAGCCGAAAAGACAGCACAACTTATTGAGAAAGCGCTGACTCGACAATGGACTAAAATGTTCACCCAGTTCAACTAAATTATCACGCGATTTGCTTCGACATCTGGGGGATTTTCGACGAGAACTAGCTCCGACGAAATCATCCCCTTCAAAGTGAAAATGAATTTGGACATATCGAATCTAAAAGGCAAGATTGATGCGGAATCCATCAACAATTGGGTACAACAATTGGAATCCTATTACTCCGTGAATCAACTCTCAGAAGCTGAAAAGATCACCATTGCATCCTTAAAGATGTCAACATATGTGCACTGCTGGTGGGAGAACCTCTCGACAAAGATGGAGAAGAGCGGATACCCCATCGACAGGTGGGATAAATTCGTCGAATACGTCCGAAAGTAATTTTACTCACCCAAATACCTCAAACAACAATATAAGAAGTGGCAGTAACTAAGGAAATGGAAATACCAATCAATACAGAGTTACCCCGACGAGTTCTATCGACTCATGGCTAGACTTGGAATCCAAGAAGAAGAGAAATTGCTTGTTCTAAAGTACATCAGCGGATTGTCCCAATACATTCAACATGAGATGGAATTTCTGACTGTCAATATGCTTGCGGATGCTCTCCACTATGACAGCAAATTGGAAACCAAGTAGAAAGGAAAAGCACGCTTCGCTACAAAGATGACGTCAGGACGACCACCCGACAAGAAGGCACCAACCGACTTCGATAAGTCGAAATATTCTCAGCCGACACCGCTAAAGCCAGATCATGACAAAAATCCTTTTAAAAAAAGGGAATGTAGCAAACAACCGGCTACTGGTAAATGGTGTGATTACCACCACTCATCTTGGCATGATACGTATGAATCCAAAGCTCAAAAGAAATTTTTGGCAAAAGTGTAGGAATCCAATGCATTTGACAAGATGGTGGAAGAATCTGATCCAGATGCAACGACCCTTTTGACATCAACATCGACCACTCCAGCAGCCTCGACTATCGTCGACGAGGATGAACGAGAGTTCCTTTTCCATACACGGATATGGGTTCAACACAATCCATTACATCTAATTGTGGATAATGGTATCCAAAATAATTTCATTTCTAAATATCTCGTGAAGAAACTAGGTCTTGTCACCACTCTGCATCCTCAGTGTTACAAATTTGGTTGGATGAAGGATGGATAGGAACTATGGATCACCCGACAATGCAAAATCACCTACTTCATAAAACCTTTTGAAGATGAAGTACTCTGCGACATGGCATTACTCTCTGTAGTCGACGCCTTGTTTGGGAAACCTTACTTGTGGGATCACCATGGAAGTTATCGGTCACGACCTCAAAAGTTGATTGTTAGAATCCAAATCGATGATACAGATTACCAGAACGTCGACCTACACCAATGGTCTCAATGATATCTTCTAAATAGACAAAGAAGCTCATCAATCATGCTCAGAAGTTTGCATTAATCATGATAAAACCACAACATTCTGGGAATACTACAATGACAAGTCGACCCACCCACCAGTGCAACTCCTGACATAAGCAACTGATCGACAATGTTCTCGACGAGTATCAGATTTTATTCCAAGAGCGGAATGGAGTACCTCGAAATTTCCAAGTAAAACACTCCATTGAAGTTGCTCCTGGTTCTTCTTTTCCTAACACATTTGTTTACAGAAGATCCATTCTCGAAAATGAATAGATTCGTAGACAAATCCAAGATTTGATCGACAAAGGTCATATCCAACCCATCTCCTCTCCTTGTGTAATTCTAGTCATCCTCGTTCCAAAGAAATACAGAACTTGGCGCATGTGCATTGACTACAGGGCACTCAACAAAATTTCGGTAAAGAATCGCTACCCTCTGTTGCAGATAGACGAGATCATTGACTGTTTGAAAGGTGCCAAATTCTTTACTATGCTTGAACTCAAGTCGAGATATCATCAAATTCCAATCGAGCCCTCAGATGTGTGAAACACTGCTTTCAAGACAAAGGAAGGATTGTTTGAATGGTTAGTCATGCCTTTTGGCTTAACCAATGCACCTGCGACCTTCATGCGATACATGGATAACGTTCTTCGACCTTTCATCGGAAAATGGGTCATTTTCTATCTTGACGACATATTTACTTTCATTCGATCATGGGAAGAACATGTTGGAAAGCTTCGACAAGTCCTCGACACTCTCCCACAACATCGACTCTACTTGAACATGGACAAGTGCACCTTTGCGATGAGCAGTATCAAATATTTGGGGTATGTAATTGACTTTCTAGGAATTCACGTCGATCCAGAGAAAGTACAGATCCTCAAATATTGGCCCATTCTTCAAAGCATTCAAAAACTAATAATTTTTCTTGGTTTGGAGAATTTCTATCGACGATTCATACTTGGCTTCAGTCACATAGCCTGGCCCTTTAATTATTTGACGAAGGGAAATGGAAAAAATGTCTTCAAATGGACATCGACATAACAAGAATCTTTTGAACAACTCAAGCACAAGCTCTGCACTGCACCAGTCCTTGTGTTACTTAATCTGCATCAGCCCTTTGAGATTGAGATGAACACATCGAACTATGCCTTGGGGGCAACAATCACTCAGACTGGTCACCCAGTCGCTTTTCATTTCGAAACTTTTAACAACACAGTTAGAAGATATTCAACGTATGAAAAATAATTCTTCGCCATTTTTCAAGCTCTCAAGCAATGGAAGCATTACATCCTTGGCAAGGAAACAATCATCCTCACTAACCATAAGCCTCTACAGTTTGCTCCAACCTAGTCAAAACTACAAACAACTCGTCAACTCAAGTGGATTAATTTCCTACAACAATTCTAGTTGGTGATTAAGTATCATAAAGGTAAAGCTAACATCATCGCCGATTGTCTAAGTCGACCCCCCATTAATATCCTTTTCACAGTGATGAGTATGTAAGGATATGACATGACCACTTGGCCTCAATTGTATCAGGACAGAAACGAATTCTCAACAGTCTACCGATAGCTTCAGACTGACAATTCGTCGACCTATGACTACTTCCTGAAAGACACCTTGCTATACAAGCTTGGACAAATCTATGTACTGACCGGTGAGCATCGAAAACAACTCATTTGGGACACGCACTACAGAAAGACTGCAGGACACATTGGAGTAGCAACGACACATGCTATTATCCATAAGTATTTCTTCTGGCCTACACTTAAATCCGACGTCAACAAGTACATTCGATCATGCATGGTTTGTGTCATTTCTAAACCGCCTAATCGATGACAAGGATTGTACACACCTATTCCAGTTCCTAGTCGACCATGGGAATCTATTTCTATGGACTACTTGACGGGATAGGGCCTACTACCAAACATCAGCATGACGCGATCTTAGTAGTAGTCGACAGATTTTTCAAGATGGCCATCTCATTCCATGTAAGAAGACCACGACAGCGCAACAGACCGCTCAACTCTTCTTTACACATGTTTGGAAACAGTTTGGTTTACTGACAACCATTACTTCTGAATGAGAGGCCATATTTGTCATCATCTTTTGGAAGACTCTCTAGAAATAGCTAGACACATGACTCTCATTCTCGACAGCTTTCCATCCTCAGACCGACAGATAGACAAAAGTTGTGAATTGCTTGGTAGTACAACTCCTTCACATGTACAACTACAAGCATCGATGAACATGGGATGAAAGTCTTCCATACATACAACACAATCACAATCATGCTTAGCACAACTCTATTGAAAAGAACCCATTTGAGATCTGTTACGGATTTCAACCCTTAGCGCCTATTGACTTGATCATCTCCTTGACACAGTCGAACTTTGACATCGACTACATCCAACGGGAAGTTGATAAAGCCTTAAAGTTTCGAGATCAAATTTGCGACATCCAAAAGAAAGCGCGGGAAATGTTGCAACGAGAAAACACGAAAGCTAAGGCCTGACACGACAAGCATCATATTCCTCATTCATTCCAAACTGGGGATAAGGTTTGGTTACATCTCAAGAAAGAGCGCTTAACCGGTCCATACAAGAAACTCAAACCTCTGCGATATGGTTTGTATAGTATTCTTCGACAAATTGGAGAAAACGCTTTCCAGCTCGACATTCCTGCATGCGTGGGTCTACATCCAATATTCAATGTGGATCTATTTCGACCATACCATGCACCACTGGTCGAACATAATGACCTACCGACAACAAAACCCGAAGACATCCATCCAGATGTTCAGGAGCCTCTTCCTTGCGACACCGTTGTGTGACGATGAGTATGCCAGACAAGGACGAACACAATTCCCTTGTTTCAGGTTACTAAAGACAGACAGATCCCAGCACAAGGAAAGTGGTACTTTGCTACTCAACTAACCGACAAGTTTCCTCACCTTTACGAGCAAACAATGGGGACCATTGTTTTTTAAGGAAGGAGGTCTAATCCACATCGTAGTTGGAATTATTGTCGGATGCTAACTTCGACACAACTTCGACAAGTCATCGAATTTGACACAACTTTGACAACTTCTGAACTCGACATGACTTTGACAAAATCAACAGCTTCGACAAGTTCCATGACCTCAACAGTTTCGCGACATTGACCTTCGACTTGCGACTGTCGAACTACGACAGACTGTCTCTTGTCTTCCAGTTGACTGTAACGGTTGAACTTCCGAACCATTCTAACTTCTCTTGTAACTGAACGTAACGGGAAGGGACCCAATCATCTCAACACTCTCTATATAAGCATGTATAATATTGTAACATGCATCAAGTCATGATCTTATATCTAGTAATAGAGAAATCAGTTCGCATTCCTGCATATTGTCTATGTGTATTTGTGTTTATCTGTGTAGTGTATCCCTGCTTTGGTTAGTCTATTATTTAAGCTTCCGCCATAGCAAAGTCGACTCATTCAGTCAAATTGTTGTCCCCCTCATGCTGCTGGCCACGTGCAGATCAGGCTCACATCTATAAATTCAAATTTGACTTCAAAGGAATCCTAAATATCATGGAGATTAGCAAAGGATTTAGGATTAGATTTGAGTTGATTTTGAGATCCAAATTATTAGTAATTTGTTGAGGATATTTTGGATCTTCGTGAGGATATTTTGGATTCTTATTTATTATTTGTTATGCAAAACTCATGTATAAATAAGAATTCATTCTCCATTCCAAGGGGAGGACTCTTAGAGAAACAAGTCCAATTTGTGATGGAATAAGAATTATATTTATTTTAATCTCTTTTGTAATTTAGATTGTAGTTTTTAATTTCTCTCTTTTGTTAATGTATATTGAAATTCTTAGTTTCTCTAATTTTTATTAGACTAACTCCTTCTTATTGTTTAGAATAGGATGTATTTTACTTTGATTTATTTATTTCTGTAGATTTAATTTTAATTCAAGTTTTTATTTATGCAAGTGTGTTAGATTAGTATATTAGCATGGGTGCAACCATAGCGTGATTTATTTTTCTACAAGTGTGATTTACTTTTCCGCAAGTGTGTTTTAATTTATGCAAGAGTGGATTGATTTACTTTGCTGCAACGCATATTAGATTACCAATGCTAGAAGAGAAAATTGTGGCCTGCATAGATTTTGCATGATAACCTTGAAATAAACAGACATTACCCTGGAATGATAATTTATGTTGTGAATTGATTGTTTTTATAAGCAATTAATCTGCTGAACATTTTGGCGCTGTTGTCGGGGAGTTCATCGAAGGCGCAAAAGTACAACTAGCATTGGTATTAGTTGCATTTCATGGTAGATGTGTTCATGATCTTGAGGATCCAGGGTGGAAAGAAGTAGTGAAGAGCTATGCATCATTCGATAGCATGTAAAGGGCTCGGCCTCATAAGGGTCAAGGCATGTAGATTGCTTGATTATTTTTCAGTTGATTAAATTTTCTTTGAGTGATGTTTTTCTTTCTTTGCATTTAAGTTTCATTTCATTTTTGGTGCATCATTCACCTCAGTGGTGCAGTAAGAGCCACCCATAATACTAATTTCTCTTTTGCAGGAAGTTGGTAAGAAGAAGGAAGCATTGGTGAATGAAGATATCGATAAAGGAGGAGACATGAGGATACATAAGACTTAAAGCTTGAGACACACGTCCATCACGGTAAGTGGCTGTATTTCATTTTCATATGATATTTTAGATTTTTTTAAAAATAATACAACCACAAAATTACATAGGTTTTCTTTCAAAAATCATATCATTTTTTTAAGAGCTGAAACAGTTGCTGCAACACGATGTGTAAATCATTCTAGGTATTAAATGCTCGAAATTTTTGGTATGGGGACGTATTCAATTGAAATTTATATGATTACAAACATTCATACCTATTTGGGTCATTTTTTGGGTGCCATATTTTATTTATTAAATTTTGTGGCATTTTGGCTTATTGCGATTCGCTGAAACACTATTGGGATAGTCCTATTTTGAGGGACCATATGGGCTTAGTTTTAAAACCTGTTTCTATCCAAAGTATCCCTTTAATTATAGTTTCTAATCCAATTTGAATTTCTCAATTTGGTTTTCAAAGAAAATGATATGATTAAAATACTAACTGGGGGTAGGGTAGGTAGCTTAAAAACAAAGTTGGGACAGTCACGTTTTCGGAGATATAATGGATGAATTTTTAAAACATGTTTGTATTTAATATTATCCTATGAATCTAGTTTCCAACTCACTTTGAATCACTCAATTTCGATATCGTACGAGGGAGATATGCCCAAAATACTAACTATCTATCATAAATCTGCACTCTGAAAACTCTGCTTTCTCAGTTGTTCATTGGCGTATTTGACCCATCAATTATTCTTGTATTCAAAACTAATTTCTACTGGAAGTATCCCTATGAATACACTTTAAGTTTGCTTTGGAATCACTCAAATTAGACAAGGAACGATGAATTAATGATCAAAACACTGATGGTTAGTCTAGATGGCCACCTCTTTCCAACAGGTATAAAGTGAATTTTGTTTCATTCATTTTTCTTTGGATTTGTTTTGTAAGTACCACTTGTTGTTTTTTGCATAACTTTTGGATGAAGAGAGACTGTGCACCTCTCTTCTTCCATGATCTCATGTTTTATTGCAGGCAAGTGCTAGTTTTTGCAAGTACTCGGAAGATTGAAGAAGGTCAATACATGCATACATGATTCTTGAAGACAAAATTTCATGCCATATGGGAATACTCTTGAGATATTCAAGATTCAATATGTTACAGTTGTTTCCTACACAAAAGAAGAATTTTTCTCATATCGAGCACATATTGATGTGCAAACCATATGAATACTAATGTTTCAGAAGTCAAGTCCCATTGTTACATCACCATCCCACTGCTACCAAACATTCCTTCAAGAATAACTCATGATTATCATGCTCATTCACCAATAGTATTGTATGCATATGCATTTCCTTCTTCCCATTTCAATATATATGCATGCTAAAAGTATCATATGCTTATGTGGTTATCTTTGAAATCCAATGACCTTCACTGGTATATCATTCATGTAACCCCTACATTCAGATCAATTTCAGCCTCCAGTCCTCCACTTCCATGCCTTAGTGCTCCACACATCCCTAACCCACACCACAAATATATCTGGCTCACTTACAATGCCAAGTTTCCCCATTTCCAAATAAAAGTTGATGGTGAAAACTTGTCTCAAGCGTCATCATGCCATGGAATGCTTGAAAACCAGCTCACTAGCGGGTATTCCTCGGGAATAATAAAATTCTGACTGTGAAAACACTATGGGCGCAGTCAGACAAATATTGTTTGAAAACTAGCTTGCTAGTGGACAAGGTTTGCAAATAAAATAAGAAATAAGTAATTCCATCCAAGTTGCTCTCTGAATAAATATTTCCATGTTCCTCTTTGAATAAGGTTTCAAGATTCATTGCTACATCAGAAGAATTTTCCATACCTACATTGTGCTACATGTTCCAAGCTCCACACTATTCTTTCTTGCAAATTTTGACATCATCGTGGACATATCACAACTCTTGCCTCTCATATGCTACTACATATATCAAGGATTTCACAGGTGGGTGCAGGTATTATTGCTTTTCCTTTATTTAGTCACAATTCATTGAATGCTATGGATTTGTATTTGGAAACATACTTGAGCCTTTGTCCCACTTCCTCTTGATTTGTTATATTTTCAAGGGTATTAAAATATTTCAGTTTAGTGGGGGACACCATCATCCATCATCCCCTCCTTTGAACCATGAAATCCTTATCTCAACTTCCATACTCAAGTCCATTCCTACACATACCCAATAGTCCAAGCATGAAAAGAATCAAAGGATACCATATTGTTGTCACACAAGAACCAACAATAGGAAGTCTTACTGTTATCACACAAGAACCAACACTAAGAAAAGAAAAGAAGAATTTCATGCACATGGACAAGTCTAAAAAACCATTGGAAGAAAAGAATGTGTTGCTACCACACAAGAACCAACAACAAGAACCAACAACAAGAGAGGAAAGAAATTATCTCAAGGAATCCCCATTGCTGCTACACAAGAACCAGTAGTAAGGAGAGAAATTGATACACATGCACAAATCCAAGGCCACTACTGAAAGAGAGGAATAGGCTCCATAAGAAACTACAACAGAAAAATTTGATGTAGAAACCATTCCTTCACAAGAGTATGATGTCATACAAGCAAGGTGGAAAATAGAGGTATGATTGCTTTGATTTGTTTGCATGGTTCATTGGTGCATAGGATTGTTCACGTCTTCAAAAGTCAGATTTATTGAGAGTCACATTTTATATGGTATATGGATTTTCCACCCTTTTATACATATGGTAAATGCATTCGATTGCATACAATGGACTGTTAAAACATATTTTCTAGCCTCTTGATTCATAGCCCTCTTGTATGCAACATCATGGTTACTTGTTGCCACAAATGGAAAACACAATCAACCCCGATATTCAGACCTTGTAGCAATGTTTGAACAAATATGGAATGTCATATCAATAATGTTTTGAATAGTATGATGATGGCATCTTGAGAACCCGATTTTGGGTATCTTTGATCTCTATTTTTGTTGCCATTACAACCATTTCAAACAACAGTCATAATTTCTAGCTTATGAATATGTTGTCATAAAATAAAGGTATGATTTCCTTGGCTCGTCTTTACCATCCACTAATGCATACATTGGTTTTAACCATCATGAGCAGTCTATTTTTTGCAACTCCAACTTTATCAGATTTTCCATTTACATTTTCAAAATTTGATGTGAGAGTTGGCCCATGGTTAGTGGCATCAAAATTACAACAAGCCCATGAAAATATGAGTAAAGGGATTCAATTGTGAAATGGATTATTCAAAGATGTGATTAATGGAATGTCTTGTGCTTAACCATCAGCCTCAACATTTTATTTTCTTCATATTGGTTTAATATATCATCCCAAGGGTAATATTTATCTACAGTACGACCTGTTGTGAGAAGATTTAAAAGAGGTCACTGAATGTAAAATTGTTGGAGCAAAGGTTTTCAAAGAATAACACAAATGAAGAGATGAGTGTTATTCAGTGTTGTTTCTTCAATTAGAGAAAAATGGAAATGTTTGGTAGCTGAAGGTATAATTGGAAGATGTTTTAGTTATCAGTTGCAGCCATTGCATATAACAGTAATATTTCTTCTCTATGGAAGCACACAAATGTTATTGCACCAAGTTTATGTTTTGTTTCCTATATTGCATACTCGACCTATGGAAAAAATAAACCTTGTATTTGTATTGAATGATATAACTCTAAATTGAGCTCTGAAATTTGGGCATTAATGCATGCACAATGGAAATCCTGTACCAACGTTTTCAAGGTGTGATGCGAATTTTATCTCAGCAGCATTAAGGTAATTATTACTCCCAATATTGGTTTATTGTCAAGAAATGATGCATGTGGACATGCTCTATCTTTAGTTTGGGGGAGTGGTTGTTGTCATTCTTTAGCAAGGTCATAGCCAATAACTATTTGATAATTTATTGTGGATGCTCAAAACAACTTTTTCCATCAAGTTCACATTTTATTTCTCATTTTCCCACATTTTTAATGCAAAAGTGCATAAATTGAACTAAGGATATTTTACAAATGGTAAAAACAAATTTCACGAAAATTTCGGAAATAATCATTATGGTAAGAAGAACAAACTTGGTAAGTTTCAGATCAATCCAATGCATGGTTTTCGAGAAAATGGACATCATCACCTACAACCATTTTACGTTTTTTTTCGAAATCCGCCATGTGGCTTTCTCTGATTTTTGGTGTGGAGATGCATGAGACTAATAAAAACTTGCTTGAAAATTTTCAGCCAAACCCAGTTTATAGTTTGTGATAATTTGGTTTAGGAAGTTTGTTGAAACAACTACTGACACACCTACAAAATTTGCTAATACAGACCTGTAGTGACTTATTTGCTTATATATTGAAATTGGTAAGCTGGTTTGATGTGGTTTTTGGTATGGTGAAGCACGGGAGTAGTATAAATATGCCTACAAAATTTCAACAAAATCCAGTTTGTACTTTGTGAGAAAATGTGGTGTTTTAGAACTGTTTCAACAATGTTTTAACATTGTTTCAACATCACTTGAGAACTGATGTTAGAAGTATGTTGGCTATGAAAACTAAGCATATGATTGATATGATGACCTACATGACCTTGTATTGAGAAATCATTACTTGTGGCGTTCTTGATTTGCTAATGATGACATGTTTTAAGATTGTCCTTTCATGATAAGTGCAACAACCATTGTTTTTGAAGAGATTTCAAGGTTCTTTTGGGTACTATTGTCTTTTATCAGTATTATTAGTTGAACAAGCATAGAAGTTTTACATAAATGGTTCTTGGTAAGTGTGCATTGAAAAATGGGAGCCCTTACAACTTGATTTATACAAAGGTATTGAGTTGCATGAGGACATGCAACATATTCAGTTTGGGGAGATGTTGGGCCATGGAATTGTCTCTATTTTACATTATATTTTCCCTACTTTTAATCCCTTCTTGTGTTCCCATGACCTCGTATTAATGCTTATTAATCCATTTTAATGCTTATTTGCAGGATTTATACCTAAGGTGGCTTCCATTTGCATTTCGTTAGTATTGCATGTGAATTATGATTAAACATTGGAAAAATAACATATTTTGCACTTATCTTTGAAACATGGATGAGCTTGATGATTCTTGCAGAACCAGCTCTAGGCCAGTTGTTGTTACTCCAGGATATTTGTCGCAAATCATATGGTTGAAGATCAATGAAAGTGGATATTTGATATTTTTCATATGAGGGATTATTAAGTCATTGCTACTATTTATACTCATGTTGTTATTGTTGTTGCTACTCCACAAATCCACCATGGAGGAATATATTCATTAGGGGTGATGGATTTTTATAAAGCCATTATTTTTATTCTTCTTATATGTCTCAAATTATGATGTTAAGTTATTTGAATATAAAAGAGATAAGTTGGTGGTGAATGAGAGTGCATATTTGGTTTATTTACAAAGATTTGAAGACCTCCATGTAATATATGATGGACCCAACAAATTAAATGCTATTAGGAGTCACTTGAGATGAGTTTTGGGCATGTTATGATGACTCACATCTCTAAATTCGAATTTGACTTCAAAGGCATCCTAAATAGCATGGAGGTTAGCAAAGGATTTGGGATTAGATTTGAGTTGATTTTGAGATCCAAATTATTAGTAATTTGTTGAGGATATTTTGGATCTTCATGAAGATATTTTGGATCCTCATTTATTATTTGCTATGCAAAACTCATGTATAAATAAGAGCTCCTTCTCCATTCCAAGGGGAGGACTCTTAGAGCAATAAGTCCAATTTATGATGGAATCAGAATTATATTTCTTTTAATCTCTTTCGTAATTTAGATTCTAGTTTTTAATTTCTCTCTTTTGTTAATGTATATTGCAATTCTTAGTTTCTCTAATTTGTAATTAGACTAACTCATTGTTTAGCATAGGATGTATTTTACTTTGATTTATTTATTTCTGTAGATGTAATTTTAATTCAAGTTTTTATTTATTTATGCAAGTGTGTTAGATTCATAGATTGGCATGGGTGCAACCATAACATGATTTATTTTTCTGCAAGTGTGATTTACTTTTCCGCAAGTGTGTTTTGATTTATGCAAGAATGGATTGATTTACTTTGCTGCAACGCATATTAGATTACCAATGCTAGAAGAGGAAATTGTGACCTGCATAGATTTTGCATGATAACCTTGAAATAAACAGGCGTTACCTTGGATTTGTAATTTATGTTGTGAATTGATTGTTTTTATAAGCAATTAATCCGCCCAACAGGAACCTAGTAAGAAATCTCAATTCATGACCACCTACCATAGCAAAGCTACCAAGGGGTTGAACACAATGTCAAGAGAAGTGGTCAACCATGAAGTTTTTCTATAGTTTCTTGAACCAAAGAAATTAAATGTTAATATTTATGAATGTGAAATTTGGGATTGGTTTCTTAATCTCAAGAAAACCCCCTTCAGACCCATAAAGTGTAATTTTAATTTTCTTTTCTCTTCCAAAAATAGTGTAATATTTTAAAATATAAAATATTCTGGAAGTCAAAATTTACATCTCAAAATGTCACATTTGTGTGTCCTCCTTGAGTTGTAAATTTCATGACCATGAAAATGTGATTTATTGGGATTCCTATGGGTGTTCTAGAGGGAAACATAAATCCTATTATGGTCCCTCAGCATGTTATTGGGAGAAATCCATCATTAGGAGGTATAAATCCACTTCAACCAACCCTATTTTGGGCGTACAAGAATATTTGCCCCCTGCTAGTTGTCTAGGGAGAAACAATCTCCTATTTGTCACTCGCTGGCCCTTGCTAGGGGAGAAAAAATCTCCTCCAACCACAGTTCCTTGAGTTTAGGATCAATATTTGAGAGGGATTTTTGTAGATTGGGCCTACCCTTCAAATCCTCTCCTCCATACCATCCTAAGCATCTCAATCCTCTCATGATCCATGATATCCTCTTGTGATACAAACATTCTCCATGGTGGTTTGGGATCCCAAATCCTATAAATGAAGCTCCTACCTTGAGCCCCACACATTGAAAGTATTCTTGGAGATGCCATCCTTATGTTAGCTTGATTCTCAAAGGGTATGGAAGGGAATCTTGGAGGAAGTTATCTCGCAAGTCAGGTATACCATTGTACATGCTTCTTTATGGCTTTCCATTAATACAACTTGGCCTATTTCTCCCATATATGTCTTCATTTACATGCATTATTACTCTTGTTTCATTCAAAGTAAGTAGGCTTCTTTATGCTTAACGTGTAGAAGGAAGGTACTCATTTGTGTTGTCTCTATAGGATCTACTCATATTTGGAAATTTTGACATCAAACCTAAACGTAGGAGCAATGAGGACAACCATCACTAAGGAGGTGAGTCATCTACTCTCCCTCACTCTTCTTCTTTCTTGTATTGTTGTATGCATAAATTCTAGGTATAGGAGAAAGTTAGAGTCCATTTGTCTTACTTTTGTCTTGGCTTAGGGACTTAGGGAACGTTTTGATGTCCAAGAGGGATTATACCTATCCATAGGGAGGATTTACTACTACATGAAAGGTCTCAAATGACTTGAGGAATATGAAAATGCATATGTCTGTTATTTTGTAAAGATATAAATTAAAGAGAAGAGAAAGAGAAGGGGATTTTGTCACATGAGCCTTTGTTGCTCATTCTTTGTAAGAACTTGGGAGGATGAATATTGGGGTTGTTGGACTTAATTTGTTGGCATGGATATTTTGGTTGTGATAAAGATGGACTATCATGGAACTATTTTTTGCTCCATTTTCATGTATATGCAGTAATAGTGTTTTAATTATATGCTTGACTATCCTTATAGCCATCAACTTCTCTTACTATACATTTACTCTCACAGTGTATTTTCTTTCCACGAACTGTAAATGTAGGATGTTGTAATGCTATAGATATTTTTTAGGTTTATTTCATTTTGTGATTTCTATACATGTCTGATACTTAATCTCTCTATTTTTGGATGTGTATTTCAGTTTTGTTTGTAGCCTGTCCCTTCAAATGTTTCTCGTAGCTAGGATAGGGTGGATAGATTATGATTGCATTGTAGTTTAGGAAAATTTAATTTCATCATTAAACAATAAAAAACCCTAAATGGTGGACCGGGCCGCTATCGGTAAAACCCAAACCAACTAATGGTAGCCAGGCTAGAATTCGAATGGGCTCTCTATTTAAACGGTTGGAATTCTAATTGGGGATTTCATCAGGGAGAACACGTACTATCAATGCAAGGATTTTGCAGGCATCAACAAGTTCTTGTGGAGGGGCCAACAAAGGGAATCACTGTAGTCTAATATGCTTGTATTTTCAATCCCTCGAAGGAGAAGGTCTCAATCGAAGCACAACCAAGACTTGTGTGTGATAGGGAGGGTTAAATAAAAGGATATGCATGAAAGGGTTGGTGTTCTTCATGCTGCAATAACTATCATAAGAGAGTTCCATTAATTATAGCATGCCTATGTGAAATAGAAATATGATCTATTCATTAGACAATAAACAGAATACAGCTCAACCATACACATAGAAATAAGGGGGGGGATTCCCTCATTTATATTACTGATGGATTATGTTAAATGCCAAATTCATGGCTCTAAGGCCTTACATCATCCATAAAATTACATGTTGCGGTATCACATATAATAGAGAACTCATATCCTAATAATATTATCCCAAAACCCATATACATAAGACTGATCATCCATGTTACTCCATTGCATCTTGATCTTCGATCTTCTTCTATCTTCTCTTCTATCTCTCTCACTATCTTCGGTTACTTCGTTACTCTCATATTCTACTTGCCTCATACTTCTTTATATAGTCACAGGTCCAAAACCATTGAAACCGTTAGGGGCTTCCGCAACTCTCATTCCTTTACCCCACACTTTCTTCTACCTTTAAAGGCATTTCCAAAAATGAAGGAGCCAACAAGTGTTGAATCACTCTTGAGTCAACTTGACTATGTTTTTGAACTTTCACATGATCTAGAGTAGGATATTCAAACAAAGGAGACAACTCTGGTACTTATGTGAATGTATGTTCTCAAAAACGTCAAATACTTGCAATTTGGTCTTCCATTTTTCAAGAAAAAATTTGGTGCTAGCCAAAATGTTTTGAGCTTATTATGTATCTGAGAGTGTGGGAATTTGACGCTGGTTCTATTGGGTCAATGTGTTTGTGAATTGATCTAATTGCTATAATTTAGTGTATGTGAGTTGGGATGATGTATTTAACTCACGAAGAGCTTGTTTAGTAGTGTATACTTTATCATATTTTTTGTCCAACTCGTCACCAGCTTGATGTGCTTCTTGGTATTCGCACTCGTGATCAAGAGGAATAGTTTTGTTCTGAGCTTCAATATTGAACTAACTAACATTTTCCCACAAAATATCTATAGCTTTTTTCTTTTTAGCTAAGATGTCGAGCCAATAGTGAAGTATGGAAAATATATTTTGACTCTGTTGAGTGGTGTACTTAAACTTGTTGAGGACATATGTGACTTCTTTGCTAACTTCTGGTACCTGGGTCATCAAGTGTTTCAATAAAATAGGTCTTCTCAACATGGGTCTAAAGGGGTGTCGAAGTAAATTCTGTTGGAAGGGGAACCATCACGAGTGGAAGGTTGGGGAAATTTTGGGAAGCTCAGGGAAGCATTGCGTAAGAAGGTGTAGGGATGGTGGAGTTGGTGAATAATGGTGTTGCAATGGATGGGTTACTAATGCGGGGCCACTTTGGTCCCCATAGATAAGCAAAGGCCTCTTTCAAAAAATTTGTGGGGATCATAGTAGTATCTGCAAGGGATTCTAAGGATAGGGGAAGTGGAAGATGTGGGAATTCAGTTGCAGTAGGTTGGGATGTTTCTTCTAAAGAGTCCTTAGGGGATACACTTGCTTTTCTTTTTTTTATTTTCTTTAGTTAAAGAACGAGGAAATATGTATGAAGTACCTTTTACTATTGACATAACCATTACTCCTCTCCAATTGCTGACCTCTTTGTGAAATGCCTCTGGAAACAAACAGAATGGCAAGGTGCAACTATGAAATTTGTTTGTGTTAACTTCTTGCAACTGAATGAAGGTGTTATCGCAACCAATCCATTGCAATCATTAGCGACTTTTTCAACTCTCGCTTATTTACCCCACACTTTCTTCTACCTTTAAGGGCATTTCCAGGGATGAAGGATCCAACAAGTGTTGACCCACCCTCGAGTCAACTTGATTGTGTTCTTGAAGCTTGTGCATCATCTGGTGCAAGATCTTCAAACGATGGAGACAACTATGGTACTTTTGTGAATGCACGTTGTATGAAAATGTTGAATGCTGCCAATTTGGTCTCCATTTTTCAAGAAAAAATTTGGCGCTAGCCAAAATGTTTTGAGCTCGTTGTGTATCCGAGACTGTGGGAATTTTAGGATGGAGTTATTGGGTCAATGCGTCTATGAAATAATATAATTGTTATAAGTTAGTGTATGTGAGTTGGGTTGATGTATTTAACTCACAAAGAGATTGTTTAGTAGTGTAGAATTTGTCATATTGTGTGGTCAACTCGTCATCAGCTTGATGTGCTTCTTGGTACTTGCACTCGCGATCAAGAGGAATAACGATGTTCTGAGCTTTGATATTCAACTACTTAAGTTTTTCTCGCAAAATATATACAATTTTTTTCTTTTTAGCTAATATGTTGACCCAATCGTGAAGTGTGGAAAATATATTTTGACTCTGTTGAGTGGTGTACTTCAACTTGTTGTGGACATATGTGACTTATTTTCTAACTTTTGGTACTTGGGTCATCAAGTGTATCAATAAAATAGGTATTCTTGGCATGGTTCTGGAGGGATGTCGAAGTAAATTCTAACGGAAGGGGAACCATCACAAGTGGAAGGGTGGGAAAAGTTTGGGAAGCTCAAGGAAGCATTGTGTAATAACGTGTAGGGATGGTGGAGGTGGTGAATAATGGTGTTGTAGTGGATGGGTTACTGATGTGGGGCTGCTTTGGTTCACCTAGATAAACAAAGGCCTCTTTCACAAACTTTGTGGGGACCATAGTAGTACGTGCAAGGGATTCTAAGGATAGGGGAAGTGAAAGATGTTAAAATTCAGTTGTGGTAGGTTGGGATGTTTCTTCTAAAGAGTCCTTAGGGGCCACATTTTCTTTTATTTTTTGCTTGTCGTTAATCAAATAATGGGGAAATATGTATGAATTTAATTTTACTATTGACATGACTGTTACTCCTGGCCAATTGTTGACCTCTTTGCGAAATTCCTCTGGAAGAAAACAGAATGGCACGGTGTATGCTTTACATTCATTCGGGTTAACTTCTTGTAGCTGAATGAAGGTGTTATCATGATCAATCCCAAACCATATCTTAGGAGTTTAGTTGGATAACAAGATATCCACTCTAGTGTCGCCTTCTTAAGGTCTAGGTACCATTATCCAAAAGCATTGTTGTGAAACACTACATTGTTATCATCACGCTACGTCCTCCATGGTAAAATGTTGTGCAATACCTTGTTGAGGAGTAATGTGTGACAATTATTTTACTTTCAGTTGTTTCCATTTCCATATGGCCAATACTACTAGAAAATATTTGAAAATAAAGTAACCATCATATTTTTGCACATTTGTAAATGCTTGGAAGTACTCATTCATCAAATAATTACACCAATTCAACTGAACACCTTGAACATAGAACTCCACCATAGAAATGGTGTCCAAAGTAAATTCCCTTGTTGTATATTTTCGCATGACTTGGATGGCTATGATATGACATGCAATCTTGATCGGTGAGTGATTGATGTTAGCAATTACGATGCCTTTTAGTCCATTCTTTATGTCATTTCAATCATTCAGGCTCAACTCTGAGCGATTACTGCCTCTTTTGCGGTCACCTTGAAATATTGTAGCGATGCCCTCCCCTATTATTGATATTCCAATCAGTTTATGAATTTCATTTACATGAATATGATACTTGTGATCCACACATGGGGAGTGTCCATGCACTCCGTTAGTCAAGAACACGAAACATTTTAGAACTTTTGTTGTGGTGCTGAATACTGGGAGGTATTTCAAATTCATCGACATCAAATCCCAAAGGGACACAAAATCATATTTCCATTTTTTTTAATTTCCCCATTGTTAGAAGGGATGAAATCTATATAGGTGCTTGGACACATGTCGGGATATAATTCTCCATAAAAAAAATCAGGATCCACAAGCCATGTTTGCTCGACCTTACCTTGTAAATATGCACCCAAGAAATCGATCTGAGGATCAATGGAGTCTGCCTTCACTAATTCTTTCTACTTGTCATGTGCCACGCTAGTTGCATCTTGTGTTGTTGGTTATTTTCCCATTGTATATGATCACTGTTGGTATATGAACTGAATGCTTGGTTTTTTGAAGTCCTTAGACTCACCATGTACTAAAATATCTAGGGTGTTTGATATGCACTTCTTCAACTCTTCAGAATGTGGAATGCATTATAAATAACTAACCTTTAATAGCTAGTTCAATCAACAAGGGAAAACAATTATTGTCAGGACATAGTGGAGGATCATAATGATTACGTTCTTAAATGTAGGAATTGAAATATGGTTTCACATAGGTAATCATTGATACAACAATTTGGTCAATAATGGATCTTTAATGCCGAAAAGACAAGATGGATTGATACGACTTGGAAATGGTGATTGATGAATTGAAACTGGTGGGTCCCCCTAACAAACAACTTGACTGAAATGAATGACTAGAACTAATAAAATGACAAGATTAAAAAACCTAACTCCTAACCACCTCACTCCCATTTACAGGAGTGGCATTTTACAGAATCATTGAACATAAACATAAGGATTCAGCTGTGGGCACATTCACCCAATGTGGATGGAGAATACCATCGACTTGCACTACTTAACAGATCCCGAATCTTTGATTTATGCAACAATGAAAGGTCCCAACCAATGCATCTGAAGCTTTCCTAGATGCTTTGTGAACTTGTTGTCATAGAGTAAAACTTGGTCACCTATGTTAAATTTTTTATGCTTGATGTGTTTGTTATGACATGCCTTATGTTGTTCCTTTTCAACCGTTGCATGATAATCGAATAAAAAGCATGATTCTTCTAGTTCCATTAGTCTACAAGAAATAAATATTCTTCTAGTTCCATTAGTCTACAAGACGTTCCACAACTGAATCTTTCTTTTTCATGTGTGTTGCATGTGGAATGTAAAGGATTGGAACCACAAATTCTACTGGAACGATTTCTTATTTTTCATATACCAAATCGAATGGAGTCTCCTTATGAAGTTTCTTTGTATTGGTCATGTATGTCCATAATACAACCATAATTCAATCATCGCAACCATTGCAGTTTACGCAACACATTTTTGCTATCTCAATCTCTAGAATTTTATTGAAGGCTTCTATTGTGTTGTTTTCTTATGGGTGATACAAACTAATTTTATGGTGTTGTATCAAAAACTCCTTCTTCGGTGCCTTAATAGTGGTATTCAAGAAGTGCTTACCTTGGTCACTTGTAAGGCTTATGGGGCACCTGAACCGAGTGATGATGTTTTCATAAATGAACTAAGGTGTTGTCTCTATAGAGCAATCTTGAACTAGTGTTGCTTCGGCCCATATTATTAGATAATATGTTGTGGTAATAATATAGAAAGCTTTAGAATGTTTCTACGGTGGATTGATAGGTCCCACAAAATCAATTGCATATTTTTCAAATGGCTATAATTCCCATACTGGTTTGAGTGGAATTTCATCTCGTGGAAATGATTTACCAACTCATTGGCAGACATCACATTTTTTAGCATATTCCTTAGCATCTTTAAACATTGTGGTCCACCACATACCTACTTGAAGTATCTTCCTTCCTATAGCTTTGCCACCAACATGGCCACCCACACATCCAACATGGCATTCCCACATGATAGTTTTGGTGTTCATCATCCAATATGCATTGACAAAGAGTTGTCCTACAATCAGTTGATACTCCATGTCTCGCACGACTAAGTGGCATTTCAGAGTTATCGAATAATAATCAAGTGCTTTATTGGTTGTGAGATATAATGTGATCTCTTCTAAATGATCAAGAATAGCTTCTACCCTAAAAATGATACATCTAGTAATTGATCATCAACAGGTTTGTCAGCTTCCCCTGTCTCTATTCATGACAAGAGGTCATGTCCATAATTATGTTTCCATGGTTTGACTATTACTTCAAAAGAGAATTCCTAGAATAAGATTAACCATATGCAAATGCATCCTTTTAGGATGGGATTTTTCACCAGGTACTTGAGGGATGGATGATGTATGAAAAGATTGAAATGTCCTCCCAACAAATAGTGGCATAATTTGTGTAGGGTGTAAATCATTGTTATTCCTTCACATTCTATGGTTGTCTAGTTGTGTTCTGCCCAAGATGGTTTTCATCTAGTGAAGTACACCAGATGATACATCCTTCCTTCTCCTGTTTGAGCTAGTATGATGCCCAAGAAAATACATGATGCGTCAACATGTAGATGTAATTCTTTTTTCTAGATAGGGAATACCAAAATTAGAGCGTTGGCCATTTTTTCTTTCAAAGTTGCAAAGGAATTTTTCGGACTCTTCAGTCCACTTAAAATATTTTGCTTTCTTCAACAACTATTATAATGGAGTGGTAATAGAAGCATAGTTGCAGATAAGCCTTCGATTATATCCAATATGTCCTGAGGTAGATCACAACTTATTTACCGATGTAGGTTCCTGCAGGTTCACAATCGCCGCGATCTTCATAGGGTCTACGAGAAATCCATCGCAACAGACATTGTGTCCCAACAAATTGCCAAAGGGAACACAGAAAATGCATATTCACAAGCTCAAAGATATATTCATCTGTGGACAGTGGTCCAACATCAGTCTAAGTAATGCAATATGATCTTTAAATAAACTATAAACTATCCACACATCCAAGTAAGCCTCTAATATCTTGTGAAGAAACTCCTTGAAGGTTTCGATTACTATCCTTGAGAAAAAGGATGGTGCATTCTTTAATCCAAAGACATGAAATTATAAGCAAATGACCCCCATTCTATTGTAAATTGTGTCTTCTTCTTATTCTATTCTGCAATTATAACTTAGTTGTAACCCTATCCCTAAATCCCCTATCCTCTTAACCCCCAAAACTTTAACAACTTAACACCTTAATCCCTTAACCCCTAGTCATTTCCCCCTCTAACTTTTAAACACTCAAACTCATAAATCCTTAAACCCTAACCCCTTAACCCCTAACCCTTAAACCCTTGAGCACTTAACCTTGTAACCTATAAATCCCTTAACCCCCTAAACCCTAAATTCCTTAACCTCTAAGTCCTTAAACCTTACCCATTAAACCCCCTAACCCCTAATGCCCTAATCCATATCTCCTTAACTACTAATCCCTAAGACCTTAACCCATAAACTCTTAACCCTTAACCCCTAACCCCTTAAATAATAACCTCATAATATGCTAACCCCTAAATTCCCTAATCCATAAACACCATACCCCTAGTCCCTTAACCCCTAAAGGACTTAACCCCTAAAGGCCTTAACCCCTACACCCCCTAATCCCTAACCCTTATGCCCTTAAACCTTAATCCCTTAATGCATAATCATTAATACCTTAACCTTTAAACCACTTAACCTAAACCCCTAACATCTAATCCCTTGACCTTTAATCCATTAAACCATAATCCATAATCCCTTAACTCATAATCCCTAAACCCCTAATCTCGAATCGCTTAACCCATAAGCTGTGAATCCCCTAACCCCTAAGCCCTTGTACCTTAATCCTTTGATCCCTACTCCCTAATCCCTTAACACCTAAACCCCTAACCCCTAATACCTTAATCCCTATGCCCTTAATGC
This sequence comes from Larix kaempferi, assembly GCA_027924585.1. NCBI lineage: Eukaryota > Viridiplantae > Streptophyta > Pinopsida > Pinales > Pinaceae > Larix > Larix kaempferi. The sequence goes on along the minus strand of BSBM01000299.1, from coordinate 57,158,283 downwards.
ATAATCCCTAAGCCATTAAACTTTAAACCTCATTAATTACCTAATACTGAAGCCCTTGACCCTTAATCCCTTAACCTCTAATCCCTAATCCCTTAACCCTTAAGAACTAAACCCCTGATTTGTAAATCCCATAATCCACAAATCCCCTATCCAGTGAACCCCCAAAACCTCAATAATTTAACTATTTGGGCGTAGTAGACATTAAATTGGAAGCTAAATAGAATGCAAAACTAGAATCTATAGAGGAATCTTAACTAGCAGCTAAAAATGAAGCTAAAAAAAGAGTGAAAAAGGAAGCTAAACCAGAAGCTATATAGGAAGCTACACAAGAAGCTAATTTGGAAGCTAAATAGGGAGCTAACTAGATGAGTTAATTATGGCACTAAAGTCACCACTAAGGTCGGTGCTAAAGAAAGCACTAATTAGCACCGACTTTAGTGTCGACTAGGAATACACGACGCAAAGCACGCCGAAAATAGCACCAACCTAATGAATAGCACCGACTATTTCTAGCAAATGTAGAAAAATACATTAAAACAATGAGTGGAAGCAAAAAATGGAGCTAAACAATAAGCTAATCATGGGGTTTTGTTGTAGTGATGGATTCTTCTAGAATAAAGGTGGTATAATAGTACTTATCATGGAGCTACCAAAACCACCCCATGTGAAGAAGTATTTTTCCAAAAATATTTGTTTTTGGTTTCCTATTTACAACGCAGTGGATAACACACTTCATACTAGAGAAGTTAGTATCCACACACTTATGGAAAATTTGGCTATGGCTCAAAACACAATCAAACAACAAGAGTATCAACATCGCTTAGAATGTTTGTTCATAGAAGGGGATCATGTGTTTCTTCATCTTCAACCTTATAATTAAACATTGCTAAAAAATAAACCCCGGTAGAAACTATCCCTAAAGTTCTATAGACCTTAAAATATCCTACAATGCATTGGACAGGTGGCCTATAATCTAGCTTTGCTAGATCACTCCAAGATTTACCCAATCTTTCATGTACCTTTCCTAAAAAAGGTGATTAGCACTACTTGTAAAGTACAGACTAGGTTACTTAAACTTTATGATGAAGTTTTCATTTGGATTCAATTGGAAGCCGTATTAGATAGTGTAGAACATTAATTTTATAGGTGCACAGTTAAAAAAAGTCTTGATCTAGTGGAAATATATGCAACCAGAAGATGCCACTTGGGAACCTAAAGGGATTTTGTATCATTTTCCTCACCTTCAGCCTTGATACATTGTTCTTGGGGGAAGGGGGGGCATGTTAGGGTCCTACCCTAACCCCCTTACTTTACAATTTATTCAAGTAATGTATGCAGTAATATCTTTTGAATAAGGCTAAGTAGTTAGTAGTGAACAATTTATTAATGTAAAAGAGTCTCTCTATTAATTAAGGCTTACTAGGTAGCTGGTACACATTATTTATTAGACCAAGTAAGTAGTTAGGGTTTTGGGATAGTGAAAGCTTATTTAAAGAGCTAGAAGGCTATGTATTGTTTTGTCAAGGATTATTGTATTGATTCTCTACTCAAGTCAAAGGTATCCCAACGTTAAGAGGTGACTGAACATTGCTTCCTTAATTGATTGTCATAATACGAGGGTTAGTTCTGCAACATCTATCTTTCAATTATCTTGTGCTTGGTTATTCTACGCTATAATTTCTAGTTTATTACATCATAGATATGTGTATATCTTGTGTTATTTTAGGTTTTTGGTTAATAACACCGTAGTAGTGAAAGTAATACTTTGGTATATCCAGGATACAATTGAGTTTGGGATTCATTATAGTTTAAGGCGGACTCCTTTGTTTTTTGGTTTCATTGATTTCGATTAGGGTGGAAACCCTAATGATAAAAAAAATATTCTATAGGTTATGTTTTCGATCTTAGACCTCTCACTTGGGCTTGTAAGAAAAACCAAGATCCTTCTCTTTGTTCTACAAAAGTGGAGTATTGGGCCACATTTAATGAAAATCAAGAAGCCTTGCAACTTTGGCATATCCATTTTGAGTTTGGATTCCAACAACAACATCCAACTACCCTATCGTGTGAAAATCATAGTACTATCAAGCTTGCCAAATATTTTGTTCAACATCAGTGTAACAAACACATTGAGATATACATGCAGTTCATCATAAATATAATCCAAGAGCATATTCCCAGAGTGTTATTTTTCCTTGCAGATGATTGAGTTGCTGACATTTTCACAAAATATCTTACACAAACAAAGTTTTCAAAAATTTGATCTATGTAAGGAGTTCAATAAATTGTCATTAAGGAGGGATATGCTTTAACGCCACTTTCTTTATCCTATTATGTCACCTTATTAAATCCTTCAATCCTATCCCAATTTGTTCATGAGGGGAATATTAGGATATTTAGACACTTCAGATATAATGAAGATCAACTTGGTCTAATGTATCTTGAGGTAAAGTGTGTTTCTTTAGTATGCATTAGTATGGATTTTTACTTATGTAATATGATGGTCATGATATGTTCTAGACATAAAGTGATATGAAATTTCATGTTCTTGTTGATTTTAAGCAAGTACATTGATCCATGGCTTAACACCTGATTGGTTTATGATTTCTATTTAAAGAGCATGTAGGTCATGAGTTGATGATCGATTAATGAGAGAAATTCATATTTAAATTATTTTCCTTTTCATTAATATATCTCCTCAAGTGGCTATTTGGTTGGGGCCAAGGATTGTTTCCCTCTCTAAGGGTTTTCACCATGTAATGAATTGGTGGGTTGATCTATGATGTATTTGTGTGAGTGGTTGCTTAAGGTGTTTGGCCTATATTGAAATACCTTGTTTTAGTTGAGCAATTACAACATTGAACTATCATCTTGCTTTGTCTCTTGGATGAGAAGAATAGTTGGTCATTCTAATTTGATCAATTCTTTCATTACTTCTAACTTGAATTCACTGCACATTCCATATGATTTGAGGAGATGGTTTTAATTATTTAGTTGAGGAAGATTTAGATATGTTTCCATAAACAACATCCAGTGTTGCTTGAATTCGTAGAATCATTTCTTTATTTGTTATTTCCTCCCTCTTCTATTTATTTGGTTTTTTCCTGGTCCTTTTCAGGATTCATTTGTCCTCTTCCTCATCTTCTCGTTGATGGTTTTATGATGTCTTCCTTATGAGAAAACATGTTTTCTAAAACTAAGAATTTTTTAGGGTTGCTTCATTGGCTATGGGAAGATGCTTATGATTTTTAAAGTTCTTATTAGGATGACAGGTTAAATGTTTCAAAATATGGATTAGTAATGAGGGGCTAAACAAAGGCTTGATGAGAGAAAGGATTGAATATGGTTGGGATGAAAATATGACTAGGGATGTGCCATAGGTTGATAAGAAGAGGAAATCAATGTTTGGGACTCCTGATCTTACTTGGAAAAGATGGAGAAATGATTAGAAATTGAATGAATTTTCCTTTCTCACCATAGGTCAATGTGGAGTCATCTTACTTATTTATAGGAGACATTTTAGCCTGCTACCATTTTCCAATGTTTTAAGGAGCTTGAATAGGAGTAGAGGATTTATAGTCTTTGGAAAAACTTCCATAATCATGGTAAGTTTTGAGTTTAAAATAAAGTTGTTCATAATCAAATTTATATAGATGTGTCCATTTGTCCAAATATAAATTTATTGCTTACGAGATCCATTTCTCCAAATCTACTTCAACACAAATCCTTGCACATGAAAACATACTTAATTTGGGTCTTGACTTGTCAATGTATTTTCCTTAGGGTATTTTGAATGGCTTCGAGAGACCTTATCATTCCAATAATGCAATGGAAGATGAGGTAGTTGAACCCATACTAGGACCATAGTACCCACACCAACCTCCATATCAAAATCTAGAGTCTACCTCTTGAGATACATTCCTCTTGATCCATAAAGTAAGGACCACTTTGAAAGATAAGGTCCAAGTTTTCTTTCAATTCAAACAAGAATGTATAAAATCCTATGCTACATAAAAATATGAGAATTTACCTTTTATCATTAAAATCTAGCTTTAATTGCATCCACTAGTTCATTGCTTTGGGAGAGGGTGACAAACCTATAAACTAACCAATGAGATCTTTGTCATAAAGAGATGAGGCCTTACTACAAAGAGAGGGAGAAAGGTTGACATCATACAGTGGGGTTGTCTTCTTCATGAATATCGATAACACTTGTGTTCTATGAAGGCTTGCTAAGGGAGGTGACGAGGGCTTGGAAAGTCAAAGCTTTGGCGAAAGGATGAGAGGGACTTCCCCTCATGGATCCAATTGTAGGAGGAATGATCAAATTAAGATGAGCAATGGAAGGAAGTGAATCAAAAGGCTAAAATTTCAATATAACACAAGTAAATGATATTCCCTCATGAAATAAAATCTTAACGATTTACATATAATACCAAAGATTATATAAACATGTTTAATTAAAAAATAAAATAACAAATTAATTAAAAACACTAAAAAATCTACATTCCAATAAATGACTCTCGGAAATAAATATATATAACTATAAATTCACAATTTTCTTTTAGACTAAATTTTTATGAAAGTATGTAATTAGATACAACTTGTAATGCAATTTCTAAATAAAAAAGAAATCTATACCTAATATACAATGTCAAAAATAAAATAACAAGAACAAATTAATATAAATCACTTTAGCAACAATTTTCTCATAACCTATTCAAAACATGCATTCCTATTTTTTTTTAAGATCTATAAAGTTTTGACTATAAATTTTTTATAATAAAGGTATAACGATAAAACTAAATTTTACAAACTTTGATTTATTCAATTGAAAAAAATCTAAGATTGAAAATATAATTATATTTAAAAAAACATATAAAATGATTTGACAAAATTAAATCAATAGTTAAAGTTCTTAAAACGTTAACAATATGAAATTGGCTTTTCTTCCACATAACTATTCTACCTTTTTATCTTTACTTGAAATGTGTGACATTAGTTGCATAATATAATAGGTTTTGTTGATAGCACGACAACATAGTAAAGTGTGATTTTTTCATCTTTGCTTGAAATGTTTGATAATAATTACATAATATAATAGGTTTTGACAATAGTTACATACTACAACACATTTTGTAAACAACATAACAACATAGTAAACTAGAAAACCAAAAAATCCACCCAAAAACAAGTGAACCCATGCGACAAAGTATTGCAAGAAATGGAACCTAAACTTCCATCCAGTCAAGGAAATTTTTTTGCACATAACTATGCTATATTTTCATCTTTGCTTGAAATGTTTGACATTAGTTACATAATATAATAGGTTTTGTTGACAGCACAACAACATACTAAAGTGGGGTTTTTTCATATCTGTTTGAAATGTTTGGTAAGAATTACATAATATAATAGGTTTTGTTGACAACACAACAACATAGTAAAGTAGGGATAGCTTTAATATTGTATATGGATAATAACAGAAACTTCTTACCATGATAACAACAATAACAGAAACTCCTTACCATAAACATCAATAACAACAACTTCTTACCATAAGAAATAGCAATAGGTAAGCCCAAATAGCAATAACAACAATAATAAAGCTACTTACAGATTCATCATCTGTGAATACCATTTCCTCCAAACTGCAATAAATGAGATGGTTAAATCCTGTAAAATCGATTGGAGGATTGGAGAAACTGTAGTTTGTGAGTGTAAGAGTGGTGAGACAATTGCAGGAGAAAGTGTAGTTTGTGAGTGTAAGAGTGGTGAGATGATTGCAGGAGGCAGGACATCGGTTTCATTGGAATGACAGAGAGTGAGGTGTTGAACATTCTTCTGTGCTACAATCCCCAGCCATTTGCATACACTTTCACGGGTAAAATTCCATGGATTGACATAATCCTTGTATCCCCATATCTCAAACTCTTTAACATAAAATTCCATGGATTGACATAATCCTTGTATCCCCATAGTTCAAATGTCTCCAAATCTGAGGAATGCATAAGCAGAATGTTGGAGATTATATTATCCACCCTTGTTATTAAGAGAGAATCAACATTTTCACAATCATAATTACCATCCAAAAGAAGAGGTGGAGAGAGCGTGAGTTGGGAAATTTGGGTGATTAGAAATCTCCATCTTTTGGAGAGAACAGAGCATCTTATGGAGAGAATAGAGCATCTTACCGCATCTTTCATTTTAAGCTTACACAGGATGAAGCAGAGCAACTCATCTGGAAACCTTGTGAATAAGTCCTGCATGGTGAGAGTGCACTATGATAATTGACAACGTTGTTGCTAAGTTAAAGCAAATAGGATGAAGAAATGGAAGGTAAGAAGCTATTTGTAAAATATAATAGAGCATAAATCCATTTCAACCTTGCAGCCTTCCTAAAAACTCTGAGTTTATTCTCACTTTGTAAATACTCGAGGGTTTCAATATATGGATAGATATATTTTGTTGGTAGTCTCACTGCCTGCATGTTGTTGGTCAACACAATCAAATAAATAAGCACATTTTCAAAGAACATAAGCACATGGTGCTGTCGAACATGAAGGATTACACTGAAACATTTCAGTGGCTTTTAGATATGCGTATTCCAAGGACATAAGCACTGTCGAACACGAACGATTATGTGGCACGATTCACTAAAATTATCTTTACATGAAACATTTTGCTGGCACAATTTACTAAAAATATTTGCCAAAATCACATATAGATTCATAAAAACATACTAATATTTGAATTTGAATTTTTAATTTTTTTTTATTTCATTGGTTAATATCACAAACATTTTTTTTTCCTCGGAAATCACAAACATTTGATACATCTCTTCCACCGAAGCAAAGTTTCTAAGTCAATTGAATAAGTTTATATAATGGCTAGACATTAATGACATGCATTAAATTAGTGTAGTAAGCTAGTCTTATAGAAAACTGACCTTATTTTGGGACACAGTTTTGATAAGCATTTGGAAAAAAGTTCAAGCATCAATGGAGTTATGGGACATCCAAAATCCATGGTAGAATTTTCTTTAGGAGTTTTCACCAATTTTGAATTGAATCATATTATCAAAAAATTGATAAAAAAAAAACTATATCAATAGGAAATATAACTTTCCATTTCACCATAAATGAAATTTTTCTACAAAATTAGACTACTCCTTTTATTATTAAGATACTTTAAATTATTAATATAACAATTATAGGAATATGATGCCACCATGAAGGGAAAACCAACCTCTTCCATTGGTTCCACAACCCAAGTCCGCTATGGAACTCCACCAAAATGATTTGTCTCTAAGGGGTCCACAAGGATTATTGCAATATAAAAAAGTTTAGCTTCTCAAAATTGGTCATGAGCTAGACATAAGACCTCTCCTATAAAGTTGGATGTTTTCTTACAAAACCAAAACAGTTTCAAATTTTGGCAAGGGTGGTTGTTGGGACAAAATATTGAAAGTAGTGCACAAAGAATAGAAATCCCTAAGCTCTCACCCACACTCACTATGAAAACATTAATGTTGAAATGAAAAATGATTTTTCCACTAACCAAAATGATCGTGTTATGTAGAATACCCAAAGTTAAATTACATTTGGATTTATGATATTACAAGCCTTTATGCCTAGTTCAAATTCTTTAATCTTTCATTTGGGAAGCATAGTTCCTATTTGTACCATAGGAAAATTCCCTATCCTAGAGTTCGAATTTTTATTGATCTATATATTTGCACCTTCAAACCTTGCATCTTTAGTTCCATGCTTGCATCATGGGATCCTACCACCTATTAAAGTGAATAATGTAGCATTTCAACCATGGAGGAACAAGAATGACTCAAGATAACATACAAAACATGGAAAATATGACTTTCTCCATTATCTCTTATGAGGTTGAATCAAGGGGGATGCAAGGGGTTCATATCTATGCCCCAACCTTATCTATTTCATTATCGTCCTCTACTACATGCCTTACTTGTATGTTCCAACATGTATTCAATGGTGCCATGGAGAATCTAATCACTAATGTGATTTTGGTAGTATAAAGAGTATAGCCATCCTAAATTTTTAGAGCAATGTAGTGTATGACATTTCTAAGTGTGTTACCAAGGTATAATTATGTTTTCTCTTTGTCAATATCTTTTGCTTTCACTTTTCTTTCAATTATATTTGTAAGATATGGTTGGGAATCAAAATGGTCGAGTCACTCTAGTTAAAAAAATATGGTCGATAAGATAAGGCCGAGTGTGCGTAGCCATTGAGCGCCCAAAACCACATCACATCCGCCTAAGGGCAAGGCAAACATGTCAGAGCGGTGCATCATGGATGATGTCATTCAAAATGCTAGACTGAGAGTATAATAAGTCGTACTGCCGGAGTCGACGGTTCGTCGATCTAACCTCCGGTTGTCGAGTTATGTGGAGTTGCAAGTCGCATGAAAATGTCGTTCAAACCTGAGATTAATTTCGTTTATTTCCAGGGTATCCACTACATTAGTAGAGAACTGCATGATTTTAGTGTTATAGGTCTGTTGTTGTCCTGTCTTGTTGTTGTTAGGGTTTGTAATCGGATCAAAGTTATTAGAAAACTCATCATCAACCCGATCAAATAGTGCAACCATCATCTTTTATTATTCTTTAAAGGAAATCAGGGATTACAATCCAGCAACATTGTTGCGATAAATCTCCTTCTAAAATCTCGAAGCCTTTCATCACAAGGCTGCAATATGATATGCAGTGTGTTGTTGTGTAATAGTATCACTTTTTTTGTGCTACTGTGGAAAACTATTGACAAGGTAGATACATTTTATGATCAGGTAGATCATGCATGATGATATGCATTAGGTAGATACTTGGTATGCATCAGGTGGATGCACTGTATGATCAGGATGATCATGGATGATGGGCTTCACAAGACGTTTTAGAGGATCTACCATAGCTCATCAGAAAGGTATTTCCGTCCGCTCAAATGGGTATTTCACGGAATTTCCTTTTGTTTCCCGGTTTGTGAGATATGCTATACAAGAATCTCAAATTGAAAATAGGGGGACAACATTATTACATTATTGCATGGTATTTGTATTCCTTCATAGCCCCCAATCAACCATATGATTCAAGTTACCATTCCATTTGTAAGGAATGGTGCATAATATAGTACAATTAAACTACATAAAAATATAGTTCCTAGCATGTCCCTACCTCAAGGAGATACATGGGTTTCTAGAAATAGCCATCCCTCAAGTTAGATTGTAGTGATTTTATGGCCAAACCTATCTTGTGTGCAAACAACTCTTTTGATTATATGTCCTCAATTATTTAAGATCAATTGTGCATCCTAGAATATCACTAAAAATCCAGTCTTCTTACCCTTGTTCCTTACGTGCTAATTCCCTACAAAGTATGTTCTTGAATAATATTCAAATGTGGAGCAACAATCATTAGTTGGGAAGTCTATAGAGGCTAACACACTACCCACTCTTAGATATCATGTATATATGATCCAAAATGGATCGTTATATAGTTTTCCATCTTTGTGGGAACTTTTTAGCTAGAAAATAAGATATATTGGCTTGTAGGTTGCATTTTAGGGGTAGGTCCCACTTTGGTGATTTGTGGTCCAAAACATCTAGAATTTATTTGAGGTCTTTACATACCATTATTTTGGTCAAAATCTTGTGATATTAGTTCCCAACCTTGTGATGTTTTTATACACATCAAAATATTACCAATATCGTGAAAATCACCTCAACTAGAGTTTGTATGCATAAGTTATGCCTCCCACAAGTTAACTTGTAATTTTGATCACTATGGTACCAAACATATGCCACGTCAACTTCCATTACTCACCCATGTATATTTTCAAGAATATTCTAAAAGGTCGAAAAAATTAACATTAATTGGGGGTTGAGGCATAGAAAAACCCTAACCCTAACTCTAAACAATACCTAGTTTATATTAAATATTGATCCAATGGGAAAAGAAGAAGTTCTATTCTTATTGTGTTGTTTATTGTTCCCTAGAATATCGTGTAGCACCTATAATGACCATGGATTCTATGGAAAATCCATAGTGAGCACCCCTTTCTTTGTATTTTCATTTCATAACTGAGAAGAAAATAGTAAAGCATAGGCCTTACCTTATAGATGGGACTTTTCCATATTGTTTTTTCCTAGGGTACATCTTATGTTTCTTATCTAAATGGTGTGTTATTTTCTTAGCTTCTATCATTTAAATTTTAGTTTATTTAGTATTTCATGCATTATGCTAGTAACAAATAAATATAAATATCTAAAATAATACTTTACATAATAAGGGATTATAATATTCTAGAAACTTTTGTGATGAACTGCTCTAGTGGAATATCCATGATAGTTTATAGATGATTGCAATTTATACCTCTAATATTTATGACAATTTTATAATTTATTCATTATTTAAAAATGAAGTAGTCAAATAAAAGATATTTTGGGAAATGACTTAGTACCCTAAGTGATCTGAATAGAACTGCATATTCTCTATGAATTTATTGATGCTCCCAAATGGGGAAGATGATATTTGGGACTTAGAGGGGGTAACTTTTCAGCCAGATCATGAAAACCACACTAATCTAGTAGAACTAAAAAATCATTTGGTTCAACTTCAAATATAATGAAATTTTAGGGTCTTGTTGATGCATAGAAATGTCTGGCATCGCCAGTAGGCATTCTCCCTGGTAAAATGTCCTAGTTAGACATTAAATCATTTGAAATGGGGAACCTGACAAGATTCTTGCCTGGAAATCATTAAAGATGGGGGTTTACCAATTGTGGCCTAGTGTGTCATTTATAAATTTTCTTTATAGTAGATTGAATGCAAAGATTGACCTATTCTAAATGAAAAGTGTAGGAAATTAAATGAGTCCTACACTATTATAACCTATCTTATGTATAGGCATTTTTTCAAGAAATTAAATGAAATAATTGACAGAATTAAAGCATAGATTTAAAATACAATTTCTTCTCCATACCATTCAGGTTTCACCATTGATAGGAAATGAAATTATGCACAAGAACAACATTTGAAGAAAGCAAGAAAAAATACATATAATAGTCACCACAATATTCTAAGATATTACTTCATATATGCAAATGACAAGTAACAGGAAGTAGTTCATTGCAATTCACCGATATAAGCAGAGTATTCTGGTCCAAAATTTGGCCAATCAATGGCTTCTTCTCATGCATACAACATGAAACGGCTAGCAAAATATTCACATTCCAAAAGCCCCTATTCTTTCCCTTCCTCACTGTTTTATAGACTTTACACAAAGTTTATTGTTGTAGGGACCTTTCAACTTCCCTTGGGCAGTTACATCTTTTCACCTCCGTTGAGACTAAACTCTCATAAAGTGACTCTTTTTAAAATACAAAATACAAAATTAATACATAAAATTGATTCAAGGGCATGTGATCTCTTTGGATTTTATAAGAGTATACCAAAGTTCAAAATCATATGCAATAATATTGAGTTGTTTTGTATATAAAAGTTCTAAAGAAACTTCATGTTTAGTGGCTTTATCACTAAGAGTAGACAATCCCTTCTTCAAAGATGAATTGCAGGATGCCATTAAATTGATTTCACACATGGGCACTAAGACATGTTCCTTCAAGGATTCTGTTGTCACCTCTTTGATGGCCCTAAGTGTCGAGTATCGGTTTCTCTTGGTTGTATCCAACTTGAAAATTCTTTGTCCCTATGGCCTCATGTTGTCAATCACTCCAAATGAGGGAAGTTCACATCTCTCGTTTACTTTTCTTGCTTCTAGATGAAAGCATTGACACTTCAAGGCAATGATATCCTTCAATGAAATATTGGTTGATGTATAGTTAGCGATGACTATATAGTCTCACTATATATCTCTTTGAGTTCTTATTGGAACATTTGCTGGAATTTCCCCTTCTTACTACTACCATCTTACTAAATCATCAATATTTGTCTTGATATTCTTAGTCACGAATTTGATATTCTTGATATTCACATATTTTTCGTAATTTGATCTTGCATCCCAAACAGATCCTACTATAGTTAGTCTAAGTAAATTTGGAATTCTTCCACACAACTATTTTCACTTTGGGAGCTTCATACTTCTCTTCTTAATGCTTCACTCTCCATGAACAAGGCCTTGTTTTCATGACAAAGTGACACTGCTCCTCTTCATGCTTCTAGTATTTCATCTTTGAGAAGGCCTATCTTCTGTTGTATTTGTGCTAACTCTTTGTTTAATTTTTGTACATTGAATTATGTGGCCATCACACTAGTGACATTGGCGAAGTCCATAATGGCATGTTCCTAATCTATGGTTGCAAACACCAGAGTCTTGAAGGTAGCCTCCATGTCTAGTTGTGTTGACAGTTTGGATTTCTTATGTGTCCTCTTCACTATCTATTTCTTTGGTCGATTAAACATGAATAGATGAGTGAGTATATGACTTCATATTTTGATGAAGTATACAAACCAAGCCCGATATCTCTCATGGGAAATTCTCTTTGGTAATAATGGTTATTGTATCCATAGTGATTAGATCTACCTCATTGGTTTGAGCCTCACTAGTTTGACGTTTATTGGTTTGAGCCTATGTCTCTTCTTGTATCTTCCTCTCTTCATATTCCTTCTATCATGCCTCTTCTTTCTCAACTTCTATTCCTTTTTTTATCTTATCCTACCTCTCACGCATGCTCTCAAATTTCCTCTTACTCTTCTTATTTCTTCTTGCTAGCCTCCTCTATTGATTTATCTTTGGAGGTATCGTCCTTGCCTTTTATTTTCCTTTTTTCCAACTCATCTATGGTATTGGCTCTCCTAAATGCCTCATTTGGTTTGCAAAATTTATCAACACATGGACACTTGAATCCCATAGAGTAACAATGGTTCAATCCTACTTCCTTCTTATTGTCATTCCTTCTGAACTTCTCCTTGACAAAGTGAAATGAACTTGGGCCCTATAATACTTTATTATTGTCTCTTACATGCACTGTTGGGCATGACCCAAGTTGGAACACTTTTGAAGAAGCATATTTTTTGGCAATGGCGCAGTTCGGATTGCGAAGTTCAAGTAGCACAGTTTTGTCAATGGCGCAATTCAGATTGCGAAGTCCAAGTGGCGTAGTGGGGAGTGCGAAGTCTAATCATGGCGCAGTTTTGTTGACACGTAGCACCAATGCAACAGGTAATTTTGGGCAAAGAATATAAGTAAAGGTCAAGCAGATGAAAGCGAGTTGTTTTAGGTAAGTGTCTCCATGATTCCCGAGAGTTGGGCAAGGATCAACGTGGAAGCAGATGAAAGCGACCTGTCAGTTAGAGTGGCGGAAACCGTTAGAAGAAAATCCACGGTCGATAGTGACAGGAGGGCCAAAGTGGTGGAAAGGGACACGCCACTATGCAGTTAGAACCATTTCATAAGGATTGGGCTATAAGAAGGGTGTCAGAGTCACGAGTGGCCCAGAAAGGCCGTTGGAGGCGAGTGTGTTAGTTTTTCATAATTTAATTCAATATGATCTAGTATCTTAACTGAAAGAACAACATGTACATCATATCAAACATAAGAGACAAGAGACAAGAGACACAAAGCATTTCACCAGGGAAAACCAAGAATGTGAAAAACCTCGCAACTTCCTCAGAGATAGAATGAGCACCAATACAATGATCACAAAGATCAAACCCCAAGAAATAGATGACTGCAATAGATACTCCTCCTCCACTTGTGCGCACTCCTCCTCTCTCTCACTAATGCGAAGTGAGTGAGTGAATGAATAGAATGAGAGGCACACACTCTCTATTTATACAATGACTTGAATTTCCTTTTACTCTAACTGGGCTGACCTCCCTTAGGAGAGCCTAATAACCCATTACCACTTGTCATTGGGGCGACCCCACTAGGGTGGTATAATAACCCTTTTACCCACATGACTCATACAGGGCCGACCCCACCAAGGTGGTCTAATAACCCATCAAATATAAGTTATGACACTTACAATATAACTTGCGACACTAGTCTAATGCCCTATCATACATGGGAGGATGGAACTCAATGAATTTACATGACTCAAGTACAATAATCACTTCTCCAATCCAGAGGAACAAACATCTCCATTGGAGGTACAACAATAGAATACAAATGACGACACTTTCGATCGGAGGAATAAGACATCTTCGTCGGGTATACAATAAAGTACAAATGTAATACATACAATATACAAGTGAATATCTTCCGAAGTTACAAATACATCAACACTCCCTCTTAACTAGGAAGGTATTCTCTTGACACATGTCATCAATACATATCGGCACAAGTCTTCAATTCTGGAGCTGGATCATCGTCACTGGATCACGAAGTATCATCGTCACTGCTGCTGTATTCTTCATCTCGATCACTGGGCTACCTATCAATTATTCTTGTCACAGGAAGTTCTACAGAGCCAACCCTTTTTCATGCTGGATGTAGGCCTAGCCTCCTGTAGGTCTTCATCATCTCTGCGAGCTGGCCATCCTGTGGAATTCTCAGGACTGATTACGTGCGTCAACAAAACCTCGAAAGAGTATCCTAGGAATTTTACAAGCACACAGCTCAACCTATCGGATCTCCTAGGATCTTTTACATGTGATCACCACAAAACATCGAAAGAGCATCCCAGGAATTTAATGAGCACACAGCTCAACCTATCGGATCTCCTAGGATCTTGTTGATGTATATGTAACTTCGGAATGTATTTCATATATGTATATTGTACTCCTATAGAGATGGTATTATTCATCTATACGGAAGTGTTTGTATTCCTATAGAGATGTTATTATTCCTCTATATGGAAGTGTCGTCATTTATATTGTAAGTGTCGTAACTTATACTTGATGGGTTATTAGACCACCTTGTTGGGGTCGGTCCTGTATAAGTCATGTGGGTCGAAGGGTTATTAGACCACCCTATTGGGGGTCGGCCATGTGGGTCAAAGGGTCATTAGACCACCCTATTGGGTGTCGACCCAGTCAACATTATGTTATGTCGTTAAGTTAAGGCCGACCTAGTAAAGGTTATTAGGCAAGTCAAGTCAAGTATAAATAGAGTGCGGGAAGCACTCTATTTCATCATTCTATTCTCTCTCACACTCTTTGGAGAGTGGCGCACTTGTGGAGGAGGAGAAGCTGCTGCTAGGAAGCACTCTATTTCATCATTCTATTCTCTCTCACACTCTTTGGAGAGCGGCGCACTTGTGGAGGAGGAGAAGCTGCTGCTAGGAGATGTCTATCTCTTATGCTTGGGTTGTATCATTGCTCTATCTATCTCTGAGGAAGTTATTGGGGTTTTTCACCTTTATGGTTTTCCCCAAGTAAACTCTATGTCTCTTGTGTGCTTGCATTATTGTGTCCATGATTGATATGATGTAGATATGCTGTACATATTGTTCTCTTAGTTATTATCCTAGATCAGATTGAAGTAAATTCTGAAAAACTAACATGGTATCAGATCTAGCCTGAAAGAAGGCATGGTATGGCATGTATGACACTTGTTGCAATTGCGAAGCTAGGGCTTGATATAGAAAAAACCAGTCATCGTAGAACTTTCGCTATAAATAAATTTTGGAGAGGTTTCAGGGTCTAAAAATCGTACAGGTCAGGATATCACAAAAAAAAATTTCAGACCCTGTGGATCGAAAATTTCGGAGTTACACCAGAAACAATCAGGTACATATTTATGTCAAAACATAATTATTTTTTAGCACCTTCATTCATGGCTTCCAGAAGTTAGGGTTTCGGAGAAAGTTGGAATTTTTGTAATCAGAGACTATGGCTGAATGCTACTCATCAAAATCGAAATTTAGAGACCAAGATCAGAATTTTTGGTTGGGCAGAAGGCCGGGCTTGATCAGACCCTAGTTCGGGACCTTGATTGGAAAAGTGAAAAATTAGGGCTTCTACAAAAATGGAAATTTTTGAAATCTGTGACCATGGCTGGAAGATCCTTAGAAAAATAGAAGCTTAGAGCTTTGGATCAAACCTTTTGATTGGGTAGAAGGGTGGGCTTTATCAAACTCTAGTTCGAGGTCATGTCTAGTGAATACAGAAGTTTCAAAGGCAAATTTGAGGGGTGAAACTTTGCAGTTTTCAAATTATGAGTATACTAGCTTGATCGGCTCATCAAGGCGCATATTTCTATCATTTCGGAAGTTTGAAATTCAAAGTTTGAATTTTTAGGGTTTCTCTGACAAACCCTAATCCAGCTCCAGATCGAGTTCCTGCAAATCAAGTGGATTGGGTTAATCCTAGAAGAGAATGGATTGGTCACCTGCATAAGTGAAGAAGTTTCTGTTTTAGAGGGAGATGAGGCTAAGGCCTTACATAAAAAGATTACAAGCAATCTCGATAGGTATGACTCATCCAGGTATGTTTCGAGATTTGTTAATGATTAAGTTTATGGTATGTTTGTCTTCATGTTATTACGGTTAGTACATTCTTGATTAAATTTAGACTTGTCGTATCACCGTAATCAAATTATGAATGCATGATAGAAGATATTCATTGATTAGGGTGTTGACACTTATGATTGTACTAATGCATTATGGTGTTGTATGAGGTTTATGTTGTTCGCTAACATGAAAGGTACACCAAGAAAGACAAATCATGTTCTACTTCAAGAACATATGATCATGGTGACATGAAGACAAAGATTCATCCATTGTCATGGATCACATAGAAGATCTACTTACGAGGTATGTATAACTTGGTTCTACAATGGTTAACTTATGAGACATGCAGGTTACTAGAACAAGTCATTGAAGAGAACCAGAAGACATCATGCGGGTACGTTAGACATAACTAGCTAACAAAGTAATCCAGGTATGTTTTTCCTATATCAAGTTAGAATATTACCTTGTGTTAGGATTCCTTATATAAGTATGATTGGTTATGTTTATTCATAAAGTTAGAAATGTAAGTAATAAAGGGTTTATGCATATTATGTCTCTTATCTTGATTGATGATGTGACTAACCAGAAGAGTCATGAAAGTATAGGTTTGAGTAATCATGGGTTTAGGCATATTATCTTTCCTACTTTAATTTATGATATGATTAACCATAAGAGTCCTTGAATACTAATGCTTATTATTTCTATTTGAAATGATCATGACTATACATGCTTAAGATTATTGTGTTTTGATAGTATTGAGAATATACTTATAAATGTATGATTATGTATGAGATCTTGAGGATATCACAATAATGATACTTGTAAGCATGCATAGTAATCGGGGATGGATATAAGTTCAAGGACAAGTAATCCAGGAAGCAAAGATCAAGAGGGAGCACACTCTAGTAGTTTCTACAAGGATGAAGATATTCAGAGGGAGTCGACCACTTCTCACAATCCACATCAGAATGGAGTTGCAAAGATTCAGAGGGATTCCACCCAACAACCAAACAAAGATAAGTATTTGAATTGTCATTCCTTACATATTTGTTTGTTCAAATAATGTTGTTCAATGATGTATATGCTTATGTTCCTAGACTTAGGTTGTGTATTATGCATATTAGAATAATTGCATTAATGAACAGTGTACTACTAATATACATGGGTAAGTGGCCTATGGCAATGTACAACATTCCATTGCTACTTATCTAGAATGAAACCTCTTTGCTGACATGTTGGGAGTTTGCACACTCTTAACAATGTTCTGGTAGAGATTGGAAGGCATATAGAAAGTTACGGGATATGAATAAATGTTGTATTGAAGCATTGGCTAAGATAATTGCATGACTGTATGACATATTTCTTTATGTGTAAGAATTTGTTTTGAAAACTATGAGATGTTTCTAATCAAGCAATTTAACTTGTTTTGTAGGAAAGATCGTATACGAGCACCTACAAAAGAAGGACTACAACATTTGTTTCAGCAACAAAGTTATCTATTGAAGATATTGAATATATTGAAGTTCCCAAGATTTGGAAAGAAGGCCATGATCGAGGAGTACCAGTCGATCATGAAGAATGATGTTTGGGATGCAGTCCCAAGACCTGAAGGGAAGTCTGTTGTGACTTCCAAATGGATCTATAAGATCAAGCATGCTGCAGATGGTAGCATGGAGAAATATGAAGCAAGATTTGTAGCTCGTGGCTTCTCTCAGAAAGAAGGGATTGATTATGGGCTCAAGTATGATGTGAATCAAAAGTTTAACCTGCAGGGTTATGTTGATTCAGATTGGGCAAGCATTGCTGTAGATAGGAAGAGCACATCTGGGTGCTGCTTCAGTATGGGATCAAGTGTGATCTCCTGGTTTAGCAGGAAGTAGTCCTGCATAGCACTGAGTACAGCCAAAGCAGAGTATGTTGCAACTTGTTTGGTTAGTTGCGAGGTAGTATGGCTCCGGAAGCTATTGTTTGAGTTATTTGATCTCCCACTGGAAGCTACTGGTATCTTTTGTGACAACCAGAGTTGTGTGAAGCTGTCTGAGAACCCGGTGTTCCACAACAGGTCGAAGCACATAGAGATAAAATATCACTATATCAGCGATATGGTGCAGAGAGGAGTAGTGAAGGTCCTGTATGTTGCAATGGATGAGCAGGTTGTAGATGTGCTAATGAAGCCACTAGCCAGAGTGAAGTTCGAATACTTCAGAGAGAGGCTTGGTGTTCTTTAGATTGATGACACTTCGAGGAAGAAGTGATGGATACATTTGCTGAAGCCATTCCAAGCATAGTGGAAGGAGGATCCTTCACATGGCTATGGATGTAAATGCTGGATGATGAGCATTAGGACGATGCTCCAGTTACTGCTCTGTATCTGCATCATGTTGGATGCTGGATATGATCAGTTGGATCATTTATATGTATGTATGTATGCATCATGTTGGATGTTGGATATGATCAGTTGGATCATTTATATGTATGTATGTATGCATCATGTTGGATGCTTGTTATGATCAGTTAGATCATGTATATGTATATGCATCATGTAGGATGCTTGGACCATGTATCTGTATATGTATCGGGTGGATACATTGTATGATCAAGATGATCATGTATGTTGATATATATCAGTTGGATACATTGTATGATTAGGTGGATCATGTATCTGTGTATGTATTAGGTGGATACATTGTATGATCAGGTGGATCATGTATGATGATATGTATCAGGTAGATACTTGGTATGCATCAGGTGGATGCATTATATGATCAGGATGATCATGGATGACGAGCTTCAGGATGTTGCTCCAGATGACATGCATCGGGACGATGCAGTGATGATGATCAGGATGATCATATGTGATGACATGTATCAGGTGGATACATTACATAATTAGTTGGATTATGTGTGATGAGTTCCGAAGACACATATGCACATGAGATTTTTGGACATGGTTGTAGATGTGTTCTCCCATGGTCGCGATGTAATTGCTGGGATTTTTTGACATGGTGGCAGATGTGTTCTCCCATGGTCGTGATGTAATTTCCAGGGCTATTCGAGCATGGTTGTAGATGTGTTCTCCCATGGATGCGATTGGAGTGATGGGGCCATTCGAGCATGGTTGTAGATGTGTTCTCCCATGGCTGTGATATAAGTCCTGGGGCCATTCGAGCATCGTTTTAGATGTGTTCTCCCATGGCTGAGATATAAGTGCTGGGCCATTTGAGCATGGTTGTAGATGTGTTCTCCCATGGCTACAATATAAGTGCTGTCCCATTCTCACATGGTTGTAAATCTGTTCTCCCATGACGTAGATGTAAGTGATGTGTGATGTGCATCTGGGTTGTGCTTCGTGAATGATGATCATGAGTATCAGGATGATACTTTGTGGTCATGGATAGGTTGTGTAGATAAGCATATCATCTAGCCCTGGGAGGTTTGTAGATAGTCTTTCAAGGTTTTTCCTATGGCATGTAATGTGGCTCTGAGATATCTGGAAAACGCTCTTTCGAGGTTTTGCTTTGGGAGGACATATAATACAGCCCTGGGAGATCCTACAGGTAGAGATGTGTGCTCGTAACATCCTGGGATGCTCTTTTAAGGTTTTGTCCTATGGCATGTAATGTGCTCCTAGGAGATCCGATAGGTAGAGCCGAGTGCTCGTAACAGCCTGGGATGCTACAACCAGGTTTTGGCATGACCACATGTAATATGCTCCTGGGAGATCCAACAGGTAGAACCATGTGCTTGTAACAACCTAGGATGCTACATCCAGGTTTTGTGGTGAGATCACATGTAATGTGCTCCTGGGAGATCCAACATGTAGAGCTGTGTGCTCGTAACAGCCTGGGATGCTACAGCCAGGTTTTGTGATGGGGTCACATGTAATGTGCTCCTGAGAGATCCGAAAGGTAGAGCTAAGTGCTTGTAACATCCTGGGATGCTTCATCCAAGTTTTGTGATGCACGTAATAAGTCCTGAGGATTCCACAGTATGGCCAGCGATGATGAAGACCTGTAGGTGGTGGGCCTACATCCAGTATGAAAAATGATTGGCTCTGTAGAACTTCCTATGACGAGTGGATTCAGAGATTGATTGAGATAACAGCAACAGTGACGATGACGATGACTCGATGATGATTATCCAGTGACGATGATCCAGAGAAGAAGACTTGTGCTAGAAGACATGTGTCGAGAAATACCTTCATAGTTAAGAGGGAGTGTTGATGTTTATGTAACTTCGGAATGTATTTCATATATGTATATTGTACTCCTATAGAGATGGTATTATTCCTCTATACGGAAGTGTCGTCATTTATATTGTAAGTGTCGTAACTTATACTTGATGGGTTATTAGACCACCTTGTTGGGGTCGACCCTGTATAAGTCATGTGGGTCGAAGGGTTATTAGACCACCCTATTGGGGGTCGGCCATGTGGGTCAAAGGTTCATTAGACCACCCTATTGGGTGTCGACCCAGTCAGCATTATGTTATGTGGTTAATTTAAGGCCGACCTAGTAAAGGTTATTAGGCAAGTCAAGTCAAGTATAAATAGAGTGTGGGAGGCACTCTATTTCATCATTCTATTCTCTCTCACATTCTTTGGAGAGTGGCGCACTTATGGAGGAGGAGAAGCTGCTGCTAGGAGATGTCTATCTCTTATGCTTGGGTTGTATCATTGCTCTATCTATCTCTGAGGAAGTTATTGGGGTTTTTCACCTTTATGGTTTTCCCCAAGTAAACTCTGTGTCTCTTGTGTGCTTGCATTATCGTGTCCATGATTGATATGATGTAGATATGATGTACATGTTGTTCTCTCAGTTAAGATCCTAGATCAGATTGAAGTAAATTCTAAAAAACTAACACTTTTACATGTGGTCAAGCAAAACCTTAACAGAGTGTCTTGGAACTTGCAAGATCTCCAAAGAGAATCCCAAGACTTTTACGAGCACATAGCTCAACCTATCGGATCTCCAGGACTAATTACATGCCTTTTGTAGCAAAACCTCAAAAGAGCATCCCAAGACTTTTACGAGCACACAGCTCAACCTATCGGATCTCCTGGTCTCTTTTCTATGCTACCTATAGCAAAACCTCGAAAGAATCAACCTGTCGGATCTCCCAGGATCTTTCTATGCTACTTGCACAACCTATCCATGACCACGGAGTATCGACCTGATACTCATGATCCACTTGATCATCCTCGCATGGCGCATCCTACTGATGCTCATGATCGTACTGATCATCATCATACAAAGCATCACCCTCATGCAAATGATCCAATTGATTGTTAAGTTTAAACTAATTTGACTAGCAAGATCACTGAAAGAAACATAATCACAAGATAGACAAAGATATTACCCTGGGAAACCCTCATGGGGTAGAAAACCCAGCAAAGCTTTCCTCAATAAGATGATCAACCAAAATACAAGATGTGCTCCAAGACTAGAGATCCTTCTCTACCTCCTATGCAGACCTCTCAAACACAAGTGAGCTACTTTCTGAGTTATGCAAGTGTGAGATAAGTGAGGAGCATCCTCCTCTACTTATACCAGATTTTCGACTGACTTTTTCCCTAATGGGGCCGACCTCTCCCAATGGAGTCTAATAACCCCTAATTAAATAACTCAGGGCCGACCCCCACATGGTGGATCTAATAACCCTGGTTACCACAATCCATCGGAGGAATAAATATCCCCAGATACATAATATAATTACCTCGGAGGGATGAAACATCTTTGGAATAATAAAGTACAAATATAATATTCTTAGAAGTTACAATATTCAACACTCCCCCTTAACGAGAAGGATATTATAACAACATCTGTAGGAGCAAGGAGTCATCAACTACATCATACATGATACATCTATAGATCATCAGAAGCTTTCTTCAATACATCATCATCAGTAACTCAAATAGTTACTGGAATATCTAAATCCTCATGATCAACAACATCGTCATCATACGATCATCAGCATCGTCATTACACGATCATCAACATTGTCATCATCATCGTCATCACACGATCATCAACATCATCATCATCATCGTCATCACACGATCATCATCAGCATCATCATCATCGTCATGACACGATCATCATCATCATCATCACACGATCATCAGCATCGTCATCACATGATCATCAACATCATCATCATCATCATCATCACACGATCATATTACAGGATGATCAATCCCGCTCTCTTTAGGACATTGGTCCATGGATGATACAATCCAGATCAAGTTCCAGGATGATCAATCCTAATCACGTACCTTTTGAAACGAGGTTCAAGGACGATCCAGTCCTATCATTCAATTCTCAGAGACCTCTGTCTACAGCTCAATTCAAGGGACCAAAAATCCAGGGACGATCTAATCCCATCTTGTCCACTAGGGACTTCATTCTTGGAGACATCATGTCTACGGTTCAATTCAAGGGACCAAAAATCCAGGTACAATCCAATCCCATCCTGTCCTCTAGGGACCTCATTCTCGGAGACATCATGTCTACAGTTCAATTCAAGGGACCAAAAGTCCAGGGACGATCCAATCCCATCCTGTCCAGTAGGGACTTCATTCTCGGATACATTATGTCTACGGCTCAATTCAAGGGACCAAAAATCTAGGGACGATCCAATCCCATCCTTGTCCACTAAGGACTTCATTCTTGTAGACATCTGTCTACGGCTCACTTTAGGACTGAAGTCCAGGGATGATCCAATCCCTTCTTTTCCACTAAGGACTTCATTCTCGGAGACATCTGTCTACGGCTCACTTTAGGACTGAAGTCCATGGATGATCCAATCCCTACTTGTCCACTAAGGACTTCATTCTTGGAGACATCTGTCTATGTCTTACTTTAGTACTGAAGTCTAGGGATGATCCAATCCCTACTTGTCCACTAAGGACTTCATTCTCAGAGAGATCTATCTACGGCTCACTTTAGGACTGAAGTCCAGGGATGATCCAATCCCTACTTGTCCATTCATCAATACAGGTACAAGTATCCTCATCCATACAAGTACATCAATCAATACATGTACACATATCATCAATACAAGTATCCTCATCAATACATCACTATATGTAATAATATAATTATTCTCATCAATACATTACTACATGTAACAATACAAGTATTCTCATCAATACATCACTACATGTAATAATACAAGTATTCTCATCAATACATCACTACATGTATAATACAAGTATTCTCATCAATACATCACTATATATTAGTAATACAAGTGCATAAATCAGAAATATAAGTAATGTAAGTATCCTAAGTATATATAAGTAATATAAGTATCCTAAGTATGATAAAGCAGGTATCCTCATCATCGACCTTACTGTTGATGTAGGCAAACTCATCATCAATGTCCATATCATTCCCCCTTTCGAGGAGGGTCCTTTTGGAACACACCAAGCTTGTCTCAAAAATACTCAAATTTTACTCGAGACAGAGGTTTGGTCAATATATCAGCAATTTGTTCATCAGTTCTTACATACTCGAGCTTAATAGCTCCTTTCTGCACCATATCCCGTATATAGAAATATCGGATCTCTATGTGTTTTGACTTGTCATGGAACACTGGATTTTATGTCATCTTAATACAACTTTGGTTGTCACACATGATCACTGTGGGATCCATCTCTAAGTCAAAAAATCCTGATAATAATTTCCAAAGCCATACTGCTTCACAACTAGCAGAGCAAGCAGCTATATATTCTGCTTCGGCGGTATTGAGAGCCAAACTAGATTGTTTCTTACTGAACCATGAGATCATGGTAGATCCAAGACCATAACATCCACCTAATGTACTTTTCCTGTCTGACACACTTCTTTCCCAATCAGAATCTGAGTAATCATGTAATCTGAGTTCATGATTTCCAAGATTGTATGGACCAAACTCTAATGTACCCTTTAGATACCTCATTACATGCTTTGCAGCTATTAAGTGTGTTAAATTTTGAGCATTAATTCACAATACTCTAGGATCTTTACTGAGAGAATAACATATACAGTATATCAATGCATAACGATCAAAATAAGCATGACAAGCATCACAAGAATCAAAAGCATGAGAGACAAGAGACACAGAGTTTCCGTGGGGAAAACCCCACAACTTCCTCATAGATAGAGAGAGCAATGGCTCAACCAAAGTACAACCAAAATACACTGAGATAGTCTCCTAGTAGCAAATGATCCTCCTCCTCACTAGTGCACCACTTTCTAAGTGAGAGAAGTATGAGTTTCCGAGTGATGCAAATAGAGATCTCCCGATCTCTATTTATACTTAACTTGTTTTCCCAATTATCCTTATGGGACCGACTTGTCTAGTTAGGTACATCAATTACATATTACATAAAATAGGGCCGACCCCACACATGGTGGTCTAATAAACCATCGACAAGTTCACACACTTGCGACACTTGTCAATACACATGACGACACTTCCTTATAGAGGAATAACACATCTCTTATAAGGGTACAACAAATATATATGAAATACATAGATGAAATACATTCTGAAGTTACATATACATTAACACTCCCTCTTAACTAGGAAGGTATTTCTCGACACAGTTCTGCTAGACAAGTCTTCTTCTTGGGATCATCGTCATCGATGCATCGTCATCATCATCACTGCTACTGCTATCTCAACCAATCTTTGACTCTACTCATCATAGGAAGTTCTACAGAGCCAGTCCTTTTTCATACTGGATGTAGGCCCACCACCTGCAGTTCTTCATCATAACTGGCCATACTATGGAATCCTTAGGACTTATTACGTGCATCACAAAACCTTGCAAGAGCATCCCAGGATGTTACGAGCACACAACTCTATCTATAGGATCTCCTAGGGAGCTATTACATGTGACCCTACCACAAA
Organism: Larix kaempferi; assembly: GCA_027924585.1. Taxonomy (NCBI): domain Eukaryota; kingdom Viridiplantae; phylum Streptophyta; class Pinopsida; order Pinales; family Pinaceae; genus Larix; species Larix kaempferi. Next base: position 57,132,948 of record BSBM01000299.1, on the reverse strand, counting down.
ACCTCGAAAGAGAATCCCAGGATTGATTACGAGCACACAGCTCAACTTATCGGATCTCCCAGGGTGCTATTATATGTGGTCACCACAAAACCTTGCAAGAGCATCCCAAGACTTACTACGGGAACACATCCCAACCTATCGGATCTCCCAGGGCACTATTATATGCCATAGGACAAAACCTCGAAAGAGCATCTGCCAGATATCCCAGGGAGTTATTATATGCCAGCGACAAAACCTTGCAAGACTATCTGCAGATCTCCCAGGGCGCTATTATATGTCCTCCCAAAGCAAAACCTCGAAAGAGCGTTTTCCAAATCTCCAAGGGAGTTATTATATGCCCACGGAAAAACCTAACAAGAAAATCTGCAAACCTCCCAGGGCGCTATTATATGCTTATCTGCACAACCTGTCCACGGCCACAGAGTATCAACCTGATACTCACCATACATCATCCTGATGTATACATGATCATCCTGATCATCATCACTGCAACATCCTGTTGCATGTCATCTGGAGAAACATCCTGAAGCTCATCATCCATGATCATCCTGATGCATACCAAGTATCTACCTGATACATATCATCATACATGATCCACCTGATCATACAATGTATCCACCTGATACAAATACAAAAACATGATCCACCTGATCATACCTGATTCATATCAACATACATGATCTACAGTATTTACCTGATACATATACAGATACATGGTCCAAGCATCCAACATGATGCACATACAAAACATATACAAATGATCCTACTGATCATATCCAACATCCAACATGATGCGTACATACATATACATATAAATGATCCAACTGATCATATCCAACATCAAACATGATGCATCTATACATATACATAAAAATGATACAACTGATCATATCCAGCATCCAACATGATGCGTACATACATATACATATAAATGATCCAACTGATCATATCTAGCATCCAACATGATGCGTACATACATATAAATGATCCGACTGATCATATCCAACATCCTCCTGATGCATATACAGAGCAGTAACTGGAGCATCGTCCTGATGCTCATCATCCAGCTCTTACATCCACAACCATGTGAAGGATCCTCCTTCCAACATTCTTGGAATGGCTTCTGCAAATGTGTCCATCACTTCTTCCTCGAAGTGTCATCAATCTGAAGAACACCAAGCCTCTCCCTGAAGTACTAGAACTTCACCCTAGCTAGTGGCTTTGTCAGCACATCATGAAACACTGGGTTCTCGGACAGCTTCACACAAGTCTGGTTATCACAAAAGATACCAGTAGCATCTAGCATGAGATCAAATAACTCAGATAGTAGCTTTCGAAGCCATACCGACTCACAACTAGCTGAACAAGCTGCAACATACTCTACCTCAGCTGCACTTAGTGCTACGTAGGACTGCTTACTGCTAAACCAAGAGATCACACCTAATCCCATACTGAAGCAGCATCCAGATGTGCTCTTCCTATCTGCAGCAGTGCTAGACCAATCTGAATCAACATAACCCTGCAGGTTAAACTTTTGATTCGCTTCATACTTGAGCCCATAATCCACTGTACCCTTCAGGTACCTCAGAACATGCTTTACAACAACCAGGTGAACACTTCTCGGATATGTCAGGAATTGGCTTAATGCGTTCACCGCAAAGCAAATATCTGGTCTCGTGTTCATCAGGTACATCAAGGACCCAATCATCTGACGATACATAGAGACATCAACCGGCTCAGATGAAGCATCACATAGAAGCTTCAGATTCGATGTCATAGGTGTGGCCATGGCCTTGCAATCCATCATCCTGAATCTCTTCAGGATATCTACTGTGTACTTCCCTTGACCAAGAAAGATCCCACCTGCACTCTGCCACACCTCCACACCTAGGAAATAATGCATCATTCCCAAATATTTCATATCGAACTTGGCAGCAAGCTTCCTCTTAGTATTTGCAATCAATCTGTCATCTCCTGTTACAAATAAGTCATCCACATACAGGAGTAGAGTCACAGGATTCCCTTCCTCAACCTTGTAGTAAAGGTTGGAATCCACTTTACTCTTGGTAAAGCCCAAACTAGATAGGAAACTGTCCATCCTACCATACCAAGTTCTAGGAGCTTGCTTCAAGCCATACAAGGATTTCTTCAATATGCACACATATGACTCCCTGTCATGTATTCCGAAACAGAGTGGCTGCTCCACATATACTTTCTCTTCAACTACACCATTCAGGAAAGCAGTCTTGACATCCATCTGGTGTATTTTCCATTTCAATGCTACAGCCACGGAAAGTACTATTCTAATCAGGGTATTTTGTAAGGATTCTAATATTAGACTTAAGTATAGTATCTTAGGCGATTATTTTGGATTGAAAAAAACATGTATATACATAGGTAGGAGAATATTAAATATGAAACATACAATTTAGTACTGAAATGTGTAAATTTTAGCGAACATTATGATAAAAAAACATATTTTATGTAAATATAAGTGATATTAGAGACTAAAAATTACCAAATAACGAATTTATTTTTTGAAAAAAAGCCCCAAAAATAGCCAATTGGCTAAATTTCGCCCCGAAAAATTACCCTGGTTCTAATGGAAGTATACCTGGCTACAGGTGCAAAAGTTTCTTCATAATCTATTCCCTCCTTTTGAGAGAAGCCACAAGCTATGAATCTTGCCTTGTATTTCTCTACACTTCCATCTGCAACATGCTTGATTTTGTAGATCCATTTGGAAGTCACAACAGACTTCTCTTTAGGTCTTGGGACAACATCCCAAACATCATTCTTCATTATTGTTTGGTATTCCTCAACCATGGCATCCTTCCATTCTTTCTTTTCCGCTGCTTCTTCATAACTGGAAGGTTCTTTGTTCATAATGTCACAGAGTAAAGCAACATAGCTGGTATGTGATCTGGTTCTATTCTTTGCTTTGTGTTCTTCTTTTGGAATGCCAAATATTTCTGCATCTTGAATGATCTCTCTAGCCCATGCAGGTTTCCTCTTGTGAGAGTTATCCTCATGGGGTGGATCTACAGGTTCTTGTGGATCTTCAAACTCACGAACAACTTCTGGAATTTCTTCAGTCATGGTGGTGTCTTGAAATCTAGTTTCCTTAGGTTCTTCATAAACTTCAATAGGTGCCTTCCTTGATTTGATGAATGCTAAGTTTTTATCAAATGTTACATCCCTGCTTACATCAATCTTCTTGAATCCTTGAAAGTATATTATGTAAGCATTCGAGCTTTCACTGTAACCCACAAAGATACCCTTCTTTCCTGAAGGATCTAGTTTGGTCCTATTTCCTTTGGGACATGAGTGTATACTAGACAACCAAATATTCTGAGATGGATGACTTCAGGTTTCTTACCAGAAAAGACCTCTTATGGTGTCTTGTTGTCCAATATCTTGTGGGGTGTTTTGTTCTGCACATATACAGTTGTTCTAGCTGCTTCTGCCCATAGATGCATAGGTAGATCCTGGTCATGCAACATTGCCCTTGCTGCTTCCATGATTGTTCTGTTCTTCCTTTCTGCAACTCCATTCTGTTGAGGATTATAAGGAGTAGTCAACTCCCTCTTAATCCCTGAATCACTGCAAAGCTTTTTGAAGTCACCTGAGGTGAATTCTCCACCATTGTCGGATCTGAATGTTTTGATCTTCTTGTCAGTTTGATTCTCCATCAAGGTTTTGAATTCCTTGAATTTATCAAACACCTCATCTTTGTTCTTCAAGAAGTATACCCAAGTCTTCTTGGAGAAGTCATCAATAAATGAGACATAGTAAACATACCCACTCAAAGAACTGGATGACATAGGACCACATACATCTGAGTGGATGATTTCCAGGATACCTTTTGCCTTGCTTTCACTGCTTGGGAAAGCCTTCTTAATGTTCTTACCTTTTGCACATCCTTTGCAAACACCTTCATGTTTGGTCTTGATTTCAGGAAGACCCTCTACAGCCTTGCTTGCAATTGGAAGTTCCCTATAGTGCATGTGAGCAAGTGTTCTATGCCAAAGTTCACTTGGCTCCATGGATTCATGCACCATGGCATGTTCAGGTTGTCCTTTCAATTGATACAAACCTCCCTCTTGCTCTCCAATCACTACTGCATCATCTATGGTATTTCTCTTTGGCCACATTAGGACTTGGCCATCCACAAATGCAACCCTCATACCTTTTGCATCTAATGCAGCGATGGAGAGTAAGTTCTTCTTGAGACTAGGTACATAAAGGACTTCTTTCATATTCAAAGATTTTCCATAATCTAGGTTGTAGGAGGCTTCACCACTTCCTTTGATTGGGTATTCATAATCATCCCCAAGTTTCACCTTATGGGGTGATTCATGTTCATATAGGTTCACAAAAGATTCCTTAAACGCAGTCATGTGTTTGGAAGCCCCACTATCAATTAACCAATCATTACAACCATGGGAGATAGTACCTGTGACAACAGAGATTAGAACATACTCTTCTTCACTTGATGAGTCATCATCACTATCATCACTTTCTGCCCTAGCCTTCTTCTTTGGAGGTTCATCATCTTCGATAGCATGAGCATGGAACTTTCTTTTGTTGCCCTTCTTCTTCTTGCTGGAGTTGATGTTATCCCTTTTTTTCTTGGGACATTCTGAAGCAAAGTGACCCTTCTCATTTCATGTGAAACATCTCATATCCTTCTTATTCTTTTGTTGGTTGTGATAGGATATTTTGTGGTGAGAATGCTCCTTCTTGGGCTTGCTTCTTTTGGTGTGGGCTACGAGAGCTTGATCTTCACCTCCCATGTTTTCTTCACGAGCTACAAGCCTAGCTTCTTCTTGAGAGAATTCCTCCCACAGTTTACTGAAAGAGATCAATTTCTTCCTGGCACAGATTCCTTGAATAAAGGAGTCCCATGACCTAGGAAAGCCATTCAGAGTGGTCATAACAACTTCACCATTATCCACTACTTCATCCACAGCTTCAAGTTGTTCCTTGATCAACGAGACCTTGGAGAAGTAAGATTGAATGGTTTCTCCATTCAACATCTTGACCCCTTTCAATTGATTCCGTAGGGTCATCTTTCGATTTATGTTCTTCCCTTCAAATAGCTTGGTCAAAGAGTCAAACATAGCCTTGGGTGTCTTTAGAGAAGACACATGGGGTATGAGATGGTCTTTGATGGAATCAACAATGATTCTCTTTGCCTTGACCAAGTTATTCTTATGCAATACCTTAGCCTCTTCATCCTTTGGGATAGGGATGTTTTCTTTTATGTATGAGTCCAACTCATTCTCTTCCAGGATTAACCCAATCCTATACTTCCAAGCTCGAAAGTTATCAGCCCCTTCAAGCTTATCCTCAAGCTTGGTGTGGTGAGACATCTTAAAGAGTACTTCAAATGGAAATAGAAAAGATTTAGGTCTTACCACTTGAAATGCTGAAAACTGGATCTGGTCCCGGATTAGGGTTTGTCAGAAAAACCCTAAAAATTCAAAATGTGAATTTCAACTTTCTGAAAGGATAGAAAGATGCACCTTGATGAGTTGATCAGCTTGGTATATTCAGAATTTGAGATCAACAAAGCTTTACCCTTCAGATTTGCCTTTTTGTCCTCCCGGGTTCACTAGGGAGAGCCCTGAATTAGGGTTTGAGTTTCCCGGAGATCTACCCAGCCAAAAATCTCGATCCAAAGCTCTAGACTTCAATTTTTGCAAGGAGCTTCTAGCTATGTCTTCAGATTTTAGAAATTCCTATTTTTGTGGAAACCCTAATTTTTAGGGCCAAATCTGAAAATGCTCAGAATTGAATTCTGATTGGAGAGATAGATTCTCCTTAATGAGTAGAGTCAATATACTATACTACTTTTCCAAAAACTGTGGAGAGAAACCTAATAAACAAGAAACTCAAGTTTCTGTCATTGCAAAATGTCTTCTTCTCAGGTTAGCTCTGATACCATGTTAAATTTTGAGCATTAATTCACAATACTCTAGGATCTTTACGGAGAGAATAACATATACAGTATATCAATGCATAACAATCACAATAAGCATGACAAGCATCATAAGAATCAAAAGCATGAGAGACAAGAGACACAGAGTTTCTATGGGGAAAACCCTAAGGTGAAAAACCCCATAACTTCCTCAGAGATAGAGAGAGCAATGGCTCAACCAAAGTACAACCAAAATACACTGAGATAGTCTCCTAGTAGCAGATGATCCTCCTCCTCACTAGTGCGCCACTTTCCGAGTGAGAGAAGTATGAGTTTCCGAGTGATGCAAATAGAGATCTCCCGATCTCTATTTATACTTAACTTGTTTGCTTAATATCCTTATGGGCCTGACTTGTCTAGTTAGGTACATCAATTACATATTACATAAAATAGGGTCGACCCCACACATGGTGGTCTAATAACCCATTGGCAAGTTCACACACTTGCGACACTTGTCAATACACATGACGACACTTCCTTATAGAGGAATAACACATCTCTTATAAGGGTACAATAAATATATATGAAATACATAGATGAAATACATTTCGAAGTTACATATACATCAACAAAGTGAACTTTTCTAGGTTCCACTAGATACTGACTCAAGGTATTTACAACAAAGCATATGTCTGGTCTGGTATTTGTCAAATACATTAATGACCCAATAATCTGTCTGTATAGAGTCACATCTACTAACTCTGATGAGTCATCAACTAGTAACTTTAAGTTAGAGTCCATGGGAGTGGCCATAGCTTTACACTCCAACATATCAAATCTTTTCAAAATTCCCACAGCATACTTACCTTGATTTAGAAAGATTCCTTTTGGTTCTTGCCATACTTCTAGACATAAGAAGTAGTGCATTAATCCGAGATATTTCATCTCAAATTCTAAAGAGAGCTTCTTCTTGCACTCTATAATTTGTTTCTCATTTCCAGTCAGAAATAGATCATCTACATACAACAGTAATATAACAGGTTCATCATCCATGACTTTGAGATAAAGTTTAGGATCATATTTACTCTTGGTAAAGCCGATGCTTGTCAAGAAACTGTCAATCCTTCTGTACCAATGTCTGGGAGCTTGCTTTAATCCATACAAATCCTTTTTCAGCTTACATACATGTGTTCTTCCATATTTAAACTCAAATCCTTATGGTTGTTATATGTACACTTCTTCTTCAATCACACCATTCAGGAAGGTTGTATTAACATCCATTTGGTGTAATTCCCATTTCATCATAGATGCAAGTGCCATAATAGTTCTAATAGAAGTGTATCTAGCAACTGGTGCAAATGTTTCTTCATAGTCAATTCCCTCTTTCTGAGAGAATCCTATGGCTACAAATCTTGCCTTATATTTTTCAATGCTACCATCTGCAGCATGTTTTATCTTGAATATCCATTTGGAAGATACCACACTTTTATCTTTTGGTTTGGGAACTATATCCCAAACATCATTTTTCATTATTGATTGGTATTCTTCTATCATTGCTTCTAGCCACTCTTTCTTCTGAACTTCCTCTTCATAGCTAGTAGGTTGTTGATCCACAAGGTCACACATCAAAGCCACATAGTTGGATACTAACTTTTGTTTCTTTCTTTCTCTAGTGGAGCCTTCAGGAGCTCCATATTTTTCAGCTCCTTGAATAATGTATCTAGCCCATGCATGCCTTCTTTACTTCGATAAATTTGTAATGGGGGGTTCTTGAGGTTCTAACATGTCATGATCTTCAGGTATATCATCTTCAGAGATGGGTACAGCCTCTGTGACTCTAGGAGGTGTATCTTCTTCATAGACTTCTTCAAGTTGAAACTTCCTAGATTTCTTGAGAGTTGCTTCTTCATCAAATGTCACATCTCTACTTATTTTCATATGATGAAAACCTGGTATGTAAATTCAGAAAGTTTTGGATGATTCACAATTGTGAAATTTCCCACATAAGATCCAAAGAGATGATGTAAACCTCACAATGAAATAATTTAGGAATAATAGAAGAAGAGACAAGCAATAGAACTTAGATCCAAAGAAACTCTGATTGAGGCAGAATAATTACACATGTTACTATTAACAGAATAATGAACTGGTAAATATACAATGCTGAGTATGAGGATTCGAATTCACTAGGAGGAATTCGAATTGGCCTTCATGCACAGATCCATAATCATTGGAGAGTCATCAATGCCTAACTAGGAGTCCACCTTCTCATCAGTGAAGTCATCAATGCACAAGTAATGATCAACCGGGAGTCAAACTGAGTCTAACTGAATGTGGTTGGTGTAACTGGCACATGGAAGCACTAATGTAGTGAAGGAGGCTTAGTGGAGGGCGCCATAGGTTCTAACTGGAGTCAGAATGGTCAATCTAGTCTCACTGGAGGTCCAACAGAGTGATAAACTTAGTAAAGAGTCAGTTAATCCTTAAATCAAGGAAATAATTGAAGATAACTCAATATAACTGGACTGGTAGGTGAAGAAGGCGCCCTTGTCATGCAGTGGAGCAAAGGAGGGCGCATTAGTCACTGGGAGGCCTAGAAATGATCTAAAAGAAGCTCCGGGGGCTAGTTTGCTGAGGACTAGGTGCTGGGACTGATGACCCAGAATGCATGCAAAATGCATGCAAACCCTAATTTTGCATGCATGACTGAAAATGAAAATGACTGGAAAGCTAGTAGGACTAGGATGGAGTATAGGAATATCCTAACAACAATATCCAACAAATATTCACTTCTTACCAGAAGGATCCAACTTGGTTCTTTTTTCTTTTGGAATGTGAATGTTCACTGGACATCCAAATATTTTGAGATGACTTACCTCAGGATGCTTTCTAGTGAACACTTCTTCTGGAGTCTTGAATTCAAGAGAACTATGGGATAGCCTATTTTGTACATAGACTGTTGTCCTAGCTGCTTCAGCCCATAGATACATGGGTAGATCTTGGTCATGTATCATAGTCTTTACAACTTCCATGATGGTTCTATTCTTTCTTTCAGCAACCCCATTTTGTTGGGGATTGTAGGGAGTGGTTAGTTCCCTCTTGATTCTAGCTTCCTTACAAAACTCTTCAAAATCCTTTGAAGTATATTCTCCACCATTATCTGTTCTAAGAATCTTAATTTTCTTTTCTGAGTGATTTTCTATCAAAGCCTTGAATTCTTTGAACTTTCCAAAAACTTCACTCTTTCCTTTTAGAAAGTATATCCAAGTCTTCCTTGAATAATCATCAATGAATGTGAGATAGTATTCAAACCCACTTACGGATGTGGTGGGAATTGGTCCACATACATATGAATGTATTAGCTCCAGGATGTTTTTAGTCTTTATTTCACTCTTTGGAAATGGGTCCTTGATATTCTTCCCTTTTTCACATCCTTTGCATGTGCCATTATGATCAAACTTCAAGTCTGGTAGTCCTATAACTACCTTGCTTACATATGGTAAGGGCTTTGTAGTTAATGTGATCTAGTCTTCTATGCCATAGCTCATTGGGGCTATAGGTTTCATGAGCAAGGGCAAATTATGGATGTCCCTTGAGCTTGTAAAGACCTCCTTCCTCTTCACCAATAACAATTGCATCTTCAATTGATTTTCCTTTGGGCCACATAAGTACTTGTCCATCTATAAAAGCAACTCTAAAGCCTTTCTTATCTAGTGCTGAAATAGAGAGTAGGTTCTTCTTCAAACCTAGTACATATAAAATTTCCTTTATCTTCAGAGGTGTTCCAGAATCAAGCTTGTATCTTGTTTCACCAATTCCCTTGATGGGATATTGATAATCATCTCCTAGGGATACCTTTTGTGGAGAAGTATTTTCCTCAATTCTTGAGAGATTTTTCTTTTGACCTGTCATGTGCTTTGAAGCACCACTATCGATGAGCCATGTATCTTCTCCAGGTGATATAGACCCAGATAGTGCAGAAAATAGAACATATTCTTCCGCATATACATTCTTTACTTTAGATCTTTTATTTCGAGGCCTTTACTCTTCTTCTTCTTCTTCTCCACTATCATCTTCTGCCATATGTGCATGATGTCTTTTGTGAACAAAATTCTTCTTTTGTGAAGTACAAAATCTGGCAATGTGTCCTAATTTAAGACAATTGTAACATTAGACTGTGGAGAGATCTCTTCCTGAGTTGAGTCCTCCTCCCCTTTTAAATATATGGAAGGGTCGAGACCCTTTGTGGTCAACTTTCTTGAAGTGACCCTTTCTTCTTCCTTTGGTGTGAGTAGCCAAGGCTTGGTCATCATCCTTGAGAAGGGCTTCCCTATTCGCTACCCTAGCTTCTTCTTGAACAAAATCCTCCCATACTGTATCAAACTTCATACTTTATTTTCTGGCACACAGAGTTTGTATGAATGACGCCCAAGGTCTAGTGAGACCATTTAGAGCAGTCATTACAAGTTCAACTTCATCAAGGGTATCTCCAATGGCATCTAGTTGTTCCTTGATTTGGGAAACCCTTGTGAAGTAGTCTTGAATGGATTCTCCTTTTTTCATCTTGGTACTCTTCAACTGAGTTCTTAGGTTCATCTTCCTATTGATTTTCCTCCCTTCATACATTCTTCCTAGGGCATCATACATGTCCTTTGGGGTCTTCTTGGATGCCACTTGGGGAATCAAGTGGTCCTTGATAGAATCAACAATGATTCTCTTTGCCCTAATTAGATCCTTCTTATACTTTTCTTTGGCTTCATCTTCAGTGGGTTCTGCAACTTCATCCTTGATATATTGAGCAAGATCATTTTCTTCAAGAATGAGACCAATTCTGTATTTCCATTCCCGGAAATTCTCTATACCTTCTAGCTTGTCTTCAAGCTTAGTGCTTGGAGCCATCTTCTCTTGGGGGAGTCCAAGAGTTTCAAGAGATAGAGTAAACACTTACTAGGAGATGTGCTTGATTGAATTGAGAACACTGGTGTGTTTTGTTTTTGGAAACTTCAACTTTTCACTTTCTGGATCTACAACAGAATTTTTGGTTTATCGCACTTTTAGTCAAACTAGGGTTTGAATTTCCTGGAGTTCTACCCAACCAAAAAATTCGATCTATGATCAAAAGATTGATTTTGAGAAGGGCTATTCAGCCATGTAACCAGAATAAAAAATACTAACTTTTGCAGAACCCCTAAATTTTGGGAGAGAGAGAGAGAGAAAGATAATTTCACCTTGTGAAAGATGTTCTATTCAGGCTAGCTCTGATACCATGTTAAGTTTAAACTAATTTGACTAGCAAGAGCACTGAAAGAAACATAATAACAAGATAGACAAAGATATTACCCTAGGAAACCTTCATGGGGTAGAAAACCCATTTAAGCTTTTCTCAATAAGATGATCAACCAAAATACAAGATGTGCTCCAAGACTAGAGCTCCTTCTCTACCTCCTATTTAGACCTCTCAAACACAAGTGAGCTACTTTCCGAGTTATGCAAGTGTGAGATAAGTGAGGAGCATCCTCCTCTACTTATACTAGATTTTCGACTAACTTTTTCCCTAATGGGGCCGACCTCTCCCAATGGAGTCTAATAACCCCTAATTAAATAACTCAGGGATGACCCCCACATGGTGGATCTAATAACCTTGGTTACCACAATCCATCGGAGGAATAAACATCTCCGGATACATAATAGAATTACCTCGGAGGGATGAAACATCTCCGGAATAATAAAGTACAAATATAATATTCTTAGAAGTTACAATATTCAACACTGATCATCATCACAACATCGTCTTGATGCATATCATCTGGAGAATCATCCTGATTCTCATCACACATGATCGAACTGATCATACAAAGCTTCCACCTGATGCATATCATCACACATGATCATCCTAATCAACATCATCCGAAGCGTTGTCTTGATGTTCATCACACAATGCTTACATCCACAGCCATGGGAAGGATCCTCCTATCACCATGCTTGGAATGGCTCCTGCAAATGTGTCCCATCACTTCCTCCTTGAAGAATCTTCTATTTGAAGAACACTAAGCCCCTCTCTGAAGTACTCGAACTTCACTCTAGCTAGTGGTTTGGTCAACACATCTGCAATCTGCTCATCTGTTGCAACATACTGGAGCTTCACTGCTCCTCTCTGCACCATATCCCTGATATAGTGATATTTGATCTCAATATGCTTCGACCTATCATGGAACAACGGGTTCTCAGACAACGTCACACAACTCTGGTTGTCATAGAAGATACATGTAGCATTCATCTAGAGATCAAATAAATCAAACAGTAGCTTCCTTGTCCATACTGCCTCACAACTAGCCGAACAAGCTACAACATACTCTGCTTCGGTTGTACTCAGTGCTACGCAGGATTGCTTCCTGCTAAACCAAGAGCTCACACCTGATCCCATACTGAAGGAACATCCCGAAGTGCTCTTCCTATCTGCAACACTGCATGCTCAATCTGAATCAACATAACCCTCTAGGTTAAAATTTTGATTCGCATCATACTTGAGACCATAATCAATTGTACCCTTCAGGTACCTCAGAATATGAATTACAACAATGAGGTGAACATGTCTAGGATTTGTCAGAAACTGGATCAAGGTGTTCACTGCAAAGCAAATATCTGGTCTCATGTTCGTCAGGTGCATCAAGTACCCAATCATCTGACGATACATCGTGACATCAACCGAATCTGATGAAGCATCACTCAATAGCTTCAAGTTCGATGCCATAGGTGTGGCCATGGCCTTGTAGTCCATCATCCCAAACCGCTTCAAGATCTCTACTGCATACTTCCCTTGTCCATGTAAGATTCCATCTGCACTCTTCCACACTTCCATACCTAGAAAGTAATGCATCATACCCAAGTCCTTCATCTCGAACTCGAAAGTAAACTTCCTCTTCGTATCGACAATCAACCTATCCTCTCTTGTCAAAACAGGTCATCCACATACAATAGGAGTATCACTGGATTGCCTTCCTCAACCTTGTAGTAAAGGTTGGAATCTGCTTTACTCTTGGTAAAGCCTAAACTGGACAGGAAGCTATCTATCTTGCTACACCAAGTCTTGGGTGCTTGCTTCAAGCCATACAAGTATTTCTTCAATCTACACACATATGACTCTATGTCATGTGTCTCAAAACCGAGTGGCTACTCCACATACACTTCCTCTTCGACTACACCATTCAAGAAAGTTGTCTTGACATCCATCTGGTGTATATTCCACTTCATTACTGCAGCTAGAGAAAGTACTATTCTGATGGAAGTGTATCTATCTACAGTGGCAAAGGTCTCTTCATAATCTATCCCTTATTTCTGGGAGAAGCCACGAGTGACAAACCTTTCCTTGTATTTCTCTATGCTTCCATATGCAACATGCTTGATCTTGTAGATCATCTTGGAAGTCACAACAGACTTCTCTTCTGGTCTCGGGACCAAATCCCAAACATCATTCTTCATGATCGACTTGTATTCTTCAATCATGGCATCCTTCCATTACTATATCCCTGATCCTAGGAACTTCAGATTCTTCAATATCTTCAATATGTAGTTTTCTTGAACTTCATTGCTGGAACAAATGTTGTTGTCCTTCTTTTGTAGGTGATTGTACACGATCTTTCCTACAAGTCAAATTCAATTGCATGACTAGAAACTTCTTATAGTTTTCAGAACACATTCTTACATATAAAGACATATGTCATATAATCATGCAATTATCTGACCCAATGCTTCAATACAACATTTATCCATATCCCGAAACTTTCTAGATGCCTTCCATCTCTACCAGAACATTGTTAAGAGTTTGCATAACTCCCAACATGTCAGTAAAGAGGTTTCATTCTAGATAAGTAGCAATGGAATGTTGTACAATACCATAGGCCACTTACCCATTACTTGCATATTAGTAGTATCTTGTTCATTAATTCAAATTTTCTAAAATGCATACTATACATCCTAAATCATAAGTATGTACATGACTAAACAACATCATTTAAGTGATCATATATATAACAATTCAAATACTTATCTTTGTTTGGTTTTGGGTGGACTCCCTCTCAATCTTTGCTTCCTTGCAGGAACTACTGGAGTGTGCTCCCTCTTGATCTTTGCTTCCTTGAGTGTGCTCCCTCTTGATCTTTGCTTCTTGGAGTGTGCTCCCTCTTGATATTTGCTTCCTGGAGTGTGCTCCCTCTTGATCTTTGTTTCCTTTTATGATATCATCATGATTATATGTCTTTGAACTTCTATCCATCCTGGACCACTATGCATGCTAAGTGTGCACTAGTGTCATCATTGTGTCATCGTCAATATCTCATACATAATCATACATTCTTTAGTATAATCTCAAGTGACTATCAAAACATTATGATTCTAAATAATATTAAACATGTATGGTCATGATCATTTCATACACAGCTAATTTGTCACAAGTGTTAGTATTCAAGATTTCAGGGAGTGTTTTTTTTTTAACTCATGCATATTCTTATTTGACCATAGGACTCTTCTAGTTTGTCATATCATCAATCAAAGTAAGAAGCATAATATGCATAAACCCATGATTACTCAAACTTATAACTTCATGAATAATCATTATCAATCATACAAAAGTATACTTATATAAGATCCTAACACAAGGTAGGATTCTAACTTGATATAGGAAAAAAATACCTGGATTATCATGTTTGCGAGTTATGTCTAACATACCCAAACAATGTCTTCTTTGTTCTCTGCAATAATTTAGAGACCTTGTGCTATTAACCTGCATATCTCATAAGTTAAGCATTGTAGAACCAAATTATACATACCCCGTAAGTAGAGATTCTATGTGATCAATGGCTATGGATGATTCTTTGTCTTCATGTCACCATTGTCATATGTTCTTGATCTAGAACTTGAATTGTCTTTCTTGATGTAACTTTCATGTTAGGAGACAACATCATCCTCACACAACACCAAAGTGAATTAGTACAATCATAAGTGTCATAACCCTAATCAATGAATGTCTTCTATCATTCAAATGCATTCATACTTTCACTAAGGTGATAAGACAAGTCTAAAAATTAATCAAGACTGTACTAACCTCAACATTATGAAGACAAACTTAATCATAAACAGATTTCAAAGCATACCTGTATCTTTTCAAGTCATACCTGTCGGGATTGCTTGTAATCTTCTTATGTAAGGCCTTAGCCTCATCTCCCTCTGGAACTGGAACTTATTCACTTATATAGGTGTCCAATTCATTCTCTTCTAGGATTAACCCAATCCACTTTGATTTGCTGAAATTGGATCTGGCGCTGGTTAGGGTTGATCGAGAAATCCTAAAAATTCAAATTTTGAATTTCAAACTTCTTATTGGATGGAAAGATGCGCCTTGTTGAGCTGATCAAGATGGTATACAACAATTTTGAAATCTTCAAAATTTGATCCCTCAAAATTGCCTTTGAAACTTTTGGATCTGCAATTTCTGGTTTTCTGGTCAAAATTCCGAACTAGGGTTTGATAATGCTTGGGGTTCTCCCGGCCAAAAAGTTCGATCTTGGTCTCTAAACTTCAATTTTTCTAAGGAGCATCCATCCGTGGTCTCAGATTTCAAAAATTCCAACTTTTGCAGAAACCCTAAGTTTCCACCTTTTCGATCAAAATCCTGAATTAGGGTTTGATGGAGCCCGAGGTTCTTCCCAACCAAAAAATTCGATCTTGGTCTCTAAATTTTGATTTTCTTAAGGAGCATTCAGTCGTGGTCTCAGATTCGAAAAATTCCAACTTTTTCAAAAACCCTAATTTCCCGCAGCAGTGACAACCCAAGAAAGAAAGTGCTCAGAATCCAATTTTGTTTGCACAGAAATATATGCCATATTGTTTCTGGTGTAACTATGAAATTTTGGATCCTCACGGTCTAA
Source organism: Larix kaempferi (assembly GCA_027924585.1). NCBI lineage: Eukaryota > Viridiplantae > Streptophyta > Pinopsida > Pinales > Pinaceae > Larix > Larix kaempferi. The sequence continues at coordinate 57,117,102 of BSBM01000299.1, read as the reverse complement.
AAATTTGGTATGTGGTAGAATGACCTGTCATCTTTCCAACCCCATAGATATGAGCTCTAATGGATTCTCTAAGAGAGAGATATGCCAAGTGTCGCAACGTGACCTGTTTATGGGATGAAACAATATAGCAAACTTGTACGGAGTGCCAGATGTCACTGTTTCAAATTCGGCCTTTGAAAACCATACCTGTGAAAATATAGTCCATGATATAACTATCAAGTTTTATGGAATTCTATTTGGAGCTTCCTATCCCGAGATATGACCTTTGTTCCTAGGTCACCTTTTTAGGACTGCATTCTGGAAAAGGCAGAAACCCTAACTTGTACGGATCATATCTCAAAAAGTAAAACGAATAGGAGGCTTTCCTTCAGATACAAGGTACATGGGGATGTTATCTTCGACCTGTAAAAGTTTCAGATCTTGAACCTTCGCCAAAACGGATTTATAGCAAAAGTACCACGATGACTTGTTTTCACTATATCAAGCCCTAGCTTCCAATTCGTTGCAAGTGCAACAAATGTCATAAATGACATACAATGACTTCCTTCAGGCTAGCTCTGATACCATGTTAGTTTTTCATAATTTAATTCAATATGATCTAGGATATTAACTGAGAGAACAACATGTACAACATATCAAACATATGAGACAAGAGACAAGAGACACAAAGCATTTCACCGGGGAAAACCAAGAAGGTGAAAAACCCGCAACTTCCTCAGAGATAGAATGAGCACCAATACAATGATCACAAAGATCAAACCCAAAGAGATAGATGATTGCAACAACTACTCCTCCTCCACTTGCGCGAGCTCCTCCTCTCTCTCACTAATGTGAAGTGAGTGAGTGAATGAATAGATGAGAGACACCCACTCTCTATTTATACAATGAATTGACTTTCCTTTTACTCTAACTGGGCCGACCTCCCTTAGGAGAGTCTAATAACCCATTACCACCTGTCACTGGGGCGACCCCACTAGGGTGGTCTAATAACCCTTTTACCCACATGACTCATACAGGGCCGACCCCACGTAGGTGGTCTAATAACCCATCAAATATAAGTTACGACACTTACAATATAACTTGCGACACTACTCAGGGGTCTAATTCCTTGTCATACATGGGAGGATGGACCTTAGTGAATTTACATGACTCAAGTACAATAATTAAATCTTCGACCTGGAGGAACAAACATATCCATCGGAGGTACACCAATAGAATACAAATGATGACACTTCCGATCGGAGGAATAAGACATCTCCATAGGGGATACAATAAAGTACAAATGTAATACATACAATATACAAGTGAATATCTTCCGAAGTTACAAATACATCAACATAGGGGATCAGATGTCGAGTACGACAGGTCGGGTTAGCGGGGTAGCCACACCAGTTTTGGTAACTCTAGGGTTTTTGGTCCACGTTCATTGTAAAGACGTGACCTACGGGAATGATCTATAAAAGGGGCAATTTTGTAAGGGAAGGGTTGATTTTTTATCTCTAAGTTGTTGATTTTTGTTGATCTCTGTTGATTTGACCAAAGAATTTAAAGGAGGAAAATTTTATTCAATTTCACTTGGTTGGTTGTATGGTTTTTAATGGTCAAATGTCTCCAAGGGTTTACTTTACAGCTCCCAATATTCATAATGATGCAAATTTAACCATTACCATAATTCACCATGTGCTGAATCATTGGTTTGGCAATATTCCTCGAGTTCTATATTTGCAATTGGACAACACCAATCGAGAAAACACAAATCAGATCATGTTTGGTTATCTGAACATGCTTGTTGAATTGAGAATTTTTCAGAAGGTTAAATTTGGTTTCCTTCTTGTTGGGTATACGCATGACCATATTGATCAAATGTTTATCCATTTTGCAGTGACATTGGGGAGGAAGAATGTTGGGATCCTTCCATCATTAATGCAATTATTAGAAAAATATATAGTCCAGATCCTGTTGTACTAACATTGGAGGAAACTATTGACATGCAGAGATTTATTTTGGGATCGCATGGTGAAGTAAGGTGCATTGAAAAACTTAATGACATTATCTTTCAACATCAATTTCATATAAAAAAATTTGATGGGAAAACACTACTATGGGGTAAGAAGTACTCAACAAGTGCATAATGGGGGCCTACATCAAGATTAGCTTTTCTGAAATTCATCCTAGGTCGTCAAATGTATGCTTCAAAGTTATCGTTGTTGCAATCAGCTATTGAGATTCAAAATTCACGTCGGCACAATAGAGATGCTAATTATTCTTAATGATTGGAAGAAATAAAAAAGTATATCAAAGATACATATGACTATTTTGATGTTATTGATTCTGTTTGGTGGGAGTCATTTTTCATGGAGCAAAATGACATAATTACAAACTCTACAAATGGAGATATTTTTTTGAAGACTCCATTTGGTTGGCCACAAAGTATGTCAAATGAAAATGAGGAGAGAAATGTTGAGCCTGAACGTATTGAGCCTTCTCAACCAGAATAAAGGGAAATGTACATTGGGTCTACAAGATCATCTGTACATCGTGAGGCGATGGAAGACCTTTACAGAGGCTTAGTACAAGATATTAAGGAGTGTTGCATGATTGCAGTTTTGGCCATAGAAGAGCCACGTGGTTATCCATTTGGAATTGAAAAGTTATGAAGGTCAATAGATAAAATGAATAAGTTATATCTATTGAAGTGCATTGGTATGCAACAGACACACGCCCATTTGATGGTGTGTACAAGCCGGAGATGGTGATCGCAAAAAAGGTTTGCAAAAAGAGAAAAGAAAGGGTCAAAATGTAAATCATATTCGCATAGACATTTTGAAATTAGAGGATGTTGACATACTAGTTTATGACTTCCAGTTGAAAAGGAAAAGTGTGGTCAAATTATTTCTCAAATAATTTGTTTTTAACTCAATGCAAGTTTTATATAGTGTTACTAAGAGATTAAATAAGCACAATTTTCAATTATGATAAAATCACATAAAAATGCCATTTTTTGAAAAAGTGTGCTAGTGCTAGCATTAGTTTTCAATTTAGAGCTTGATTTTAAGGTTTTTACAAACATAAATAACAAATGTTTTGGTTCATTTCTATATTTTTGACCCCAAATCAAAAAGTGGTGCTACCGGTAGCAACACTTTTTTTATTCAGGGTTGTTTTTTGGTGTTTTTATGCAAAAATATGGGTTTTTATGGCTAGAGTTATAGTTTTGAGTATAAAGTTCTCGTCAAGTTGTATAACATGTTTTGACACGACCATTACTCCTGGTCAATTGCTGACCACTTTGTGAAATGCCTATGGCAACAAACAGAATGGCAGGGTGCATGCTTTAAATTCGTTTGGGTTAACTTCTTGCAACTGAATGAAGGTATTATCGCAATCAATCCATTGCAACCATTAGGGGATTCTTCAACTCTTGCTCCTTTACCCCACACTTTCTTCTATCTTTAAGGGAATTTCCAAGAATGAAGGATCCAACAAGTGTTGACTCACCCTCGATTCAACTTGAATATGTTCTTGAAGCTTGTGCATCATCTGGTGCAAGCTCTTTAAATGAAGGAGACAACTTTAGTACTTTTGTGAATGCATGTTGTATGAAAACGTCGAATGCTAATTCCAATTTGGTCTTCCATTTTTCAAGGAAATATTTGGCATTAGCCAAAATGTTTTGAGCTCAATGTGTATCTGAGTGTGGGAATTTGAGGTCAGAGCTATTGGGTCATGTTAAGATTTAATATGCTAAGACAAAAAATATCAATATTACATTCCATTGCACAACAATAGCATATACAGGATCACTGAAAGAACAAAAAGCACAGCATAAACACAAGAGACACAGATTTATCCTGGGAAACCCTCATAGGGTAGAAAACCCAGCAAAGCTTCCTCAATATAGATGACCAGCAAATACAAAGATGTAATCTTCAAACATGAACTCCTTCTCCTCCATAGCATATCTCTCTCTCACCTATGCGCTAATCACAAGTGAGTGAATGTGTGTTAAATGAGGAACACACCTCCTCTATTTAGTCACAATTCCGACTTGACTTTTATACTAACTAGGTCGGCCCCAACTTTAACCACTGGGTTAAACACCCCATTACAACTGACTCTAGGCCGACCCCACTATGGAAGTCTAATAACCCAAGTTACCACATTTCGACGGAGGAATAAACATCTCTGGATATACAATAAGGTCTTCACAGAGGAATGAAACATCTCTGGAATAATAAAGTACAAATATAATATTCTTAGAAGTTACAATATCTCAACACTCCCCCTTAATGAGAAGGATATTATAACAACATCTGCAGGAGCAAGGAGTCATAAACTACATGATACACGATACATATATAAATCATTGGAAGCTTTATTCATACATCATCAGTAACTCAAACAGTTACTGGAACATCTTCAGGATCTTCAATACTGGAACATCAACATCTTCAGTACTGAGTCTTCAACTTCTATAACACTCGAATAGCTACAGTAACATAATCATATGGATCTCTCGATCAACATCATCAACATCTGGTTCCTCTTGATCAACAACATCAATAATCTGGATCTCCCGATCAACAACATCAACATCTCGATCAACATTATCATCTGGATCATCTCGATCAATATCATCATCTGGATCATCTCGATCAACAGTATCATCATCTGGATCATCTCGATCAACAATATCATCATAGCAGCATACTCTGCAATACACATGATCCAATTATGGGATGATCAATCCCTCTCACTTTAAGACACCTCTCATGTCTATGGACGATGCAATCCAAATCTACTTACAGGATGATCAATCCTGATCCATTTCAGACACCTCTCATGTCTAAGGATGATGCAGTCCTTGATCCATTTAATAAAAATCTCATGTATAGGGATGATGCAGTCCGTGATCCATTTAAGAAAAATCTCATGTCTAGGGACGATGCGATCCCAACCACAGTGCCAGTCCTTTTTCATACTGGATGTGACCTAGATCAAATCTAGGATTTATCACCACAGAGCTAGTCCTTTTTCATATTGGATGTGACCTAAATCAAATCTAGGATTTATCACCATAGAGCCAGTCCTTTTTCATACTGGATGTGACCTAGATCAAATCTAGGATTTACCACCACAGAGCCAGTCCTTTTTCATACTGGATGTGACCTATATTAAATCTAGGATTTACCACCACAGAGCCAGTCCTTTTTCATACTGGATGTGACCTAGATTAAATCTAGGATTTACCACCATAGAGCCAGTCCTTTTTCATACTGGATGTGACCTAGATTAAATCTAGGAATATTTACCACTACAGAGCTAGTCCTTTTTCATACTGGATGTGACCTAGATTAAATCTAGGATTTATCACGTACATTTTGAACCAATTGTTTAGGGACGATGCATTCCTATCACGTACATTTTGAACTAAACGTTCAAGGATGATGCAGTCCTATCACGTACATTTTGAACTAAATGTGCAGGGACGATGCAATCCTATCACATACATTTTGAACTAAACGTTCAGGGACGATGCAGTCCTATCACGTACATTTTGAACTAAATGTTCAGGGACGATGCAGTCCTATCACATACATTTTGAACTAAATGTTCAGGGACGATGCAGTCCTATCACGTACATTTTGAACTAAATGTCTGTAAAATTAGTCACAGCAGATCTAATGAACAAGTAAATCAATCACAACAGATGAACATAGAAAATATGGTGCAAAACTGTGCAAAACATGCAGCAGTGCTCTCTATCCCAGAAAGGGTGAATGAATTACAATAGATTACAATCATGTCAATGAGCAATTCGAATTGACTAAGTAGGCCATTCGAATCACTGAATAGAGTAGCTTGACTCTATGTAGGAGTCCTCATCAATCATCGGTGGTGCTCATCAATCACAATAACCAGTCATCCAGGTGTCAAACTGAGTCTAACTGAGTGTAATAAATGTAACTGAAGTGTGTAGCACTGATATAGGATCTGGAGGCTCAGTGGGGGCGCATGGGAGGCTAACTGAAGTCAGAACAAGTCACCTAATCAAACTGGAGGTCAAACGGAAGTGATACAGTCAGTCGGGAGTGAAACTAGCCTCAAATCAGGGAGAATCGGAGCTAACTGAATGTAACTGAAGTTGAACTGCAGTGGTAGGTGAACAAGTGCGCCCTTCTCTGGCAGTAGGTGAGAAGTGGGCGCCTTTCAGCTTAGGAGGGCTAAAACTCTGTGGTAGGTGGCTCCTGGGTGCTAGAAGAAGGTGGATAAGGTGCTGGAGGCATCAAACTGGTGACTGGGATGCATGCCTGTGCATGCAGAATCCTGAAATAGATCATATCCTGAAATAGGAATCCTGAAATAGATAATATCCTGAAATAGATCATGCAAGATCCTGAAATAGATGATGTATCCCGAAATAGATGATGTGGATATCCGAACACCCCCCCTCAAGCTAGACTATGATGTGCCAACTAAAATAATGTGGGGCCCTGGTAACTAAGACCAAAGGTCACCCCAATACAATAATCCAAAAAATGCTGAAAATAAACTAAGTGAGGAAAGAGGGAAAACCCAGTGGGAAGAAAGCCCCCCCTCAAGATAAAGCATAATAATGAATCAATCTATCTCCACCATGATGGAACTCACCCCCAACAGTGAACGGAGGTAAGAGAACTTCTTCTCAGTGAAGCTCTTGGTGAAGATGTCTGCAATTTGCTCATCAGTAGGGCAATATTGCAGAATGATGGTGCGGTCGTGCACCAACTGTCGAATGTAATGCATATGAATCTCAATGTGTTTGGTCCTCTGCCGCTGAACTGGATCTGTGGAGATCTTGATAGCACTTTGATTGTCACAAAATAGGACAGTCGAAGTAGTGCCACCAAAACCAAACTCGGAAAGAATACCCTGCAACCAAACTGCCTGAATGCAGGCATTGACTGCCCCTCGATACTCTGCCTCTGCTGAAGAAAGTGCAATGGCTGCTTGCTTTTTGCTGGACCAGCAAATAGCACCATGACCAATCATGAAAACATAACCGGAAGTGGACTTCCGATCAATGCTATCACCTGCCCAATCTGAATCAGTAAAACCAATGAAATCTAGCTCAGAATCTGCAGCATAATGTATGCCAAACTGTCTCGTACCTTGCACATACTGCAAGATCCGCTTGGTTGCTCGCCAATGAAGCTCATGTGGCTGCTGCATATATCTTGACACGGCACTCATAGCATATGAGATATCAGGCCGTGAATGTGTCAAATAAAGTAGTGAACCAATCAACTGTCGATACATACTGCAATCTGCAAGCGGTGTGGAATCTCCCTCCTCAAGACTGATTCCTGAGAGGAATGGGAACGGGGCTGCCTTACATTCAGCCATATTAAACTTCAATAACAGGTCGGAAGCATATTTTTGCTGAGATATAGTGATCCCATCGAAATTTTGAGCTATCTCCAAGCCCAAAAAGTGACTCAGCAAGCCCAAATCGCTCATGTCAAAAGCTAGATTTAAGGCAGATTTTAGCTTGTTTATTGAAGTAAGTGTGCTACCAGTAATAAGCAGATCATCAACATAAAGTACAATAACCAACAAATTACCTTTAACTCGCTGAAGATAGACATTCGGATCAGATTTGCATCTTTGGAAATTCTGAGAAAGAAGGAAGGAGTCCATCTTTGCGTACCAAGCTCTTGGGGCCTGTTTTAACCCGTACAAAGACTTCTTCAATCTACAAACCAATGATGGATCTGATGTATAACCCTCTGGCTGCTGCATATAGACCTCTTCAGCAAGGTCTCCATGTAAAAATGCACTCTTCACATCCATGTGATGCACCTCCCAGTGCTTGGATGCGGCAATAGCTAAAACAAGGCGGATGGAATCCATCTTTGCAACCGGTGCAAAGGTCTCTGTGTAGTCCACTCCTTGGACTTGGGAAAAACCTTTTGCCACCAACCTTGCTTTATATTTGCTGATAGTTCCATCAGCAGCAACTTTAGTACGGTAGACCCATTTACACTTCACTAATTTTCTTCCAGGTGGAAGAGAAACTAGCTCCCATGTATTGTTCTTTTGAAGAGAACTGTACTCTTCATCCATGGCATCTTTCCATCTCGGATCTCGATGGGCTGAATAGTATGATTGGGGATCTGAACCAGCCATCAAATAACAAATCTCAGGAAGAAATGGATCAGCAATAGAAAGAGCCATACCTGCCCTTTTAAAGTCTCCTCTTGTTCGTCTCGGATCAGCAGGATTTCCAAGACTAGAACCAGCAGATTGTAGAGTGTTTTGGGCCCACTTTGGTAACTGAGGGGGATCTGAATGATCGGATTTCGAACCTGATATGTCATGATCATCATATGCTGCTACAATATCAGAAATATCAGAACTCATACCTTCATTATCGCTGCTCGAATCTTCTTCTGGTGAAGGCGGTGAATCGTCAGTTTTCTCCTCAACTAGTTGCAATTCTTGAAGCGGTTCTTCAAACTGCACACTGCGCTCTATGAATATCTTTTTAGATATGATATCCATGAGTTTATATGCTTTTGATTCTTCCCCATATCCTATCAATATGCACTCGATACTTTGTGGATCCAAAGCTCGTCTCTTCTCAGAAGGAATTCTAGCCCATGCAGTAGAGCCAAAAACTCTCAAATTTGACACATCCGGTTTGTGACCAAAGAATGCTTCGAAAGGAGTCATACCTTTCACGGATGAATGTGGAACTTGGTTCTGTATATATGCAGCAACATTGATTGCTTCAGCCCAAATATTTGCAGCCAAACCTTTTGATTCAATCATGCATGTAGCCATCCCTTTCAGTGACCGGTTTTTCCTTTCCGCTACACCGTTCTGCTGGGGTGTGTAGGGAACTGTATGTTGGATCTTGATTCCGCTTTGGGCACAAAGTTGCAGCAACTCGGACTTGATATATTCCCCACCATTATCAGATCTAAGAGCTTTGATCTTGCTCTCAGTGGTGGTCTCGACAGAAGCCTTAAAATCCTTGAATTTTCCAAGCACTTCTGACTTGTTTTTGAGAAAGAATACCCATGTAAAGCGAGAAAAATCGTCAATAAATGTCAAAACATACCTTGAACCATTTAATGACATATGGGGCAGCGGACCACTGATATCAGAATGGATCAATCCCAAAATAGTAGAGGCTCTGCTAGCCTTACCGCGGTCGAATCTGTGCTCGGGGTGCTTCCCAATAATGCAATCGGTGCATATTCCCTTCGAGGAACGGAGTTGTGGAAGCCCATCTACCATGGATTTATTTGATAGCAGCAGCAAATACTTATAATTTAGATGTCCAAATCTTTCATTCCAAAGCCTACTAACCTCATTACCATGTGTGCGAAGAGCAGTGGGCTTTGCAAGCGGAATAAAGTGCGAAAACTCATAACATTTTGCAGTGTGGTTTGCCTTTCCAACCGCAACTAGTCTTCCACTTTTGATATCAGAAATTTCAACTGTATTAGGGCTGAATGTGACTTTCTTTGGATCACCAGTATGTGTCATTTGATACACAGAAAGGAGATTCGAAGCTAAGGAAGGCACATAGAGAACATTCTGAAAGCATCCATGTTCTACATGAATCGTACCTTTGCCCTTTGAAGAAATTTTTGAGTCATCTCCCAAATGGATGGGGATGGAGCTGTTTGGATCGAATGAGGAGAAAGAATCAATGTTTGCAGCCATATGATTTGATGCACCCGAATCTATCAAGAGAGTTGAGGGCTTCGAAACCGTTGCCATGAGTGCTTGTCCTCTTTCATGATCATCATTCCGATCTTTCTTCCTTGCACCGTCAGGAAGGGTTATGTTGTTCTTATCCAAAAGGAGGGCCATTTGATCTATAGTCTTCTTCATACATGAACTTTCGGGATGAAAGCCACGGTTACAATAAGTACATTTAGATTTTTGGTTACCTTCTTTTCCCTTTTGCTTGGATTTCGAACTGGATGGTGCATCCGTTTGCTTGCCTTTGTCTTTTTGCTTGTGAGGCTCGAATTTGGGCTTCTCCTTCTTTAGCTTTCCTTTACCATTCGAGATCTTGGGTCCTTGAACAAATAGGGCTGAATCTTTGGAGCTTATGGACCCCATTTGAATCAACTTGTCATGCTCTTTCGTAACGGACTCAATGAAGGCATTCAAGGTAGGCATCTTCCAATTCGGGGTAGTTAGCCGACCGGAATTGAAAGTAGAGACAAATACCAAATAATCTTTCCCAAGCTTGCTTAGAATGGAGAGGATCAACTGTTTATCCTCTTTGATAACACCACTGTTCTTCAATTGCAAGTTCAAGTTCTTGAATTTTGTGAAGAATTCATTGATGGTCTCGAAATTCTCAGGATTAAGGCCAATCAATTCATTCTCTAATTGAAAAGCCCTAAGCTCATCCTGCTTGCCGAATAGTGTCTCAAGTTGCTCCCATATGGCTTTTGGAGTCTTCAATCCGCTGAGATGGAAGTGAAGATCCTTGGAGATGGAGAGACAAAGAAGACCATAAGCTTCATCAAGCTTGTTGTAGTGTTTAGTTCTTTCTGCTACATTGTTTGGCTCCAATTCAAGACCAAGAGTGACTCGGTAGTAACCTTTTGAACGTAATATGATCTCCATATCATCTTTCCAATCAAAATAATTGAATGGGGTGAGGATAGGCTTTGAAGAAGAGTATTCCATTGCAAGGATTGAGTCAACTGATGAAGAGGAAGCTTGCATGCAGACTATAGCGAATGCAATTGCTGTAGAAAGGCTTGCATGCAGAAGGTAGCGAATGCAATTGGAGGAGACAATAAACCTGCAAATCACATCAAAACAACCACAATAAGGTCGAACAATCCACCCTTTGAGAGTTGCATCACACCTGGGATTGGATTTCAAGCAATGTTGAATGGGTCCAATGTATCAAATCCAGGAATTATGTGGTAACTCAAGCTTCTGGAGTGGTATTGGAATAATTTTCAAGCTTTGCATGCACAGGAGCGAATGCCCTTGAGATATCTCATGCCAAACTTATTGCAATTTTTAGCAATTCAGTCAAATCTTCTTGTATAAACACCTGTAGAAAAGAGATCTTGTCCCTGCAATGGCTCTGATACCATGTAAAATTAGTCACAGCAGATCTAATGAACAAGTAAATCAATCACAACAGATGAACATAGAAAATATGGTGCAAAACTGTGCAAAACATGTAGCAGTGCTCTCTATCCCAGAAAGGGTGAATGAATTACAATAGATTACAATCATGTCAATGAGCAATTCGAATTGACTAAGTAGGCCATTCGAATCACTGAATAGAGTAGCTTGACTCTATGTAGGAGTCCTCATCAATCATCGGTGGTGCTCATCAATCACAATAACCAGTCATCCAGGTGTCAAACTGAGTCTAACTGAGTGTAATAAATGTAACTGAAGTGTGTAGCACTGATATAGGATCTGGAGGCTCAGTGGGGGCGCATGGGAGGCTAACTAAAGTCAGAACAAGTCACCTAATCAAACTGGAGGTCAAACGGAAGTGATACAGTCAGTCGGGAGTGAAACTAGCCTCAAATCAGGGAGAATCGGAGCTAACTGAATGTAACTGAAGTGGAACTGCAGTGGTAGGTGAACAAGTGCGCCCTTCTCTGGCAGTAGGTGAGAAGTGGGCACCTTTCAGCTTAGGAGGGCTAAAACTCTGTGGTAGGTGGCTCCCGGGTGCTAGAAGAAGGTGGATAAGGTGCTGGAGGCATCAAACTGGTGACTGGGATGCATGCCTGTGCATGCAGAATCCTGAAATAGATCATATCCTGAAATAGGAATCCTGAAATAGATAATATCCTGAAATAGATCATGCAAGATCCTGAAATAGATGATGTATCCCGAAATAGATGATGTGGATATCCGAACAATGTCCAGGGACGATGCAGTCCTATCACGTCCACTAGGGACAAATTTCTCGGAGACATATGTCTACGGATCTCTTTTAGGACATGTGTCCAAGGATGATACAATCCATCTCATCCAATAGGGACCATATCTCGGAGACATATGTCTACGGATCTTTTTTAGGACATGTGTCCAGGGATGATACAATCCCTCTCATCCACTAGGGACCATTTCTCGGAGACATATGTCTACAGATCAATTCAAGGACCAAATTCCAGGGATGATACAATCCATCCTCATCCACTTAGACAAAGTCTAAGAACCATATATCGACCTCATCGTCGGAACTAGTAACCTCATCATCGACCTCATCATCAGAACAGGTAACCGCATCATCGATACAAATATCCACATCATTGATACAAGTATCCACATCATCAATACATGTATCCTCGTCATCGACCTTACTGTCGATGTAGGAAATCTCATCATCAGCAACCATATCACTCCCCCTTTTGAGGAGGGTCCTTCTGAACTACACCAAGCTTGTCTTGTAAATACTAAAACTTTACTTGAGACATAGGTTTGGTCAATATATTAGCAACTTGTTCGTCAGTGCTCACATACTCGAGCTTTATAGCTCCTTTCTGCACCATATCCCGTATATGGAAATATTGGATCTCTATGTGCTTTGAATTATCATGGAACACTAGATTCTTATTCATATTGATACAACTCTAGTTGTCACACAAGATCACAGTGGGGTCCATCTCCAAGTCAAACAATCCTGATAACAACTTCCGAAGCCTTATCGCTTCACAACTAGCAGAGTAAGAAGCAATATATTCCGCTTCAGTTGTGATGAGAGCCACACTATACTGCTTCTTGCTAAACCACGAGATCATGGAAGATCCCAGACAAAAAAATCCTCCTGATGTGATCTTCCTGTCTGATACACTTCCTTCCCAATCAACATCTATGTAGCCATACAATCTGAAGTGATGATCTCCAAGATAACATAGATCAAATCCTATCGTACCATTTGTTAGTTTTTCAGAAATTTCAATATGATCTAGGATCTTAACTGAGAGAATAACATATACAGCATATCTACAACATATCTACAACATATCAATCATGGACACAATAATGCAAGCACACAAGAGACACAGAGTTTCACCGGGGAAAACCAAGAAGGTGAAAAACCCCACAACTTCCCCAAAAGATAGATAGAGCAATGATACAACCCAACTACAAGAGATAGTCTTTTCCTAGCAGCAGCTTTTCCTCCTCCACAAGTGCTCCACTCTCCAATGAGAGTGCGAGCGAATAATAGAATATCAAATAGAGTGCCTCCCGCACTCTATTTATACTTGACTTGACTTGCCTAATAACCTTTACTAGGTCGGACTTAACGTAACCACATAACATAATGCTGACAGGGCCGACCCCCAATAGGGTGGTCTAATAACCCTTTAACCCACATGACTTATATAGGGCCGACCCCAACAAGATGGTATAATAACCCATCAAGTATAAGTTACGACACTTACAATATAAATGAAGACACTTCCGTATAGAGGAATAATAACATCTCTATAGGAATACAAACACTCCCGTATAGAGGAATAATAACATCTCTATAGGAATACAATATATATATATGAAATACATTCTGAAGTTACAAATACATCCCGAAGTTACAAATACATCAACACCATTTAGGTACCTCATCACATGCTTTGCAACTATCAGGTGAACATGCCTATGTTCCCCTAGATATTGACTCAAGGTGTTCACGACAAATGCAACAACCGTATCCGGTTGGCGAGTTAACTGTGTCCGGTTAAGGGTTAAGAAGCGAGACCGTCTTCCATATTTGAGATAAATGATAATAATGTATTGATTGATGATGATAAAGTTACAATAAGCTCGCCTTTATAGGGCTTGAGCAAGAATAGCAAAGGGTTACACCCTTTTGCTTATTAACCTAATAATCTATTTAACATATAAATAATAATATTAATTAAATATTCACAGCATTGCCTTCCCCTTTTGGAAAGCTTTGTCCCCAAAGCTTGAGTATTTTTCTAATGTCGTCCTTCATTCAGATTCAGTGTTGGTATTAGAATCGGATGTGATTTCTTGTGTAAAGACTTGCACCTCCTTCCCATTGATGATTTTGCACTGTATTGTCTGATTGTTCCTACATTTATGGCCTGGGGTCCAATCATCACCGCATCGACGACATTTTTTTTCTTCTTCTTTCTATTATCAGAGTAACTATTAGATGGCTTAGATATATTTTCCATTTCATAGGCATATGATTGAGGTTTGGGGCATTGATGGCCAGGTGACCACGTATCTTCACAGTACCTACATTGTGTCTCTTTTTCTTGTCGATAATGGTTGTTGCCTCTTGTTTTTATTCCTTCCAGTTTGCGTTCTGCGGCTTTTGCTTTATGTCTTGCTACCTCTACGTTAGGTATGTCGTGTAACTTTAACTCTTTTTGGAGGTACAGTTTAAGACCCCCTAAATAGGTTTCGAGTCTTTGTTTGTCTGACAACCCAATTACTCGTGTTGATAAGGATTCCCACTGATGTGTGAATTCCTCAACACTTCCAACTTGTTGTAATCTTGTAAGTTTACTGAAAAATTCATCTTCCTTGATTCCTTGAAACCTATTAAAAAAATCATTTTTGAACAAGTTCCAGGTGTATGAAAATTTGTCTGTCTTCCACCATAAGTACCAATTATAGGCGTACCCTTCCATATGGATTGACGCATATTTCAACTTCTCCTCGTCAGATTGAATATTGTAAATGTCAAAGTATTCTTCCGCTTTATTTAGCCAAGAAACACATTGGTCTTCACTTCCATTGTATTTCGAAAACTGTATTTTTTCCTTAGGTGGGTACACTATGTAATGGTGATATTGATTCCCTTTTGCTTTATGGTTTGATGGTGGATCAGAACTACTGGACAATGTAAGTGACATATTTGAACTGCTTCGTTGTTGGCGGTGATTTTTATCTTTTTTATTCTCTACTATCTTATTGATAGCTTCTATTTGGTTGTTTAATCGTGCCTCCATATATGGCAGTACTTTTGTTTCTATCTCTTGCTTAAGCGTCTCATTGTTAATCTTTATTTCTTTTTGCAATTCTTCTTGATTCTTGGCAAGTGCTTCCTGTGTGAAAATATGAAATGAGGCATCTAGCATGTCTGGACTGCTGACTTGGTCTGTATTAGGCGTTAGTCTTTGTAACACCTCCATTAATGTATTATGGTTCTGCGTCATGGTGCTCAAGTTCTGGGTTATAGTGTTTATGTTTTGAGTCATAGCACTCATTTTGTCATCCAAGTCTTTTTGTTTTTCGTTCAGAGTGTCAAATTTTTCACTCAAACTTCTTTCTAGTACCATAACAACTTCATCTTTGATTTCTTTTTTAATCACGGCATTGTTATTTTTCATCTCTTCCTTTAAATCTTCTCGAAACACTTTCTCAAGTTCGTCCATTCTGGAGTTTAGACCTTCGACGATTTTTAAATCTCTAATTTGGTCTCTTTCTAATTTTTCTAGTCGGTCTCATAACTCGACCATGGTTCTTGACCTGGTGTGGGGAGGTGAATATTTGGAATTGATTTTGGTGTTGAGAAAAGTGATGAATCAATAATAAATATAGTAATAAGATTTACTATAAATTTTTTTTGTGTAGTTAAATAATAATAATAATAAATACAATAAATATTATATTTTAATATTTTTTTATTATAAGGTGGAATAATATATTTTAATAAAAGAAATATTAATATAATAATATAAATATTATTATATGATATTTTTCTTTATTAAAATTTAGGGTTTTGGTGGAGTGAAAATGCTGCAAAAAATGGTGGAGCCGTGTGAGAAGGCCAGCGCAGCAGGAAGGAGGCAAGGGATTTCACGTGGAAGAGTGAAGCACGGATGGATGTATGAGGGAGATGGGAGTGGAGGAGCTGGTGGAGGGAAGGTGTTGGAAGGGAAGCCGAGAGTGGAGGAAATTTCAGAGCGTGGGGGGAGGAACGGGGGTGAGATGGGCGATGAGGTGGAGGCTGTGGACGAGGAGAGCGCGGAGGGGATTTGCAGATGGGGAGAGCGTGACGTGAGGGAGCAGGGAGACAAAATGGTGGAGAAGAGATGGGAGATGGGAGGCAGGCGGGTGGTTTGCAGGTCGCGTGGAGGAGGAGGGAAGGCGGAGATGAGATGCATGGGGATATGGTGGTCTGCGTAAAGATGAGAGGAGGTGCTATGGGGACGAGGGAAGAGAGAGGTGAAGGAGAGTCTGCAGAATGGTGAAGCCGACCGAAATGTTGCACTAGGTAGTTGCGTGGGGAGATGTGGAACGGTGATGAAGAACGTGAGGGATGCAGCGGAATGGTGGTGAGTGGAGCGGTTGGGGGTGAGTGCAGCGAACAAGAGAGAGGTAGAATAAGCGGAATCCAGCTGAAGGAGCGAGTCCTCTCTGTGAGAGAGGAGCCAAAACCGATCTCAGTGTTGGAGGAGCGAATCTGCTCTGATACCAAATGTAGCAACCGTATCCGGTTGGCGAGTTAACCGTGTCTGGTTAAGGGTTAAGAAGCAAGACCATCTTCCATATTTGAGATAAATGATAATAATATATTGATTGATGATGATAAAGTTACAATAAGCTCTCCTTTATAGGGCTTGAGCAAGAATATCGAAGGGTAACCTTTCGCTTATTAACCTAATAATCTATTTAACATATAAATAATAATATTAATTAAATATTCATAGCAGCAAAATATATATATAGCCTGGTATTCATCAGATACATCAGTGACCTAATAATCTGTCTGTACAGAGTCACATCCACTAACTCTGATGAGTCATTAGCTAATCGCTTCAAGTTGGAATCCATGGGAGTGGCCATGGATTTGCATTCCAACATATCAAATATTTTCAAGATTTCCACAGCATACTTTCCCTGGTTGAGAAAGATTCCTTCTGGGCCTTGCTATACTTCTAGACATAGGAAGTAATGCATCAATCCGAGATCTCTCATCTCAAATTCTGTATCTAGCTTCTTCTTTCTTTTCATGATTTGTTTCTCATTCCCTGTCAGAAAGAGATCATCCACATACAACAATAATATAACAGGTTCATCATCTATAACCTTAAGATAAAGGTTAGGATTAGCTTTACTTTTGGTAAAGCCCAAGATTGTCAAGAAGCTATCAATTCTCCCTCTGTTACTGAACATCATTCACACTCTGCATTGAGTGTTCTTCTATACATCTGTCCGTGCAATCTCTCATCAGATGGGTCTACTGATATGAGCCTCAAGATCATTCGAACTTCTTGCATCCATCTAAGAGAAGAATGTCATCTATATATAGACACCATCTTCAACCTTGTAGCAAAGGTTGGAATCTGCATCACCCATGGTGATCATTAAGCTCATCAAATGACTATCGATCCTGGGTGCCCGTACAGAGATTTCTTCAATTACACCATTAAGAGAATGTTCTTATCTAGCCACTTGGAGCAAACATCTCGTCATGATCCTCTTCTTATTTCTAAGAGAATATTCTAGCCACGAGCCTATATTACATTTGATTTGTAAGTCTTCTTGTTGAACATCCATCACTTGTTCTTTGGAATAGGTGTTTATCACCCTTCTTTTGTAGATCATAGCACATGATCTTTTCTACAAATCAAAGTTAATCACATGATTAGTAATACTTCATAATCATCAAATTATGTTGACATGATAACCTACTATGCATACTGATATGATTCACATAGTCATGCAACTATCTTGACCAATACTTTGGCACAACACTTTTCCATATCATGTATGCATACTGTGGTTATCTAGATGACTTCCATCTCTACCAGAACATACTATCAAGAGCGTGCACGGCTCTCAGCATGTCAACAAAGAGGTTTCATTCTAGACAAGCAACAATGGAATGTTTTTCCAACTTACCCATCATATGCATATTAGTAGTATGCGGTTCAATGCTATATGAATGCTCACACTATGCATGATATATTATAGGAATACAAATACGCATGCAACTATTACGGGAAATATCATTAACTATTCAGAGATTCAAATAACAACTCAAATACTTATCTTTTATGTTGTGTGGTTGCCTCCTGCTTGATCTCTATATGTCTTTGAACTTCTATTCATTCTGTACCACTATGCATGCTTAAGTGTGCACTAGTGTCATCCTCATGATATCATACATAATCATACACTCATTAGTATAATCTCAATACTATCAAAACATTATGTATGGTCATGATCATTTCATACACATGTATACTTACCTAAGATCCTAACACAAAGTAGGATTCTAACTTGATATAGTAAAACATACCAAACAATATATTCTTTGTCCTCTTCAATGATTTAGAGACCTTGTGCTAGAACCTGCATAACTCATAAGTTAACCATTGTAGAACCAAATTATACATACCTCATAAGTAGAGCTTCTATGTGATCCATGAGTCTTTGTCTTCATGTCACCATGGTCATATCTTCTTGATCTAGAACTTGATTTGTACCTTTCATGTTAGCGGACAACATCATCCTCATACGATACCACAGTGCATTAGTACAATCATAGGTGTCATAACCCTAATCAATGAATGTCTTCTATCATTCACATGCATTCATATTTTTACTAGGGTGATAAGACAAGCCTAAAATTAATCAATATTGTACTAACCTCAATAATATGAAGACAAACATATCATAACCTTAATCATGAACAGATTAAAAAAAATACCTATATCTCCTCAAGTCATACCTATCGAGATTGCTTGTAGCATTCTTATGTAAGACCTTAGCCTCATCTCCTTCTGAAACTGGATCTGGAGCTAGATTAGGGTTTGTCAGAGAAACCCTAAAAATTCAAATTTTGAATTTCAAACTTCTAAATGGATGGAAAGATGTGACTTGCTGAGCTGATCAAGCTGGTATACTTCAATTTTGAAATCTCCAAAATTTGACCCCTCAAAATTGCCTTTGAAACTTTCGGATCTTCTGGACAGGATCCCAAACTAGGGTTTAATGAAGCCTGGTATCCTGCCCATCCAAAAGGTTTGATCTTGTGTTCTAAACTTCGATTTTCCTAAGGAGCTTCCAGCTGTGGTCACAGATTTCAAAAACTCCAACTTTTGCAGAAGCCCTAATTTTCCACCTTTCAGATAAAAATCCCGAACTAGGGTTTGATCAAGCCCGGCCTTCTGCCCAACCAAAAAATTCGATCTTGGTCTCTAAATTTTGATTTTGATGAGGAGCGTCCAGCCGTGGTCTCCCATTCCAAGAATTTCAACTTTCTCTGAAACCCTAATTTCCCACAGCAGTGACGATCCAAAACTAAAGGTGCTCAAAATCCAATTCTGTTTGGACATAAATATATTCCATATTGTTTCTGATGCATCTCTGAAATTATGAATCCACAGTGTCTGAAAATTTGGCATGTTGTAGTCTGACCTGTCTTCTTTCCAACCCCATAGGTATGACCTCAAATGGATTCTCTGAGAGAGATTTATGCCAAGTGTCGCAATGTGACCTGTTTATAGGATGAAACAGGAGAGCGAACTTGTGCGGAGTGCCACGTATCATTGGTTCATCTTTGGCCTCTGAAAAAATTACTTGTGAAACTAAAGTTCATGCCCCACCTGTCATGTTTTACTAAATTTCATTTGGATATTCCTATCCCGAGATATGGCCTTTTTTCCTAGGTCACCTATTTATGAGTGATATCTGGAAGAGGCCGAAACCCTAACTTGTACGGATCATAAATCACAAAGTACAACAAATCCGAGGTTGTTCTTTGGACACAAGATACAAGGGGATGTTATCTACGACTTGTAGAAGTTTCAGATCCTAAACCTTCTCCAAAATGGATTTATAGCGAAAGTGCCACGATGACTAGTTTTTTCTATACAAAACCCTAACTTGTAAATTGTCGCAAGTGAGACAAGTGTCGTAAGTGCCATACATTTCCTTACTTCAAGCTAGCTCTGATACCATGATAATATTTAATAGGCTAAGATAGAAAATATCAGTATTACATTCCATTTCACAACAATATCATATACAGGATCACTGAAAGAACAACAAGCACAACATAAACACAAGAGACACAAATTTATCCTGGGAAACCCTCATGGGGTAGAAAACCCAACAAATCTTCCTCAATATAGATGACCAGAAAATAAAAAGATGTAATACCCAAAAATGAGCTCCTTCTTCTCCATAGCATATCTCTCTCTCACCTATGAACTAATCACAAGTGAGTGAATGTGTGTTAAATGAGGAACACACCTCCTCTATTTATACACAACTCCAACTTGACTTTTCTACTAACTAGGTCGGCCCCAACTTTAACCACTGGGTTAAACACCCCATTACAACTGACTTTGGGATGACCCCACTAGGGAAGTCTAATAACCCAAGTTACCACATTCCAACGGAGGAATAAACATATCCAGATATACAATAAGGTCTTCACGGAGGAATGAAACAACTCTGGAATAATAAAGTACAAATATAATATTATTAGAAGTTACAATATCTCAACAAGACAGTGTGTCTGTGAATTGATCTAACTTATATAAGTCAGTGTATGTGAGTTGGGTTGATGTATTTAACTCACAAAGAACTTGTTTAGTAGTGTAGACTTTTTCATATTGTGTGGCCAACTCGTCATCAGCTTGATGTGCTTCTTGGAACTTGCACTTGCGATCAAGAGGAATAATGATGTTATGAGCTTTGATATTCAACTACTTAAGTTTTTCTCACAAAATATCTACATTTTTTTACTTTTTAGCTAAGATGTCAATCGAATCGTGAAGTGTGGAACATATATTTTGACTATGTTGAGTGGTGTACTTCAAATTGTTGTGGAAATATGTCACTTCTTTTCTAACTTCTGGTACTTGGGTCATCAAGTGTATCAATAAAATATGTATTCTTTGCATGGGTCTAGAGGGATGTCGAAGTAAATTATATCGGAAGGGGAACCATCACGAGTGGAAGGGTGGGAAAAGTTTGGGAAGCTCAGGGAATCATTGTGTAATAAGGTGTAGGGATGGTGGAGGTGGTGAATAATGGTGTTGTAGTGGATGGGTTATTGATGCAACGATGCTTTGGTTCACCTATATAAGAAAAGGCCTCTTTCACAAACTTTGTGGGCATCATAGTAGTATGTGCAAGGGATTATAAGGATGGAAGAAGTGCAAGATGTGGGAATTCAGTTGTGGTAGGTTGGGATGTTTCTTCTAAAGAGTCCTTAGGGGCCACGTTTGCTTTTCTTTTTTGCTTATCTTTAGAAAAAGAATGAGGAAATATGTATGAAGTATCTTTTACTCTTGACACCACTGTTACTCCTCACCAATTGATTACCTCTTTGTGAAACGCCTCTGGTAGAAAAAAAATGGCAGGGTGCTTGCTTTAAAGTCATTTGGGTTACCTTATTGTAGCCGAATGAAGGTGTTATCACGATCAATCTCAAACCATATCTTAGAAGTCTAGTTGGATAAAAATATCTTTTCAATCCGCTCTAATGACAACTTCTTAAGGTCTAGGTACCATGGGACAAAATCATTGTTGTTCAACACTACGTTGTTAGCATCACGCTACGTCCTCCATGGAGTGAAATGTTGTGAAACACCTTGCTGAAGAGTAATGTGTGGCAATTATTTTCCTTTCATTGGTTTCCATTTCCATATGGATATTACTATGGTAACATACCCAAAAATAAAGTAGCCATAGTATTTTTCCACATTTGTACATGCTTGGAAGTGCTCATTCATCAAATACTTACACCAATTCAAATGAACTCCTTGAACATAGAACTCCGCCATAGAAATGGTGTCCAAAGTAAATTCCCTTGTTGTGTATTTTTGCATGACTTGGTTGGCTATGATATGACATGCAATCTTGATTAGTGAGTGATTGATGTTAGCAATTACGATGCCTTTTCCTCCATTCTTTGTGTCATATCAATCATTCAAGATCAGCTCTACGCGATTCCTGCCTCTTTTTCGGTCACCTTGAAATATTATAGCGATTCCCTCCCCTGTTATTGATAGTACCATCAATCTATGAATTTAATCTACATGAATCTGATACTTGTGAACCAGACATGGCGAGTGGTCATGCAGTCCGTTGTTCAAGAACCCGATACATTTTATAACTTTGTTGTGGTTCTAAACATTGCGAGGTATTTCGAATTCATCAGCATCGAATCCCAAAGGGACACAAAATTATATTTCAATGTTGTTTTAATTTCCCCATTCTTAGAAGGGATGAAATCTATATAGGTGCTTGGAAACATGTCGGGATATAATTCTCCATTAAAAAATCATAATCCACAAGCCATGTTTTCTTGACCTTCCCTTGTAAATATACACCCATGATATCGATCTCAGGATCAATGGAGTCTACCTTCACTTATTCTTTCTACTTGGTATGTGCCATACTAGTTACATCTTGTGTTGCTGGTTCTTTTCCCATTGTATATGATCACTATTGGTATACGAACTGAATGCTTGGTTTTTTGAAGGCCTTAGACTCACTATGTACTAAAATATCTAGGGTGTTGGATATGCATTTCTTAAAATCTTCAGAATGTGGAATGCATTGAAAATAACTAACCTTTAATAGGTAGTTCAATCAACAAGGGAAGACCATTATCATCAGGACATAGTAGAGGATCAGAATGTTTACGTTCTTAAATGTAGGAAATGAAAGATGGTTTCACACAGACAATCATTGATATGGCAATTTGATCGTTAATGGATCTTTAATGCTGGAAAGATAAGATGGATTGATGCGATGTGGCAATGGTGATATATGAATTGAAACTGGTGGGTCCCCCTAACAAACAAATTGACTGAAATGAGTGACTAGAACTAATAAAATGACAAGATTAAAAAACCTAACTCCTAACTACCTCACTCCCATTTAAAGGAGTGGAATCTTACAGAATCACTGAGCAAAAACATAAAGATTCAGGTGTGCACCATTCACCCAATGTGGATGGAGAATACCATCGAGTTGCGCTACTTATAAACAGATCCCGAATCTTCGATTTATGCTACAATGAAAGGTCCCAACCAATGCATCTGAAGATTTCCTAGATGCACTGTGAACTCATTGTCATAGAGTAAAGCTTGGTCACCTATGTTAAATTTTTTATGCTTGATGTGTTTTTATGCCATGCCTTATGTTGTTCCTTTTCAACTGTTGCATGATAATCAACTAAAAAGCAGGATTCTGCTAGTTCCATCAGTCTACAAGAAAGAAAGATTCTTCTAGTTCCATCAGTCTACAAGATGGTCCACAACTGAATCTTTCTTTGTCATGTGTGTTGCATGTGGAATGTAAAGGCTTGGAACCACAAATTCTACTGGAACACTTTCTTATTTTTCATATATCAACTCAAACAGATTCTACTTATGAATTTTCTTTGTATTGGTCATGTATGTCCATAAGACAACTGGATTTCAATCATCGCAATCATTGCAATTTACGCAACATATTTTTGTTAGCTCGATCTCTATAATTTTGTTGAAGGCTTCTGCTGTGTTGTTTTCTTATGGGTGATACAGACTAATTTTATGGTGTTGTAGAAAAAACACCTTCATTAGTACCTTAATAGTGGTATTCAAGAAGTGCTTACCTTGGTCACTTGTAAGGCTTATGGGGAACCTGAACTAAGTGATGATGTTTTCATAAATGAACTAAGTTGTCGTCTCTATAGAGAAATATAGAACTAGTGTTGCTTCGGCCCATGTTATTAGATAATATGTTGTGGTAATGATATAGCGGTCTTTAGAATGTTTCTCCAATGGATTGATAGGTCCCACAAAATAAATTGAATATTTTTCAAATGGCTATAATGCCCATACTGGTTTGAGTGGAAGTTCATCTCATGGAAATTATTTACAACCTCGTTGGAAAACATCACATTTTTAGCATATTCCTTAGCATCTATAAACACCGTGGGCCACCAAATACCTACTTGAAGGATATTCCTTCCTATATATTTTCCACCAACATGGAAAACCACACCTCCAACTTGGAATTCCCACATGATACTTTCGATTTCAATGATCCAATATGCATTAACAAAGAGTTTTCCTGCAATCAGTTGAGACTCCACGGCTCACACAACTAAGTGGCATTTATGAGTTATTGAATAATCATCAGGTGCTTTGTTGGTTGTGAGAAATAGTGTGATGTATTATAAATGATCAACAATAGCTTCTACCCTAAATAATGCTACATCTAGTAATTGATCATCAACAGGTCCGTTAGTTTACCCGTTCTCTATTCATGACATGAGGTCATGTCCATAATTATGTTTCCCTGGTTTGTCTATTACTTCAAAAGATAATTCCTAGAATAAGAGTAAGCATCTACAGATACATCCTTTTAGGATGGGATTTTTCACCAGGTACTTGAGGGATGAATGATCTATGTAAAGCTTGAATTGTCCTCCCAACAAATAGTGGCAGAATTTTTGTAGGGTGTAAATCATTGCTAGTCCTTCCCATTCTATGGTTGTGTAGTTGTGTTCCTCCCAAGATATTTTTTGTCTAGTGAAGTACATTGGATTATCAATCCTTCCTTCTCCTATTTGAGCTATTTTGATTCCCAAGGAAATACATGATGCGCTAACATGTACATGAAATTGTTTTTGCTAATTAGGGAATACGAAAATCAGAACGTTGGCCATTTTTTCTTTCAAAGTTGCGAAGGACTTTTCATACTCTTCAGTCCACCTACAAGATTTTGATTTCTTCAACAACTATTATAATGGAGTGGTAATCGAAGCATAGTTGTAGATAAGTCTTCTATTATATCTAGTATTCCCAGAGGTGGATCACAACTTATTTACCGATGTAGGTTCCTACAAGTTCACAATCGACGCGATTTTCATAGGGTCTATGAGAAATACATCGCAATAGACAATGTGTCCCAACAGATTGCGAAAGGGAACAAAAAAAAATGCATTTTCACAATTTCAAAGATATATGCATCTGTCTGTCAACAGTGGTCCAACAATAGTCGAAGTAATGCAATATGATATTTACATAAACTATAAACTATCCACACATCCGAGTAAGCCTCTAATAACTTATGAAGAAACTCCATGAAGGTTACGATTACTATACTTGAGAAAAAGGTGGGTGCATTCTTTAATCCAAAGACATGAATTTATAAGAGAATGACCCCCAATCTATTGTAAATTGCATATTCTTCTTATTCTCTCCTGCAATTCTGACCTAGTTGTAACACTATCCCTAAAGCCCATATCCCCTTAACCCCCAAAACCTTAACAACTTAACACCTTAAGCCCTTAACCCCTAGTCATTTACCCCCTCACCCTTAAACCCTCAAAATCTTAATTCCTTAAACCCTAACCCCTAAGTGCTTAACCCTGTAACCTATAAATCCCTTAACCCCTAATCTCTTAACCCCCCAAACCCTAAATTCCTTTACCTCTAAGTCCTTAAACCTTACCCATTAAACCCCTAACCCCTAATCCCCTAATCCCTAACTCCTTAACCCCTAACCCCTTAACCCCTAATCCCTAAGACCTTAACCCCTAAACCCTTAACCCTTAACCCCTAACCCCTAACCCCTTAAATCATAACCCCATAATATGCTAACCCCCAAATTCCCTAATCCATAAACCCCATACCCCTGATCCATTAACCCCTACACCCCCTAAAACCTAACCCTTAAGCCCTGAAACCTTAATCCCTTAACGCATAATCATGAAGCCCTTAACCTTTAAACCCCTTAATCTAATCCCCTAACATCTAATCCCTTGACCTTTAATCCATTAACCCATAAACCATAATCCCTAAACCCCCAAACCTGGATCGCTTAACCCATAAGTTGTGAATCCCCTAACCCCTAAGCCCTTGTCCCTTAATACTTTATTACCTACTCCCTAATCCCTTAACACCTAAAACCCTAACCCCTAACCCCTAATACCTTAAACCCTATGCCCTTAACCCATAATCCCTAATCCATTAACCTTTAAACAACATTAATCCCATAATCCCTAATCCCTTGAACCCTAATCCCTTAACCCTTAATCCCTAATCCCTTAACCCTTAAGCCCTAAACCCCTAATCCGTAAATCCCTTATCATGTGAACCCCCAAAACCTCAACAACTTAACTATTTAGCCACGATAGGCATTAAATTGGAAGCTAAATTGAGTGCAAAACTAGAAGCTACAAAGGAAGCTAAACTAGAAGCTAAATTTGAAGCTAAAAAAGGAGTGAAAAAGGAAGCTAAACCAGAAGTTATACAGGAACCTACACAAGAAGCTAAATTGGAAGCTAAATAGGGTGCTAACTAGAAGAATTAATTATGGCGCTAAATTCACCACTAAGGTCTGAGCTAAAGTAGGCACTAATTAGCATTGACTTTAGTTTCGACTAGGAATACACAACGCAAAGTATGCCGAAAATAACACCAACCTGATGAATAGCACCGAATATTTCTAGCAAACGTAGAAAAATACATTAAAAGAATGAGTGGAAGCAAAAAATTGAGCTAAACAAGAAGCTAATCATGGGGTTTTGTTGTGGTGATGGATTCTTCTGGAATAAAGGTGGTATAATAGTACTTATCATGGAGCTACCAAAACTACCCCATGTGAAGAAGTATTTTGCCAAAAATCTTTGTTTTTGGTTTCCTATTTACAATGCAGTGGATAACACACTTCATGTTAGAGAAATTATCCACACACTTAAGGAAAATTTGGCTATGGATAAAAACAAAATCAAACAACAAGAGTATTTAAATTGATTAGAATGTTTGCTCATAGAAGGGGATCATGTGTTTCTTCATCTTCAACCTTATAATTAAACATCGCTAAAAATAAACCCAGTAGAAATTATCCCTAAAATTCTATGGACCGTAAAATATCCTACAATGCATTGTACATGTGGCCTATAATTTAGCTTTGCTAGATCAATCCAAGATTTAGCTGATCTTTCATGAACCTTTCCTAAAAAATGTGATTAACACCACTTGTAAAGTGTATACCAAGTTACCTAAACTTTATGAGGAAAGTTTCATTTGGATTCAGCTGGAAGCAATATTAAATAGTGGAGAACATTAATTACATAGGTGCACACTAAAAAAAAGTCTTGATCTAGTGGAAATATATGCAACTAGAAGATGCCACTTGGGAACCTGAAGGGATTTTGTATCATTTTCCTCACCTTTAGCCTTGAGACATTGTTCATGGGGGAAGGGTGGGGGGGGCATGTTAGGGTCCTACCCTAAACCCCTTACTACGATTTATTCAAGTAATGTATGTTGCCATCGTTAAATTTTGAGCATTAATTCACAATACTCTAGGATCTTCACTGAGAGAATGACATATATAGTATATCAATGCATAAAAATCACAATAAGCATGACAAGCATCACAAGAATAAAAAACATGAGAGACAAGAGACACAAAGTTTCCGTGGGGAAAACCCTAAGGTGAAAAACCCCACAACTTCCTCAGAGATAGAGAGAGCAATGGCTCAACCAAAGTACAACCAAAATACACTTGAGATAGTCTCCTAGTAGCAGATGATCCTCCTCCTCACTAGTGCACCACTTTCTGAGTGAGAGAGATATGACTTTCCAAATGATCTAATAGAGATCTCCTGATCTCTATTTATACTAACTTGTTTGCCCAGTGACCTTATGGGGCCGACTTGTCTAGCTAGGTACATCCACAATATAATATATATATTTCAGGGCCGACCCCACACATGGTGGTCTAATAACCCATCGGTAAGTACACACACTTGCAACACTTGTCAATCCACATGACGACACTTCCTTATAGAGGAATAACACATCTCTAATAAGGGTACAATAAATATATATGAAATACATAGATGAAATACATTCCAAAGTTACATATACATCAACACTCCCTCTTAACTAGGAAGGTATTTCTCGACACAGATATGCTAGACAAGTCTTCTTCTCGGGATCATCGTCATCATCATTGTCACTGCTGTTGCTATCTCAACCAATCTCTGACTCTACTCATCATAGGAAGTTCTACAGAGCCATTCATTTTTCATACTAGATGTAGGGCCACCACCTGCAGGTCTTCATCATCAGTGGCCATACTATGGAAATCTCAGGACTTATTACGTGCGTCACAAAACCTTAAAAGAGTCTCTTGACTAGCAAGAACCCTATACAGCATCTGAGGCCTTTTTCATCCTGTCCATATCTCCAGGACTTATTACATGTGACCCCACCACAAAACCTCGAAAGAGAATCCCAGGACTGATTACGAGCACAAGGCTCAACCTATCGGATCTCCCAGGGCACAAATTACATGTGGTCACCACAAAACCTCGAAAGAGCATCCCAGGACTGATTATGAGCACAAGGCTCAACCTGCCGGATCTCCCAGGGCACAAATTACATGCGGTCATGGCAAAACCTCGAAAGAGCATCCCAGGACTGATTACGAGCACACAGCTCAACCTATCGGATCTCCCAAGGCACAAATTACATGCCATAGGACAAAACCTCGAAAGAGCATCTGCCAGATATCCCAGGGCATAGATTACATGCCATAGGAAAAACCTTGAAAGACTATTTGCAGATCTCCCAGGGCACAAATTATATGTCCTCCCAAGCAAAACCTCGAAAGAGCATTTGCCAGATATCCC
Organism: Larix kaempferi; assembly: GCA_027924585.1. Taxonomy (NCBI): domain Eukaryota; kingdom Viridiplantae; phylum Streptophyta; class Pinopsida; order Pinales; family Pinaceae; genus Larix; species Larix kaempferi. The sequence continues at coordinate 57,088,463 of BSBM01000299.1, read as the reverse complement.
AGGGTACAAATTACATGCCATAGGAAAAACCTCGAAAGACTATCTGCAAATCTCCCAGGGCACAAATTACATGCTTATTTACACAACCTGTTCCACGGCCACAGAGTATCAACCTGATACTCACCATACATCATCCTGATGTACACATGATCATCCTGATCATCATCACTGCAACATCCTGCTGCATGTCATCTGGAGCAACATCCTGAAGCTCGTCATCCATGATCATCCTGATCATACAATGCATCTACCTGATGCATACTAAGTGTCTATCTGATACATATCATCATACATGATCCACCTGATCACATAGTGTATCCACCTAATACAAATACATGATACATGTCAACATACATGATCTACCTGATCATACAATGTATCCACATGATACATATACAGATACATGGTCCAAGCATCCAACATGATGCTTATACAAAATACATACACATGATCCAACCGATCATATCCAACATCCAAAGTGATGCATACATAAATATACATATAAATGATCCAACTGATCATATCCAACATCCAACATGATGCATACATACATACATATAAAAATGATCCAACTGATCATACAAAGCAGAAACCAGAACATCATCCTGATGCTCATCATCCAGCGCTTACATCCACAGCTGTTGGCGGATATTTCTACCCTATAGTCAGGAAACTAAAATATCAACTTGGTTGGGGTGACAGGTAAGTGCATTCATGTTATTACAGAGGCATTTACAAAAGAAATAGGCTGTAGATTTAGAGAACACACCTTTTACCGGAGTCTGATCCTAGCCTTGACTCGATCCTGTGTCCAGCTTCCAAATCTACTTTTCCTTCAGCAAACCTATAACAACAATACCTTCCTCAAACACTTTGGGCAACATATAAAGCATGAAATAAACAAAACTATGTTTAATGTTCAGCATTGACCAAAATAAATCCAACTTAAAATGCCATTTCATAACACCTTCAGATTGGAACAAGGAAACACTTCAACCTTTATTTGTCAAAATTAGAATGCAGTACAAATATACCTGATAATGAAGCAGGCTCCTGCAACTAGATTCTGGGCTCTGGCTTTCTCCTGGCTTGGATATCTTCTGCAACAATTTCTCCAATGCAAGCTTCTTCAAAGTTTTTCCATTAATCAATCTCTCCAATTCCTAACAATCTTTTGTGTGTATGTATCTAAGCTTGCTCCTTTAACTTTCTTGGTATTTATAGGTTCAAAGAAGCAGTTCAGGTTGATGGAGGAGGTTGGGGAAGTTAAGAAACTACCATCAACTAATCCTCCTCGATGGATTAATATATTTTTTAATCATCTTTTAAGATATACGCGACTATTACTCAGTGGAGTAGCGTATAGGGCGCTACCCTATTGTTTAACAACTAGCGCTCACTCAGTTTTAAATGTCAAGCGCTACTTTGATAAGAAGGAGTAGCGTATATATTGATATGGGCGCTACTATTATACACTGGAGTCGCGTATGGGCGCTAGTCTATTTAAGTGGAGTAGCGCTCATACCTCAAAATGATATTTTGTATGTTTTCCAGTATTTTCAGGAAATAAGATGAGTTTTCATATGGTCCAAGGTCAACATGCTCCTCCATCCAAGTTGTCCTTTTGTGTGATCAGCAACTTAGGGTGATCACGGACGGAGAGGTGCAATTTTGACCTATAACAGATGCCCCCTAATGTGTGAGGTCAGAGGGAAACGATGGCCGAAATACATTACAATCCAAAGCCAGAGGAGGAGCATAGAACCGCAGAACAAGTCGCAAGAAACCTGCAACAAAGATCAAGGTCAGCGAGTAATTACATTGTTGACATCTTATAGATGTATAGTGTGATACAACATGATCTCCGATACATAACAAGGAGATGTATATAAAAGCATGGCCACTTGAAATACAAGCGTGGATCCATGTCAAACTAAGAGATCATAGCCATAACAACACACTGGATCTATGTCTCATGGAGAGCCGTATATAAGTGAGGCTCAGTCTTGCGCAACTTGGGTGATAACAAAATGAGGTAATGTCATCAAAAAATACCAAGGTCTTCATCCCACAACAACCCTAGGTACAAACCCGAACCATGTGAATAGATGAGCTGACAGTCGAACATGAAGGGCATCGTCTGATTACCGGTCATTGATGTATACGGTTAACAAACGCGAGGACTTCCACCGATAATGATGATGGGGTCAAGGTACCAAGTACGATTCGCCAAATGTGAATAGATGGACTTGGAGTCGAACACTTGGGAATCCTGTCTAAGAAGAGACATTAATGTATTCTCATCATTCAACAGCGAGGAAAATTGCCACGGGTGACTGCAATCTCCAAGGTACTAACCGAAACTCTAAACTTCGATCCCAGAATAATGATTTGATGTCGATGGGAAGAAGTCCGTTGGAAGGGAGGGCTTAAGGCATCCTCCATCATCCAACTCGAGGAACACTCAACTGGTAAGAGCTGATATGGAATAATATGCGACAATACTGACACTAGGAAGGCCAACACATGAGGTCAAGGTAAACTGCAGAATGGCCGACACAAGGTATATCCTTGAACAGTGAGCACGACACAAAGTGACTTAGGCAGTGTCTGACATAATGGGGTAAATAAGTCTGAAATGTAAGAGACATTAACAGACCCTCCATATGGTTGGAACCGGGGGAGTAAATAACTCGGAGGAAAGGTTCACCCTGAGGCCAAAAACTAAACCCAACCGACAAGATAGACTCAAGTAGGTGCTGTGTTCAAGGATAGGACTTGACTGAAACTGCCTTTAACAATGAAGATATGATATGTTTTCCGTTCCTTATTCTTTTTAGATAAAAGAATACCCTTCTTGTGGATTTAATGAGTCCAAGAAAGAATGAAAACTCAATAGGTCCAACCATGTAAATAGTTTAACGAGCCCATGGGAGGAAGACTCAGTACCTTCTTCATAATTTAAAGAGTTCAAAGAAGAGATATAAGATTACTCTATATGTACTGATCTCTGGATTTTAGTATCGATCCGAGATCTGTTCTTGCTCGCCGGTGTTTTCAATTTTAAGGAGTCTGAAAAACTTAAACAATAACTCCATATATCTGCTCGTGGATTTTAGTATCGAGCACAAGCAGATTAATGCTCGCCGGTGTTTTCCTGTTTATAGAGTCTGAAAAACTTAAACAATCCTCTTCTTACCTATCCGTGGATTTTATATCGAGCCCGGATTGGTCTGTGCTCGGCGGTGTTTTCTTGTTTATAGAGTTGAAAAACTTAAACAGTCCTCTACTTACCCTCTCGTGGATTTCACATCGAGCTCGAGTAGGTGAATGCTCGCTTGGTATTTTCATATTTAGAGAGTCTGAAAACCCTAAAGATAGACTCCAGAAGGTCCTTTTTCGTATAGTTAGTCTCCTCCCCCGAAAAAGTATAAAACAATGAAAGGAGAACTCTTCTAGCGCATACAGGAGTATACCTAGAGTATACCTTTTCCGTAGTTAATCCACTGAGGCCCGGAAAAGGGGTAATTCTATACCTGAGTGGATGACCTTTCGAATACTTTAACGAGCTTGAAAAGGACAAGTCTGCTTGGCAATCTTGTTTAGGTTTAAATAGTCCAAACAAGAGCTTAAAATGACTTAAAGGTCAGCTTCTGGGATCGTAGCTTCATGCCCTGCCAAAACTAAGTCTTCAATAAAATATTAGTCGATGCCGCAAAAATTCTTAAATGATATATGAATTTGGAATGTTTAACTAACTGACAAGGTCTATCATCAAGAAATTTGAGCTTAGGAGACGAATCCGACAACAACTGAGTGAAAATTGAACTTGGATCAGTGTTATACCTTATTTTGTGTTTCAATTGATTAATTAGGGTTTTTGAAAAAAAATTGAAACTATGGAAAACTAAAAATTATGGGTAAAAATCAAAATCCAATTTTATATATAATTTTATTGTTAAAAAAATCAATTTTCATTTTGTGTTGTAGGGCAAAAATTGGGGCAACTTTTGCAAATTTCAAATCTCCATTGTGATCAAATCGGGCATCCAACCACCGAACTTCCTCCGTCAAGTAAGTAGAAATCTCCCTATCCTGCAATTTAATGGTTTATTTTTAAAATTTTGAGGAAAAATGGCCCGAAACGCAATGCTCATAAGGTTTTATGCGCGGGCGCTACTGTGTATACACAACAGTAGCGTACAAAGGCAATGGGCACTACTTTGCTCAAACAGAGTAGCGCCTACACGCTACTGTGTAGTATACACAGTAGCGTACATACTTGCAAAGCCATTTTTAAAACGCCGAGACTCAAAATTTTTGAGGTTTTTGTGCAGGATGGTCTTGCAATGGAGGGAAAGGGAGCATGAAGACATGGATAGACTAGCCATGCAAGACCCGGCTACCCTCCATGTGCTCCGTAGATGCGGTTTGTTGAAATTTTATCGAACCGTAAACATGCGGGCACTAAACAAGATGTTTCGGAGATTGATTCAGTATTGGGATGTCGATACTAATACCTTCACCATCCGAGAGCAAACTCTTGAGCTTACCCTTGAGGATATATACTTTATTACCGGTCTCTCAAGAAGAGGAGACGTAATCAATCTAAAAGGGACATCTCGTTTGGGTGCACGATCAGTGCAAGAATATGTAAATACATACTGTGTTGCCGGAGCAGAAAAATCGGGAAGCCAAATCCTGATTTCAACTATTGATGGCCTCCCGCTGAAAGTGATAGTGAGCATGATCAACCAGGTATCCGGTAGTGCATCACAACACTTAGCTTCTACGCATTCAATGCATGTCGGTGTACAGTGCTTGCATGGCCATGTTTATGATTGGAGTACTAGCTTGTTGGCAAACATGAAGTATCAATTGACAAGTTGCAAATCCGGCACAATGAAGAATTTCGGGTACGGGAGTATCTTGTGTACTTTCTTCTTCGAGAGGATGCTTGCTATTAGTTTGGGGATGCCTCTACCACAGGTTAACCCTCGTGAGCCCAGACTAGGCCGTTGGGGTGACATTTTTCTCCGCCAGGGTGGTGGGGAGAGTCACTATTGTTACCATACTGATGACTTCTGGGGGTGGTGGGAGAGGCAGGTACCCACTTTTGAGCAGTTTCCCTATGCTGGATTGGATTTCCGTCACGATCTAGAGCTGGTGCTTCCGCCAGGTGGAGCCTGGGGAGATATTGGTATATTTACTTTTGAGAATTTATTTAATTTTTTCCAAACTTTTCAAGTATTTGATTTTTATGAATGAGTTTGGAGTTCTAATCAAGTGTCAAAAATGCAGATGTTGGACCTGTTCGTCCCGAGGGCCATCCTACTATCTATGTGAGGCCAGCTGATATCACTGCAGCCGAAGCTATGTTGGGAACCCTGGAGAGAAAAATGAGTCGGTTGACTCATGAGATTCCTGCATGCCGCATGGACCAGATACCAGTTGACATGCAGGAAAATGTTGTTGGGGTGCCCCCAGCATGGCTTAGATTGCTGCGGAGGATTGCTAGACTAGTGATATGCTACCGCAATGCGGTAGATGATGAGGAGGTTCCTCCTTCTCCATAGGAGAAGAAAAACATTATATGTATATATTTTTGAGGCTACCATGCCCAGCTTTTGTACTTTTATGACTTGACTTGAGAGACTCATGACTCAAAACTCGTATTTTTTGATACGGTATCAGTTATATATACAGTATCGGTTATTTACATGTGTATGCGTTTAAATTTTATGTGTGGAATTGTTGTTTACAATGTATGATGCAAATGCCAGTCTAACACATAGTTCGCTAATGAATCAGCTAAATTGTTTAAATTTCTTGGAATGTGTTCATATCTGATAGAATGAAAATGTCTTTCCAATAATCTAACTCGTAGAAACTGACGTAGCAATCCTGGATCTCTGATCCGATAGACACCTGTTAACTGAAATACAATTAGTTGTGAGGCAAGCCTTACCTCCAGGTATGAAATGCCATGACTGAGGGCATCTCGGAGAAGTTCTATAACTGCACTGTATTCAGCCACATTGTTCGTGGTAGGTTTCAAACAAACCCCCCCCGAAGAGACAAGTTGGTCAGCGGGTGAATAAATGACCCAAGCTGCCGCAGCCAACTGACAGGTGTGGCGACTGGCGCCATCAGCAAATCCTAGGAAATGTGCGTTTGACATCTGGTACACGAAACGAAAAACACACATAAGATCACCTAACGAGCATAACAAAACTAACTATACAAAAATATACGGCTATGTTACAAGAAAAAGTACTTCAACCTAGGCGTAGTACTTCTTCAGGTGGGGTCAATGCCTGGATCCTCATCTGGATGCCGGGCAAAGGTGTTATGGAATTCACGAAAAAGATTAGTATACGGAATAATTTCATCGAGATAACATCCCCTTTCAAAGAAAATGTTTCCGTTGACTCCAGTGAAAATGTTCACCAACGAGGTATGTACTCTATTTGCTTCAACAATGGCAACTTGTGAAGGAGTGAGACCAGTATTCTCATCGGGTGGTGAAAAAAATTCACCTCTCTCTAATAAGTGAAGAAAAGGAAACAAGAAAGACACGCGATTTATATGTTCACGAGGATGGTCCGGGTCATTCAAAGCTTCTAACATTTCCTCATCAGACGGTAAAGTAATTCCTGAATTGTCGAGAGAATGAATTGGGTCAGGTGTCTGAGTAGTGACACAATCCATGTTTGACTCTACAGACACTGACGGAGTCAAACTATCTGCTGTCGTAGTTTGATAAGAATCTAAGTGGGTGACTTCAACAACAGGGGTAGGCACTAAGGGGTTTGTATTGGTTGAGGGAAACTCAGAATCAGTTGTCAAACTGGTCATGGATGTTTCAGACGATGAACATCCCTCAGTACCAACAAATAAAGTAGGAGCGGGTAGGTCAAAAGTGCCAATTAGTGATCCAAAGAGTCCTGCTCCTAAACTCTCGCTAACTGGGGTGGTTTGATCAATCATAGGAATCGTAGTTTCTGTGGAAGTCTGGTGTTTTCCTTGAGTGAAAGAAAGTTGATCGACTGTAACGATCTTAACTTCAAATGGGAACATGACCACTCGAAAAACTGCCGATGCTATAGCTTGCATGGCATAAGTCCAACTCCTGCCCAATAACATGTTGTAATCGAGCGGAGCGTCCAGAACTTCAATCTCAACAGCAACTGTCTTACCGGCCAAAGTGACATTAAATGATGGCAAAACTCCATGTGGATGGAAAGTTCTGCCATCAAATGCAGTAAGCATTGTGTTGGAGGGGACTAACTCAGGAGAACCTAGAGCTTTCCAACAAGAAATCGACATTACGCAAGTCGACGCTCCCTCATCTACTACAACTCGTCTGATGGTCATTGGACCATGAACGACCTCAATCTGGAGGGCAACGTGATATGGCAACCGGTATTTGACATCAGTCATGTCAAATCGCGCAGACATGTTGGAGGACTCCATACTCCCAATAGCTGCCAGAAGTGCATTTCGTTGCAATGGACAACTCTGCAAGACTTCTAGAGTAGACATGGCACAAGGGGTTTGGGCTAGATCTTCAACCACATTGTAGTTGGAAGCAGCCTGTGTGTTGGGATTGTGCGATGCCCTCTTCAAGACACCTTTCGGAATCTTGGGCATTGGGTCCACAGGTATGTGGAGTGGAGTGGAGGATTCAGCAATCTCCTTATCCTTTCTCTGCGTTTCCGGGGTATAGTTCTTAGCTCTGGTTTGCAAAAGTGCATTTGATTTGACCATATTTATGAATGTTTGATCAACCGAAGCGTGCGAAGTGCCCCCAGTTTTGGAGGTGCCAGAAGTTGAGCCTTTCCCTTTAGGAAATGGATCTTTCAAGACGGAAGGCTTCTTCTCTCTTAAGAGCTTCTGGGCTTCTTCTAGTAGAGGGCATTGATGAGTAAGGTGGTTTTGTTTGCAAAGTTTACAAGGGAACCTAACCTTCTTCTCTTCTTTGTTACCCTCTTTGGCATTGTATTTTTTGGGCTTTTGTTGGTTCCCCTCTCCTTTCTTGCCCTTCTTTTTGTTGTTGGGCTGCCGAGGGCCCTTTTGATTGTTCTGAACCTGATTAACAGATTCAGAAGTAGAAGGAGAGGTTGTGACGGAAGCAATGTCTGCAGTCGAATGTTTGACAGTTAAGGCTTGGACCTGTTTGGTCAGTGCTTCGAAGGCTGCAGAGTTAACTGAACCCACTATGCCGTCAGCATGTGGTCCAGGTTTGGGTCTACTTAGATCAGTGTTTGATCTCGGTGCGTCCGGTATAATCTCGTACAGTAAACCAGATTGTGCGTATACAAGGTCTAACTGTTGAGTCCTTAAGATGGCTTCTTCTTCACTGGAAACTCCAGATGTCGCTACTTCCTTAGAGATATAAGGAAGGAGTGATTTCAAGTACCACTCAAGCAGGAACTCTGGAGGGATATTGGCCTTTATGAGCCTCTTCCATCTTCGCCACTCCTGAATGTGATCAGATAGGTGAGTGGCTTTGTTTTGTCTAAAAGTAGACAAAAGTTCTGTTCCGGCATCATACCGGACAGGAAGCTGGAAATGGTTCAAAAAGACGGTTTCTAGATCCCCAAAACTAGAGAAAGTGGCCGCAGGTAACTCAATGTACCATTTGGCCGCGGGACCAGTTAAGGTCCTTTGAAACAATCTAAATCTGATGGAATCTTCGTTCAACGAATTTGAAGAACACCACAAGTGAAAGGTAGTGACATGGTCACCAGGATCTTCACCATCTTTGCCTTCGAATTTGGGAATATCCGAAGGTAATTTGGTGGGAACTGATGGCCATGTGGCGTTATGACACACAGGATCATTTGTCAGTTTCGAAAGGTCTGGCAAATTCAAAGTTGCCAGAAAAGGTAGACGAGTCCGGTAAGATGAAGCTTGATAAGGGAAACCACCCATATTTTGTCCCATGAATTGTTGGTAGGGGTTGCCCCCAGCCATTTGGTGATAAGGGTTGCCCCCGACCATGTGTTGATAGGAGTTGCCACCTACCAACTGTTGATAGGGGTTACCCCCAGTTAACTGTTGGTAGGGGTTACCCCCAGGTATTTGTTGGTAGGGGTTGCCCCCTGCCAGTTGTTGTTGTTGTGAGAAAGAATTATTAAAATTTCCCCACCCATACGAGAGCGGATTAGTGCTTTGCTGGTTTGTCCACTGTGGCTGGGTGTTAGCCCCGCCATATTGCTGGTTGAAAATGTTACCCCCTCCCCCTGAAAATAAGGAAAAAGGGATATTATTTGCATGCATGCTAGCCTGATTCAAGTTAGGGCCTACAAAGTTGTTGAAACCAGTAGAAACTGATGTGGACGGTGCAGTCATGGTACCCATGACTGGAATGTTTGCAGAAACACTTGGTCCTACCACAGGTGTGGAAACCCAAGTACTAGGGATCTGATATAACGGTTGTGAAGTAGAAGGTGTTGCATAGTTGGCCATACTGCTAGGTCCAACAGTAGACGTGGGAATAGATGCCATGGTTGTAAAACTAGGCATTCCTAATGTACTAGTGTTGAAACTAAAAGATGGAGTAGGCATAGGTATGGTTTGTGCCTGACTAGATATAGCAGTAAAAGAAGAGTTAACTGTGCTGGTATTCATACCTAAAGTGGGAGTTTGGGGACCCCCTGGTTCACCTCCTGTGTTAGACATCAGATGATCGGGAAACAAAATATCTGCACTGAAAAGGGGCTGCTGGAAACCTACAGGTGACAGAAGCGGTATTCTAGTATTAGTTAAGGGAGGATTGAAAGGAGTGCTATACTCCGCGGAAGTAATATCTTCCACCTCAACAGTACTAAAATGTTGTTGATCTGTGGTACCTGGTGGTGGTTCCTCAGGAACCTCAATTTCAAGGTTTTCTGTTATAAGTATTTCTTCAAGCAATTCTATTTCAGAGGTAATTTCTGAAGAAATACCGGGGTTTACCCGCTGTCTTCTAGCTGGTTGTATAGGTTCAGTTCTAACAGGTGGAAGGTTCTGAATCCTTCTCTATCTATGGAGTTGTTGATTCTCCGTGATTATAAATACAAAAAAAACAGCCTAGAACCTAGTGGCCACTATGACTAGGGGGCAAACAACACATCGACTAAAAAATTTCCTAAGTATACAAACCAGTCAAACAAAGGTGCCTTCCGAAGAAGAGTCTGGGATGATTAGGGCCCAGAACAGATCAACGAAGGAAGAAAGACAGTTACCCGGGGTCCACAATACAATGACTAAGGGTGCAAGCGCTGGAATCACCCAACCGCCCTCCCAAAGACCTGCACGGGGTTTCCTCCCACGTCTGTCTTAGGTACAACAGATATACCCTCTGCTGTCACCTGTGTAAGAACCTAGAAGTCTGATACTATGGATACCACAACACCAAAAATTCCTGGGGGAACAGTCACCGGTCGAATCAGAAAGCGTGGGCAGGGTAGCTAAGCCCGAAACTCGAAAGAGTCCCCAATACGCAATCCGATCCTGGCGTATGCTCGAACAGCAAGTAGGAGGAGTATTCCCACAAACTGATCTCGCAATGACCTACTGCATATGCTCCCAGGAAAATTTTGAGTGATGTGGGTTTGCCTATGATAGTCTCACTACGATTGTTGCGCAATGTGTGATCTTGGGTGGTTTAAGGTGATTTAAACCCAAGACCCTAACCAAAACTAGTTGGTGTAGTGTACCCTAAAAAAGAAAAGATTTCTAGTTCATTTTATTAACAAATTTTAGGGGCTTTTATTACGCAAAAAGGATAGTGAGTGTGTGAGTGTGGTTATAACAAGAAAACAAAATGCAAATATGATTCAAATCTTCTTACAACAAAACTTTTTTATTTTATTTTTTCATCTACTTCTTTTTCAAAACTGAAAATCTAAGCAAACTTCCTTACAAATTTTTGTTTTCTTTTTAATTTATACAAAATAAACTAAGCTATTTTGCATTGACAAAAGACAAGTTCTATTTAACTTAAAGTACCAATTTTTTTTTTGCTTTTTCAATAACCGAAAAAGAACTATGCAAAAAAAATGGAAAGCCAAATAAATTTTTTTTATGCAAATTGTGGAAGTATGGCAAACGTTCTTAGGCCTATAGCTATCGAAACCTAGCTCGAGAAAGACTTGATCTACAGGTTTTTTACTAAGAAAAAGCCTATAAACTTGGACACCAAGTAGGAGAAAACAAAGGAGAGAACACCCAAGGACTGACCTAAAGTGTACCCTAGCAAGACCACAAAGCCAAGTACAAGTAGAAAAGCAGGCTGCCTTACTCACACGAAGAAACTGAGAGGTGAAACTAACCTACAACTATTTAAAAAGCACTTGTGACCAGCAGAAGACAAGAAGTCTTGGAAGAAAAGAAACTTGACCTAAAAGAAGACACCCTAGAAGCTCTACCAAAGACCAAACCCTAAACAAAGGACGGGGGTAGTAGAGAGCAGACAACTTCACCACAAACAACAGACACAGCAGTGTACAGGTTTGTAAACGGGCAAAAAGCAGTCAGGGTCTGAAAAAAGTGAAAATGTTCGTCACCAAACACCACTAAGTCTTCCCAAAAAGTCAATAAAAGGTCTCAACAATTCCAAAGGTCAACAAATGGTTTAAAAGATGGAAAAACTTTAAGGAGAGGTTCTATGACTTGAACAACAATTAAAAACCTTATGCAATCATCAAAGGGATCCTACAGCACAGTCAGCAAATCACCACAGGGCTAAAACACAAGCAAACCAAAAATTGATTGCTTCAGGAAATGTACTCTACTGTGTAGTAGAGCAACTCGCGCCCATGCCAAAACGGGCGCTACTGTATATACTGAACAGTAGCGTATGGGTGCTACTGTACATATACCAGAGTAGCGCTCATGTTTCAAAAGCTTGGAAACTGACTTTGGAAGGTATAAAAACTGATGAAAGCAGGCAAGATAAAGACAAAGGATATCTAAAAAGGTTCTTAACACATCGAAGAAATCAAAATAAACCGAGAAGACATCCAAAAAAAAAAGGTTTCCTAAAGCCAAAAACTCTATTTCCCCAGCGGAGTCGCCAGTCTGTTGGCGGATATTTCTACCCTATAGTCAGGAAACTAAACTATCAACTTGGTTGGGGTGACAGGTAAGTGCATTCATGTTATTACAGAGGCATTTACAAAAGAAATAGGTTGTAGATTTAGAGAACACACCTTTTACCGGAGTCTGATCCTAGCCTTGACTCGATCCTGTGTCCAGCTTCCAAATCTACTTTTCCTTCAGCAAACCTGTAACAACAATACCTTCCTCAAACACTTTGGGAAACATATAAATCATGAAATAAACAAAACTATGTTTAGTGTTCAACATTGACCAAAATAAATCCAACTTAAAATGCCATTTCATAACACCTTCAGATTGGAACAAGGAAACACTTCAACCTTTATTTGTCAAAATTAGAATGCAGTACAAATATACCTGATAATGAAGCAGGCTCCTGCAACTAGATTCTGGGCTCTGACTTTCTCCTGGCTTGGATATCTTCTGCAACAATTTCTCCAATGCAAGCTTCTTCAAAGTTTTTCCATTAATCAATCTCTCCAATTCCTAACAATCTTTTGTGTGTATGTATCTAAGCTTGCTCCTTTAACTTTCTTGGTATTTATAGGTTCAAAGAAGCAGTTTAGGTTGATGGAGGAGGTTGGGGAAGTTAAGAAACTACCATCAACTAATCCTCCTCGATGGATTAATATATTTTTTAATCATCTTTTAAGATATACGCGACTATTACTCAGTGGAGTAGCGTATAGGGCGCTACCCTATTGTTTAACAACTAGCGCTCACTCAGTTTTAAATGTCAAGCGCTACTTTGATAAGAAGGAGTAGCGTATATATTGATATGGGCGCTACTATTATACACTGGAGTCGCGTATGGGCGCTAGTCTATTTAAGTGGAGTAGCGCTCATACCTCAAAATGATATTTTTTATGTTTTCCAGTATTTTCAGGAAATAAGATGAGTTTTCATATGGTCCAAGGTCAACATGCTCCTCCATCCAAGTTGTCCTTTTGTGTGATCAGCAACTTAGGGTGATCACGGACGGAGAGGTGCAATTTTGACCTATAACAGATGCCCCCTAGTTGTTGATGTTTCCCGCAGAATACCTTCCGAGTTAAGAGGGAGTGTTAAAGAAATCTAACTGCGAAAGATATTCTAAATGTATTTGTCTATTGTATTATTGTATTCCTCCTTCGGGAGATGTCATTGATGTAATTAATAATTTAAGATTCATTGAAAGAGTCAATGTAAAACCCTAACTAATTAGGTCGGCCTAGAAAGATCTAGAAATAATATTTTATTGTAAAGAGTACAGGTCAACCCAGTTAGGTGAGTTAGAGTCGGCCTAATAAGTAAAAGGTCAAGTCAATTGTAAAGTATAAATAGGGGATTTATTTGCTCATTTGCAACACTCACCTCACTCACTCAAGGTTGCATAGGAGAGAGAGGAGTTCGCACAATTCAAGGAGAGAAGTTGTTTTGTCTTGGGGTTTTATCTTGTACTTGGTGAATTCTATATTGAGGAAGTTTTTTTGGGGTTTTCTCCCTTGTGGTTTCCCTAAGAGAATTTTCGTGTTCTTTCTATTTGTTGTGCTTGTATTTCTTTCAATGATCTTATTGTTTAAATTTATTATGCTAAACAAGTAAGAAAAACTAACATGGAGGTCATGAGTTGATGATCAATTAATGGGAGAAAGTCATATTTAAATTATTTTCCTTTTCATTAATATATCTCCTCAGTGGATATTTGGTTCGGGCCAAGGATTGTTTCCCTCTCTAAGGGTTTTGGCCATGCAATGGATTGATGGGTTGATCTATGATGTATTTGTGTGAGTGGTTGCTTAAGGTGTTTGACCTATATTGAAATACCTTGTTTTAGTTGAGCAATCACAACATTGAACTATCCTCTTGCTTTGTCTCTTGGATGAGAAGAATAGTTGGTCATTCTAATAAATGATCAATTCTTGCATTACTTCTAACTTGAATTCACTGCACATTCCATATGATTTGAGAAGATGGTTTTAATTATTTAGTTGAGGAATATTTAGATGTATTTCCATAAAAAACATTGAGTGCTGCTTGAATTCGTAGAATCATTTCTTTATTTGTTATTTCCTCCCTCTTCTATTTATTTGGTTTTTTCTTGGTCCTTTTAGGATTCATTTTTCCTCTTCCTCATCTTCTCGTTGATGTTTTTATGATGTCTTCCTTGCGAGCATCCATGTTTGCTAAAACTAAGAATTTTCGAGGGTTGCTTCATTGGCTATGGGAAGATGCTTATACTTTTTTAAGTTCTTATTAGGATGATGGGTTAAATGTTTCTAAATATGGAGTAGTAATGAGGGGCTAAACAAAGGCTTGATGAGAGAAAGGATTGAAGATGGTTGGGATGCAAATATGACTAGGGATGTGCCATAAGTTGAGAAGAAGAGGAAATCAATGTTTGGGACTCCTCATCTTACTTGGACAAGATGGAGAAATGATTAGCATATTGAATGAATTTTCCCTTCTCACCATAGGTCAATGTGGTGTCAACTTACTTATTTATAGGTGACATTTTAGCGTGCTACCATTTTCCAATGTTTTAACGAGCTTGAATTGGAGCAGAGGATTTATAGTCTTTGGAAAAATGTCCATACTCATGGTAAGTTTTGCATTGAAAATAAAGTTGTTCATAATCAAATTTATATAGATGTGTCCATTTGTCCAAATATAAATTTATTGCTTACAAGATCCGTTTCTTCAAATCTACTTCAACACAAATCCTTGCACATGAAAACATACTTAATTTGGGTCTTGACTTGTCAATGTATTTTCCTTAGGGTATTTTGAATGGCTTCGAGAGACTCTTCGTTCCAATAATGCAATGGAAGATGAGGTAGTTGAACCCATACTCCGACCATAGTTCCCAAACCAACCTCCATATAAAAATCTAGAGTCTACCTCTTGAGATACATTCCTCTTGATCCATAAAATAAGGACCACTTTGAAAGATAAGGTCCAAGTTTTCTTTCAATTCAAACAAGAATGTATAAAATCCTATGCTACATAAAAATATAAGAATTTACCTTTTATCATTAAAATCTAGCTTTAATTGCATCCACTTGTTCATTGCTTTGGGAGAGGGACACAAACCTATAAACTAACCAATGAGATGTTTGTCATCAAGAGACGAGGCCTTACTACAAAGAGAGGGAGAAAGGTTGACATCATACAGTGGGGTTGTCTTCTTCATGAATATCGATAACACTTGTGTTCTATGAAGGCTTGCTAAGGAAGGTGACGAGGGCTTGGAAAGTCAAATCTTTGGTGAAAGGATGAGAGGGACTTCCCCTCATGGATCCAATTGTAGGAGGAATGATCAAATTAAGATGAGCAATGGAAGGAAGTGAATCAAAAGACTAAAATTTCAACATAACACAAGTAAATGATATACAACATTCCCTCATCAAATAAAATCTTAACAATTTACATATAATACCAAAGATTATATAAACATGTTTAATTAAAAAATAAAATAACAAATTAATTAAAAACACAAAAAAAACTACATTCCAAGAAATGACTCTTTGAAATAAATATATATAACTATAAATTCACAATTTTCTTTTAAACTAATGTTTTATAAAAGTATGTAATTCGATACAAACTTGTAATACAATTTTTAAATAAAAAAGAAATATATACCTAGTATACAATGTCAAAAATAAAATAACAAGAACAAATTAATATAAATCACTTCTTGAAAACAATTTTCTCATAACCTATTCAAAACATGCATTCAAACTTTTTTTAAGATCTATAAAGTTTTGACTATAATTTTTTTATAATAAAGGTATAACAATAAAACTAAATTTTACAAACTTTGATTTATTCAAGTGAAAAAAATCTAACATTGAAAATATAATTATATTTAAAAAAACATATAGAATGATTTGACAAAATTAAATCAATAGTTAAAGTTCTTAAAATTAACAATATGAAATTGGCTTTTCTTGCACATAACTATTCTACCTTTTTATCTTTACTTGAAATGTGTGACATTAGTTGCATAATATAATAGGTTTTGTTGACAGGCATAGTAAAGTGTGTTTTTTACATCTTTGCTTGAGGTTTTGACAATAGTTACACACTGCAACAGATTTTGTAAACAACATAACAACATAGTAAACTGGAAAACCAACTCTAGTGTTGGATGTGAAAAAAATCTACCCAAAAACAACTGGACCTGTGCAACAAAGTACTTCAAGAAATGGAACCTAAGCTTCCATCCAGTCAACCATAAATTTTTGCACATAACTATGCTATATTCTCATCTTTGCTTGAAATGTTTGACATTAGTTACATAATATAATAGGTTTTGTTGATAGCACAACATCATAGTAAAGTAGGGTTTTTTCATCTTTGTTTGAAATGTTTGATAACAATTACATAATATAATAGGTTTTGTTGACAGCACAACAACATACTAAAATAGGGACAACTTTAATGTTGTATATGGAAAGAATCTACCGAACAACAAATAGATCTTAGCAAGAAAATACTCTTTACTTAGAATGTTTGACAATAGTTACACAGTACAAGATTTTGTAAACAACATAATAGTATAGTAAACTGGAAAACGAATTTTTAAACAACATAACAACATAGTAAACTGTAAAACCAATTTGTAAACAGCATAAAAACATAGTAAATTGGAAAACCAACTTATAAACAGCATAACAACATAATAAACTAGAAAACAAACTGTAGTGTTTGATGTAAAAAAAATCTACCCAAAAACAAAAGGAAATGTGCAAGAAAGTACTCTAGAAATGAAACCTAAACTTCCTTCCAGTCAACCATAAATTCTTGAAATATCCAACCAATTCCCAAAAATCTAAATACTTAAAAGTTGGTTTCTAAATAATCTTAACACGGATCGTAGGTTGAGCTAAGGTTCCCCTCGCGTCCAGTTTCATTAAAACATCTGACAACTTTTCCACGGTCTCTTCTAGTATTTGGATTTCCACAGTCTCTAGAGCAGGGGCGTTCTGGAGCAAGCATTTCAAAACAACTATTTCCTTTTGAAAGTATGAAACAGGGAATTCCCACTGGCAATAGTCTTCCAGGTCTACCTTCATCATGCGCAGATTATCAAGTGGGGAAGTTAGACATGGAGGTACTGGATCTATAGCTAACTCCTACATTTTATTGCATACAAAAACAAAAACTAGTCATCTCATTCTCCTCGTTACAATTTCCGACAGGCTAAATACAAATCAACAGGTTTATTACATGGATTCCAATGGATAGCATGCCAAACAAATCAATTAGTTTACTAAAAGCAATAAGCATGCACATCAAATAAGGTAATGGTAAGCCCAAGTGAATAATAACAACAATAACATAAAATTCTTACAATAAGAAACGTGCCTGGAATGTGTAGGCGCTCAAGGTCAGGAAGCCTCTCCAAGAAATTGATGAGAGGATCGCCCACCTGCTTTTCCCTTTTAAGCATCAACGTCCAAGAATAGATATCAAGTTCCTTCAATTATTTGAAGCTCCCCAATATCTCAACAAATCTCTCTGCCGATACAGAGACTCTCTCTTCGCCCTCTTCGCCCTCATAAAGTAAAAGTCCAACCAAATTATTTCCGCATTCCAACTTGAGTTGATCAATACATTCAGAGAGCTCGTAAAACAACAAGCCATTCACTCTTAGATCATTTATACTTATCATGTCTGTTTCAAATGTTTGAAGCTTCGGGTAGTTTACAGTGAAAATCTCCACGTAATGACTAGACACATGTAAATCTGTAAGGTGGGGAGCGCAGATGACAGGCTTACGCAGCCCAACGTAGCTGCGCAAGGAAATTTTTTGCATAAGTGGGAAATAAAAGATAAATCTACTTAAAGATTCATCATCTGTGAATACCATTTCCTCCAAACTGCAAGAAATGAGATGGTTAAATCCCGTAAAATCGATTGGAGGATGGGAGAAAGTGTAGTTTGTGAGTGTAATAGTGGTGAGATGATTGCAGGAGGCAGGACATCAGTTTCATTGGAATGACAGAGAGTGAGGTGTTGAAAATTCTTCTGTGCTACAATCCCCAGCCATTTGTATACACTTTCACGTGTAAAATTCCATGGATTGACATAATCCTTGTATCCCCATATATCAAACTCTTTAACGAGTTCAAATGTCTCCAAATATGAGGAATGCATAAGAAGAATGTTGGAGATTATATTCTCCACCCTTGTTATTAAGAGAGAATCTACCTTTTCACAATCATAATTCTCATCCAAAAGAGGAGATGAAGAGAGCGTGACTTGGGAAATTTGGGTGATTAGAAATCTCCATCTTTTGGAGAGAATAGAGCATCTTACAACATCTTTCATTTTAAGCTTACATGGGATGAAGCAGAGCAACTCATCTGGAAGCCTTGTGAATAAGTTCTGCATGGTGAGAGTGCACTATGACAATTGACAACGTTGTTGCTAAGTTAAAGCAGATAGGATGAAGAAATGGAAGGTAAGAAGCTATGTGTAAAATATAATAGAGCATTTTCAAACCTTGCAGCCTTTCTAAAAACTCTTGAGTTTATTCTCACTTTGTAAATACTCGAGGGTTTCAATATATGGATAGATATATTTGTGTTGGTAGCCTCTCAGTTCCTGCATGTTGTTGGTCAACACAAGCAAATAAATAAGCACGTTTTCTAAGAACATAAGCACATGGTGCTATCGAACATGAAGGATTACAATGAAACATTTCAGTGGCTTTTAGATATACGTATTCCAAGAACATAAGCATTGTCGAACACGAAAAATGGCTTTTAGATATATGTATTCCAAGAACATAAGCATTGTCGAACACGAAAAATTACGTGGCACGATTCACTAAAATTATCTTTACAATAAAACATTTTTGTGGCACAACGTACTAAAATTATTTGCCAAAATCACATATAGATTCATAAAAACATACTAATATTTGATTTTTTTTTTTCATTGGTTAATATCACAAACATTTGATACATCTCTTCCACAGAAGCAAAGTTCCTAAGTCAATTGAATAAGTTTATATAATGGCTAGACATTAATGACATGCATTAACTTAGTGTAGTAAGCTAGTCTTATAGAAAACTGACCTTATTTTGGGACATAATTTTGATAAGTATTTAGAAAAAAATTCAAGTATCAATAGAGTTATACCACATCCAAAATCCATGATAAAAAATTGTAGGAGTTTTCCCCAATTTTGAATTGAATCACATTATCAAAAAATTGATAAAAATTATATATCAATAGGAAATATAACTTTCCATTTCACCATAAATGAAAGTTTTCTACTAAATTAGACTACTCCTTTTATTATTAAGATACTTTAAATTATTAATATGAGAATTATAGGAATACAATGCCACCATGAAGGGAAAACCATCCTCTTCCATTGGTTCCACAACCCAAGTCCACTATGGAACTCCACCAAAATAATTTGTCTCTAAAGGGTCCAAAATGATTATTGCAATATAAAAAAAATTAGGTTCTCTCAAATAGTCATGAGCTAGACATAAGACCTCCCCTCTAAAGTTGATGTTTTTCTTACAAAAACAAACAGTTTCAAATTTTAGCAAGGATGGTTGTTGGGACAAATATTGAAAGTAGTGCACAAAGAATGGAAATCTCTAAGCTCTCACCCACACTTTCTATGAAAACATTAATGTTGAAATGAAAAATTATTTTTCCACCAACCAAAATGTTCGTGTTATGTAGGATACCCAAAGTTAAATTATATTTAACTTTATGATATTACAAACGTGTATACCTAGTTCAAATTCTTTAATCTTTCATTTGAGAAGCATAGTTCCTAATTGTATCATAGGAAAATTCCATATCCTAGAGCTCGACTTTTTATTGATCTCTATATTTGAACCTTCAAACCTTGCCTCATAGGATCCTCGATTAAAGTGAATAATCTAGCATTTCAACCATGAAGGATCAAGAATTACTCGAGATAAACATAAAAAACAAGGAAAAGACGAATTTCTAAATTATCTGTTTTGAGTTATCGTCGTGCATGTTTCATTTGCAATGAGTGGCCTCAGACTTCCCTGGAAAACTCTGTGCTGAGTAAATTGTTGAAAATCGACACTGAAGAAGGGTCGATTTTAGGTTCATTTTGGATAGGAGGATTGTGAAATTATTCACCAATCATGGCATGTAGTCATGCATGGAATTTCTAAAAACTATTGAACCATAAAGAGAGGCATTCTATGATTGGCTATGGAACCAATTTGTTGAAGAATCCATTTTGAAAAAATATTTTTTTTGTAATTGCACAAGTGTTACTCTCTTTCATTGTACTTAAACATTAATAAAAAGATCATTTTTGGGCGTGGTTGAGTCTCAATTTTGGGACAAGTGTTCTTGTCCCAAGGCGAAGTGGGACATTTTGTATTGATCTTTTGGAGTACTCTCATTCTCTCTCACTTGCTCATTCTCCAATGGCAACAAGCAATATTCTACTCCCTAAATTAACTAGCAAAAATTATTTCTATTGGAGCAAAAGAATGCAGCCTATATTCATCACTAAAGATTTGTGGGAACTTTTAATTGATGGGTATAATATTCCTTCTGATGAAGCATATCAAGTATTGGATGCTTATGCAAATAATGTTTTTAAGGAGCTAATAAGGATAGATAATGAAGCACTTTCGCTCATAGGTAGTGTTGTTGATGAAGCTATTTTTCAAGAATTAGTGCCACATCATCCAAACATGCATGAGTTATTTTAAAGAACACTTATGAAGGTGCATCAACAAAATTTTTGCAAACATTAAGGTTTAAATTCGATAATGCCAAGATGCACAGTAATGAGTCGATGAATGATTATATCACAAGATTGCAAGATAGTGTTAATGAGATGAGGTTGTTGGGAGAAGATGTCCCGAAAATAAGAATGCTTGAGAAGATTTTATGTATCTTTGTGCCAAAGTATCAAGTGACTGCTAGTACTGTTCTTGTTTCCAAATATTTAAATGCAATGAGTCTTGATGAATTGAGTGGTTATTTGTTGATGGTTGAAGAAAACAATGGCAATGAATAAATGGGGCATTTTTTTTTTACTAGATTCCAAGGAAGAGGTAGGAGTAGAGGAAATATCACAATCAAAGCAATCCAAATCAGAATCGATTTCATTCAATAATTCTCAATGGAGTGCATTTGCTTCAAGAAGCAACAAAGGATATCGTGGAAGAAGAAGAGGGAGATATGGATCTAGAGACAAATCAAGTATAGAATGTTACTTTTTCCATCGATTTGGTCATTATGCAAGTGACTACATAACCAAATTGCATGATTTGGAAAATAAGGGAGTAAACACTTTGGAAAATAAGGGAGATAACACTACTGTTGAAGAAACCAGAGATGAGAAGCTATTTATTTCAAGTGTAATGACACACAATGAAGAAAATGAGGCATGGTATATTGATTCAAGATGTTCAACACATGTGACATCCCAGGAGGAGTTGTTCACAAATATTGATGACATTTATTCAGGTAAAGTGATAGTTGGATATGAACGTGCATCAAAAGTGAAAGGGAAAGGTATAGTGGCAATACCAGCATTGAATGGAAAGAAGAAGTTCGTTAATGATACATTGTTGGAACCAGCATTGAAAAAGAATATACTTTATGTTGGATAGATGATTGAGAAAATTGTTAGTTAGTGTTTGATAACAAAGAATTCTTAATTATGGATAAGCTCAACAAAATTGCAATTGCGGCGAGAGGATAAATGATCGCAAACGGGATTTTCAAACTCACTTTTTCCTCAAGTAAGTCACTAGGAATTCATTATACAAAAACATTTGACCATTGGATACAATTAGGTTGGTGGTTGCAATAGTTGCTTAGTATAGATGGCCTATTTTTTAGATGGATGTTAAATCAGCTTTCTTGAATGGTTACGTGGATGAAGAAATTTATGTGGAGCAACCTTAAGGTTTTGAATTTCTAGGTAAAGAAGATTGTGTTTATGTTGTGAACATAACTAAGTAGTTAGTATTTAATAAATAATTAGGAAGAGGTGCTTCGAAAAGGAATCAAATTTTGTGAAATATTACCTTACATGCCTATATAAAACTAGGCCAATTCTTCATTATATTACATCATTCATTATATATATATATATATATATATATATATATATATATATATATATATATATATATATATATATTACTCTTATATTTAATTATTAATTGTTGTGCTATATTGTGTTCACTTCATTGGTATCAGAGTATAGTTATGACCGCACACATCCACTTCCATGGAGAATTTTATCTCCATTATGGAGCAACCAAGGAAAGAATCAATCAAGTGGGAAAATATTTTGAAAAAATGACTAGAAAAGCTATTGAAAACGTTGTTGAAAATGATTTCAATAAAATAAGAAAAAGAAATAGACCGAATATGGTATTAACAACTATGGAAACCGTGAAATTATCTAACATGGGTGGATCTCCAGCAGTAAAATTATCCTCATAATGTTTAACATAGAACTACAAAAAAATAGAGAAGAATATCATAGAGAAAAGAGAGTTCTAAGTGTAAAAAAAATTCATATTATTCATCCACAAGGTGTGGGAAATTAAATAATGTAACATGCAAAAGAATTTGTGAGCCTCTGATGGCATTCAAATTCCACTGATGAGACATGCTTAGTTAGCATTGTATCCATCTCCCGACAAACACTGGTGGAAACTAATGATGAATGGCCAGTTAACTGAAGGTGGTTGGTGCATGATTGATCCACTAGGCCATAAATGAGGGAAGGAGAATCCAAATGAGGCACATGATTTGACTGGTAGTGGTCAAAATGGGCGCTAGTACACTCAAACTCAGTGAACTAGGTGTAAGGGTCAGTTACCTAGGTGATCAAGGGGACAAGGTGCCTTAAATCATGGAACTGACTCAACCAACTCCTAAATTCATGCATGAGGGCACATTAGATAATAAAATATATGGATAAGGTGTTATAAGTGGATAATGTGTCCAATAATGACAAAAATTAAGCACTAGGGTGTCAACAACATGGTCTAGGTGTTAGGCGACTCAATTACCAATGCATGGAATGCATGCATGCATGCATGCATAACCAAGGTCTAGATGGATAGAATGTTCCAACACCCCCCATTAAGCTTGAATTGTGGTTCTAAAAGAAAGTGGTTCGGAAGAATTGTGGGATATATTAGTGAGGTGACTATATATGCATCAAGCTCTATGTCTCTCCCAACATTCATATTTTTACATGTTGGTTTTTTGACATTAAAACAACATTTATTGCAGTCTCATACATTGATTTAACATCGATAGTTTGGCACACATGTTGGTTATTTGACATTATTTGGTGTCACATAGGTTTCCTTCATGTTGAAAATACAACAAACATGCCAATTTAACATCTCTTAACCAACATCACCAATAATTCTACATATGTCACATGGTAGGTTCCATGTGAGAAAAACAATGACATGTATTGTACCACATTTTCAAAAGGATGATGTGCCACCTAGCACATTCCATGGTACACATCAACATTTCAAATGGGGAAAGGTCTATTTGGGCCCTTTTAGTAGGTAATCCTATAGAGTTGACAAGGGATGTCATTTTCCCATGTCATCACTTGATATTATTCCCATCTTATGGGTAGGAACTCTTGCAAAGGAGGGGGAATGTAGATTATGAATTTTTTTTTATTTTAGTGTTCACATAAACTTGTTGGCCTAAAGTATATCAATGTAACTTGTTCAATGCAATTTATGTACATGACATACCTAGTGATGGCATCAATATCTCTTTACCATACTTTTTTGTTGGATCGGATCTCTTGACCTCCTTACCTTAACTTAGCCTTGTGAGTCTTATGGATGTTTAGTTAGGGTCCCATAGCTCCATCCTCTCTCCTATTTTGACCCTCCTTTGTTGGTTTGGTTCACTTAGAACCTTCCATGAGTCACTTATTTCATGTATTTCCTTACTTTAGGGTCCTACTTTGGGGAGAAATCCCATGAGTGGGTCCAAAATTACGTAGGATTATTAATAATGGGTCATTAATGGACCAAATTCATTTGGGAAATCAATTTGTGGTCAAATGAGTATAATATTCCTTAACCTTTTGTGTTCTCAAGGTGCTAAGTGAGCCATGAATTTTGTTGACATGGGTTTAGAGTGTAGGAAAAGTGGAGCTGACATCGACGAAGGAAAAGGACCATTCGCGAAGGATAAGGAGCCGACGGAAGTGGAAGTTTTGGTCCAAGTTAGTTAGAATGGGTCATTTGCACCATTTTGTAATGACCGTAGGTGTCTATAAATAGAAGCACAATTGTAATCCTAAGGATATAAGGAAAATAATAAGAGGAGGAAGATCATCATAGAGAGATCAGTCGATCAAGTCTAATGTGTTTTGTCTTCCTTCGACAGTTTTGCTCTGTGTATATGGATTCGTACTGAGTCACTTGGAATTGTTTCTGCGAAGTTCTTCCCGTAGTCATTGAGATGAGTTAATGAATGAGGATGTTTGGTTATGTCCCAACTCTAGGTTTTCTATTGCGTCGTTTTGTTTTGAATTGTGAATGATATATTAATGATAATGATGTGATGTATCTTAGACCCTGCTATTTTTCGATTAATAAGCAATGTTGGTTGATGTGAATAAAGGTTATGTAAATTGCATATTTGAATTGCTAGTATAAATCGAATACGAATCTCTGGTTTATGTAGCGACTGAGTATGAATTAATGCATGTCTTCTCGAAACTGCGAAAGCCTGGTTCCTGCAGCCCCCCTTAGATATCTCGGGTGAGACTTCACTAGCTTCGTGGGTGTTTCTAGAAAGGGTAAACCCCTTTCTGGGCCGATATCTATGGGAGTTTGTGTCGACCTTTGTTAACAGTAGTGCGAAGTGAACCCATGTCAACATAATGGTGTCAACAAATTTCTTAGTTGTATTGTGATTATGTATCATGGAACACAAGGAAACTATACTATATAAGAGGAATTTCACACAATAAGAACTCAAATACTCATGGAATGAGGTTAAGTTTCATGATTTAATTTTTTTGTATAGTTTGTTCTCTCTAACAATTAATCTAATATTCATCTACCTTGGGTCATTTCCTTTATTTTTTACCAATCAATTCCTCTCTGTAAAGTATCTTTGATTACTCTCTTGATTTAACTCTTGGAATCTTCTATATTTGAAATTGTGTCTTACAGGTACACACTTGGATTGGTGTCAAATCTTGATCAATCTTCTTAACTAATATTTCATTCTCTCAGGGTGCCCATTAGTAATCTTCTCCAACACTTCTACGTGGATCTCTTGTTGTTAGTTTGGATAGAACCTTGATGTATTTATTCTTAATGCCAAGGAATATTCATAAGTTTTATCCTTTCATATCTTGGACAATCCAAGTCCTCAATCCCAAAGTAGGTTACATCATAGAAAGGGAAAGGGAGAACATAAACCATCACAAGATAGCTTTTGGTCATTATTCATCACTTCATTGTTACATTACTTTTTATGGTAGGCTTAGTGTTATGTACTACTACATTGTATAAGTCTATTTGTAGGGATTTTGAGTTGCATCATAGGTTCTTTTAGGAGGTATAACACTCTCTTAGATCCCTATCAAAACTTTCATCTTCAAACCAAGAACCTTCAACACCTACAAAAATTCTAATATAGGTGATTTCTTTCATTTTTCTCTTTAATGTCATCTTTAGCACTTAGGTTAATTAGCCCAGCAAAGGAGTTTGGGTGAATCAAGCCTAATCTATTTAATTTTCCTTGTTATCACTTGATTTTTATTGAGACCTAATTAAAATACCCTAATTAACCTACATCCATATACAACTAATTGAGATTAAAACCATAAATACCTTGAGGTCTTCATCTGTATTTTATTCATCTCTATCACCCAAGTGATTCTATGTTTCCCCTTAACACTATGTGGGTGACTCCACTCTCTTGCTCCCCATTGTGATATTTAGAATCCATTCTCTTGCTACACACATATAACAGTTGAATCTTATAACTACCTACTCTTAACTCTAACCATTATAAATATTTAGAATCCATTCTCGTGGTTTCTTGAAATTAGCCAGCAGTTGGTGCTTTTTTAGAGTCTTTAAAACATGATTGAGGTGTGATTTATGCTCTTCCCAGGTAGCGCTATAAACCAATATGTCATCTAGATATACTATAACAAATGAATCTATATGAAAGGGCTTAATACACCATTCATCAAATGCATAAATGTAGTTGGTGCATTGCATAAACCAAATGGTATTAGTAACCATTATTATAGACCTTCCCTAGTCTCGAAGGTAGTCTCTTCTTCCTTTTCGTACCTAGGTATCTCGATTTAAGATCCAACTTGGTGACGTACATGTTGCAACTGGTCCAATAGATCATTGATCTTGAGAAGAGGGTACTGATTCTTAAGTGTGGTCTTGTTCAATTCTTTGTAGTTGTTACACATCCTCCAAGTCTTATCCTTCTTGGGTACTATGATGATATGTGACCCACAAGGTGAGGTTCTAGGTTGAATCTTAACCTGCTCCAACAACCATTGTAATTGCTTCTTCACTTCATTTTCTTCTATGAAGAATTTGGAAATAGTTGTGTCATGTGATCTCCCTCCTTCTTAGGAGATATCATAGGCTCCTAGAACACTTCTTTGTATACCTGCAAAAGGTTCTTGAACTAATATTTTTGCTCTTTGGTACATCCCTCTAGGGATGCCTTCACTTTTACCATTTCACCTTATTGCTGATTTTGTATTAAGGAAAACAATACAAACGAACTGATCAACTTTTTCACTTGGTTGGCACTTACCATAGAGATATTTGATTTACCTTTGTGCATGTTAATGATGAAGGATATCATGTCCTTGATCAAACCGTATTGGTTGGATCTCCTCATGAATATCACATCCCTCATATACATGTAGGGGCTTCCGAACACTACACCATAAACATACAGGGGTACTATGTCTTCATCCATTTCATCAATATAATTTGTACTTATGGAAAATTTGATCTTGTATTGTTTAATGACTTTGAGTTTACATCCTTATTTACCCATCCCAATGGGTAGAATTGGGATGATCATGTACTTCCAATCCAAGATTATATACTAGATCCTCTACTATGAGGTTTTCTTGTGAATTGGAAACAAATAGAGTGTCGATCTTGGTATTTCCTTTATTTTTCTACCAATCAATAGAGTAGTAATTTCAAGAATCTAAAATGAAGTTCCAATACATATATTTTTAGAAAAATATGTAAATTGGAAATGCCTCCTTTGGTCGTCTACACTGAAGTTCCAATTTATGGAAATAATTTCAAGAAAAATATTCTAAATTGGAAACAAGTGCCTGAAATAGAGTAGTTAGTCTTGGTCATTTCCTTTATTTTCTACCAATCAATTCCTCTCTGTAAAATATCTTTGGTTACTCTCTTGATTTAACTCTTGGAATCTTCTATATTTGAAATTGTATCTTATAGGTACACACTTGGATTGGTGTCAAATCTTGATCAATCTTCTTAACAAATATTTCATTCTCTTAGGGTGCCTATTAGTTATCTTCTCCAACACTTCTACGTGGATCTCTTGTTGTTAGTTTGGATAGAACCTTGATGTATTCTTCTTAATGCCAAGGAATATTCATAATTTTATCCTTTCATATCTTGGACAATCCAAGTCCTCAATCCCAAAGTAGGTTACATCATAGAAAGGGAAAGGGAGAACATAAACCATAACAAGGTAACTTTTGGTCATTATTCATCACTTCATTGTTACATTATTTTTTATGGTAGGCTTAGTGTTATGTACTACTAAATTGTATAAGTCTATTTGTATGGAGATTGAGTTGCATCATAATTTAGGAGGTATAACAC
Organism: Larix kaempferi; assembly: GCA_027924585.1. NCBI lineage: Eukaryota > Viridiplantae > Streptophyta > Pinopsida > Pinales > Pinaceae > Larix > Larix kaempferi. Next base: position 57,060,468 of record BSBM01000299.1, on the reverse strand, counting down.
TCTCTTAGATCCCTATCAAAACTTTCATCTTTCAACCAAGAAGCTTCAACACTGTTGACCAATGTGACCTCGGTCGACAGGGGTTCAACTCACTGTCGACACATACCGCAGTCTCCCTGGGCACTGGCCCAGGTAGGTTTGAGCCCACCCAGCAACACCCGCAGAGCGGATGAGGTCTCACACGAGGCGTCCAGGAAGAGTAGATGGAACCATGTTTTCGCCAAGGGAGGAGGAGAGTTGTGGGTGCACAGACTAACTCTATTGCGGTACTTAAACTGAAACTGTAAACATTCAGCAAGGAGTTATAACATATTACTTAATCGCAACATTTATCATCTCATGGGACATATTACTTAATCACAACATTTATTATCACAACAACAGTAAGCAGACATTGCATCAAATAACATTCATATATCGCAACATTGCACAAAGATCGTACCAAAACATCATCATTATATTACTGTCGCAATCATATTCCAGAAGAAAAACATAGATCTTTGTACACATACATCTCCTTATCTCTCGCATACTATTCTTTCTGTCTTCTCTCCTTATCTCTCCTCCTATCTATCTATATTCTAACACTTACAACTCTCATCTATTTATAGGATTTTGACATTACAATATTTGTCCACTTACAAATGACTTCCTAACCGACACTATGGACAATTTACCCAATATCTAACTGGATCGGTCCAAATGACCCCAAAAACCCGCATACCACGGTACAACTAACTCACTATTACATAACATATGGTTTAAGTGACCCAAAACCCGCCAACTGCGGTATTCTTTAACACAAAATACTCCTTTCGCGCCCTCATCCGATATGTTGCAACGTCGGTGGCACCGTGCCATTTCCCCATTGAACCTCCTGCCAACACGCCCCCAACACAATCTTGTGGCTCACCCTCGAGCCACGTCAACCGCTGGACATAGTGCATGTCGTGGTCTTTTCCTTGAAGTTTGCATACGGCTATTCGACATTCCGCACCAGCGCCTGGACATTCGTAGCTGCTTCCTGACTACTGATCACATCGTTGGCTGATGGGTGATCGGTAAGCTTGTCCATGACCTGCTATCGATACTTATGTATTGCTTGTAGAGCTTCACTGGCCTGCAACATCAGTTTCCCGCCAATGTCCTGGAAGTCTTCCAACTGGGCTGCACGTAGCTTTTGTCGTTCATCTGCCTTGGCAACCTGTTGTTGCAAGTTCTTCAGCTCGTGCGACTTAGCAACTTGCTCCATTGGTGGCAGGGTTCTCATCGCAACCTTTAATGTGGCCACCTGGCCCTCCGCTTCCTGCCGGATTTTAGTGAGCTGTTCAACTTGTTCATCGTGAACGATGCAGCCCCAAAATTGTATCATTTCAGCGGTGAGCCTGGTTACCTATCTTTCCAGCTCCTCCATCTGGGTGGCAACTTCCTCAAGTGGCCTTCTTCGTTCATCCACCTCAGTCTGAGGCGTACCTGGTTTCCATTAAGCCTTCAACATGTCGTTCTCCTGTCGCAATTGAACAATGACAGTTCCCAATCGCTGCACCTGTTCAAGCTCATCGGTCTTAGGAATGGGCTCCAGCGTATGTTGGCATGCATAAAAAATCGTCATCTCTAACTTCACGTTGTAGTCCCACAGACGGGTATTTTCTATGATAAGAAAATCTTGATCCTTTTTAAGTGCTTCAAGTGTGCAACCCTTCTCGGCCCGCTCCTTCTTAAGGTTAGCTTCAAGGTCATCCACTGCTTTCCGCGCTGTAGCATCCCTGCTTGTAAGCTCGTCAATAGCGGTGGTTTCAGCTGCCTCGCTTGCGTGAAAGTGTTGAAAGCTCTTGCTGATTTCATGCATTCTATCTGCCATTTCTTGGGAGGCTACCTTCTGCATTGTCGCCGGCTCCATTGCCGGCAGTTCATTAACATTGATAGTGACTTGGGCAGCCGTTTGCAACAAATTTTGCAAAGCCTCGTTGTCGGTCACAACCGCAGTCGGGGGATGTTGATATTCTGAACCCGGGGCATGGTGCGGATTGTGACCGTTTCCTGCATGGGTACATTACCGAGTTCCTTTTGTAACACTGCATTACACAAAGAATCCATACGAGTAGCAAGCGCAGAGAATCCCACCTCCGCTTTGATGGACATCTTGTTGGCAGCCGCTGTGGCGGCATGGTTAAGGGCTGTCATTAACCGGCCCAACTGCACCTCCATTGGTAAAGACATCCCACTGATCGTCGCATGCTCGTGGTGTCGTTTTGACCAGTTTTCCTCAAGAGCGCGGTCGCTATCATCCGCAATTGGTGTTCTGGTCGACTCGTGATCAGAATCATGACAACTTTGTTGATCCTGTACTGATACTCGATCCGCAAGACCCACCGGCGGACCTCCAACATCAATTTCTACTGAGCTCATGGGCTATCGCCAAGCCTCCGGCCACTCATTCACAATAGCCTCCAAATCTGCTGCTGTCACTTTACACCTAGTCTGCAACCATTGTTGATCGACATCACGGCGATCGACATCACGGCGAGCTTGTATATGTATGACACTTGGTCGTATTGCAAATGCCATGATAGGTTTGAATTGTGCCACAGTATCTTCGGATATTCATGGGACTTGTGTTGCTGCGTCACAAAGCATTTTCGAATACAGCCAAAACTGCAATTGGCACTCCCGGATGCGCTTGGGATCTTGTACATACCATAGATTCTGATAACATGCCCCTCTTCATTCCGCTGCAGCCGGGCAGTCCATACCCTGGTAGGTGTCGGGCTCTTTCCATGCAACTAGAGCAATCGGAAGCAACAACCAACTATATGAGAAAGCACCTCTACCCACTTGGATCGCTGCGATGTCCTCCATTAGTTGATTCAAAAAATATAGGGACCAGTTCATCTGGACGCCTTCCGCACATTGCTCTGCACAAGCAACTATTCCCGGATTACATTGGTTAGGGCGACCTCCTCTAATCACTTTACAGGGCAAGATCTTAATGCCCATGAGTACCACCTGATCATTGCAGCTATTGGTGCGATACCCACACCCATCCGATTCCAATTCATACTTTTGTGCCAACTGACGCACCCGCTTCTTCTCATTTGCTTTTCCTTGAATAAACTGCGTCGGATCAACACCATTCTTGGGCAAGCCGGTAATGAAAGGAATCAAGTCAACAGTGACCGGGACCTCTCTTTCCAACCATAATGAACCCCCATGGAAGCATGACAAGAGCTTCTTTACACAAGCACCAACTCCTACTAAGCACCTAAAATGCAACATGTTAATTAGCCCTAACAAGCCGGCCTGCCGCAGTCCTCGTGCCCAATCGTGTATCTATGGAATCGATGAATTGCATTTCTCAGGAACATATTGTGCTGATGCAATTTTGGGGTGGGCCACTAGGTCGTGGTCCTCGTAGCGCAGGCGCATCAGCACCGACCCAATATCCACCAAGCACTCCATCCCAGCCGAGAGTGCGGGCATCTTCACACTGAATTTCTATTCGGGTTTATCTTATGTGGGGTGGCATCCGGTCGAACAGGAGGGATGTAACCAAGGATATTACTAGCTGTCTGCCCCAGCCATTGGGCAGATGGATGAATAGTGCGACTGGACTGCCCCACCTACTCTGGAGCTTCGCCAGCCACCGTAGATCGAAGCAACCTCTTACTCTACAGAGATTCAGAAGGTTGACTTCCTCGGCGCTTCTTAGCAACACTTGATGCTCCCACTAGCATGTTGGCAACCTCGGCTCCAAGATCAACAGTGTCCGAGGACACAACTTCTCGTTCTACAACAACCAGAATGAATGGAGAATCCACTTCACTGCTAATGTCCATTGTCTCTAGTTTGCCTGGCATACCTCACCACTCCTCGTTATATACTTAACAGCAACTAGCTCAAATCACTACAGCACTCCACAACAACACGTCTTACTAATTCCTCGGTGTCTTCCGCTCGACGCTAAACCATACTTATAGCATCTACCCAAATCCACCGTAATCATGACTAAATAATGCATTAACTCAACCAAATCCTGTATTAATGAGGCAAATCCGGCATCGATCTTGTCCGTCGATCGGCCGGATCCGCCATTAATGCCCATCATTCGAACAACGTTGTTAATTAACTGTCTAAACTTTTGGCATTTATTACTGATTTGACCGGGTCGCAATGATACCATGAGTCTCCGATTGCTCCAAACTTGCGGCACAAGCCTTCCTACCTGTGCATACCTTCTTATGTTGGTGCGCCATCTGCCACCAAGCAACCTGCAACACCCTCGTTCTCTTTTTTTTGTTCGATCGATGCAACTCAAACATCGCATTGCTCCAAGCCCGATCGATAGGGCTTCAACCTGTGACCATTTACTAGCTTGGGGAGCATCGCCCCATCCAACCGCTGCAACTGAACCGCTCCACTTGAAGTAATACTATTGATGCGATATGGACCCAGCCAATGCATATGCGATTTTCCTGGATGTTTCATAAACTTGCTGTCGTATAGTAACACCAAGTCGCCTTGCTGAAACTGTTTACTTTTGATGTGGCGATCATGCCATGCCTTCTGGTGATCCTTCTCCACCCCTTAGTGAAAGCCAGCAATAAATCGATCCTCTTCCAGCTACACCAATTGCGCTAAACGTTCATCTAATGCTGTAACATCATCCATGCTCGTAACAGCCGCAATTCGTAGACTTGGAACAATGTACTCCATAGGCATAATTGCTTCCTTCCCATATACCAGCTTAAAAGGTGTCTGACTAGTCAACCTTTTACATGTGGTGCAATAGGCCCATAATACTGCTGGGATTTTTCGATCCCAGTCATCGCAGTTCGCATTGCACACCTTTGTCAACGCATGCTCCAATACCTTGTTAAACGCCTCCACCGTTCCATTCTCCTGTGGGTGATAGGGTGTACTCTTCTTATGTTGTATCTACAACTCCTCCGTCAATGCGCTGATAGTGCGATTAAGAAAATGGTTGCCTTGATCACTCAGCAATATCTTGGGGCAGCCGAAATGAGTGATAATGTGATCAAACAAAAAGCGAGCAACCATTGCGGTGGAGCAATCAACTACGGGTGCTTCCTTAGCCCATCAGGTCAAGTACTCTATTGCCGTGACAATATACCGTGCACCTGTGCATTTCCATGGTGGAGTGATCGACTCGAAAAAATCCATAGCCCATTTTTCGAACGGTTGCAATGTCACTGAGGTAGCAGCGGCATCTCGTCGTGTCTGGATGGCTTTCCAGTTCGCTGACAAACATCGCAAGACCCAGCATAATCTATCACATCATTATGTAATGTGGGCCACCAAATCCTTGCACGCAGTAACTTCCGGGAAGTCTCCCGACTTCCATAGTGTCCTCCCGCTACTCCACCATGTGCCTCAGCCAATATCTACACTTGCTCATGCGGCAAGACACATCTGTGTAATATCTCATCAGCGCCTAATTTATACAACTCTCCTGCGATTAGCTGAAAGTTAGCAGCCTTGACAATCAACTGCTTCTTCTGAGTAGTGGTAAAGTCAGTGGGTGCGGTGCCGGTCACCAGAAACTGAAGGATGTCATCAAAATATTGATCAACGGTGGAAGCTTGAAATAGTTGGGCATCCGGCAACCCATCTTCGATATTAGTCGGTTCCTCCCCTATGTCAATCTATGACAAATGATCTGGTCCAATATTCAACCGCCTCGGTTTCACAATGACTTCAAAATCAAACTCTTGAAACAAAAGTATCCAACGACAAATCTTCCCCCCAACACAGGCTTATTGACCAAGTATTTCAATGCAGAATGATCAGTGAACATTTTAAAGTGGCCACCCAACAAATAGTGTCTGAATTTCTGCAGCGCGTAAACCATGGCCAGACCTTCACATTCTGTGGTAGTATAGTTGCATTCTGCAGAGGACAACTTCCTACTGGAAAAAGCAATGGGATGATCAAGGTCGCCTTCTCTTGGTTGAGCCAAGACAACACCTGATGCAATTGAGGAAGCATCAACATGGACATGAAATTCCTTACTCCAGTCCGGAAATACCAAGATTGGTGCCAGCGCCATCTTCGCCTTGAGCGTTTTGAAGCTATCCTGACAATCCGGGCTCCATTGGAATGCCACGTCCTTCTTCAACAACTTTTCCACAGGGGCAGTAATTGTAGCATAACCCCTAATGAACTTGCGATAATATCCTGTATGACCTAAGGTTGCGCACAACTGCTTAACGGTGGTTGGTGGTTGCAACTCCAAAATGAGCGCAATTTTGGCTGGATCAACCAGCAATCCCTGCTTACACACGATATGACCCAGCAATATCCCAAACTGTGCATAGAAAATACATTTCTTCAATTTCAGCGATATGTAGTGCTTTCGGCGTCGCTCAAGCATTAACCGCAGATTGGCCAGATGATCATGAATCAATCCATAAATAGTCCAATCATCCATATATACCTGCAAAAACTTCTGAATAAAATCTTTGAATGTGGCAACAATGACCTGGGAGAATATCGCAGGTGCATTCTTCAAACCAAACGACATTACCATGTACTGAAAGCAACCCCATTTAGTAACGAAAGTTGTCTTATGGCGATCTTCCTTGGCAATGCGAATTTGATGGTAGCCAGAGAATCCATTAGTGAAGGAGTACATCTCCTAGCCACCCACTCCTTCAAGTACTTCATCAGTAAACGGGGTCGGAAAAGGGTCATGCAAGCAGGCATCATTCAACTTTCGCAAGTCGACACAAATGCGCACTTCGCCTGTTTTCTTGTCCTGCACCACCATAGGACTAATCCATTTAGACTCTTCCACAGGTTCAATAATACCAGCATCCAACATACGATCAAGTTCCGCCTTGACCTTTTCTTTATGTTGTGGATTCAGCTAATAAGGTCGCTGTCGGACTGGATTAGCATCTGGTTTTAATGGAATCTTCATCTCTCCTAAATCACCCAGGATTCCCTTCATTTCGGAAAACTTCATGGGAAACACATATTGAAACTCATGAAGTAACTCAGTAACCTTACTCATTATCTCATCCTCCCAATAATCCCCAACATTAGCAAACTTGGGAGTAGCTTCGGTGCCGATATTCAGCTTGCGAAGCTGCAATGGTTGACTGAACGGATTACTTGGCTCAGCAGGTGGGACCACATCGCAACTTCCTTCAGATTCAGGAATGTTAACATTATGGGGATCATCATCGACCTCTGGCCCACCACTGATGTTGAAGCACTCCATGAGAGACTGCATCTAACAATATGTGTGCATGTCGACAGGGTAGGCCGCTGGAACAACCTGAAGTACCATGTCGTGGATGAGCTGTAGGGCGTTATGGACATCAGGGTTGGCAACTGCGAAAGTGAACGTATGAGTGAAACAGATCATCAACTCCCCCCATGTTGTAATGTCTCGGTGAAACTCAGCTACAGTGTACCACAAGCGCGACATCTCATCCAAAGTATGGATAAAAGTATTGACCCACTCATCTCTGGGTCGCGCTACCCATAATCGTTGGCACTCCATCACATGATCACTGGGATTAGTCCAGCCATCATATTTTCCAATTTGATAAACCTCAGTATCGCCGAACCGGACCATCATCAACCTTCGACACTGTGACCAATCATTAATGAATTTCTTATGTGTCGCCCACCAACGTGCTGGAGCATCCTTCAGTGATTCCTCCAATGCCAGCAATCGCTGTGGTTCTGAGACATGGTCTTCGAATTCTGTTAAAAAGGTGGTTAACTCAGGTAACCCCTCATAGACAGGAAGTGTGATATTTTCTGTTGCAACACGACATAAGGATTGCGTAACTAAGCCACATTTTCAGAATGGTACTTCATGCATTCGGTTCTGCCAATGTTGCAATGCATCATCAGAGTCAGAAGACGTAGAGCTCTCATTGCGCCACTCCAACTCACCATAGGTAGTAGGATGAATATAATCTTTAGAAATATTGAATGCATGGTCCCATCTAGCAGGATGATGATCTTTTACAGGTTCCACGTAGTGGCGTCCTTCAGCCGGATCTAATGGGGCTATGACTCTGAAATCGCGATTCTCAAAGGTCATCATGCGCTTCTTGAAGTTGATTACAGCTCCACTATCGTTAGCCCATCCAATCCCCAAGAGTTCCGGATAAGAGCTTCCTCCCTTAACCACTTCAATAACATCAAAGTCAACATAAGTCTTCATGCCCTCAATATCAATTGTGAGCCGTGAAACTTGCCCAATGGGTGTTACCTTCGCATGGTTAGCCAACCGGAGCTACACAAGAGACCAGCTCAATGGGGGACTCCCCATCTTCTACCACGCCTGCTTGGTTAAGATGTTAACATCCGAACCAAGGTCAAGAATCATAGAGTCAAAATCATATTCATGAATCTGAATATTCATTCGCATCTCCTTGCCAATCTTCTATCGCTGTAGGGAGTTTACTGCCGACTCCTGCCGTCCTTTTGAAAATCACTGCAACCATCCCTCAATCTCAACCAGGGAAACTGGGTCTCGGGACAATAACAGACAACTTTTAAGAAACTTTTGCAATGTCCCCGGTGGTGGTGGCCGATCAGCGTCTGATGTAGTATCAAAGACAGACGGCATATCACAAACAACAGCCTTACCGCAGTCTTTCTCCAAGGTGAGTCGTGCCTCCAGGAATGTCTCCCTCTCCATATCAATGTCGAAAGGTACCGTCTTCTGACCAGCCAACCGAATCAGTGGTCGCGAACCATATTCCCCAGTCGTCTTGCCTCCACGAGTGACAACAACCACCGAAGCGTCTTGTGGTTGCAGTTCCACAGAAATAGTTGCAATATTTGGACCCTGTGTCTGGTTCTACTGCAGATTCCCCGGTTGGTTGACATTTTGATTGGTGTTCGGTGGTGGTCGTTGGGGTTGGTTCTGTACTAGTTGATGTGTTTGGGCCTGATTCTGTAGTTGTGGAGCATTCCCATCCTGCCATTGTGCAATCAACTGTGGACAATTCTCAACCGTATGATCATTACCAAAACAAACCGTACACTGATTTTGTAGTAGTGGGCAGTCGCACTGATAATGCCCCCATTCCACACAGTGGTAACACTGAATAGGTCCACGACCACCTCGGCCTCCTCCTCCATGAGAAAATCCTCCACCATGTCCGCCCTTATATCCTCCTCGGTAGCCGCCCTGTTGTTGGTACTGAGGTTGATTAAACTGTTGCTGCATCAGTGCTGGTGGTATCCCTTTCCCTTGTGGTGCATATTGCGGTTGTTGTACATATTGTGGCTGCGGGGGATTCATTTGCATCGGAGTGTATTGCGGCATGAACTACTATGGTTGTTGTTGCTGTGGTGCAAACTGCATCTACGTTTGTGGTAGTGGCTGGGCTACCTGCGGTTGTAGTTTTGGTTGTTGCACAATGCGCTGAACGTCCTTGACGTAGAATGCATCACACATCCTCTCCTATAGCAACACATATGCACATCAATCCTTGTCATCATGACCCACCAACTTGCAGAGTGTGCAATAAATATTTCGCAGGGTGGTGACCATTTTCTGCATATATGGGAAATTATCATGACTGTGCCCAAACACCTGACAAATGCGACACCACAGCATACTGGCGCCATTCAACAGGTTTGGCGCACCTGACACCAAATAATTACGGAAATACGAGCAATTATCCTCGTATGCCCTTCTCCTCGGCATCGTGTACACGATACTTCATCGCACTATTCCTTGTTCTTCTTCAAATCTTGCAACTATATAGTCAGGTTGGCGAGCTGTGTCTGTATCTGCGACATCCCAGCTACATTATCTCCAATCGGTGACACCTCCAATCGCATTGCAATCTCTAGACCTTCGCTAGGCGTCGATATGTTTTGTTGCATTAGCGACAGCTAAATGTGGGGTAGCAGTGTCGCGATGAACCATTCTTTATGTTGGACAGCGCTCATATCGAAACTAACCTTTGCCATCAGCGTCTTGAATCACTGGTTGAAATCCCATACCGTCTCATTGGGATACTGCTTAATTTCCTTCAATTCAGTAATATATTGAGCCTCCGACTTAGGCCTTCTAAATTCAACAATCAGCCCATCCCGAATCTCATCCAGTGACTTCTCTGGGACCCCCGTAGGGACTAGAATAAACTTCATGAACCAATCTAATGCACGAACCCGCAGAGTTGTGGCTAACTGTCCTTTCTTAGCATTGACATCAGTGATCCGTTTCATGGTCCAGACCACTTCACACAAAACCAATACTATTCTGGGTTGTCTGTCGCACTTCCATGGAACAACGGTAACTTATCATCATTGCCCACCATTCTGGGCTTCCTTCCTCTTGTCGCTGTTCTACTACCAATTGACGAACTTGGTGGTGTCGAAGTGGTATTTCTTACTGTTTGTGAGTCAGTGAGCAGAGGTGTGGGTACATTGGTGTCGGGGTTTGATCCTGCCTCTATCCTAGGCATAGCCTCGTCGTCCCTATCAGGACTGTGAGGTCGCTTCGTCCCGTGTGGTCTTCCTTCGCGGTTTTGTAGTTCAATCGTAGCAGGACCTTCTCCCATCCTCTGCCTCTTCTCCTGTCGAAACCTCGCTCCTCCTCTTGTAAGACCACTTTCTTCCTTGGCTTCGCTCACAGTCTCCTCATGGTATGCACCCATCTACCCCTTACCATTCCATGTACCATTCCCCAGCAGTCGTGGTACCCACAGCCTCCGCCCACCAGGCTGTCTACTGATCAAGATGCATCTTTAATATACCCTTTTCATAGATAAGAATCTTAATCAACAGTTGGAGTGACAGCAGAAACCTTCCCCTTGGTCCTCGGAAGAAGTATCTTTCAGCTTCACTATAGGATTTCTTCGTGTCGACCACAAATTCAGTGATATATCCCTCCAAGATGCTATCAAGCCAAACTTCGACAACCCACGATGCCTTATTATCGACTTCCTGTAGCTCCTGAATCAACTCCGGGGTCCAAGCCGTCGGTTCACCACCCTAGAATTTCCTCTTCTGGAAGGTCAGCTTCGACAACCATTCATACAGAATAACCGGGAATTCATAGAAAAACCATTCATGCGGACCGTTGTGAATGTATCTTCCCAGCCAGTGATCTACTGTCAGTCGCGTGTTCCAGATTTCTTCTTTAGCAAACTCCCACAATTTCTGATCGAACCAGCTCTGTATCTTTGGCTTCATTGGGTGCCACAACATGACCTCCTTTTACTCTGCACATGGTCCCGGCAATGGAACCATTTGTTGACCAACGCGACCTCGGTCGACAGGGGTTCACCTCACTATCGACACATACCGCAGTCTCCTTGGGAACCGGCCCAGGCATGTTTGAACCCACCTAGAAACACCCGTAGAGCGGATGAGGTCTCACCCGAGGCATCCAGGAAGAGCAGATGGAACCATGTTTCCACCGAGGGAGGAGGAGAGTTGTGGCTGCACGAACTAACTCTATTGCGGTACTTAAACAGAAACTTTAAACATTCAGCAAGGAGTTATAACATATTACTTAATCGAAGCATTTATCATCTCATGGTACATATTACTTAATCACAACATTTATTATCACAACAACAGTAAGCAGACATTGCATCCAACAACATTCATATATCGCAACATTGCACAAAGATCATACCAAAACATCATCATTATATTACTGTCGCAATCATATACCAGAAGCAAAACATAGATCTCCGTACACATACATCTCCTTATCTCTCGCCTGCTATTCTTTCTGTCTTCTCTCCTTATCTCTCCTCCTATCTATCTATCTTCTAACACTTACAACTCTCATCTATTTATAGGCTTCTGCCATTACAATATTTGTCCACTTACAAACAACTTCCTAACCGACACTATGGACAATTGACCCAATATCTAACTGGCTCGGTCCAAATGACCCCAAAAACCCCCATACCGTGGTACAACTGAGTCACTATTACATAACATATGGTCCAAATGACCCAAAACCCACCAACTATGGTATTCTTTAACACAAAATACTCCTTTCGCGCCCTCATCCGATGTGTCGCAGCGTCGGCGATACCGTGACATTTCCCCATCGAACCGTCCGCCAACAAACACCTACAAAAATTCTAATATAGGCGATTTCTTTCATTTTTCTCTTTAATGTCATCTTTAGCACTTAGGTTAATTATCCCATCAAAGAAATTTGGGTGAATCAAGCCTAATCTATTTAATTTTCTTTGTTATCACTTGATTTTTATTGAGACCTAATTAAAATACCCTAATTAACCTACATCCATATACAACTAATTGAGATTAAAAAAATAAATACCTTGAGGAATTCATCTATATTTTATCCATCTCTATCACCCAAGTGATTCTATGTTTCCCCTTAACACTATGTGGGTGACCCCACTCTCTTTCTCCCCATTGTGATATTTAGAATCCATTCTCTTGCTACACACATATAACAGTTGAATATTATAACTACCTACTCTTAACGTTAACCATTATAACTCTTACAACCCCTATAACATATATCATGCATATCCCCTATAACCCCTAATATGTTGAACCTTAAATACTTAGAACCTGTAACCCTTATAAACCAACCCATTTAATCCCTAATAGATTTATACTCTATATCCAATAAACAATATAACCCTAACTTATATAACCTAAACAACCAAAAATCTTAATACCTATAATCCATATAACATATAACCATTTTAAACCATATAATCCATAAACCAAACCTTTATAACACCAATAAAAATTAGCTCCTACAGTCCCAAAGCATTATAACAACTAACCCTTAACCCTTCTAAGTCATAGTTCATATGATTCCTCACTTGTATAAGCCCAATAAATTTTATAACCATTATAATCACTCACTACTATAATCTTTATAGCTCTTATAATCTTTGTAACCTTAACACCATTAACCTATGACTTGTGACTCCATGTAACTCTTATAACCCCTAACCCATATAATTCCTCAGTCCCATAAACCCTAGGTCCCTAATCCATAAAAACCACAACACCTAGCCCCAATTCCTTATAAACATTAAATGTTATGACTTTTAATCCTTGTAACCCTAATAATCACTAAACCATATAAAACTTTACCCAAAAACTTCTTTAAACTATTAATCTTAATCCTAATAACCCCAATAAACCCTAATCTCTTCTTGAACTCAGTGGTGTATTCTTGCACACTCTACCCCTTCCTTTGCGTAAAGTAATGCCAATAGATCCATTGGTCCTCTATATACCTAATTGAGGTAGAATTGGGAGTTGGTGAGGGTTTTAAAGTCATCCCAATTAGTTACTGGTATATCTCCCTCCATCCTAAGTGCCTCCATGTGTCTTTCCCACCAAGCTATTGCACGACCCTCTAACTTCAGTCGAGAAAATGAGATATTTTGATCCTCGACTATTTGATGGATACTAAAATAAACCTCCAACTACTGCAATGAATGATTTGGATTTAGAGCATCGATCTAACCTTGCTACATCTTGATGTCAACCTTCGCTTCCATCTTCAAGAGAGACTAGGAAGGAATATTGGTACTAGAAATTGATTCCTCTCTCTCAGGCTCTTTCGTCGGCTCCTTTTCAAGGTCACTTTTATCTTGCGATTTCCCCCTAGATCCGAAATATGAGATATATCCTCCAAAATATCTGAAAGGTCCAAACTTTCTCTCTAGGGACACCATGAGGATTGACATCTTGTATGAGATATCAATGACTTGTATTTCCAAAGTTGAAAATCACTGCTTATAAATGTCCTCCGCTCCTTGAACAATTTCGTCCACCATGGATAGGGTTTGAAAAAAAAATCTACCAAGTACTGGATATTGTGATTAACCACAAGAAACAGAGTAAATCTGCTCTAGTACCGATATGCTCTATAAACTATTGTGGATATTCAACTGAAACAATTTGTCATAGTAGATCTTACAACTTAGTTCTTATTTTATTAGCTTATTTTTATTGAATGCCAAATAAATGGAACTGAAACAAAAATAACTAGAGTAAATAAGTACACAATCCACACAATAACACAATATATATCTTGGGATAACCCACTATGGGAAAAACCCAACCACAAATGAGGACTATGTCTTGCTCTTTATGTTGAATTGCAAATACAAAGGAAACGATACTTTCTATGGAGTTACCTATGACTCTATGGCCATAATTGCTACTACAATATCTCATATCTCCCTCTATTATGATCGAACATCCACTCATGTGTTGTTTCTCAACTATGGAACAATAAAATACATCAAAAGAATGGAACCTCCTTCTTCTCTTGATGTCCTAGTATTTAACATAGCTCGATAGTTGTATAGGGTTAATTTTAGGGTTCTATTCCTTATCGAATACTATTGAAGGTCCACACATAACTATATACACATGTGTGAGAAATGAGAGCTGACATGGAATCCATTCAGTATTGCGGTAGTCAACTAGATAGGTCAACTTGTGGGAGGCATAACTTTTGCACACATACTCTGTTTGAGGCAATTTTTGGACCATTGGAAAGGACTCAAAGTGTAGAATAATTTGGAGGGGAAAGGTTATAGAGATGAAATTTTTATGCCAAATAAAATCGTTTAGACCCTAAAAAATTCCCCAAAAGGTTATGGACCCTAAATATGCAAAATGAGACCTACCCATAAAATGGGACCTACAAGTCAATTCACCCAATCTTCTGACCCCGGAAGCTCCAAGTAGGTGAAAAATTATAGATTGATCCATTTTGGATCACACCTCCCCATTTTGGGAGGCTTTTGGTCCCCAAAATCTGTTACTGAATGAGGTGAGGAAATTTTCCCTCTACCTTCTCCTTGGAGTACCATTTAGACTTTCCTACAAGTTGTCCTTTCAACCCCACCTACCATAGTTCATATTGTCCCTACCTAGTATTTATGGACTTCTTCTACAAAATTGTGTTTTCTAGTAAATTTGCCTGAGGATCTGGTGCTAAGTCCTCTAAAGAAGGTAAGACCCACTCAAGTTCATGATCCAACATGAAAAGTTCATAGAGTTTCAGATTTTCCACATTCACTATAGAGTAAATGTGCGTGTATGGGGGTATACTAAGTTTGTAGGCATTATCTCCCGCCTTCTCTAATACCTCAAAAGGGTCATACTTCATATCCTTCATCTTCGTACCAAGATCATGTAGTATTTCCTTGTTCAGGTGTAACCATATTTTGTCCCCCACCTAGAAAGGTTTCTCAACCCTGTGTTGTTCGTTCCTTGCCTTGTACTTTTCCTATGACTTATTCAGTGCCTCTTGTACTTGTAGATGGATCTACCAAATTTTATCAATGAATTTTTTTATCTCTTAATTCTTCACCTATGGTGTATTCCCTCACTCCCCCTTGTTGTCAATAAACCACAAATCGAGATGAAGGTGGCAAATATCCAAAACAAGTTTCAAAAGGGGATTTCCCAATGGAAGTGTGGAGTGCTCTATTATAATAGTGTGGGATGTAGATCACATTTTCATCTGAAGTCTTTAGACACTTCTTATTGTAACACGTCAAAAGTTGTAGCAAAGTCCTATTGATTACAGTTTCTCTCTTTCCATTTGTTTGTGTATGGAATGTTGTATATCTCTTCAACTTAGTGTCCATATTTTCCAAAAGTGTAGTTCAAAATGTACTAAGAAATCTAGTATCCATGTCTAAGATGATGCTCCTTAGCAGGGTATTTTTTAATGATTCTAATATTATACTTAAGTATAGTATCCTCAACGATTATTTTGGATTAAAACAAACATGTATATAGATAGGTAGGCGAACATTAAATATGAAACATACAATTTCCTACTGAAACTTGTAAATTTTGGTGAATATTATGATGAAAAAACATATTTTATGTAAATATAGGCGATATTAGAGACTAAAAATGACCAAATAGCGAATTTAATTTTAAAAAAAACCCCAAGAAATAGCTAATTGGTGAAATTTCGCCCCTTAAAATTACGTTGCTCCTTAGCATCCCAAAGTGCACCCAGACCTATTCAAAGATCATATTTGTTGCTTCTTGTCTTTCAATGGTATTTTTACAAGGCATAAGAATGCACATCTTGTTGAATATATCAACTGCCGCATATAAATATTCATGTCCCTTCCTAGTGGTTGGAATACCACCCACAAAATCCATAGAGATGCTCTCCCATGGTCATGTAGGAACAAGTAATGGATGGTATAAACCTTGCATCCTATTATTGGGATTTTTTATATATCAAAGTATGCATCCTCTGCTAAACTGAGATACATCTTATTGCATTCTAGTCTAGTAAACATGCCTCTGTAATTTTGAGACTGACTTCGCTACACCAAAGTGCCCAACAACTTTGGAGGTGTGTGCCTCACAGATTACTTGAAATATCCCGCCTTTAGGAAAAAATAGCTAGTCCAACTTGTAGAGTGACTCATCATGGAGATGTTAGTCAGCTTTGATTTCACCTTCTTCTATATGGAATTGGCCTTGAATTTGTTTAAATATCTCCTTGAAGTCCTTATCTTTTGTGTACTCATCCTTGTATGCATCAAGTGTAAAAGGTTCCATGTGCATAAGAGTTCCCAAAGCTGTAATATTGGTTTTAGTTGGCCTTGAGAGCATGTCTTCCAGATTTTGTTTACTACCCTTATTATACTTGATGATTAGATGGAATTTTTGTAATATTCCCATCCACTTACAATGGCTGGTTGTCATAGCTTACTCTAGGCCTTGAAATATTGCAATGATTGGTGATCAATGTGAATGACGGTCTCCTTTCCCATCAGATAGTGCTTCCAATTCTTAGAAACTTGAACGAAGGCATACGGTTCCTTATCATATTTATTGTAGTTCAGGACTCCACAAGGAACATTTAAAAAGAATAGCAAACTAGTCTCCCTCCCTGCATCAAAACCACTCCCATAGCATACCCACTTGCATTGGTATCTAATTTGAAAGGCTTTTCCAAATTAGGAAATGCAAGAAATAGTGCTCGACTAATATTTCACTTGAGGTTTTTGAAGGAATTATGTTGTTTCTCTCCCCACCATAACCCCTTATTGTTGGTTTTTATGGCATGGAGGTGTGCATCCATGGTCAAAAAGGAAGTTATGAAATTTCGAAGGTATTATGTTTCCCCCCAAAAGCTCCTAACTTCAGTGACATTTGTAGGAGTAGGGAACTTAGTGATGGCCTCCATCTTTGTAGGATCAATATTAAGTTATCCTCCACCAATTACATACCCTAAATACACCAAGGGATGTTGAACAAATTCACATCTCTTAAGGTTCATCAACGGTTGATGTTTGTTCAAGGTATCCAATGCCTACTTGAGATGTGAGATATGATCTTCCCAGGTATCTCTTCAGACAAATATGTCATCTAGATATACTATAAAATTGAATCTAAGAAGGGGTGTAATACATTATTCATCAAACACATAAATGTAGTAGGTGCATTGCATAAACCAAATGACGTTAATAACTATTCATATATGCATTTCCTAGTCTTGAAGGTGATCTTCCAAGTTTCTTGTTCCTTCACTCGCACTTGGAGGTATCCCGATTTCAGATCCAACTTGGTGAAATACTTAGCATGTTGCACATGCTCCCGGTCCCATTTTTCTTGGGTACTATGATAATAAGTGGCCCACAAGTTGAGATGCCTAGTCGAATCACACCTTGCTCCAAAAAATGCTCCAAATACTTCTTCACTTCATTTTCTTCTATGATAGATTGTATGTACAACTCGGTGTTCGACAATGGAGAATACAAAAATAACTGTATCTCATGCTCCACGTCCCTCGTAGGAGGTATCCCTTTAGACTCCAAGAACACTTATTTGTATGCATGCAAAAGGATCTCCAACTAATGTTTATACTCTTTGGTACATCCCTCCATGGATGCCTTCACTTTACCAATTCACCTTCTTGTTTATTTTGTCGTAAGAAAAGCAATACAACAATGGTTGCGAGTTTGATACGTCGCATGATAAAAAGAGAAAAGAGAATAGAGAATAGAGAAAAGAAAAGAAAATTAATAGCATGCAAATTGCAAAGTTCAAAATGCAGTTGCACAGATCAAATGAAGCAGGATGGATGCAAAGTTCAACTATAACATCGCGCAGTTCACCGTGCTAGGAGTGGCGACAACCCGTCCGTGCAGTTCGACACAAAACACCCATATATCTGTTGGAGCTGGAAAATGATTGTTATACAGTGTTTTGGAAACTATATGTTTCCGCATTTAAGGAGGAATCACCCATTGAAGGCGTAGTTAAGGAAGGAAATTACACAGATTTTTTCTAAGATCTTTTCAAATGGTCATAGCTTTTAATGCTAATATAACCATTAAGGGACGTGGGTAACCGGTCGCTTTCCTTCTCTGCCATTCCTTACACGCCTCCTGGGAATCTCGGAGTATCTTAACCAAAATAGATCGTCGATCGATCCTACTAGAATTTATACCATTTTCCTTCCAAAACTCTGCCATGCTGGATCTTCGCGGAGCTGGCACTTCGAAGCACTTGATCTCTGCAGCGCTGTAACTTCGCGACGCTATCTCTTCTACTTTGTCGATGGTGCGCTGCGCTGTAACTTCGCAACTCCCAAAACTGATTTGTCCAAAATTGTCTTAACTTGGGCCATGCCCAACAATCTCCAACCAATTTTTATGCTCTTTGGTACATCCCTCCATGGATGCCTTCACTTTACCAATTCATCTTCTTGTTTATTTTGTTGTAAGAAAAGCAATACGAACTTCCTACTTGAACTAATCATATTTTTCACTTGGTTGGAACTTACCAAGTAGATCTTTGATTAACCTTTGTGCATGTTGATGATGAAGTATTTTATGTTCTTGATCAAGTGGTATTAGTTGGCTCTCCTCATGAAGATCGCATCCTCCATATACATGTAGGGGATTCCGAACACTACACCACAAACAACCAAGGGCACTATGTCTACCTCCACTTCATCAGCATACTCTACACTTATGGAAAACTTGATCTTTAAATGTTTCATGACTCTGAGTTCTACATCCTTATTGACCCATCCCAATGGGTAGGGACTGCAGTGATCATGTACTACAAATCCAAGCTTACATACCAAATCTTCTACGATGAGTTTTTCTTTCAAACCAGAATCTAATAGAGCATAGATATTGGTATTCTTGACTTGGATCTTTCCATGGAAGAGTTTCATCATCTCTTTCTCTTCCTTAGGGTGAAGGATACTCATATTCACTTCCTTCTACATTGTGGTAAAAATAATATTCCCATCCACATTTAAGCTTATTTCTAATTGTTTTAACTTTGTGGCTAGAAGGTTCTTCAAGTGTATAAGTGAATAATAATAGTAACAACATAAACTTTTTACCATAAGAAACATGCCTGGGAAGTGTAGCTGCTCAATATCAGGAAGCCTCTCCAAGAAATTGATAAGAGGATTGCCCACCTATTTTTCCCTTTTAAGCATCAGCATCCCATAATAGATATCAAGTTCTTTCAATGATTTGAAGCTTTCTAATATCTCAACAAATCTCTATGCTGATATAGAGATGCTCTCTTTTCTCTCATAAAGGGAGAGTCCAACCAAATTATTTCCACATTCCAGTTTCATTTGATAAATCCAATTAGAGAGATTGTAAAACAACAAGCCATTCACTCTTATCATTTACACTTATCATGTCTGCTTCAAATGTTTGAAGCTCCGATCATCTCATAGTGAATATCTCCATGCAATAACCATATATATGTAAATCTATAAGGTGGAGAGTGCAGATGACATGCTTTTGCATCTCAATGCAGCTGTGCAGGGAAAGTTTTTGTAGAAGTGGGAAATAAAATATAAATCTACTTAAAGATTCATCATCTATGAATAACATTTCCCCCAAAATGTAAGAAATGAGATGGTTAAATATTGTAAAATGAGTTGGAGGATGGGAGAAAGTGTAGTTTGTCAGTGTAAGAGTGGTGAGACGATTGAAGGAGAAAAAGGTAGGAGGCGGGACATCGGTTTCATTGGAATGGCAGAGAGTGAGGTGTTGAACATTCTTATGTGCTACAATCCCTGGCTATTTCCATACACTCTGACAAGTAACATTCCATGGATTGACATAATCCTTGTATCCCCATTTCTCAAACTCTTTAACCAATTGAAATGCCTCCAGATCTGAGGAATGCATAAGCAGATTGTTGGATATTATATTCTCCACCATTGTAATTAAGAGTGAATCGACCTTTTCACAATCATAATTATCATCCAAAATTAGATACGTAGGGAGCGTGAGTTGGGAAATTTGGGTGTCTAGAAATCTCCATCTTTTGTAGAGAACAAAACATCTTACCACCTCTTTCATTTTAAGCTTAGACGTGATGGAACATAGCAACTCATATGAAAGCCTTGTGAATAAGTCATGCATGGTGAGAGTAGATTACACTATGACAATTCACAATGCTTATTCTTTTAAGTTAAAGAAGACAGGATGAAGAAATGGAAGGCAAGAAGCTACCTATAAAATATGATAAAGCATAATCCATTGCAACCTTGCAGCCTTTCTGAAAACTCTTGAATTTATTCTCACTTTGTAAATACTCAATTGAGATGAGAGTTTGAATATATGGTAGCTTATCATTGCCTGCATGTTGTTGGTCAACACAAGCAAACAAATAATGTGGTGAAATATTATTATTAGATATATGTTTTTAGGTAACATAAGCACAGGGTGTTGACTAACCTGAAAGATTACAATGAAACATTCCGGTGGCACGAGCCACTGAAAATATTTACAATGAAACATTTATATGGCACAAGTTACTAAAATCATTTGCCAAAATCACAGTTAAATTCATAAAAGCATACTAATATTTGAATTTCAAATTTTTTTTCATTGGTTAATATCACAAATATTTGATATATCTCTTAGACTAAACCAAAGTTTCTAAGTCAATTGAATAAGTTTATATAATGGCTAGACATCAATGGCATGCATTTTATTATTGGATTAGATAGTCTTGTAGAAAATGTACCTTGGGACACAGTTTTGATAAACATTTGTAAAAAAAATTAAGCATCAATGGAGTTATACCATGATCGAAAATCCATCCAGTGTGGAAAACGTTTTTAAATTTTTTTCCCTAATTTTGAATTAAACCAGGTTGTCAACAAATTGATAAAAGTTATATCAATAGAAAATATAACTTTTTGTATCCTCGTAGATAGAAATTTTCTACAAAATTAGATGATATAGTTTATTATTAAGATACTTTAATTTATTAATATGACAATTATAGGATTATGATGCTACAATGAAGGAAAACAAATCTTTTTTCATTAGTTCCACGACCCAAGTCCACTATGGCACTCCACCAAAATAATTTCTTTAAGGGATCCAAAAGGATTATTGCAATATTAAAAAATTTAGGTTCTCTCAAGTGGTTATGATCTAGACATAAGATCTCCCCTCTAAAGTTCGATGTTTTCCTTACAAAAAACAAAACAATTTCAAATATTGGAAAAGGTGGTTGTTGAACAAAATATCATGAAAAATGGAAATCCCTAAACTCTCACCCACAATCACTATGAAAACATTAATGTTGAAATGAAGAATGACGTGTCCACCCACCAAAACAAAACGACCATATTGGATAAAATACCCAAAGTTAAATTGCATTCATCTCTGTGATATTAAGAGCCTTCACAGCCTTCACACCTAGTTCAAATTCTTTAGTATTTCATTTGGGAATCGTAGTTCCTATTTGTACCATAGGAAAATTCCCGAGCCCAACTTTTTATTGATCTCTATATTTGCACCTTAAAACCTTGTCTCTTTACATCTTGGGATCATGTCACCTATTAAAGGTTAATAATCTATCATTTCAATGCCTCGTACTAAACATTTTCCTCGTTATGATTTAGCATAAAATCAGGCCCCAACCGGTGTCCCTGCATGTCTTGTGGGTAATGGGTGGCATAAATCGAATGAGAAGGCCGCAATGTGCAATGTTTCTTGCGAATGGAGGCCACAAAAGCCGGCGAGGTTAGTCAAAGGATGCTGCAAGGGACTCGGCCGAGAGCACTGCAACAAGTGGCATAATACACCATGGAAGCCTGTAACGTGGAGTAAAGTTGCCGAATGGGGCTATTAGATTGATTAATAAAGACTTGTGAGGCCCGTCTCACGAAGAAAGGTCGGAAAGGGTGCCCAAGTTCAGAATGGAGGCCGCAAAAGCCGGCAAGGTTAGTCAAAGGATGCTGCAAGGGACTCGGCCGAGAGAACTGCAACAAGTGGCATAACACACCATGGAGTAAAGTTTTGCGGCCCGTCTCACGGGTTCCCTATTCATGTATGTTGTCAAGTCCTCCATGCCCAAAGACACATTAGTAGCTATAGCCAAATCAACAAGGAATTCATCAAGCCATTGTATACAATCGTACATGGGACACTAGCAAAATGTATGTTGGATACTGCTATTTCCACATTAACATAGCTAGGTGATTGGTATTTGATTGAAGATGACACTTATTTACAAATATATAGGGCATGAAAGGCACCTAACACCATGCCTAAGTATGTCACCAACTACATGGTTCTCAAGGAAATTGCTCCTCAAAAATTTGTAGACAAGATTAGATCTGCTCTCAATAATAACAAGAAGGCATCATGGCCACCTTTTCCTATCATAGTTGGGGAATATAAATTTGAAAAGGTAAAAGAAGCCATCAAACTAAATTAGGATTTGAATAAATATCGTTTTGGGAAAGGACAATTCAGAAGAAATGACTGCAAGGGGAAGATCATAAATCATTGTGCGATGGTGAAGTATACCTAGTCCTATTAGCATGATCAATGTACTGAAGAAGAAATATACAGGTAAGTGCATACTTTGGAGGACTTGAACAAGAAGATGGGTAAAGGGAAAAGCATTGAAGGAGCATCTTCTAGCAAAGAAACCATCCAAGAGAAGATCCTGGGGGGGAATTCCTCGGAAACAACAACTGAGCCCAGAAGGGAAGGCCACTGAAATTATGCACCAAAAGAAAGATGGGACCAAGATAGAGAGGTTGAAAGAACAGAAGAAAGTTGAGGAGGTGGCCTGTGTAGAATACCTTGCTGCAATAGAATAAGAGAAAAAGGATAAACAATAAGAGATTAAGAAATGAGATGGGGAGCAGAGGGATCACAAGGATACCTTTAAGAGGAAAAAAGAAGAATGAGAACAGTTGGGGGGAATACAAGAAAGTGGGCTTCAAGATATGGATATTGGTGCATCCACTACTAGCCCCAAAATCCCATTTACTGGGGGACATTTTCTTTTAAAGGAGCTTGGAATTGTGATGTACACCCCCTCCCAAGCAAGTTCAGTAGCTAGAATGAGTTTTTATGTGTACAAAACAAGTAAGAAACAAATTGTGTGGAAGACGTCAGAAAATAGGTTCATGATTGCACAGTGACTGAAAATGGTTATTACTTAGAAGGTCCTAGTCATCAAAGACACCGACAAGACACCTAAAGCTATGGTTTCAATCAACGTGACCATAGCCATGGCCATGTAGGATAATATTAAGAATATACTAAGGGAAGCAAAGCAAGCCAAATGATGGATTACTAGAAGAGCACCTCTTAGAATCTAAGAGGGCAGGTGTAGAATTGAGGCACGACAATGATTCCTTGCATATGGAGAAGCGAACACTGGATATTTTAACTCAAGACTTGTAGAAGGACAAAGATGAAATGGAAGCTAAAGTGAATGAGCTTGAATAAATAAGGGTAAACATGACCACTCAAATAGAAAGTTTGCAAAAGGAGAAAGAGGCACTGGCTCTAGAGGCAAAAGATGCATAAGAAGGAAAACAAAGTTTATCAAGCTTCCATGAATATTCCATCACATTGCAAGAAGAGTCTTTGGGAATATAGGAAAGAGTAATTGAGAAGTTCTTTAAAGTCCAAAAGGTGGCAACCAAACTCTGAGCTATAGAAACCAAGACTTAAAAAAGTAATCAAAAGGTTGTGGAGGTTAAAACCAGGTTGAAGGACGTTGCAGCATGGAAGCAAAATAACATAGCTATACCCACAAATATGCCCAAGAAAGTTGTGGAATAGATTTAATTTGATTATAACACTTTGGACAACTGCCAAAAAATGGGGACAACTTTACAACTAGGCATTATTGCATCGCTCAAGAAATGCCAAAACCTACATGCTACAATTGAAAGGGTGTTTGAAAGGTGTACACTGCCCCCTCCAGGGACCCTTGAGTAGCCCGTTCCAAAGTAGAAATGATTAGCTGAGATTAGGACCATCAAAGTTGAGGATGTTTAAGCAGTTATGTATCTCAGTTCACTAAACAAACATTGCGTGATCCGATCGGGACACCCACTAAGAAATATCAACTCATGACCACCTACCACAACACAGTTACCAAGGGGTTGAACACAGTGTCAAGAGAAGTGTTCAACCATGAAGTTTCTCTATAGTTTATTGAACCAAGGAAATTAAATGTTATTATTTATAAATGTGACATTTGGGATTGGTTTATTAAATCTCAATAAAACCCCTTCAGACCCATAAAGTGTAATTTTAATTTTCTTTTCTCTTCCAAAGACAATGTAATATTTTAAAATATAAACTATTTTGGAAGTCAAAATGTTACACCTCAAAATGTCACATTTGTGTGTCCTCCGTGAGTTGTATATTTCATCACCATGAAAATTTGGTTATTGTGCTTCCTAGGGGTTCTCTAGAGGGAAACCTAAAGCCTATTATAGTCCCTAAACATGTTGGGGGGATAAATCCATCATTATGAGGTAGAAATCCACTTCAACCAACCCTATTTTGGGCCATGTACAAGAATTTTCTCCCCCTTCCAGTTGTCTAGGGAGAAACAATCTCCTCTTTGTCGCTCTTTGGCCCTTGTTAGGCGAGCAAAAATCTCCTCCAACCACACTTCCTTGAGTTTAGGATCAATATTTGAGAGGGTATTTTAAAGATTGGGCCTACCCTTCAAATCCTCTCCTCCATACCATCCTGAGTATGTCAATCCTCTCATGATCCATGCTATCCTCTTGTTATCCAAACATTTCTCCATGGAGATTTGGGATCCCAAATCCTATAAATGAAGCTCCTACCTTGAACCCCATACATGGAAAGTATGCTTGGAGATGTCATCCTTATGTTAGCTTGATTCTCAAAGGGTGTGGAAGGGAAGATCGGAGGAAGTGCTTCTGCAAGTCATGTATACCATTGTACATGCTTCTTTATGGCTTTCCATTAATACAACTTGGACTATTTCTCCCATATAGGTATTCATTTACATGTATTCTTACTCTTGTTGCATTCAAAGTAAGTAGGCTTCTTTACGCTTAACATGTAGAAGGAAGGTACTCCTTTGTGTTGTCTCTACAGGATCTACTCAGTTTTGGAGCTTTGGACATCAAACCTAAAGGCAGGAGCAACGGGGATAACCATCACTAAGGATGTGAGTTGTCTACTCTCCCTCTTATTCTTTCTTGTGTTGTTGTATGCATAAAGCCTAGGTCTAGGACAAGGAGATTTTGGCACATGTGCCTTTGCTGCTCATTCTTTGTAAGAACTATTTTTTGGAGGATGAATACAAGGGTTGTTGGACTTAATTTGTTGGCATGGAGATTGTGTTTGTGTTGAAGATGGACTATCATGGAAATTTTTTTGCTCTGTTTTCCCGTATATGCAGTAAGAATGTTTTAATTATATGCTTGACTATTCTTATAGCCATCAAATTCTCTTACTATATATTTACTCTCACAGTGTATTTGCTTTCTACGAGTTGTAAATGTAGGATGTTGTAATGCTATAGCTATTTTGTTGTTATACATGTCTAATAATTCATCTCTCTATTTCTGGATGTGTATTTCAGTTTTGTTTGTAGCTTGTCCCTTCAAATTTTTATCCTAGCTAGGCTAGGGTGGGATAGATTAGGATTGCATTGTAGTTTAGGCATATTGAATTTCAACCTTAACAATTAAAAACCCTAAATGGTGGACCAGGCCTGTATCGGTAAAACACAAACCATCTAATGGTAGCAAGGCCAGAATTTGAATGAGCTCTCTATTTAAACAGTTGTAAGTCTAATTGGGTATTTCATCGGGGAGAACCCCTACTGTCGATGCAGGGATTTTCTAGGAGTCAACAAGTTCTTGCGGAGGTGCCAACAAAGGGCACTACTATAGTCTAGTGTGCTTGTATTTTCAATCCCTCGAAGGAGAAAGTCTCACTGGAAGCACAAGGAAGACTTGTATGTGATAAGGAGGGTTAAATACAAGGTTATGCATGAAAGGGTTGATGTTCTTCATGCTGCAATAAATATCGTAGGATAGTTCCATTAATTATAACATGCATATGTGAAATAGAAATACGATCTATTCATTAGACAATAAACAGAATACAACTCAACCATACACATAAAACTAAGGGGGGGAGATTACCTCATTTATATTACTGATGGCTTTTGTTACATGCCAAATTCATGGCTCTGAGGCCTTACATCATCCACATAATTGCCTGTTGCGGTATCACATAGAAATACATAATACTGATCATCCATGCTACTCTATTGCATCTTGATCTTTGATATGCTTCTATATTCTCTTCTATATCTCTCACTATCTTCGGTTACTTCGTTACTCTCATATTCTACTTGCCTCATACTTCTTTATATAGTCCAGGTACAAAACCATTGCAATGGTTAGGAACTTCCGCAACTCTCATTCATTTACCCCACACTTTATTCTACCTTTAAGGACATTTCCAAATATGAAGGAGCCAACAAGTGTTGAATCACCCTAGAGTCAACTTGACTGTGTTTCTGAAGCTTGCACATGATCTAGTGTGGGATACTCAAACAAAGGAGACAAAGGCTGGTACTTCTGTGAATGCACGTTGTTTAGAAACGTCAAATGCTTGCAATTTGGTCTTCCATTTTTCAAGGAAAAATTTGGTGCTAGCCAAAATGTTTTTGAGCTCATTGTGTATCCGAGAGTGTGGGAATTTGAGGCTGGAGCTATTGGGTCAATGTGTCTGTGAATTGATCTAATTTCTATAAGTTAGTGTATGTGAGTTGGTCTAATGTATTTAACTCATGAAGAGCTTGTTTAGTACTGTAGACTTTGTCATATTTTGTGTCCAACTTGTCACCAGCTTGATGTGCTTCTTGGTATTCGCACTCATGATCAAGAGGAATAGTTGTGTTATGAGATTCGATATTCAACTACTTAACATTTTCCCACAAAATATGTATATTTTTTTTCTTTTTAGCTAGGATGTCGATCCAATCGTGAAGTGTGGAAAATATATTTTGACTCTGTTGAGTGGTGTACTTCAACGTGACTTCAACTTGTTGAGGACATATGTGACTTCTTTGCTAACTTCTGGTACCTTGGTCATCAAATGTGTCAATAAAATAGGTCTTCTCGGCACAGGTCTAGAGGGATGTCGAATGAACTTTTGTTGGAAGGGGAACCATCATGAGTGGAAGGGTGGGAAAAGTTTGGGAAGCTCAGGGAAGCATTGCGTAAGAAGGTGTAGGGATGGTGGAGTTGGTGAATAATGGTGTTGCAGTGGATGGGTTACTGATGCAGGGCCACTTTGGTCCCCCTAGATAAGAAAAGGCCTCTTTAAAAAACTTTGTGGGGATCATAGTAGTATCTGCAAGGGATTATAAGGAAAGGGGAAGTGGAATATGTGGGAATTCAGTTGCGGTAGGTTGGGATGTTTCTTCTAAAGAGTCCTTAGGGGACACATTTGATTTTCTTTTTTTTCTTTTCTTTAGTTAAAGAATGAGGAAATATGTATGAATACCTTTTACTATTGACACGTTCATTACTCTTGTTCAATTGCTGAAATCTTTGTGAAATGACTCTGGCAGCAAACAGAATGGCAGGTTGCATGCTTTAAAGTCATTTTGGTTAACTTCTTGCAAACAAATGAAGGTTTTATCGCTATCAATCCATTTCAATTGTTAGGGGATTATTCAACTCTCGCTCCTTTACCCCACACTTGCTTATACCTTTAAGGGCATTTCCAAGAATGAAGGAGCCAACAAGTGTTGAATCACCCTTGAGTCAACTTAACTATGTTCCTGAAGCTTGTGCATCATCTGGTACAATCTCTTCAAACGAAGGAGACAACTCTGGTACTTTTTTGAATGCACATTTTATGAAAACGTTGAATCCTTCTAATTTGGTCTTCCATTTTTCAAGAAAAATTTTGGCGCTAGCCAAAATGTTTTGAGCTCGCTGTGTATTTGAGAGTGTCAGAATTTGAGGATGGATATATTGGGTTAGGGTGTCTGTGAACTGATCTAATTTCTATAAGTCAGTGTATGTGAGTTGGGTCGATGTATTTAACTCACGAAGAGCTTGTTTAGTAGTGCATAATTTATCATATTGTGTGGCCAACTCGTCATCAACTTGATGTGCTTCTTGGTACTTGCACTTGCGAACAAGAGGAATAGCGATGTTCTGAGCTTTGATATTTAGCTACTTATCTTTTTCCCGCAAAATATCTACATTTTTTTACTTTTTAGCTAATATGTCGACCCGATCGTGAAGTGTGGAAAATATATTTTGACTCTGTTGAGTGGTGTACTTCAACTTGTTGTGGACATATGTGACTTCTTTTCTAAATTTTGGTACCTCCGTCATCAAGTGTATCAATAAAATAGGTCTTCTTAGCATGGGTCTGGAGGGATGTCAAAGTAAATTCTATCGGAAGGGGAACCATCACAAGTGGAAGGGCGGGAAAAGTTTGGGAAGCTCAAGGAAGCATTGCGTAATAAGGTGTAGGGATGGTGGAGGTGGTGAATAATGGTGTTGTAGTGGATGGGTTACTGATTCGGGGCTACTTTGGTTCACCTAGATAAGCAAAGGCCTCTTTCACAAACCTTATGGGGATCATAGTAGTATGTGCAAGGAATTCTAAGGACATGGGAAGTGCAAGATGTGGGAATTCAGTTGTGGTAGGTTGGGATGTTTCTTCTAAAGAGTCCTTAGGGGCCACATTTGATTTTATTTTTTTCTTATCTTTCCTCAAAGAATGAGGAAATATGTATGAAGTACCTTTTACTATTGACACGACTGTTACTCTTGGCCAATTGCTGACCTCTTTGTAAAACGTCTCTGACATCAAACAAAATGGTAGGGTGCATGCTTTAAAGTCATTTGGGTTGACTTCTTGTAGTTGAATGAAGGTGTTATCATGATCAATCCCGAACCATATCTTAGAAGTGTAGTTGGCTAACAAGATCTGTTGAATCCGCTCTAGTGACGCCTTCTTAACGTTTAGGTACCATTGGCCAAAATAATTGTTCTTCAACACTACGTTGTTAGCATTGTGCTACGTCCTCCATGGAGTGAAATGTTGTGCAATAACCTGTTGAAGAGTAATGTGTGGAAGTTCTTTTCCTTTCAGTGGTTTCCATTTCCATTGGTCAGTACTATGAGAAAATACCCCAAAATAAAGTAGCCATCGTATTTTTGCACATCTGTAAATGCTTGGAAATACGCATTCATCAAATACTTACACCAATTCAACTGAACACCTTGAACATAGAAATCCACCATATAAATGGTCTCCAAAGTAAATTCCCTTGCTATGTATTTTTGCATGACTTGGCTGGCTATGATATGACATGCAATCTTGATCGGCGAGTGATTGATGTTAGCAATTACGATGCCTTTTCCTCCATGCTTTGTGTCATATCAATCATCCAGGCTCGGCTCTGAGCGATTCCTGCCTCTTTTGCAGTCACCTTGAAATATTGTAGTGATGCACTCCCTTTTTATTAATAGTCCCGCCAATCTATGAATTTAATCTACATGAATATGAGACTTGTGATCCAAACATGGGGAGTGGCCATGCACTCTGTTGATCAAGAACCTGATACATTTTAGAAATTTTGTTGTGGTGCTGAATATTGGGAGGTATTTCGAATTCATCGACATCGAATCCCAAAGGGGCACATAATCATATTTCCATGCTGTTTTAATTTATCCATTCTTAGAATGGATGAAATCTATATAGGCGTTTGGACACATGTCGGGATATAATTCTTCATAAAAAAATCAAAATCCACAAGCCATGTTTGCTCAACCTTCTATTGTAAATCTCCACCCAAGATATTGATCTGAGGATCAATGGAGTCTTCCTTCACTAATTATTTCTACTTGGTCTGTGCCATGTTGGTTGCATCTTGTGTTGTTGGTTCTTTTCCCATTGTATATGATCATTGTTGGTATATGAACTGAATGCTTCGTTTTTTGAAGGCCTTAGACTCACTATGTACTAAAAGCTCCAGGGTGTTGGATATGCACTTCTTCAACTCTTCAGAATGTGGAATGCATTAGAACCTTTAATAGGTAGTTCAATCAACAAGGGCAGACCATTATTGTCAGGACATAGTGGAGGATCATAATGATTGCGTTCTTAAATGTAGGAATTGAAATATGGTTTCACACAGGCAATCATTGATGTGACAATTTGGTCGTTAATGGATATTTAATGCCAAAAAGACAAGATGGATTGATGCGACATGGAAATGGTTATAGATGAATTGAAACTGGTGGGTCCCCCTAACAAGCAACTTGACTTAAATGAATGACTAGAACTAAGAAAATTACAAGATTAAAAAACCTAACTCCTAACTACCTCACTCCCATTTACAGGTGTGGCATCTTACATAATCATTGAGCAGAAACATAAGGATTAAGGTGTGCGCCATTCACCCAATGTGGATGGAGAATACCATCGATTTGCGCTACTTAAGGGATCCTGAATATTTTATTTATGCAATAATGAAAAGGTCCCAACCAATGCATCTGAAGCTTTCCTCAGAGATGCTTTGTGAACTTGCTGTCATAGAGTAAAACTTGGTCACCTATGTTAACAAATTTATGCTTGATGTGTTTGTTATGCCATGCCTTATGTTGTTCCTTTTCAACTGTTGCATGATAATTGACTAAAAAACAAGATTCTTCTAGTTTCATCAGTCTACAAGAAAGAAAGATTCTTCTAGTTCCATTAGTCTACAAGATGTTCCACAATTGAATCTTTCTTTGTCATGTTTGTTGCATGTGGAATGTAAAGGCTTGGAACCACAAATTCTACTGGAATGATTGCTTATTTTTCATATATCAACTTGAACAGAGTCTTCTTATGAAGTTTCTTTGTATTGGTCCTGTATGTCCATAACGCAACTGGAATTCGATCATTGCAATCATTGCAGTTTACACAACATATTTTTTTAGCCCGATCTCTAGAATTTGTTGAAGGCTTCTACTGTGTTGTTTTCTTATGGGTGATACAAACTAATTTTATGGTGTTGTATCAAAAACTCCTTCGTCAGTGTCG
This sequence comes from Larix kaempferi, assembly GCA_027924585.1. Taxonomy (NCBI): domain Eukaryota; kingdom Viridiplantae; phylum Streptophyta; class Pinopsida; order Pinales; family Pinaceae; genus Larix; species Larix kaempferi. The sequence goes on along the minus strand of BSBM01000299.1, from coordinate 57,029,089 downwards.
TAATAGTGGTATTCAAGAAGTGCTTACCTTGGTCACTTGTAAGGATTATGGGGCACCTGAAATGAGTGATGATGTTTTCATCAATGAACTAAGTTGTTTTCTCTATAGAGAAATCTCGAACTAGTGTTGCTTCGGCCCATCTTATTAGATAAATGTTGTGGCAATGATATAACGGGCTTTAGAATGTTTCTCCAGTGGATTGATAGTTCCCACAAAATCAATTGCATATTTTTCAAATGGCTATAATGCCCATATTGGTTTGAGTGGAAGTTCATCTCGTGGAAATGATTTACCAACTCGTTGGCAGACATCACATTTTTTAGCATATTCCTTAGCATCTTTAAACATCATGGGCCACCACATACCTACTTGAGGTATCTTCCTTCCTATAGCTTTTCCACCAACATGGCCACCCGCAACTCCAACATGGCATTCCCACATGATACTTTTGATGTTCATGATCCAATATGCATTGACAAAGAGTTGTCCTGCAATCAGTTGATACTCCATGGCTTACACGACTACGTGGCATTTCTGAGCTATCGAATAATCATCAGGTGCTTTGTTGGTTGTGATAAATAGTGTGATATCTTCTAAATGATCAGGAATAGATTCTACCCAAAATAATGCTACATCTAGTAATTGATCATCAACAAGTCTGTCAACTTCCCTTGTCTATATTCATGACAAGAGGTCATTTCCATAATTATGTTTCCCGGGTGTGACTATTACTTCAAAAGAGAATTCCTAGAATAAGAGTAACCATTTGCAGATGCATCCTTTTAGGATGGGATTTTTCACTAGGTACTTGAGTGATGAATGATCTATGAAAAGCTTGAATTATCCTCCCAACAAATAGTAGCAGAATTTTTGTAGCGTGTAAATCATTGCTAGTCCTTCCCATTCTATGGTTGTGTAGTTGCGTTCCAGCCAGGAGAGTTTTCTTCTAGTGAAGTACATTAGATGATCCATCCTTCCTTCTCCTATTTGAGCTAGTATGATGCCCAAGGAAATACATAATGCGTCAACATGTACATGAAATTCTTTTTTCTATTTAGGGAATACCAAAATCGGAGCATTGGCCATTTTTTCTTTCAAAGTTGTGAAGGCCTTTTCGTACTCTTTAGTCCACTTAAAATATTTTTCTTTCTTCAACAACTATTATAATGGAGTGGTAATCAAAGCATAGTTGCAGAAAATACTTCTATTATATCGAGTATGTCCTGAGGTGGATCACAACTTATATACCAATGTAGGTTCCTGTAAGTTCACAATCGCCACGATCTTCACAAGGTCTACGAGAAATCCATCACAACAGACAATATGTCCCAACAAATTGACAAAGGGAACACATAAAATGCATTTTCACAAGTTCAAAGATATATGCATATGTCGATAGTGGTTAAACACGAGTCGAAGTAATGCAATATGATCTTTAAGTAAACTATAAACTATCCACACATCAAAGTAAGCCTCTAAGAACTTATGAAGAAACTCCTTGAAGGTTGCAATTACTATCCTTGAGAAAAAAGAGGGTGCATTCTTTAATCCAAATAAATGAAATTATAAGTGAAGGACCCCCATTCTATTGTAAATTGTGTCTTCTTCTTATTCGCTTCTGCAATTTAGACCTAGTTGTAACCCTATCCCTAAAGCCCCTATCCCATTAACCCCTAAAAACTTAACAACTTAACACCTTAATCCCTTAACCCCTATTCATTTACCCCCCTAACCCTTAAACCCCCAAACTCCTAAATCCTTAAACCCTAACCCCTTAACCCCTGACCCTTAAACCCCTGAGCACTTAACCTTGTGACATATAAATCCATTAACCCCTAATCTCTTAACCCCCTAAACCCTAAATTCATTAAACCTTACCCATTAAACCCCCTAACCCATAATCCCCCAATCCCTAACTCCTTAACCCCTAACCCCTTAACCACTAATCTCCAAGACCTTAACCCCTAAACCCTTAACCCCTAACCCCTCAAATCATAACCCATAAGATGCTAACCCCTAAAGTCCCTAATCCATAAACCCCATACCCTTAAGCCGTTAACCCCTAAAGGACTTAACCTTTACACCCCCTAAACCCTAACCCTTAAGCCCCTAACGCATAATCACTAAGCCCTTAACCTTTAAACCCCTTAACCTAAGCCCCTAACATCTAATCCCTTGACCTTTAATCCATTAACCCATAATCCATAATCCCTTAACCCATAATCCCCCTAAGCCCCTAATCCTGAATAGCTTAACCCATAAGTCATAAATCCCCTAACTCCTAAGCCCTTGTCCCTTAATCCTTTAATCCGTACTCCCTAATCCCTTAACACCTAAACCCCTAAGACATTAAACCGTATGCCCTTAACCCATAATCCCTAAGCCATTAACCTTTAAGCCATTAACCTTTAAACCCCATTAATCCCTTGAGCCCAAGTCCTTAACCCTTAATCCCTTAACCCTAAATCCCTAATCCCTTACCCCTTAAGCCCTAAATCCCTAATCCATAAATCCCATAATCCGTAAATCCCCTATCCCATGAATCCCCAAAACCTCAACAACTTAACTATTTAGGAATAATAGGCATTAAATTGGAAGCTAAATAGAATGCAAAACTAGAAGCTACAAAGGAAACTAAACTAGAATCTAAAAAAGGAGTGAAAGAGGAAGCTAAACCAGAAGCTATTCAGGAAGCTACACAAGAAGGTAAATTGGAAGCTAAATAGGGCGCTAACTAGATGATTTAATTATGGTGCTAAAGTCACCACTAAGGTCGGTGCTAAAGTAGGCACTAATTAGCACCAACTTTAGTGTCGACTAGGAATACACGATGCAAAGTACGCCAAAAATAGCTCCAACCTGATGAATAGCACTGACTTTTTCTATCAAATGCAGAAAAATACATTAAAAAAATGAGTGGAAGCAAAAAATGGAGCTAAACAAGAAGCTAATCATGGGGTTTTGTTGTAGTGATGGATTCTTCTGGAATAAAGGTGGTATAATAGTACTTATAATGGAGCTACCAAAACCACCCCATGTGAAGAAGTATTTTGCCAAAAATATTTGTTTTTGGTTTCCTATTTACAATACGGTGGATAACACACTTCATACTAGAGAATTTATTATCCACACACTTAAGGAAAATTTGGCTATGGCTCAAAACATAATCAAACAACAAGAGTATCGACATCGCTTATAATGTTTGTTCATAGAAAGGGATCATGTGTTTCTTCATCTTCAACCTTATAATTAAACATCGCTAAAAAATAAACCCCAATAGAAACTATCCCTAAAGTTCTATGGACCTTAAAATATCCTACAATGCATTGGACACGTGGCCTATAATCTAGCTTTGCTAGATCAATCCAAGATTTACCCGATGTTTCATGTACCTTTCCTAAAAAAGGTGATCAACGCCACTTGTAAAGTGCAAACCAAGTTACCTAAACTTTATGAGGAAGGTTTCATTTGGTTTTAGCTGGAAACAACATTAGATAGTGGAGAACATTAATTGCATAGGTGCATAGTAAAAAAAGTATTGATCTAGTGGAAATATATGAAACCAGAAGACGCCACTTGGGAACCTGAAGGGATTTTGTATCATTTTCCTCACCTTCAGCCTTGAGACATTGTTATTGGGGGAAGCGGGGGGGGGGGGGGGGGGGGCATGTTAGTGTCCTACCCTAACCTCCTTACCTTATGATTTATTCAAGTAATGTGTGCAACCTATCTTTTGAATAAGGCTAAGTAGTTAGTAGTGAAGAATTTATTAATGTAAACGAATCTCTCTATTAATTAAGGCTTACTAGATAGATGGTACACATTATTTATTGGACCAAGTAAGTAGTTAGGGTTTTGGGATAGTGAAAGCTTATTTAAAGAGCTAGAAGGCTATGGATTGTTTTGTCAAGAATTATTGTATTGATTCTCTACTCAAGTCAAAGGTATCCCAACCTTAAGAGGTGAGTGAACATTGCTTCCTGAATTAATTATCATAATACGAGGGTTAATTCTGCAGCATCTATCTTTCAATTCTCTTGTGCTTGGTTATTCTACACTATAATTTCTAGTTTATGACATCATAAATATGTGTATATCCTGTGTTATTTTAGGTTTTATGGTTAATAACACCGTAGTAGTGAAAATAATACTTTGGTATATCCAGGGTACAATTGAGTTTGGGATTCATTATAGTTCAAGGGGGACTCCTTTGTTTTTTGGTTTCATTGATTTCGATTAGGGTGGAAACCCCGATGAACAAAAAAATATTCTATAGGTTATGTTTTCGATCTTAGACCTATCACTTGGGATTGTAAGAAACAACAAGCTCTTTCTCTTTGTTATACAAAAGCAAATTATTGGGCCACATTTAATGAAAATCAAGAAGCCTTGCTGCATTGGCAGATCCATTTTGAGTTTGGATTCCAACAACAACATCCAACTACGCGATCGTGTGAAAATCAAAGTACTATCAAGCTTGCCAAATGTTTAGTTCAACATCAGTGCAACAAACACATTGATATATACATGCAGTTCATCATAAATATTATCCAAGAGCATATTCTCAAAGTGATAATTTTTCCTTACAGATGATTGAGTCGCTGACATTTTCACAAAATCTCTTACACAAACAAAGTTTTCAAAACTTTGATCTATGAAAGGAGTTCAATAAATTTTCATTAAGGAGGGATATGCTTTAACACCACTTTCTTTCTCCTATTATGTCACCTTTGTAAATCCTTCAATCCTATCCCAATTTGTTCCTGAGGGGAATGTTAGGATGTTTAGGCACTTCAGATATAATGAAGATCAACTTGGTCTAATGTATCTTGAGTAAAGTGTGTTCTTTAGTATGCATTAGTATGGATTTTTACTTATGTAATATGATGGTCATGATATGTTCTAGACATAAAGTGATATGAAAGCTCGTGTTCTTGTTGATTTTAAACAAGTACATTGATCCATGGCTTAACACATGATTGGTTTATGATTTCCATTTAAAGAGCATGGAGGCCATGAGTTGATGATTGATTAATGAGAGAAATTCATATTTAAATTATTTTCCTTTTCATTAATATATCTCCTCAAGTGGTTATTTGGTTGGGGCCGAGGATTGTTTCCCTCTCTATGGATTTTGACAATGTAATGAATTGGTGGGTTGATTTATGATGTATTTGTGTGAGTGGTTGATTAAGGTGTTTGACCTATATTGAAATACCTTGTTTTAGTTGAGCAATTACAACATTGAATTTGAATAATAGTTGGTCTTTCTAATTTGATCAAATTTTGCATTACTTCTAACTTGAATTCACTGGACATTCCATATGATTTGGGGAGATGGTTTTAATTATTTAGTTGAGGAATATTTAGATATGTTTCCATAAACAATATCCAATGTTGAATTTGTAGAATCATTTCTTTATTTGTTATTTTCTCCCTCTTCTATTTATTTGGTTTTTTCTTGGTCCTTTTCAGGATTCATTTTTCCTCTTCCTCATCTTCTCGTTGATGTTTTTATGATGTCTTCCTTGTGAGCATCCATGTTTGCTAAAACTAATACTTTTTGAGGGTTGCTTCATTGGCTATGGGAAGATGCTTATAATTTTTAAAGTTCTTACTAGGATGACAAGTTAAATGTTTCTAAATATGGAGTAGTAATGGGGGGATAAACAAAGGCTTGATGAGAGAAAGGATTGAAGATGGTTGGGATGAAAATATGACTATGGATGTGCCATAAGTTGAGAAGAAGAGGAAATCAATGTTTGGGACTCCTGATATTACTTTTACAAGATGGAGAAATGATTAGCATATTGAATGAATTTTCCTTTCTCACCATAGGTCAACGTGGAGTCGAATTACTTATTTATAGGTGACATTTTAGCATGCTACCATTTTCCAATGTTTTAAGGATCTTGAATAGGAGCATAGGATTTATAGTCTTTGGAAAAACGTCCATACTCATGGTAAGTTTTGTGTTGAAAATAAATTTGTTCATAATCAAATTTATATAGATGTGTCCATTTGTCCAAATATAAAGTTATCGCTTACGAGAGCCATTTCTCCAAATATACTTCAACACAAATCCTTGCACATGAAAACATACTCAATCTGGGTTTTGACATGTCAATGTATTTTCATTAGGGTATTTTGAATGTCTTCGAGAGACTCATCATTCCAATAATGCAATGGAGATGAGGTAGTTGAACCCATACTAGGACCATAGTACCCACACCAATCTCCATATCAAAATCTAGAGTCTACCTCTTGAGATACATTCCTCTTGATCAATAAATAAGGATCACTTTGAAAGATAAGGTCCATGTTTTCTTTCAATTCAAACAAGAATATATAAAATCCTATGCTACATAAAAATATAAGAAGTTACCTTTTATCATTAAAATCTAGCTTTAATTGCATCCACTAGTTCATTGCTTTGGGAGAGGGACACAAACCTATAAACTAACCAATGAGATCTATCTCAGTAGCAAGGGAATAGAGGGAGGAAGGTTGACATCAGACACCGGGGCTGCCTTCTTCATGAATATTGATAACACTTGTGTTCTATGAAGGCTTGCAAAGGGAGGTGACGAGGGCTTGGAAAGTCAAAGCTTTGGCAAAATAAGGAGAGGGACTTCCCCTCATTGATCCAATTGTAGGAGGAATGATTAAATTAATATGAGCAATGTAAGGAAGTGAATCAAAACACTAAAATTTCAACATAACACAAGTAAATGATATACAACATTCCCTAATCAAATAAAATCTTGACAATTTACATATAATACCAAAGATTATATAAGCCTGTTTAATTAAAAAATAAAATAACAAATTAATTAAAAGCACTAACAAAAATACATTTCAATGAATGACTCTTTGAAATAAATATACATAACTATAAATTCACAATTTTCTTTTAGACTAATCTTTTATGAATGTATATAACCATATACAAACTTGCAATACAATTTCTAAATAAAAAAGAAATCTATAACTAGTATACAATGTCAAAAATAACAAGAACAAATTAAAATAAATCACTTTTAAAAACAATTTTCTCATGAACGATTCAAAACATGCGTTCAAACCTTTTTTTAAGATCTATAAAGTTTTGACTATAATTTTTTTATAATAAAGGTATAACAATAAAACTAAATTTTACAAACTTTGATTTATTCAAGTAAAAAAAATTAACATTCAAAATATAATTATTTAAAAAAAATATAAAATGATTTAGACAAAATTAAATCAATAGTTAAAGTTTTTAAAATGTTTGACAATATAAAAGTTGCACATAACTATTCTATCTTTTTATATTTGCTTGAAATGTTTGACATTAGTCACATAATATAATAGGTTTTGTTGACAGCATAGTGGGGGTCTTTTCATTAATGCTTTAAATGTTTGACAAGAATTACATAATATAATAGGTTTTGTTGACCGTCACATCAACATAGTAAAGTGTGGGCAGCTTTAATGTTGTATATGGGAAGAATCTACCCAACAACAAATAGACCTGTTCAAGAAAATACCCAACAATAGCTTAGAATGTTTAACAATAGTTACACAGTACAAAATATTTTGTAGACAACACAGTAGCATAGTAAACTGGAAAACCAACTTTAGTAGCACATCAACATAGTAAAGTTGGCAGCTTTAATGTTGTATATGGGAAGAATCTACCCAACAACAAATAGATCTGTTCAAGAAAATACCCAACAACGGCTTATAATGTTTCACAATAGTTACACCGTACAATAGATTTTGTAGACACCACAGTAGCATAGTAAATTGGAAAACCTTCTTTAGTAGCATAGCAACATAGTAAAGTGTGGGCAGCTTTAATGTTGTATATGGGAAAAATCTACCCAACAACAAATAGATCTGTTTAAGAAAATACCCAACAACAGTTTAGAATGTTTAACAATAGTTACACAGTACAACAGATTTTGTAAACAACACAGTAGCATCGTAAACTGGAAACCACCTTTAGTGTTGGATGTGAAAAGATCTACCCAAAAACAAGTTGACTTGTGCAACAAGGTACTCCCAGAAATAGAACCTAAACTTCCATCCAGTCAACCATAAATTCTTACACAACTAAAAAGACTATCTTGAAATATCCAACCAATTCCCAAAAATCTAAATACTTAAAAGTTGGTTTCTAAATAATCTTAACACGGTTCGTGGGTTGAGCTGAGGCTCCCCTTGCGTCCAGTTTCATTAAAACATCCGACAACAATTCCCCTGCCTCATTTTCATCTTCTTCTTCTGGTATTTGGATTTCCACGGTCTCTAGAGCAAACATTTCAAAACAACAATTTCCTTTTGAAAGTTCGAAACATGGATTTCCCACTGGCTATAGTCTTGCAGGTCGACCTTCATCATGCGCATATTATCAAGTGGGGAATTTAGACATGGTGGTATTGGATCTATAGCTAACTCCTGCGTTTGATTTCCCATGGGAAAAATACAAATCAGCAGGTTTATTAAAAGCAACAAGCATGCACATGGATTCCAATGGATATCATGCCAAACAAATCAGTTGGTTTACTAAAAGCCCAAGTGAATAATAACAACAATAACATAAAATTCTTACCATAAGAAACGTACTTGGAATGTGTAGGCGCTCAAGGTCAGGAAGCCTCTCCAATAAATTGATGAGAGGATCGCCCACCTGCTTTTCCCTTTTAAGCATCAGCGTCCAAGAATAGATATCAAGTTCCTTCAATGATTTGAAGCTCCCCAATATCTCAACAAATCTCTCTGCCAATACAGAGACTCTCTCTTTTCCCTCATAAAGTGAGAGTCCAACCACATTATTTCCGCATTCTAGCTTGAGTTGATCAATACACTTAGAGAGCTCGTAAAACAACAAGCCATTCACTCTTAGATCATTTATACTTATAATGTCTGCTTCAAATGTTTGAAGCTTCGGGCAGTTTACAGTGAAAATCTCCACGCAATAACCATACAAATGTAAATCTGTAAGGTGGGGAGCATAGATGATAGGCTTACGCATCCCAACGCAACCGCGCAAGGAAATTTTTTGCAGAACTGGGCAATAAAAGATAAAGCTACTTAAAGATTCATCATCTGTGAATACCATTTCCTCCAAACTTCAATAAATGAGATGGTTAAATCCTGTAAAATCGATTGGAGGATGGGAGATAGTGTAGTTTGTGAGTGTAAGAGTGGTGAGACGATTCTAGGAGAAAAATGCAGGAGGCAGGACATCGGTTTCATTGGAATGAGAGAGAGTGAGGTGTTGAACATTATTCTGTGCTACAATCCCCAACCATTTGCATACACTTTCACGAGTAAAATTCCATGGATTGACATAATCCTTGTATCCCCATATCTCAAACTCTTTAACCAGTTCAAATGTCTCCAAATCTAAGGAATGCATAAGCAGAATGTTGGAGATTATATTCTCCACCCTTGTTATTAAGATCAAATCGACCTTTTCACATTCATAATTATCATCCAAAAGAAGAGATAGAGAGAGCGTGAGTTGGGAAATTTGGGTGATTAGAAATCTCCATCTTTTGGAGAGAACAGAGCATCTTACCGCATCTTTCATTTTAAGCTTAGACAGGATGGAGCAGAGCAACTCATTTGGAAGCCTTGTGAAAAGTCCTGCATGGTGAGAGTGCACTATGACAATTGACAACACTGTTGCTAAGTTAAAGCAGATAGGATGAAGAAATGGAAGGTAAGAAGCTACCTGTAAAATATAATAGAGCATAAATCCATTTATACCTTGCAGCCTTTCTAAAAACTCAGAGTTGAGATGAGAGTTTCAATATATGGATAGAAATATTTTGTTGGTAGCCTCTCACTGCCTGCATGTTGTTGGTCAACACAAGCAAATAAATAAACACGATTTCCAATAACATAAGCACATGGTGCTGTGGAACATGAAGGATTACAATGAAACATTTCAGTTGCTTTTAGATATACGTTTTCCAATTACATAAGCACATGGTGTTGTCGAACTCCAAGGATTACGTGGCACAATTCACTAAAATGATCTTTACAATGAAACATTTTTGTGGCACAACTTACTAAAATTATTTGCCAAAATCACATATAGATTCATAAAAACATACTAATATTTGAATTTGAATTTTTAATTTTTCTTATTTAATTGGTTAATATCACAAACATTTGAAACATCTCTTCCACGAAGCAAAGTTTCTATGTCAATTGAATGAGTTTATATAATGGCTAGACATCAATGACATGCATTTTATTATTGGAGTAAGCTAGTCTTATAGAAAATTGACCTTATTTTGGGACCCAGTTTTGATAAGCATTTGGAAAAAAATTCAAGCATCAATGGAGCTATACCACATCCAAAATCCATGGTAGAATTTTTTTAGGAGTTTTCCCCAATTTTGAATTGAATCATATTATCAAAAATTTGATAAAAAATCTATACCAATAGGAAATATAACTTTCAATTTCACCATAAATGAAATTTTTCTACAAAATTAGACTACTTTTATTATTAAGATACTTTAAATTATTAACATGAAAATTATAGGAATATGATGCCACCATGAAGGGAAAACAAACCTCTTCCATTGGTTCCACAACCCAAGTTCACCATGGAACTCCACCAAAATAATTTGTCTCTAAGGGGTCCAAAAGGATTTATTGCAATATAAAAAAAATTAGGATCTCAAAAGTGGTCATGAGCTAGACATAAGACCTCTCCTCTAAAGTTGGATGTTTTTCTTGCAAAAACAAAACAGTTTCAAATTTTGGCAAGGGTGGTTGTTGGGACAAAATATTGAAAGTAGTGCACAAAGAATGAAAATCCCTAAGCTCTCACCCACACTCACTATGAAAACATTAATGATGAAATGAAAAATGATTTTTCCACCAACCAAAATGATCAGGTTATGTAGAATACCCAAAGTTAAATTACATTTGGCTTTATGATATTACAAGCGTTTATGCCTAGTTCAAATTCTTTAATCTTTCATTTGGGAAGCATAGTTCCTATTTGTACCATAGGAAAATTCCCTATCCTAGAGCTCACCTTTTATTGATCTCTATATTTGCACCTTCAAACCTTGCATCTTTAGTTGCATGCTTGCATCATGAGATCCTACCACCTATTAAAGTGAATAATCTATCATTTCAACCATGGAGGATCAAGAATTACTCGATATAAACATAAAAAAACATGGAAAAGACGAATTTCTCCATTATCTCTTGAGGTTGAATCAAAGGGGATGCAAGGGGTTCATATTTATGCCCCAACCTTATCTATTTCATTATCATCCTCTATTGCATGCCTTATTTGTATGTGCCAACATGTAGTCATTGTTGCCATGGAGAATCTAATCACTAATGTTAGGAGTATGACATTTCTAAGTGTGTTAACAAGGTATAACTATGTTTTCTCTTTGTCAATCTCTTTTGCTTTCACTTTTCTATATAAGAATCTCAAATTGAAAATAGGGGACAACATTATTACATGGTATCTTTATTCCTTCATAACCCCCCAATTAACCATATGATTCAAGTTACCATGCCATTTGTAAGTTATGGTGCATAGTATAGTACAATTAAACTACATAAAAATATAGTTCCTAGCATGTCCCTGCCTCAAGGAGCTACATGGGTTTCTAGAAATATCCATCCCTCAAGTTAGAATGTAGTAATTTTATGGCCAAACCTAACTTGTGTGCCAACAACTCTTTTGATTACATGTTCTCAATTATTTAAGATCAACTGTGCATCCTAGAATATCACTAAAAACCCAGTCTTCTTACCCTTGTTCCTTACATGCTACTTCCCTACAAAGTATGTTCTTGAATAATATTCAAATTTGGAGCAACAATCATTAGTTGGGATGTCTATAGAGGCTAACACACTACCCACGCTTAGATAACATGTATATATTATCCAAAATGGATCATTATATAGTTTTCCATCTTTGTGGGAACTTTTTAGCTAGAAAAAATAGATATATTGGCTTGTAGGTTGCATTTTAGGGGTAGGTTCCACTTTGGTGATTTGTGGTCCAAAACTTCCACAATTTATTTGAGGCCTTTACAGACCATTTTTTTGGTCAAAACCTTGTGATATTAGTTCCCAACCTTGTGATGTTGTTATACACATCAAAATTTTTCCAATGACGTGAAAATCACCTCAACTGGAGTTTGTATGTAGAAGTTATGCCTCCCACAAGTTAACCTATAATTTTGACCACTTATGGTACCAAACATTTTCCACGTCAACTTCCATTACTCACCCAAGTAGTTTTTAAAGAATATTTTAAAAGGTCGAAAAAATTAACATTAATTGGGGGTTGAGGCATAGAAAAACCCTAGCCCTAACTCTAAACAACACCTAGTTTATATTAAATATTGAGCCAATGGGAAAATAAGAAGTCATATTCTTATTGTGTTGTTTATTGTTCCATAGAAGATCATGTAGAATCTATAATGACCACAGAGTCTATGGAAAATCCATAGCGAGCGTCCCTTTCTTTGTATTTTCATTTTATAACTAAGAAGAAAATAGAAAAGCATAGGCCTCACCTTCTAGATGAGACTTTTCCATATTGGTTTTTCGTAGGGTACATATTATGTTTCTTTTAGCTTCTATCATTTAAATTTTAGTTTATTTAATGTTTCATGCATTATGCTAGTAACAAATAAATCTAAAGATCTAAAATAATACTTTACATAATAAGGTATTATAATATTCTAAGATCTTTTGTGATGAACTGCTCTAGTGGAATATCCATGATAGTTTATAGATGATTACAATTTATACCTCTAATATCTATGACAATTTTATAATCTATTCATTGTTTAAAAATGAAGTAGTCACATAAAAGATATTTTTGGAAATGACTTACCCTAAGTGATTTGAATAGAACTGCATATTCTCTATGAATTTATTGATGCTCCCAAATGGGGAAGATGCTATTTGGAACTTAGAGGGGGTGACTTTCAGTCAAATAATGAAAACCACACTAATGTACTAGAACTAAAAAATCATTTGGTCCAGCTTCAAATAGAATGAAATTTTAGGGTTTTGTTGATGCATAGAAATGTCTGGCATCGACGGTAGGAATTCTCCACGATAAAATGTCTAGTTAGACATTAAATCATTTGAAACAGGGAACCCATAAGGATTCTATCATGACAATGGTTAAATATGGGGGTTTACCAATTATGGCCTAGTGTGTCATCTATAAATTTTCTTTATAGTAGATTAAATGCATAGATTGGCCTATTCTAAATGCAAAGTGCAGAAAATTAAATGAGTCCTACTCTATTATATCATATCTTATGTTTAGGCATTTGTTTAGGAAATTAAATGAAATAATTGATATAATTAAAGCATAGATTTAAAATACAATTTCTTCTCCATACCATTCAAGTTTCACCGTTGATAGGAAAGAAAATTCTGCACAAGAACAACATTTGAAGAAATCAAGAAGAACTACATATAATAGTCACCACAGTATTCCAAGACATTACTTCATATCTGCAAATGACAAGCAACACGAAGTAGTTCATTGCAATTCACCGATATAAGCAAAGCATTCTGGTCCAAAATTTGGCCAATCAACGGCTTCTTCTCATTCATACAACATGAAACGGCTAGCAAAATATTCACAAGGAAAAAACCCCTATTATTTCCCTTCCTCACAGTTTTATAGATTTTACACAAAGATAATTGCTATAGGGACCTTTCAACTTCCCTTAGGCAGTTACATCTTTTCACCTCCCTTGAGACTAGGTTTTCATAAAGTGACTCTTTTTTAAAATACAAAATACAAAATTAATACATAAAATTGATTCAAGGGCGTGGGATCTCTTTGGATTTTTTAAGAGTATCCCAAAGTTCAAAATCATATGCAATAATATTGAGTTGTTGTGTATAAAAAAGTTCTAAAGAAAATTCATGTTTAGTGGCTTTGTCATTGAGAGTAGACAATCCCTTCTTCAAAGATGAATTGCAGGATGCCACTGAGAGTAGACAATCCTTTCTTCAAAGATGAATTGTAGGATGCCATTAAATTGATGTCACACATGGGCACTAAGACACATTCCTTCAAGGATTATGTTGTCATCTCTTTGATGGCCCTAAGTGTCGAGTATCGGTTTCTCTTGGTTGTATCCAACTTGAAAATTCTTTTCCCTCTGGCCTCATGTTGTCAATCACTCCAAATGAGGGAATTTCACATCTCTAGATTACTTTTCTTGTTCCTAGATGCAAGCATTGACACTTCAAGGCAATGATATCCTTCAATGAAATACTGGATGACGTATAGTTAGCGATGACTATATAGTCTCACTATATTTCTCTTTGAGTTCTTATTGGGACATTTGCATGAATTCCCCCTTCCTACTACTACCATCTAACTAAATCATCAATATTTGTCTTGATATTCTCAGCCATGAATTTGATATTCTTGATATTGGCATATTTTTCGTAATTTGATCTTGCATCCCAAACACATCATACTATAGTGAGTCTGAGTAAATTTGGAGTTATTCCATACAACGCTTTTCATTTTGGGAGCTTTCTACTTCTCTTCTTAATGCTTTGTTCTCCATAAACAAGGCCTTGCTTTCATGACGAAGTGACACTGCTCCTTTGCATGCTTCTAGTATTTCATCTTTGAGCATGCCTATATTCTGTTGTTCTCACTCTAACTCTTTGCTTAATTTTTGTACATTGAATTCTATGTCCATCACACTAGTGACATTGGCGAAGGCCATAATGGCATGTTCCTAATCTATGATTGTAAACACTAGAATCTTGAAGGTTGCCTCCATGTCTATTTGTGTTGACAGTCTGGGTTTCTTATGTGTCCTCTTCACTATCTACTTCTTTTTCCGATTAAATAAGAAATAGATGAGTGAGGATATGAATTCATATTTTGATGGGGTATACAAACCAAGCTAGATCTCTCTCAATGGGAAATTCCCTTTAGTGATAGTGGTAATTGTATCCAAAGTGATTAGATATACCTCACTAGTTTGACGTTTACTGGTTTGAGCCTATGTCTCTTCTTGTATCTTCCTCTTCATATTCCTTCTATCATGCCTCTTCTTGCTCAACTTCTATCCTTTTTTTATCTTCTTCTAACTCTCACACGTGTTCTCATCTTTCCTCCTCCTCTTCTTCTTTCTTCTTCCTGGCCTCCTTTGTTGATTTATCTTTGGAGGTACCATCCTTGCCTTTTATTTTCCTTTTTTCCAACTCATCTATGGTCTTGTCTCTCCTAAATGCCTCATTTGTTGTGCAAAATTAATAAACATATGGACACTTGAATCCCATATAGGAACAATGGTTCAATCCTACTTTCTTCTTATTGTCATTCCTTCTGAACCTCTCCTTTCCAAAGTGAAATGAACTCAGGCCCTAAAATACTTTATTAGTGTCTCTTACATGCACCATTTTGTATGCACCTACGATCATCAACAAAGGAGGAAAACAAGATTTCTTGGATTTTGCTAAGGAAATTCCAGTTCCATTCACATAAGTTTCCATACAATATCCTCCAATACCACCTTAACAGTAACACATCTTGGAAAAATAGTGGGTGATTGAATGCAATCATATATTCTCAAATATGTTCTTTAATTCGTCAGAAACGAGTCACCAATATTGGTTACTTCCTCAAAATCTCTTTTAGACATGCATTTTGTAGTTTTCTTGTGCATCGATTCATACAGTGGGATTATGAACTCTTTGTAAATTGGTTTGTAATTCCCTTCCTTTCTAATTCACCAAGCTCACAATAAGTACGAGGTGAAGAGCATACTTGGAATATAAGAGTTTTTAGGCCCCTCAGTGTGTTCTATTGATGCAAACACATGTGAGATAAGAAAATTGATTGTTGCGATTAACTAATGAGATTAGAAGCAAATGAAAATGGATATTTTAACTTCAACACTAAATATGCTAGTGGTTCTTGCAAAAGCAAAATGCTAATGAAGTAAAAGTGTGCAGTGGAGGTATTTCACACTAATTCTCACCCTTTTCTAATTCACAAAGCTCATAAGAAGTGAAAGGTGAAGAGCATACTTAGAGAGAGGAGAGTCTTTGCAAAGGTGAAGAGCCTTGTGTGCAAAAGTGGATTTGCACTAATTAGCCTAAAACCATGAAAAGTAAACAAAGAGCATGAGATGTATTGAATACGAGTGACAATAATGAGGCCGATTGAAAGCCCCAAAGTTGGTTACCTAAGTAGATTTCAAGAGAGGACTCTTGACTCCCTAATCTTGGTCTAAGTGGACTAATTACTAAAGAAAAAATAACTATTGCAAGTTAATTTTAATATGGTTCATTAGTGAGTAGTCATTGGGATTGCAAGATTGTATGCAAAATGGTAAAAATAAAATAAAATAAGTAGCACGGAAAATAGAAAAACAGACGCGTAGTAGTGTGGAAAATACAATCACTAGTGTGCGGTAGCGCGATTACAACACAACAAGGCTGCACAAACATAAAACACATTATTGTGTGGGTGAGAGTCTATTAAAATACACAGGTAGTGTGACTATCGAAGAGAAATCCATGCAGGTAGCACGCTTGGGGCACCGAGATCCACACGACTGTGTAAACATAAAAATTGGCCAAAAGGAGATCGAATTCAGGGATTAAAGGGTATGGGCCTCTTCACCTACATAAGACAAGTGCCCAAAATTAGTTATTCAACAACTAAAAACCTAGTTAAAAATAAATGAACAGAACTAGAGTGGAGTCGCCATAAATACTATTCTAGGAAAATATGCACAAGAGGAGTGCAGGACTTCCCATTTTGGTTGAAGCCTATGAGGTTGTCAAAAAGGCCCAGTATTGTATTACAAAAATAAAATGTGATTGATCTCAAATTGATCCTACAAGCCCTTGTTAGTGAACCAAAGCAAAATAAAAACAAAAACTTGAAATCAAATAAAGAAGGGGAGAGGATGCAGACTATAACAAAGAGAAAATGAAAGAAACAATTTAGATTTCCCAATGGTCAAGCTTGTTACAAGAAGTGTCACCTAGGAGGCGTGGGGTTCAAAGGGAAGCCATAAATATCCCTTAGGGAGGTCCTTTTTATTCACACCAAATGCTAAATAACTTGAGAGGGAGAAATGGGAGAAACACTTGCCCCTTGGAGGAAGGTGGAAAGGGAGCTTGAAGAATGCTTGGAGATATGGGAACAGGTGGAAGAAGTTCCATCACAATTCCAACAACATAAACTTGCTCTAATTTTCCCTTACTAGATGCATGCTAATGGCCTCTTTTTATAGGCCAAGAAGTGGCCAAGAAACAACTAGATCCAAATGTGGACTCATTAACTCCATGATTTGGATCCAACGTACACAAAGGGGGGGCATTCAATGAAACCAAGTACATAGGGAGACCAAATTTGAATTCTTGGAGGTGATGGTGCCGTAATGAGCCTTCAATGCATCGCAGGTGGTTGTGGTCCCACTGTTTTTTATAGTCACGAGGATTTCAAAGGAAAATACGTGCTAGTGTAGCGTGGAGACAAAGTTGATAATATGTGTTGTAGCACGGTCTATTACAGGTGTAAGTGCACTACTTCTATTTTTTATTGTCTTTGGGAATTTTTGGACTCATGCTGCTTTTTGGATCTGATGGGGATGTTCTTGGTGGGATGCATGCTATATGTTGATGATACCTTACTGCAAGATTAGCCAAAATGTCGCATGTCTACGAGATTTAGGTGTTAACACCCATTTAAGGAGGCTTTTGGTCCCAAAAATATTCTACTAAATGAGCTGAGGAAACTTTCCCTCTACCTTCTCCTTGGATTACCATTTAGACTTTCCTAGAAGTTGTCCTTTCAACCCCACCTACCATATTTCATACTATCCTGGCTTGGTCATTTAGGACTTCTTATGCAAAACTATGTCTTTTGATAACTCTACCTATGCCTTTGGTGCTTTTTCCTCTATAGAAGGCAAGATCTGCTCAGGTTCCTGGTCTAGCTTGGAAGGTCCATAGAGTTTCAAATTTTCCACATCACTACCGAGTAAACATGCATATATGTGGGTAGACTGAGTTTATAGGAATTATCTCCTACCTTCTCCTACAATTCAAAATCAACATACCATAATGCCTTGATATTCCTACCAAGACCTTGCAATATTTCCTTATTCAAGTGAAACCATACTTGGCCTCCCACCTTGAATATTTTCTCAACCTTGTGTTGGTCATGCATTGCCTTTTACTTTCCCTATGACTTCTTCAATGCCTCATGTACTTGTAAATGGATTTTCATAAACTTATCAATGATATTTTTAGTGCTTATAGATTCACCTGTGGTGTCTTCCATCACTCCCCCTTGTTTTCCATATATAACATCTAGAGGTGAAGGTGGTATATATCCAAAATATGTTTCTAAAGGAAACTTACCAAAGGATGTGTGGACTGCTCTATTATAGGAGTGTTGGATATAGATGAGGTTTTCATCCAAAGTCTTTGGATACTTCTGATTGTAACCCCTCAAAATATGCACCATGTCTTTTGATTACTTTTGTATTCCCATATTTATGTGAATGGAATGTTGTAGATCTCTTCAACTCCATGTCCATATTTTCCCAAAGTGTAGTCCAAAATGTAATGATAAATCTAATATTTTTTTTGAAATGATGCTCATTTGTATCCCAAAGTGCACCCAGACTTGTTCAAAGAACATGTTTGTTGCTTCATGTCCTTTGATGGGATTTTTACAAGGAATAAGAATGCACATCTTGTTGAATATGTCAACTACCACAAATAAATAGTCATGTCCCTTACTAGTGGTTGGAAGAGAACCAAAAAAATACATGGAGATGGTATCCCATGGTCTCGTAGGAATAGGTAAGGGATGCTATAGACCTTGTTTCATGTTACTGCATTTGCATGTACAACAAGGTATGCATCCTTTGAAAAATCAAGCTGCATTTTCTTGCATTCTAGGCTAATAAGCATACCTTTTCAAGTTGGCTATTGTATTCCCAACACCAAAATGACCTCCAAGTTAGGAGGTGTGTTCCTATCTAATAAGCTTCAATATATCACCTTTAGGAACACCGATCTTGTTCATATTGTAGAGTAAAACATACTCAAGATGATAGCCAACCTTGTTGTCACCTTCTTATACATGGAATTGGCCTTGAAGTTGCTAAAATGCCTCCTTGAATTCCTCATCTTCTTTGTATTCCTCATTGTATGAATCATGGTTGAAATTTTCCATGTGTATAAGAGTTCCCAAAGCTATAATATTGGTCGTAGGTGGCCTTCAGAGCATGTCTACAAGCTTGTTATACTTCCTTTCATATAATTGATGATTTGATGGAATCTTTTGTAAGAATCCCATTCACTTATATTGTTTTTTTGTTGTAGCTTACTCTGGACCTACAAATACTGCAGTGGCTAGCGATCAATGTGAATGATGGCATCCTTTCCCATCAAATAGTTCTTCCACTTCTTAACATCTTGAACTAGTGCATAAAGTTCCTTATCATAGGTAGGGTAGTTTAGGACTCCCCCATGAAAAATTTCAAAATTATAGCATACTGGAATTCCTCCTTGCATTAGAAGCACTTCCATACCCACTTGCATATATCTCCAATTTGAAAGGCTTCTGCAAGTTGGGTAGTGTGAGAACTAGTGCCTAACTAATCTTTTGCTTGATATCTTCAAAGGCTTTCTGTTAGTTCTTTTCCTATTGTAAACCCTTGCTGCTGGCTATTATGGCATGGAGAGGTGCATCCATCGCTGAAAAGGAAGCTATGAAATTTCAAAGGTATTGTGTTTCCCCCAAAAATATCCTAACTTCAATGGAATTTGTTGGAGTTGGTGACTTAGTAATGACCTTCATATTTAACGCATAATCAATCTTGAGTTCCCCTCTATCGGTAACATACACCAAATACACCAATAACTTCAAGGCCTAGTCACATTTCTTGAAATTAGCCAACAATTGGTGCTTTTTTAGAGTCTTTAAAACATGCTTGAGGTGTGATGTATGCTCTTCCCAGGTAGCGCTATAAACCAGTATGTCATCTAGATATACTATAACAAATTAATCTATGAAAGGGCTTAATACATCATTCATCAAATGCATAAATGTAGTTGGTGCATTGGATAAACCAAATGGCATCAGTAACCATTATTATAGACCTTCCCTAGTCTCAAAGGCAGTCTCTTCTTCCTTTTCATACCTAGGTATCTTGATTTAAGATCCAACTTGGTGAAGTACATGATGCAACTAGTCCAATAGATCATTGATCTTGAGAAGAGGGTACCGATTCTTAAGTGTGGTCTTGTTCAATTATTTGTAGTTACACATCCTCCAAGTCTTATCCTTCTTGGGTACTATGATGATAGGTGACCCACAAGGTGAGGTTATGGGTTGA
The DNA here is from genome assembly GCA_027924585.1 of Larix kaempferi. Taxonomy (NCBI): domain Eukaryota; kingdom Viridiplantae; phylum Streptophyta; class Pinopsida; order Pinales; family Pinaceae; genus Larix; species Larix kaempferi. Next base: position 57,008,684 of record BSBM01000299.1, on the reverse strand, counting down.
ATCTTACCCTACTCCAAAAACTGTTGTAATTGCTTCTTCACTTCAAATTCTTCTATGACAGACTATCTTTACAGTTTGATGTTCAACAATGCAGAATCTGGAAATAGTTGTCTCCCGTGCTCCCCCTCCCTCTTAGGAGATATCCTAGGCTCCTAGAACACTTCTTTGTATAGCTGCAAAAGGTTCTCAAACTAATGTTTCCGCTCTTTGGTACATCCCTCCAGGGATTCCTTCACTTTTACCATTTCACCTTATTGCTGATTTTGTATTAAGGAAAGCAATACAAACAAACTGATCAACTTTTTCACTTGGTTGGCACTTGCCATAGAGATATTCGATTTACCTTTGTGCATGCTAACGTTGAAGGATATCATGTCCTTGATCAAACCGTATTGGTTGGATCTCCTCATGAATATCACATCCCTCATATACATGTAGGGGCTTCCGAACACTACACCATAAACATACAGGGGTACTATGTCTTCCTCCACTTCATCAATATAATTTGCACTTATGGAAAATTTGATCTTGTACTATTTAATGAATCTGAGTTCTGCATCCTTATTTACCCATCCCAATGGGTAGAATTGGGATGATCATGTACTTCCAATCCAAGCTTACATACTAGATCCTCTACTATGAGGTTTTCCTGTGAATTGGAAACAAATAGAGTGTCGAGCTTGGTATTCTTGACCTGGACTTGATTTGGAAGAGTTTCATCATCTCTTTTTCCTTAGGGTGAAGGCTACTCAAATTCAAATCCTTCTGCATATTGGTACATGTAATCTTCTCATCCACATCTGAGCTGCTTTATAAATCCTTGTTTGAATTCATGGCTAGAAGGTTCTTCTTTTTGGAATCTTTGTTGCGGTTCTTGGGGTTTAGCTCAGGATGTAACTTCCATCACTTGTATTCAATGTGTCCATCAATGTTGCAATGGTTATAGTCATTTTTCAGATCCTTTCAATGATATGTCATGGCTGTAATATTATTATATTTTCCTTTCCACTTCTTCTTCACATCCTTGGAAGTGTCTTGGTTCTCTTTTTTGTTTGGAAACACTTGGTTGTCCTTTCTTATGGCCTATATTTTCCATGTATTTTTCTTGCACAAAGGCCTCCGTCAATTTTCCTAGACCTTAAGAGAATCACTTTCTTTTGTAAATGATTGTGTATACCCCTTAAATGATTGAGGAGTACATATGGATTCTTTGGTGAGATAACTAACCTAATCATCATCTTCCTAAATTTGGTGGTGTACTCTTACACACACTACCCTTTTCTTTGCATGAATTAATTCCAACGTATCCACTAGTCCACTACATATCTAATAGAGTAGAACTGGGAATTAATAAGGGTTCTGAAACCCTCCCACTTAGTTAATAGCAAATGTTCCTCCACCCTAAGTGCCTCAGTGATAGAGCTCTAATTGTTGCAACCAATGATTCATCTCTAAATCAATGATATCACCTTGGTATGTCTTTGTATCGACCTTCTCTTCCATCTTGAAGACAAACTAAGAAGGGATATTGGTATTGGAAGTCGACTTCTCTTTCTTGCGCTCTTTCATTGACTCCTTTTCTGCTTCACTTTTATCTTTTGATTTCCCCTGTGATATGAAATATGAGTTAGAGCCTCCAAAATCCTATAAAGGTCGAAACTTGCTCTCCAAAGAATCCATGAGGGTTGACATGATTCATGAGATATTGATGGCATGTATTTCCATCTTTGTAAATCATTGATCATAAATGTGTGTTGCCACTTGAATAGATTCAACCGTCATGGATAGGGTTTTGAATAATTTCCCAGAAAACCCCAAATAAAACAACTATGATACCAATATGATCTGCAAAATACCATGGATATTCCACTAGAATACTTCATCACAATGGATCTTACAACTTAGTTCTTTTTTATTAGTTTACTTTTATTTAATGCTAAATAACTGGAATTGAAACAAGCATAACTAGAAAAAATAAATACATTATCTACAAAATAACACAATATATACCCTGGGAAAACCCACTATGGGGAATATCCAAGCCACAAAAGGACTATGAATTTCTCTTCATATGAAAATGAAAATACAAAGGAAATGGTACTCCCTATGGAGTTACCTATGACTCTGCATTAAGAATGGATAGTACAAGATCTCATATCTCCTTTGTTATACTATAATATCCACTGCCATTTTGTTGCTAAACTATCGACCAATACAATAATACTCTCATCCACATCTGAGTTGCTTTCTAACCCCTTGCCTTAATCCATGGCTATAAGGTTCTTCTTTTTGGCATCCTTCTTGAAGTTCTTGGGGTTTAGCTCAGTATATATTTTCCAACACTTAGCTAAACCCCCGGGTTATTCTTTTTGGCATCCTTCTTATGGCCTATATTTTCTAGGTATTGTGCTTGCATACATGCCTCATCTATTATCTCGGGCTTGAATAGAACCACTTTATTCTATAAATAGTTGTGTAGACCCCCTAGATACTTGAGGAGTACATCTATATTCTTGGGTGAGATACCCAACATGATCGCCATCTTCTTGAATTCAGTGGTGTACTCTTGCACACTCTTCCCTTTCCTTTTCCTAAAGTAATGCCAATGGCTCCTTTGGTTGTCTTCCCTTTCCTTTTCCTAAAGTAATGCGGATCTCCCTCTATCCTAAGTTCCTCCGTGTGGATTTAACACCAGGTTAATGAATGGCCCTCTAATTTCAGTCAGGAAAATGAAATGTTCTGCTCCTCATCTATGTTGTGGATAGTAAAATAGACCTTTAATTGCTACAACCAATGATTAACCTTTAAAGCATCAATCTCACCTTGGTACTGGAGCTTGATTGCTCTTTCTTGGGATATTTCGTTATTTCCTTTCATGGGTCTCTTTTATCTTTCGATTTCCTCTCTCATCCAAAATTTGAGTTAGAGCCTCCAAAGTCCTTAAAATATCCAAACTTGCTCTCTAGAGCTGCCATGAGGATTAACATGTTGCGTTAAGTATCGTCGATTTGTGTTTCCAGATTTGTAAATGCTTGCTCATAATTGTCTGCCATGGCTAGGGTTTTGAAGACTCTTTTTTATTTTACTGCTAGTTCCTGCAATTTCCCACAAAACACTGAAGAAAACTGCTATAATACTAATATGATCCATAAACTACCATGGATATTCCACTGGAATAGTTCGTCACAATGGATCTCACAACTTAGTTCTTTTTTATTTAATGATGGATAATTGAACTAAAACAAGCATAAATAGAGCAAATAAATACACAATCCACATGATAACACAAGATATACCTTTAGAAAACCCATATGGGGAAAAACCCAACCATTAATGAGGACTATGCATTGCTCTTCATGTCAAAATGAAAATACAAAGGAAATGGTACTCTCTATGGAGTTACCTATGACATTGTGGCCATAATGGCTACTACAGGAGCTCTTATATCCTCTGTTTTTCTATAATATCCACTCTCGTGATGTTGCTCAACTATGGAACAATACAATAACATCAAGAGAATGGAACCCCTTCTTTTCCCAACTGCCTGGTATTTAACATAGCCTGATAACTGCCTAGGGTTAATTCTAGTGTTTATGCATAGCTCAGTATTTTATAACTTCTAGAATGTTATTGAAAGTCCAAATGTGACTAGCTCCACATGTGTGAGAAATGAGAGTTTACATGGAATCCACTCGTTACCATGGTGGTCAATCGGAAAGTCAACTTGTGGGAGACATAACTTTTGCATACAAACTCCGTTTGAGGTGATCTTTGGACCATTGTTAATTTATCCTAGTGTAGAATCACATAATTTCCTATCGCATTGATGATGGATTTACCCCAAAAAACTCCCTTTAGACCCTCAAATAGGCCTTGAAAGGTTCCAAACCGTAAATCTGGAAAATGAGACCTTCCCATAAAATGGGCCTTACAAGCCAATTCATCAAATCTTTTGACCCTAAAAGCTCCAAATAGGTGAAAAATTATATATTGATCCATTTCGGATCACACCTCCTCATTTAAAGAGGCTTTTGGTCCCCAAAAGATGCTATTGAATGAGGTGAGGAAATTTTTCCTTTACCTTTTCATTATAGTACAATTTAGCCTTTCTTGGAAGTTGTCCTTTCAACCCCACCTTCCAAATTTCATACTATCCTCACTTGGTTGTTCTGGGATTCTTATGAAAAACTATGTCCTCTTATAACTCTTCCCAAGCCACTGGTTACAAGTCCTCTACAGAAGGTCAGACCTGCTCGGGTTCCTAGTTTAGCATGGAAGGTTCATAGAGTTTCAGATATTCCACATTCACGATCAATTAAATGCGCATATATGGGGGTAGAATGAGTTTGTAGGCATTATATCCTACCTTATCCAATACTTAATGATAACACCATAATGCATTGATCTTCTTACCAAGAACTTGCAGTGTTTCATTATTCAAGTGCAACCGTACTCAGTCTCCCACCTTGAATGTTTTTTCAACCCTGTGTTGGTTATGTCTTACCTTGTACTTTTCCTATGACTTCTTCAATGCCTCATGTTCTTTTAAATGGATCTTCCTAATATTATTATTGAATTTTTTGGTTCTTACTACTTCACCTGTGGTGTCTTCCATCACCCCCCATGCTTTCCATATACAACATCCATAGGTTAAGATGGAAGATATCTAAAACAAGTTTCAAAAGGAAACTTACCAATGGAAGTGTGGATTTCTCTATTCTAGGAGTGTTGAATATAGATCAAATTTTCATCCAAAGTCTTTAGATGATTCTCAGTGTAACACCTCAAAAGTTGCATCAAAGTGTTGTTGACTACTTCTGTCTTCCCATCTATTAGTGGATGGAATGTTGTAGATCTCTTCAACTTTGAGTCCATCTTTTCCCAAAGTGTAGTACAAAATGTACTAAGAAATATAGTATCTATGTCTGATATTATGCTTATTGGTATCCCAAAGTGCACCCAGACCTGTTCAAAGAACATGTTTTCTACTTCTTGTCCTTTGATTGTATTTTTATAAGGCATGAAAATGCACATGTTACTAAATCTATCAAATACCACAAATATATAGTCACTTCCCTTCATAGTGGTTGGAAGACCACCCACAAAATGCATGGAAATGCTCTCCCATGGTATCTTAAGAACATGTAAATGCTCTCCCATGGTATCTTAAGAACATGTAAACAATGGTATGGACCTTGCTTCATATTACTAGGCTTCCTTGTACAACAAAGTATGCATCATGTGACAAATCATTAGGGGAGTTTTGAGGTCAAAAAAGGCCTTAAAAAAAAATGTATCATTAAAATTCACTTTATAAGAACCTATGAGATTAAATATGATGATGTCAACCATGGGGGTAAAATTTGTTAAAAAAATTGGAGGGAAAAAGAAAAAACTACTTTTTTCTTATTATATTTTCGGCATATCTCTTTATCGGGTTACCGAAATTGCAAGTTTGGGCACTCATTAGATGCATAATTCAAATGTGCATCTAAGGAATACCCACAATGCATAATTTTGAGGCACCCAAAACATAGAAAACAAAAAGTTCATTAAAAATTATTTTATGTATTAAAATATGTTTCTTTATTGAATTTTTCATTTTCTGTGATGTGGGTACTGATCCCGCCTAATACACAGCTCGGATCGCGTGGTATAAATATTCAAGCCATTAGGTGTGTCCTTGGGGGAAAGTCAGACTCAAGTGATGTCACCTGAAAACTCGACTCCTTCATCTAGGATTACTCCCAACGAATCCAAGGGGGGTGTGTAATGCCCCCAATTTTGACTTGGAATGTATTTAATCAAAATTATATGAACGATGTAAATATGCTAGTATGGATTCCTAGTGTGGAACTCAATGCCAAGGCCCAACTAGTGAATGGATAGGCATGTATGATGTATGTATTTTTATTTGGACCATATGATTGGCTTATCATGCCGATTCGAAATGTATGTAAATATTATGTTGAAAATTAATAAAATGATCCAAGATGGTTGTGTAAAGAGCACTAGAGGGGCTATGATTCCACCATAGGAGAAGAGGAGGGGGGCCTATGGGAAAACCAAATCCTATGTTGCCAAGTGTCATCCTCAGAACTCATCAAAAATATTCCATGTGCCTTAAATGAGCCAATTACCCTCCCTTGACTATTAAACCCAATCATTGATTGCATATGTGAGGTTAGTGGGAAAAGTCACCGAACCATGTATTTATTGAAGCATGGGGGCTGTGACAGTCATGTGAGATGTCAACAATCCTATTTCTTCTATGGTTAGAAGCTATGTTAGTTGTCTTTTCACCCTTACCTCATATCCTTGGAGTCAATACTCTTTTGATCATTCTCTCATGCATGTTCCTACACTACGCAAAGTTTTCCAGTGTTGTTCATGTCCATTACCAAACTGTGTTTAAACTAGAAATTCGAATTTTCAGACATAGATGCATTTTTGGAAGGGAAAATAGATGGTTGTAGGTGAGCATGGAGGTTAGGAAATCTAGGAACCTTTACCCATTGAGTTCTGATACCTTTGGATGCTTGCAAAGCCATGGATTAATGTTGCAGGAGGTTCTCCATTATCATACAACAGGTTGGACTCTTACTGGACACACTGGTAAGCACTGTAGGGTTTGATTTCCTGAGGTAACTGTGGATCAATGAAGGGAAATTCCTTTTGTGTGTTGTGTGGGGTAGTTGGGAAGGAGGTCGATGGCTATGATGGATTAGTGAGACCCCTGTAGAGATCTGGTTGATCTTTTTGGCTAAGCACAATGAGCAGAATGGGTTGTGGGATGAGAGATAGAATCCTATAGGTGTTTCCTTTCCCCTGGTGGCCTCATAGACCATATTAGGGGTGGCCTCTCAGCATAAAGAGTATATGCTACAGAGTACCTAAGATTGGGTGGAAAATCGCTCTTACACAGCCAGTTGCTTGGATCTTCCTTGCTTAAATATAAGTAATCTTATGTATCTGATATGTAATGATTTTTAGTTGTATTCAAGCTTGTAAATTGCATGGTGCGTGTGCGTATTGTATTATTTCCGCTGTTTATTTTTATTATGTATCTGCACACATGTTTGTTTTTACTATTATGAATTTGTAATTATGCTTATGGGAGAAAGTTAGAGGCCCCGATTTAGAGAATTTCCCCTCCTTCTAGTTGATTGAGGGATCGAGATGTTGCAAGGTGGTCCCTATAAAAATAATCTAAGGATTTTACTCTACCAGTAAAAGCTAAAATATCTAGGAGTTAGGAAAATACAAGAACAACACAACTTCAATATTCATAACATTCATAATCCATCATCATCAAGACATTAACATTTAATATCATAGATATTCAAAATAAGACTAGTGCCCAATTAAATGCTAATATAAATACAATGTGTTGCAGTTGTTCTTGGTAGATTTTATTATTACAGTTATGTTGATTCGTGGTTTTATTCTTGTTGCGGCCCACCAAGAAACTATCCCCTTGAATTGAGCGTAGAAGCAGCTATGCCAAATGTCCAACAAGGTGAGACATCAGTGCTCTTTTGGAAACCTCCTGACCCTATAGAATGCTCTTACTGTGACCTCCCAAATTCTTAAGGAAAAGTCTTAAGTGGGTTGTCCTATTAATCTAGTCACTCCAATCCCTTTCTGGTTTGATCAACTGGTTGGACTAAGTTGCAGAGGTCCAAAGCATACGAGGAAGAGAGCCTTGGTTGATTTTATAAATTTTAGAATGAGTTTATTAACTAACTAAACTAGTAAATCTCTTTTCCACACACTACTTACTCAGGAAATCCCTTTCAACTAGTGCAGTACTTTGGGAAAACGCGAGGGTTTATTTTAGAAATTGCAAACCAAAACAAACTACAAAAAGAATTAAGCAAACTAATTTAAGTTGAGTGTGTGATTTAGTGGTTTAATCTAATGTTAATGAAGAAAAACTAAACTAAAACAAACAAAAAAACAAAAAAACACAACACAACAGGAGACCACACAAATCCCCCTAGGGGAGGATGGGATGTAGGAACTGGGTATCCCACTTGATCTTTTTATTTTTCTTATTACAATCACTTCTCTCTTTGGGAATGTCGTTGGTCCTTTATAGTTGAGGAACCAGATGAATTACAATGGTTTAGAAAGATTGTTAAATGTAGAGGGAGGTGTCTGGGGTATCCTGGATTCTTTGAATCTTGAAAAATTGACCAGAGTGTCGCTCTACCTTATTGCAAAAGTATGGAAAAAAAAGTGATTATTAGTTTAAAATACCCCAAAACACTTTAAAATTTCAAGTTTGGGAAAGCCTATGAAAATACTCAAAAAAATTCCTAAGTAAAAGAAGACTAAAAGAGCAATAAAATAACTAAGGAAATTGAGATAAAAAAGCTACTTTCCCTAGGATCATTGCTTGCTTCTTGGAGAAGACAAACAAACAACATTAATATGCTAGATATTGAATGATATCAGTCACTGAACTAACCAAAACAAGCTTTTTGATATGCAAAAAATACTAACTTGACTGAAAGCTTAGAAAATTTAGACCGAGAATTCGTAAGATAAAACTTGATTTTTAAATATAGATTTACAATGAAATAAGAGCAATAGTAAATCTACTTATGAATAAGAACTTGAAGGTATATCTATGACTACTCTTAATAGTAATTGGAACTAGAGGTAGGATAAATAATGAGAAGGGGAAGAGAAGAAGCTTGGGATGAGAATGCGAGGCTTCAAAGCTTGCTTGTGGGATGCCGAGGGACTAGCTCTGCAACCAAATAAATTAAGAAAATAAAAGATACAAACAAGTTCTCCTACCATCAAACCAAAAGAGTACATGTAGCTCACATCATCTCACACACAAGTCATTAGATCTGGTAGCATAAATGTAAGAAATCAAAGAAAATGCACATAAACAATTGAAGCATTTTAACTAGATCTCTAAACATGCATGACTATAGGACTAGATACATAAGAAAACTGTCTAATACAACATACAAAATTGATAATAACCCTTACAATAAGCTAGATGCGATGTAAAGAATGTGCAAGTAGCTCACTACAAATCACCTTTGCTTATGCACTTGGACCACTCATCCACACATGTAGAGAAACACAAAAACTTGACCTCCAAAGTCTCTTTATTCTCAAAAACATAAACGTGCATTAAAATGGCAGAGCTTCGACTCTCCAACTCCAACTAGAGAAAATGAGAGAGTGAGCCTACTTAAATAGAACTTTTGGACAAAGGGCAGTGCAATTCCCAAGAGAGGGGGCACACTAGTTAGTTGGTAGTTGAATGGGGATGAAGTAGAGTGGATTGGAGTTGAGAGGGAGTTGCTTAGAGATAAATGATTCCACCAAATCACTAAAGGATGTGTCCTCCCTCTGAATGGAGACACGTCACCTCAACAATTGTGTCGTTCTTCATGAAGTGCGCCTTCACTACTTGAGAATTAGCCCCTTTTGATAGTTGACTCAAAACCACTAAATATAGGCTTTAATTATCTCGCCATTCACTGTCGATGAACTCTAAATCAAATAGATTTTGTCTTCATCATGTTTCCATGATTTGTGGGATGCCGATTTAGACTATATTCTGAGGTACCTAAAGGGTATAGTTGACTATGGGCTCAAGTATGATGCGAATCAAAAGTTTAACCTTGAGGGTTATGTTGATTCAGATTGGGCAGGCAATGCCATTGATTGGAAGAGCACTTCGGGTTGCTGCTTCAGTATGGGATCCGGTATGATCTCTTGGTTTAGCAGGAAGCAGTCCTGTGTGGCACTGAGTACAGCCGAAGCAGAGTATGTTGCAGCTTGTTCGGCTAGTTGTGAGGCAGTATGGCTTAGAAAGCTACTGTCTGATCTGTTTGATCTCTAGTCCTCCCATGGTGCAGATGTAAGGGCTGGAGCCATTCTCACATGGTTGTAGGTAGGTCCTCCCATGGTGCAGATGTAAGGCTGGAGCCATTCTCACATGGTGGTAGGTAGGTGTTAATATTTAATATGCTAAGACAGAAAATAGCAGCATCACATTCCATTTCACAATAATAGCATATACAGGATCACTGAAGAAACAACAAGCACAGCATAAACACAAGAGACACAGATTTATCCTGGGAAACCCTCATGGGGTAGAAAACCCAGCAAAGCTTCCTCAATATAGATGACCAGAAATATACAAAGATGCAAACCAAAGACATGATCTCCTCCTCCACCATAGCAGACCTCTCCTCCACAAGTGCGCTACTCTCAAGTGAGTGAGTGTGTGTGTCAAATGAGGAATACACCTCCTCTATTTATACACTACTCCAACTTGTCTTTTACACAAGACATGTAGGCTCATATTTAACCAATGGGTTAAATACCCCACTACAACTGACTGGGCCGACCCCTCTAGGGTGGTCTAATAACCCTTTAACCCACATAACACATACAAGGCCGACCCCCACTAGGGAAGTCTAATAACCCGAGTTACCACATTCCGATAGAGGAATAAACATCTCCGGATATACAATAAGATCTTCACGGAGGAATGAAACATCTCCGGAATAATAAAGTACAATTATAATATTCTTTGACGTTACAATATCTCAACACTCCCCCTTAACGAGAAGGATATTATAACAGCATCTGCACGAGCAAGGAGTCATCAACATCATACATGATACATCTATAAATCATTGGAAGCTTTCTCAACATCATCAGTAACTCAACTAGTTACTGGAACATCTTCAATACTGGAACATCAACATCTTCAGTACTGAGTCTTTATCTTCTGCAACACTCAAACAGCTACAGCAACATCAACATCTGAATCCTCACGATCGTCAGCATCGTCATCACACGATCATCAACATCGTCATCATACGATCAACATCGTCGTCTAGATCAACACGATCAGTATCATCACATCATCTCGATCTACAGCATCCAGTTCATCACGATCTACAGCATCTGGATCATCACGATCTACAGCATCTGGATCATCTGTATTAGTATCCACACCAATACATCTATCATCAAAACATGTATTCTTACTAATACATATATCATCAAAAGCATGTATTCTCACTAATACATCTATCATCAATAGCATGTATTCTCACTAATGCATCTATCATCAAAAGCATGTATTCTCACTAGTACATCTATCATCAATAGCATGTATTCTCACTAATACATCTATCATCAATAGCATGTATTCTCACTAATACATCTATCATCAATACATAGCATCATACCCTGCAACACACACGATCATATTACAGGATGATCAATCCCGCTCTCTTTAGGACATAGGTCCATGGATGATACAATCCAGATCAAGTTCCAGGATGATCAATCCTTATCACTTTAAGACAAGTCTCATGTCTAGGGACGATGCAATCCCATCACGTACATTTTGAACCGAGGTCCAGGGACGATGCAGTCCTATCTTCAATTCTCGGAGACATCAGTCTACGGATCAATTCTGGGACCTCAGTCCGGGGAAGATACAATCCCCTACCTATTCATTCAGGACTTCATTATCGGAGACCCATTCTACGGTTCAATTCTGGGACCTCAGTCCGCGGACGATACAATCCCCTACCTGTTCATTCATGACTTCATTATCGGAGACCCAGTCTACGGTTCAATTCTGGGACCTCAGTCCAGGGACGATACAATCCCCTACCTGTTCATTCAGGATTTCATTATCGGAGACCCAGTCTACGGTTCAATTCTGGGACCTCAGTCTGGGGACGATACAATCCCCTACCTGTTCATTCAGGATTTCATTATCGGAGACCCAGTCTACGGTTCAATTCTGGGACCTCAGTCCGGGGACGATACAATCCCCTACCTGTTCATTCAGGACTTCATTATCGGAGACATCATGTCTACGGTTCAATTCTGGGACCGCAGTCCGGGGAAGATATAATCCCCTACCTGTTCATTCAGGACTTCATTATCGGAGACATCTGTCTACGGCTCCTTTTAGAACATGTGTTCAAGGATGATGCAATCCCTCTTCTTTCTCGGAGACACCTGTCTACGGCTCCTTTTAGAACATGTGTTCAAGGATGATGCAATCCCTCTTCTTTCTCGGAGACACCTATCTACGGCTCACTTTAGGACTGAAATCCAGGGATGATCCAATCCCCTCATGTCCACCAAGGACTTCATTCTCGAAGACATATGTCTACGGCTCTCTTGAGGATGATGCAATCCTGTCATGTCCACCAAGGACTTCATTCTCGAAGACATACGTCTACGGCTCTCTTGAGGATGATGCAATCCTATCATGTCCACCAAGGACTTCATTCTCGAAGACATACGTCTACGGCTCTTTTGAGGATGATGCAATCCTATCATGTCCACCAAGGAATTCATTCTTGAAGACATACGTCTACGGCTCTCTTGAGGATGATGCAATCCTATCATGTCCACCAAGGACTTCATTCTCGAAGACATACGTCTACGGCTCTCTTTAGGACTGAAGTCCAGGGATAATCCAATCCCCTTGTCACCTTAGACCCTGTCTAAGAACCATCCACCAACCTCTCTGTCAAAATCTCCAATATAGGTATCCATATCATCGACCTCACTGTCGATGCGGGAAATCTCATCATAAGTGATCACATCGTTCCCCCTTTCGAGGAGGGTCCTTCTGAACTATTTTAAGTTTTTCTTGGAAAACTTTACTTGAGGTAGAGGTTTGGTTAGTACATCGGATCGGTAGAGGTTTGGTTAGTACATTGTCAACTTGTTACAAATTCGAACTTTAATTCTTTTCTGCACCATATCTTGTATATAGAAATGTCAGATCTCTATGTGCTTTGACTCATCATGGAATACTGGATTCTTTGCCATTTTGGTACAACTCTGTTTGTCACATAGTTGGGTCCATTTTTTATGTCAAACAATTCTGAAGCCATACCGCTTCACAACTAGCAGAGCAAGCAGCAATATATTCCACTTGTGCTGAGAGCCACACTAGATTGCTTCCTGCTAAGCCACGAGATCATGTCTGATCCTAGACAGTAACATCCTCTCGATGTGCTCTTCCTGTTTGATACAATTTCTTCCCAATCAACATCTGTGTAGCCATCTGAAGTCATGATCTCCAAGATAACATAGATCAAAGTCTATCGTATCCTTTAGGTACCTCATCACATGCTTTGCAACTAACAGGTGAACACATCTAGTTTCCACAAGATATTGACACAAGGTGTTCACAGTAAAGCATATATCTGACCTAGTATTTGTTAGACACATGAATGACTCAATATTTTGTCTGTACAGAGTTCTATTCACTAACTCTGATGAGTCATATGCTAACAACTTTGAGAGTGGCCATTCCAACACATCAAGTCCTTTTAATATTTCTTAGCATACTTTACCTGGTTGAGAAAGATTCCTTCTGAGCCTTGCCATACTTCCAGACCTAGGAAGTAATGCATCAATCTGAGATTTTTCATTTTCATTTCTGCAGCCATCTTCTTCTTTCTTTTCATGATCTGTTTCTCATTCCTTGTCAGAAAGAGATCATCGTCCTACAATAATGGTATGATAGGTTCATCATCCACAACCTTAAGGTAAAGTTTAGGAACAACTTTACTCTTGGTAAAGCCCAAGCTTATCAAGAAACTGTCAATTCTCCCTTTGTGACTGAACATCATTCACACTCTGCATTTAATGATCTTCTGCATATCTATCTATGCCATCTCTCGTTAGATGGGTCTGCTGATATGAGCCTCAATATCATTCAAACTCTGTGGTGAGTTCCTTCTTGCATCTATATCATCTGTGTATATTCAACCTTGTAGCAAAGGTTGAGATCCACATCACCCAAGGTGATCATTAAGCTCATCAATTGATTATCGATCCTGGGAATCCATACAGAACCTGATTCACACTTCTTCTTTAATTACACCATTAAGAGAATGGTCTTATCTATCTACTTGGAGCAAACATCTTGTCATGATTCTCTTCCTCTTTCTAAGAGAATCTTCTAGCCATGAGCCTTCTATATTTTGTTTGATTTGTAAATCTTCTTGTTGAACATCCATCACTTGTTCGGTGTTCATCATTCTTCATGAACTTTCCTACAAAACAAAATTAAGTACATGATTAGTAACACTTCATAATCATGAAATCATGTTGACATGATAACCTATTATGCATACAGATATCATTTACATAGTTATGCAACTATCTTGACCAATACTTTGGCACAACACTTTTCCATATCCTGTATGCATACAGTGGCTATCTAGATGCCTTCCATCTCTACCAAAACATACTATCAAGAGTGTGCACATCTCTCAGCATGTCAGCAAAGAGGTTTCATTCTAGACAAGCAACAATGGAATGTTTGTCCAACTTACCAATCATATGCATATTAGTAGTAGACTGTTCAATGCTCTATGAATATTTACACTCTGCATGATATATTATAGGAATACAAATATGCATACAACCTATTAAAGGCAATATCATTTACTATTTCAAATAACAACTCAAATACTTATCTTTTATGTTTGTGTGGTTGCCTCCTGCTTGATCTTCTGTATGTCTTTTGAACTTCTATTCATTCTGTACCATTGTGCATGCTCAAGTGTCATCCTCATGATCTCATACACAAACATACACTCATTAGTATATTCTAAATGTTATCAAAACATTATAGTTCTAAATAATCTTGAAAATGTATAGTCATGATTATAGATAATAAACATTAGTATTCAAGATTTCAGGGAAGTCTTCTTTTACTCATGTATATCATCAATCAAGATAAAAGACATAATATGCATAATCCCTTGATTACTAACTTTATGAATAAGCATATCTAATCATACCAAGTATACTTATATAAGGGATCCTAACACAAGGTAAGATTCATAGGAAACATACCTGGGTTAGTATACCTGCTTAGTTATGTACAACATACCTAAACAATCTCTTCAATGATTATGAGATCCTGAGCTAGAACCTGCATGTCTCATAGGTTAGGCATAGTATAACAAAGTCATACATACCTCGTAAGTAGAACAAAGATTATGGATGAGTCTTTTTCTTCATGTTTTCATGGTCATGGAACTTGATTTGTCTTTTGTGATGTACCTGTATCTTGTTAGCAGACAACATCAACCTCACACAACACCATAATGCATTAGTACAATCATATAGCCCTAATCAATGAATGTCTTCGATCATTCACATGTATTCATACTGTTACTAGGGTGATAAGACAATTCTAACATTAATCAAGATTGTACTAATAAATAATATGAAGACAAACACATTATGAACTTAATTAAGAATCAGATTTCAAGACATACCTGAACCTCCTTAAGTCATACCTGTCGAGACTTCTTGTAGACTTCTTATGTAAGGCCTTAGCCTCAACTCCCCCTGAAACTTGATCTGGAGCTTGATTAGGGTTTGCTAGAGAAACCCTAAAAATTCAATCTTTGACTTTCACACTTCTGAATGGATGGAAGAATGTGTCTTGCTGAGCTGATCAAACTAGCATACTTCAATTTTGAAATCTCCTAAATTTGACCCCTCAAAATTGCCTTCGAAACTTCTGGATCTTCTGGACAGGAACCCGAACTAGGGTTTGATGAAGCCCACCCTTCTGTCCAATCAAAAGGTTCGATCCAAGGCTCTAAACTCTTATTTTTCTGAGGATCTTCCAGCCGTGGTTACAGACTTCAAAAATTCCAACTTTTGCTGAAGCCCTAATTTTCCATCTTTCTGATCAAAATCCCGAACTAGGGTTTGATCAAGCCCGGTCTTCTACCCAACCAAAAAATTTGATCTTGGTCTCTAAATTTTGATTTTCCTGAGTAGCATTCAGCCATGGACTCCGATTCCAAAAATTCCAACTTTCTCCGAAACCCTGAATTCCGGAAGCCATGAATGAATGTGCTCAAAAAATAATTCTGTTTTGACAGAAATATGTACCTGATTGTTTCTGCTGTAACTCTGCATTTTTCGATCCACAGGGTTTGAAAAAGTTTCCTGAGATATCCTGACCTGTTGTCTTTCCATCCTGACAGGTCTGAACTCAATTGGATTCTCTGAGAGAGAGTTATGCCAAATGTCACAACGTGGCCTGTTTATGGGATAAAACAGGAGAGCGAACTTGTACGGAGTTCCACATGTCACTGGTTCAGTTTCGGCCTTTGAAAACGTTTATTGAGATAGTACAGTCTGTGTACTACCTGTCCCTTTTTACGAAATTTCATTTGGAGCTTCCTAGCCCAAGTTATGACCTTTTTTCCTAGGTCACCTGATTTTGACTGAGATCTGGAAGAGGCAGAAACCCTAACTTGTACTGATCATAACATACACAGTACAACGAATATGAGGGTTCCCTTTGGAAAAAATATACCTGGAGATGTTATCTACAACCTGTAAAGGTTTCAGATCCTGAACCTTCGCCAAAATGGATTTATAGCGAAAGTTCCACGATGACTGGTTTTTGCTATATAAAACCCTAACCTTCAACTTGTCGTAAATAAAGCAAGTGTCGTAAGTGCCATACCTTGCCTTCCTTCAGGTTAGCTCTGATACCATGTTAATATTTAATATGCTAAGACATAAAATAGCAGCATCACATTCCATTTCACAATAATAGCATATACAGGATCACTGAAGAAACAACAAGCACAGCATAAACACAAGAGACACAGATTTATCCTGGGAAACCCTCATGGGGTAGAAAACCCAGCAAAGCTTCCTCAATATAGATGACCAGAAATATACAAAGATGCAAACCAAAGACATGATCTCCTCTTCCACCATAGCAGACCTCTCCTCCACAAGTGCGCTACTCTCTAGTGAGTGAGTGTGTGTGTCAAATGAGGAATACAACTCCTCTATTTATACACTACTCCGACTTGTCTTTTACACAAGACATGTAGGCTCGTATTTAACCAATGGGTTAAATACCCCACTACAACTGACTGGGCCGACCCCTCTAGGGTGGTCTAATAACCCTTTAACCCACATAACACATACAAGGCCGACCCCCACTAGGGAAGTCTAATAACCCGAGTTACCACATTCCAACAGAGGAATAAACATCTCCGGATATACAATAAGATCTTCACAGAGGAATGAAACATCTCCGGAATAATAAAGTACAATTATAATATTCTTTGAAGTTACAATATCTCAACAGTAGGTCCTCCCACGGTGCAGATGTAAGGGATGGGCTCTTCCGACATGGTGGCAGGTGTGTCCTCCCATGGTCGTTGATGTAATTGCCGAGCTTTTTCAACATGGTGGCAGGTGTGTCCTCCCATGGTTGTTGATGTAATTGTCAAGCCTTTCTGACATGGTGGTAGGGGTTTCCTCCCATGGTCGTTGATGTAAGTGTTGTGCCTTTTTCGACATGGTGGTAGGTGTGTCCTCCCATGGTCATGATGTAAGTGTTGAGCCCTTCCCGGATGGTGGTAGGTAAGTCCTCCCATGCTGGTGTATGTAAGTGTTGTGTGATGTGCATATGGGTTGTGCTCCGTGGACTATGAGATGATCTGAAGATGATGAGGTGACAGTAGGGTACAAAGGTTTTGCAGAGACATGTAATCAGTCCTGATATGCTCTTGCAGGTTTTGCGGTGGCATATGATCAGTCAAGAGATCTTGCAGGTTTTATAGAGGCAATGTAATCAGTCCTGAGGTGTACCTACTTGATGGCTTGCTCGCAGAGATGATGAAGACCTATAGGAGGTTAGGCCTACATCCAGCATGACATAGGGATGGCTTTGTAGAACTTCCTATGACAAGAAGAATTGAGAGATAGCACCAGTGATCAAGATGACGAGTACAGTAGTAGTGACGATGATGCTCCATGATCCAGTGATGATGATCCAGCTCCAGAATTGAAGACTTGTGCCTATATGTATTGATGACTTGTGTCAAGAGAATACCTTCCTAGTT
Organism: Larix kaempferi; assembly: GCA_027924585.1. Classification (NCBI taxonomy): domain Eukaryota; kingdom Viridiplantae; phylum Streptophyta; class Pinopsida; order Pinales; family Pinaceae; genus Larix; species Larix kaempferi. The sequence goes on along the minus strand of BSBM01000299.1, from coordinate 56,990,754 downwards.
AAGAGGGAGTGTTGATGTATTTGTAACTTTGGAAGATATTCATTTGTATATTGTATGTATTACATTTGTACTTTATTGTATCTCCAACGGAGATGTATTATTCCTCCGATTGAGAGTGTCGTCAGTTGTACTTGCAAGTGTCGCAAGTTATATTGTAAGTGTCATAACTTATACTTGATGGGTTATTAGACCACCTTGATGGGGTCGTCCCTGTATGAGTCATGTGGGTTAAAGGGTTATTAGACCACCCTAGTGGGGTCGGCCCAGTTAGCATTATGTTAAATGGTTAATTTGGGGCCGACCTAGTTGAGTAAAGGTCAAGTGAAAGTAAAAGTATAAATAGAGAGTGTGACTCTCTCATTTCATACATTCTCTCATTCACTCACTTCGCATTAGTGAGAGAGAGGAGGAGTGCGCACAAGTGGAGGAGGAGTAGCTGCTGCAGTCATCTATATCTTGGGTTTTGATCTTTGTCATCTTTGTATTGGTGCTTATTCTATCTCTAAGGAAGTTGCGGGGTTTTTCACCTTCTTGGTTTTCCTAGGTGAAATGTTTTGTGTCTCTTGTCTCTTGTCTCTTATGCTTGATATGTTGTACATGTTGTTCTTTCAGTTAAGATGCTATATCCGTTAATTAAATGATGAAAAAATAGCAACATATATCATGCATATCCCCTATAAACCCTAATATGTTGACCCTTAAATACTTAGAACCTGTAACCCTTATAAACCAACCCATTTAATCCCTAATAGGTTTATACTCTATATCCAATAAACAATATAACCCTAACTTATATAACCTAAACACCCAAAACTCTTAATACCTATAATCCATATAACATATAAGCATTTTAAACCATATAATCCATAAACCAAACCTTTATAACACCAATAACCTTTAGCTCCTACAGTCCCAAAGCATTATAAAAACTAACCCTTAACCCTTATAAGTCATAGTTAATATAATTCCTCACCTGTATAAGCCCCATAAATTTTATAACCATTATAATCACTCACTACTATAAGCTTTATCGCTCTTATAATATTTGTAAACCCAACACCAATAACCTATGACTTGTGGCTCCATGTAACTCTTATAACCCCTAACCCATATAATTCCTCAGTCCCATAAACCCTAGGTCCCTAATCCATAAAAACCATAACACCTAGCCCTAATTCCTTATAAACCTTAAATGTTATGACTTTTAATCCTTGTAACCCTAATAATCACTAAACCATATAAACCCTTACCCAAAAACTTCTTTAAACTATTAATAGTAATCCTAATAACCCCAATAAACCCTAATATCTTCTTGAACTCAGTGGTGTATTCTTCCACACTCTGCCCCTGCCTTTGCCTAAAGTAATGCCAACAGATCCATTGGTCCTCTATATCCCTGATTGAGGTAGAATTGGGAGTTGATGAGGCTTTTAAAGTCCTCCCAATTAGTTACTGGTAGATCTCCCTCCATCCTAAGTGCCTCAATGTGGCTTTCCCACCAAGCTATTGCATGAACCTCTAACTTCAGTCGAGAAAATGAGATATTTTGATCCTCGACTATTTGATGGATACTAAAATAAACCTCCAACTACTGCAATGAATGATTCGTCTTTAGAGCATCGATCTAACCTTGATACATCTTGATGTCAACCTTCGCTTCCATCTTTAAGAGAGACTAGGAAGGAATATTGGTACTAGAAATCGATTGCTCTCTCTCGGGCTCTTTCGTCGGCTCCTTTTCTAGGTCACTTTTATCTTGCGATTTCCCCTTAGATCCGAAATATGAGTTATATTCTCCAAAATATCTGAAAGGTCAAAACTTGCTCTCTAGGGACACCATGAGGATTGACATCTTGCATGAGATATCAATGACTTGTATTTCCAAAGTTGAAAATCACTGCTTATAAACGTCCTCTGTTCCTTGAACAATTTCGTCCACCACGGATAGGGTTTGGAAAAAAAATTCCACCAACTATTGGATCTTGTGATTAACCACAAAAACCAAAGTAAACTGCTCTAATACCAATATGCTCTGTAAACTGTTGTGGATATTCCACTGAAACAGTTTGTCACAACGGATCTTACAACTTAGTTCTTATTTTATTAGCTTATTTTTATTGAATGCCAAATAAATGCAACTGAAACAAAAATAAGTAGACTAAATAAGTACACAATCCACACAATAACACAATATATACCTTGGGGAAACCCACTATGGGAAAAAACCCAACCACAAATGAGAACTATGTCTTGCTCTTTATGTTGAATTGCAGATACAAAGGAAATGGTACTCTCTATGGAGTTACCTATGACTCTATGACCATAATTACTACTACAATATCTCATATCTCCTCTATTATGATCGAACATCCACTCATGTGTTGTTGTTCAACTATGGAACAATAAAATACATCAAAATAATGGAACCCCCTTCTTCTCTTGATGTCCCAGTATTTAACATAGCTCAATAGTTGTATAGGGTTAATTTTAGGGTTTTGGTCCTTCTAGAATATTATTGAAGGTTCACACATAACTATATACACATGTGAGAAATGAGAGCTGAGATGGAATCCACTCAGTACCGTGGTAGTCAACTAGATAGGTCAACTTGTGGGAGGCATAAATTTTGTAGTGCTCTATTATAATAGTGTTGGATGTAAATCACATTTTCATCTAAAGTCTTTAGATGCTTCTGATTGTAACACCTCAAAAGTTGTAGCAAAGTCCTGTTGACTACAGTTTCTCTCTTTCCATTTGTTTGTGGATGGAACGTTGTATATCTCTTCAACTTAGTGTCCATACTTTCCAAAAGTGTAGTTCAAAATGTACTAAGAAATCTAGTATCCATGTCTAAGATGATGCTCCTTAGCAGGGTATTTTTTAATGGTTCTAATATTATACCTAAGTATAGTATCCTAGGCGATTATTTTGGATTAAAAAAAACATGTATATAGATAGGTAGGCGAATATTAAATATGAAACATACAATTTCCTACTGAAACTTGTAAATTTTGGTGGATATTATGATGAAAAAACATATTTTATGTAAATAGAGGCGATATAAGAGACTAAAAATGACCAAATAGCAAATTTAATTTTTGAAAAAAGACCCAAAAAATAGCCAATTGGCAAAATTTCGCCCCTTAAAATTAAGTTGCTCCTTAGTATTCCAAAGTGCACACAGACCTATTCAAAGATCATGTTTGTTGCTTCTTGTCCTTTGATGGTATTTTTACAAGGCATAAGAATGCACATATTGTTGAATATATCAACTGCCGCATATAAATAGTCATGTCCCTTCCTAGTGGTTGGAAGACCACCCACAAAATACATAGAGATGCTCTCCCATGATCACGTAGGAACAAGTAAGGAATGGTATAAACCTTTCTTCCTATTATTGGGATTGCTTATATATCAAAGTATGCATCCTCTAATAAACTGAGCTACATCTTATTGCATTCTAGTCTAGTAAACATGCCTCTATAATTTTGCAATTGTCTTCGCTACACCAAAGTGCCCAACAACTTTGGAGGTGTGTGCCTCGCTGATTACCTGAAATATCCCGCCTCTAGGAACAAATAGCATGTCCAACTTGTAGAGTAACTCATCATGAAGATGATATTCAACTTTGATTTCACCTTCTTCTATATGGAATTGTCCTTGCAGTTGTTTAAATATCTCCTTGAAGTCCTTATCTTTTGTGTACTCATCCTTGTATGCATCATGTGTAAAAGGTTCCATGTGCATAAGAGTTCCCAAAGCTGTAATATTGGTTGTAGGTGGCCTTGAGAGCATGTCTTCCATATTTTTTTACTACCCTTCTTATACTTGATGATTAGATGGAAGTTTTGTAAGATTCCCATCCACTTACAATGGCCTGTAGTCGTAGCTTACTCTAGGTCTTGAAATATAGCAATGATAGGTGATCAATTCAGAATGACAGTATCCTTTCCCATCAGATAGTGCTTCTAGTTCTTAGCAACTTGAACCCAGGCATACGGTTCCTTATCATATTTAGTTTAGTTCAGGACTCCACAACGAACATTTAAAAATAATAGCATACTAGTCTCCCTCCCTCCCTACTGTCCGCAATTAGAGACCATTTCAATTATCCTCGTAGAAAATATAAGTTGAGCCGCAACGGTGATGAAACTTACCCCTACTGTCCGCAATTAGGGACCATTTCAATTATCCTGAAATTCAGCATGTTTCATTGAAATACAGTACATCAATGCCTCGTACTAAACATTTTCCTCATTATGATTTAGCATAAATTCAGGCCCCAACAGGTGCCCCTACCTGTCAACCTCCACAGGCGGCGAGGTTAGTTAAAGGATGCTACAAGGAACTCAGCCAACATCGAGAGCACCGCAACAAGTGGCATAACACACCATGGAATCCTGTAACGTGGAGTAAATTCGTCGAAGGGGGTATATTAGATTGATTAATAAAGACTTGTACGACGCGTCTCACCAAGAAAGGCCTGAAAGGGTGGCCAGGTTCACAATATAACACCGAAAAGTGAGGGGTTAAAGTGTTAATCTCTCGTGGTTTATCTTTTCATTATTATTTTATCTGGGGTGTCTTTAATCAAGGGGTCACTTGACCAAGTAAGTACCATTTTCTCCTCGATTGGGATTGGCATTGGTTTTACTTCATTTTGATGTGGATATTTGGAGAAATTTTCGTAGGGAAGTGATACCTTTCACTAGTTAACCAACCCCTGTATTCAAAACCATCACCCCCTTTTGTGCCCTAACCATGGAGTTGAAGTAGAACTGCCACGGGTACTTGTTGGATCCCTTTAGCTTATTCCATAAAAATTATGGTCATGTGAAAATCTAAAATTAGTTTTAGGGCTAGGGTTTTATCTTATTCTCAATGAATCATTCTCGTTTGCTTTCCCCAAACCCTACTTAGTTAAAGTGAATCTTCTAACAGACATCATGGCCCTAGCCATTAACCTAGGATACCCCTCTTTGCAATTTAGTGCTTGTAATAGATGCTTGGATCGAAGATTTTCCCACCAACTCAGTGTAATGTATTTAAGGGGAAGGGATTCAACTTTCTTTTTCATCGCTTCGTTATGCAAAGACTCTAGGTTGACTAGTGGTTTCATCCCATGTAAGAGTTTTGGAATGTTTGTGCCATACGGCATCAAGGTCTTTTGATGAGAACAAAGGAAGACCTAGGATAACCACATCTAATATGCCAGAAATCGTGCAGATAGAAACATGAGTGAATTGAAAATTTTACTACATTTTTATCTGTTATGATTTAAATAGCTTGTATTTTCATGGACAATGATTCTGCTTCCGATGACTTGTAGGAAAAAATTGTGTCTAAGCGAAAGAACTGGGTACATTCAAATCCCACCCAAGAAGTTTCATCCAATGATGAAATGAGAAACGAAGCATGAACACCCACACTCATATTACATATTAGGGATACGAAGAGTATCATCGGAGCTAGTCTTGATTACCAATGGGGCAACATGTATCATTTATTTTAGGCAAAGGAATTAAGTCTAAGAGCATAGAATAAATCTCATTGTTTTATAACATCTGACTATCCGGTCTTCATAAGGTTGTAGCGATATTAGAATTTTTCACGTGTGTGTAAATAATGGAGTGGATCCTCCCACGCATAGATGTGAACAAGCGTGTAATCAAGAGTTTTTTGGGAGTGACCATCGCCTATTTCGAACCTACTACTATGGGAAAGTACTATAAGTTCCCAATCCACAGATCAACTTAGCAGATGAATGGATGCATTCGATTCATCTTAATTATGTAACCTTCATCAAGCAAGCTTGGATTCCATACAAGTAGTTCTGGCAGAATGGTAACGAAACCTACAACACTAAATCATTAAGGAAACTCTACAGGATGATCCTTGCCCTGATATGTTGGTTATATGGAGAAGCAAATGCAACACACTTCAAGATAGAATGGTATCCCTTGATGTATCATGCCATTATTCATGGTGTAAGATGAAATTGGGATGACATCCTCTCAGAGAATATGAAGGAGCCAATGCTAAAAGCACAAGATGTACTTTTCAAACAACAATCAGACTTTTATATGTCCATGCATTTCATAGATGCAGTATGCATGTAGAATTAGTTTCTAGGTATGGGATGGAACTGGGTTCCCAGGGAGGTCCCTATTCATGTATGTTGTCAAGGACTCTATGCTCAAAGACACATTAATAGATATAGACAAATATGTGAGGAATTCATCAGGTCATTGTATACAATCGTACATGGGACACCAGCAAAATGTATGTTGGATAATGCCATTGCCACAGTAACATAGCTAGGTGACTAGTATTTGACCGAACATGACACTTATTTACAGATATCTAGGGCATGAAAGGCACCTAACACCATGCCTAAGTATGTCACCAACTACATAGTTCTCAAGGAAATTGATCTTCAAAAATTTGTAGAGAAGATTGGATATTCTCTCAATAATAACAAGAAGGCATCATGGACACCTTTTCCTATCATAGTTGGGGCATATAAATTTGCAAAGGTAAAAGAAGCCATCAAACTGACTTAGGATTTGAATAAATATCATTTTGGACAAGGACAATTCAGAATAAATGACCACAAGGGGAAGACCATAAATCATCGTGTGATGGTGAAGTATACCATAAATCATTGCGCGACGGTGAAGTATACATGGCCCTATTAGCATGATCAATGTACTGAAGAAGAAATATACAAGAAAGTGCATACTTTGGAGGACCTGACCAAGTAGATGGGTAAAGGGAAAGCATTGAAGGAGAATCCTCTATCAAAGAAACAATCCAAGAGAATATCTTGCGGGGAATTCCTGGGAAACAACAACAAAGATCAGAAGGGAAGGCCACTGAAATTATGCACCAAAAGAAAGATGTGACCGAGATACAAAGGTTGAAAGAACAGAAGAAAGATGAGGAGGTGGCCTATGTAGAAGACCTAGATACAACAGAACAACATAAAAAGGATAAACAAGAAGAGCTTAAGAAATGAGCTGGAGAGAAGAGGGGTCACAAAGAGACCTCTAAGAAGACAAAAGAAGAATGACAACAAGTGGGGAAATGCAAGAAATTGGGCTACAAGATATGGACATTGGTGCATCCACTACTAGCCCCAAAATCCCATTTGCTGGGGGACATTTTCCCTTGAAGGATATTGGAATTATGATGTACACCCCCTCCCAAGAAATTTCAGTAGCTGGAATGAGTTCTTATGTGTACAAAAAGAAAAAAATTGCATGGAAGATGTTAGAAAAGATGTTCATGATTGCACAGTGACCGGAAATGGTTATTACTAAAAAGGTCCCAGTCATCAAAGACACTGACAAGGAACCTAAATATATGGTGTCATTCAACGTGGCCATAGCCATGGCCATGGTGGATAATATTAAGAATCTACTAAAGGAAGCGGAGCAACCCAAACGATGGATTACTAGAACATCACCTCTTAGAATACAATAGGGCAAGTGTAGAATTAGGCACAACAGTGATGCCCTGCAAGTGGATAAGCGAACATTGGATATTTTAACTCAAGAATTGCAGAAGGACAAAGATGAAACGAAAGCTAAATTGAATGAACTTGAAGAAATAAGGGTAAACATGACCACTCAAATAGAAATTTTGAAAAAGGAGAAAGAGGCATTGGCTCTAGAGGCGGAAGCTGCACAAGAAGGAAAACAAAGTTTATCACGATTCCATGAATATGCCATCGCATTGTAAGAAGAGTCTTTGGGGATATAGGAAAGAGTCATGGAGTAGTTATTTAAAGTACAAAAGGTGGCAACAAAACTTTGAGATATAGAAACCAAGACTCAATAAAGTAATCAAAAGGTTGTAGAGGTTAAGTCCAGGTTGAAGGACGTTGCAGCATGGAAGCAAAATAACATAGCTATACCCACAAATATGTCCAATAAATTTGTGGAAGATATTTAATTTGATTATTTGACTATGGACAACTGCCAAAAAATGGGGAGAAATTTACAGCAAGGCATTATTGCATCGCTCAAGAAATGACAAAACCCATATGCTATAATTGAAAGGGTGTTTGAAAGGTGTACATTGCCCCCTCTAGGGCCCTTGAGTATCCCGTTCCCAAGGAGCAATGATTAGTTGAGATTAATACCATAAAAGTTTAGGTTTTTGAAGTATTTATGTATCTCAAGTTACTACATAGACATTGCGTGATCCGATCGGGACACTGTTGGGCCATGGAATTGTCCCTATTTTACATTATCTTTGTTATGAAGAAAAAATTCCTATGGCTTGGGGTAGACCACAACATACAGATGAACTCAAGAAAACAAACTCATTTCCCAACATATGCTATATAAATGTAGATGCGGATAACAACATAGAGATCCTACCTCAATCCGGATGTTCGATGAAGAATTCCATTGAGCTTCTGAATCACAACGCTTGAACCTGCAGCTTAGTCTCAACAATAAACGCAAACAAGTGCATATGATATATAAAAGATGTTAGCATATACAATATCATAGTCCATGATATATATAATCAAATTTACCCAATGATAATGAACAATCATTCGCAATATAAATGGACGAGAAAATGAGTATTTCTATTAATATGAATAAGAAGTACAAGATACAACCTCCTATATGCAACTCATCTGAACCAAAAACTAGGTCCCTCCACTTGTGCCTCCACCACTTCAATCCCCCATACAATGGAAAAATCACGAGCAAAAGAATGAATCCTTCACAAGATATGAAAGAGTATGGGAGGTGAACATAAATGGTTCACAACAACAAGGATCAATCGATGTAGACTCAAGCAAGGAAAAATTTCGATCGAGTTTCAATGCTCTTACCTTTCTCTCCTCCTTCCATGCATAATGGCTCAATATATAACCCTCCAAAGGCAAGTGAAAGGTCAGATTGAGTCATTTCAAGATATATGGAGGTCCAAAGGTCACAATGGCCACGTTTTGGAGTGAAAAAAGAGATTTTACTCTCTTTTACCAATTAACTCGATGTATGCGGTCTATAATGGTGCAACCTGCGTATGCGTGCGTTGCATTGAAGTAGCTCGCATATAGGAGTAAAAATAGGGGAAAAGGGTTCCAGGAGGACCAAAAATGTGGTTCTGAGTCCATAAATGGATAATGGAGGCCAAGGAGTGCTAATGCTCACAAGGTGGAAAAATATGGTGTAACAGATGCCCCCTAATGTGTGAGGTTAGAGAAGGTACTATGATGGCCGAAATACATTATAAATCGCAGAAGTGGAGTGATGGAGACACAAATGGTAGGAGTAGCCCACTTGTCACAATACAATAATATCTCTGTGTACATATGGGTAAAATACATACCAGAATGTCGACCTACACCAACGGTCTCAATGATATCTGCTAAATAGACAAAGATGCTCATCAATCATGCTCATAAGTTCGCATTAATCATGATCAAACCGCAACATTCTAGGAATACTGCAGCAACAAGTTGACTCACTGACTAGTGCAGCTCTCGACAGAAGCAGTTGATCGACAATGTTCTCGACAAGTATTGGATTTTATTCCAAGAGCCGGACGGAGTACCTCGACATTTCCAGGTAAAACACTCCATTGAAATTGCTCTTGGTTCTTCTTTTCCTAACGCATCTGTTTACAAAAGATCCATTCTCGAAAATGAAGAGATTCACAGACAAATCCAAGATTTGATCGACAGAGGTCATATCTGACCCAGCTCCTCTCCTTGTGGAATTCCAGTCGTCCTCGTTCCAAAGAAATAAGGTACTTGGAGCATGTGCATTGACTATAGGGAACTCAACAAAATTTCGATAAAGAATCACTATCCTCTGTCACAGATAGACGATCTCATCAACTGTCTGAAAGGTTCCAAATTCATTACTAAGCTCAATCTCAAGTCGGGATATCATCAAATTCCAATCGATCCCTCAGATGTGTGGAAAACTGCTTTCAAGACCAAGGAAGGATTGTTTGAATGGTTAGTCATGTCTTTCGACTTAACTAATGCACCTGCGACCTTCATGCGATACGTGGATAACATTCTTCGATCTTTCATCGGCAAATGGGTCATTGTCTATCTCGACAACATATTTATTTTCAGTCGATCATGGGAAGAACATGTCAGACAACTTTGACAAGTCCTCGACACTCTCCAACAACATCGACTCTACTTGAATATGGACAAGTGCACCTTTGCGATGAAACATATCAAATATTTGGGGTATGTAATTGACTTTACAGGCATTCAAGTCGATCCAGACAAAGTACAGATCCTCAAAGATTGGCCCATTCCTCAAAGCATTCAAAAACTAAGAATTTTTCTTGGTTTGGCGAATTTCTACCGACGATTCATACTCGGCTTCAACCACGTAGCCTAGCCCTTGAATCAGTTGAGGAAGGGAAATGGAAAAAATGCCTTCAAATAGACATCGACACAACAAGAAGCTTTTGAACAACTCAAGCACAAGCTCTTCACTGCACCAGTACTTGTGTTACTTAATTTGCATAAACCCTTTGAGATTGATACGAACGCATCGAACTATGCCTTGGGCGCAATGATCACTCAGTCGCTTTTCATTCCGAAACTTTTAACGACACAGTTAGAAGATATTTGACATATGAAAAAGAATTGTATGCCATTGTGAAATCTCTCAAGCAATAGAAGCATTACATCCTTGGCAATGAAATGGTCGTCCTCACTGACCATAAGCCTCTACAGTTCACTCCAACCTAGTTGAAACTACAAACAACTCGACAACTCAAGTGGATTAATTACCTACAAAAATTCCAGTTGGTGATTAAGTATCGGAAAGGTAAAGCTAACGTCGTCGTCAATTGTCTAAGTCGACCACCCATTACTCTCCTTTTCATAGTGATGAGTATGCAGGGATATAACACGACCACTTGGCCTCAATTGTATTAGGATGACAATGACTTCTCAAAAGTATACCGACAGCTTCAGACTGACAAGTCATCGACCTCCGACTACTTCCTGAAAGACACCTTGCTATACTAGCTTGGAAATTTCTATGTATCGACCGATGAGCATTGACAAAAACTCAATTGGGACGTGCACTACAGCAAGACTGCAGGACACGTGTGAGTAGCAAAGACACTTGCTATTATCCAGAAGTATTTCTTTTGTCCTACACGTAAAATTGACGTCAACAAGTACATTCGATCATGCATGGTTTGTGTCATTTCTAAACTACCTAATCGACGACAGGGATTGTACACACCTCTTCCAGTTCCTAGTCGACCATGGGAATCTATTTCTATGGAATACTTGACAGGATATCCTACTACAAAACATCAACATGACATGATCTTAGTAGTAATCGACAGATTTTCCAAGATGGTCATTCTCATTCCATGTAAGAAGACCACGACAGTGCAACAAACTGTTCAGCTCTTCTTTACACATGTTTGGAAACACTTTGGTTTACCGACAACCATTACTTCCGAACAAGATGCCAGATTTGTCAGCATATTTTTGAAGACTCTTTGTAAACATCTGGACACACAACTCTCATTATCGACATCTTTCCATCCTTGGAACGATGGACAAAAGAAAGTTGTGAATCGCTTGGTAGTACAACTCCTTCGCATGTAAAACCACAAGCATTGACGAATATGGGATGAAATTCTTCCATACATACAACACAGTTATAATTGTGTTCAACACAACTCTACAGGCAAGAGTCCATTTAAGATCTGTTATGGATTTAAAACCTCAGCGCCTATCGACTTGATCATCTCCTCGACACAGTCGAAATCGGACACCGACTACAACCAGTGGGAAGTTGATAAAGCCTTGAAGTTTCAAGATCAAATTTGTGACATCCATAAGCAAGCAGAGGAAATGTTGCAATGAGCAAACACGAAAGCTAAGGCCCAACATGACAAGCATCATATTCCTCATTCATTTCAAATTGGGGAAAATGTCTGGTTACATCTCAAGAAGGAGCGCTTCACTAGTCCATACAAGAAACTCAAACCTCTGCGATATGGTTCGTACAGTATTCTTTGACAGATTCGAGAAAACGATTTCCAGCTTGACATTCCTGCATGCCTGGTTCTGCATCCAGTATTCAATGTGGATCTACTTCAACCATACCATGCACCATTGTTGGAACAGAATGACCTACCGATAGCAGAACCCGAAGACATCCATCCATATGTTCAGGAGCCTCTTCCTTGCGACACCATTGTGGGATGACGAGTATGCCATACAAGGATGAAAACAATTCCCTTGTTTTCAGGTTGCTAAAACCAGACAGATCCAGCACAAGGAAAGTGGTACTCTTATACTGAACTGACCGAAAAGTTTCCTCACCTTTACGAGCAAACAATGGGGACCATTGTTTCTTAAGGAAGGAGGTCTGATCCACATCGTAGTTGGAATTATTTTCGGATGCTAACTTCGACACAACTTCTATAAGTCATCAAATTCGACACAAATTCGACAAGTTTTGAACTCGACATGAATTAGACAACTCAGCAGCTTCGACAAGTTCCACGACCTCAATAGTTTTATGACATCGACATGCAGCGTCGACCTGCAACTTGCGATTGTTGAACTACGACAGACTGTCTCTTTGTATTCCAGTCGACTGTAACTGTTGAACTTCAGAACCATTCTAACTTCTCTTGTAAATGAACGTAACGGGAAGGAACCCAAGCGTCTCAACACTCTCTATATAAGCATGTATAATATTGTAACATACATCAAGTCACGATCTTATATCCAGTGATAGAGAAATCAGTTCGCATTCCTGCATATTGTCTATGTGTATTTGTGTTTATATGTGTAGTGTATCCCTGCTTTGCTTAGTCTATTCTTTAAGATTCTGCCATAACAAAGCCGACTCATTCAGTCAAACTATTGTCCCCCTCGTGCTTCCTGGCCACGTGCAGACAGACTCACATCTCTAAATTTGAATTTGACTTCAAAGGAATCCTAAATAGCATGGAGGTTAGCAAAGGATTTGGGATTAGATTTAAGTTGATTTTGAGATCCAAATTATTAGTAATTTGTTGAGGATATTTTGGATCCTCATTTATTATTTGTTATGCAAAACCCATGTATAAATAAGAGCTCATTCTCCATTCCAAGGGGAGGACTCTTAGAGCAACAAGTCCAATTTATGATGGAATAAGAATTATATTTCTTTTAATCTCTTTTGTAATTTAGATTGTAGTTTTTAATTTCTCTCTTTTGTTAATGTATATTGCAATTCTTAGTTTCTCTAATTTGTAATTAGACTAACTCCTTCTTATTGTTTAGCATAGGATGTATTTTACTTTGATTTATTTATTTCTGTAGGTGTAATTTTAATTCAAGTTTCTTTATTTATGCAAGTGTGTTAGATTAGTAGATTATCATGGGTGCAACCATAGTGTGATTTATTTTTCTACAAGTGTGATTTACTTTTCCACAAGTGTGTTTTAATTTATGCAAGAGTGGATTGATTTACTTTGTTGCAACGCATATTAGATTACCAATGCTAGAAGAGAAAATTGTGGCCTACATAGATTTTCCATGATAACCTTGAAATAAACAGACGTTACCCTGGAATGATAATTTATGTTGTGAATTGATTGTTTTTATAAGCAATTAATCTGCCCAACATTTTGGCATCGTTTTCGGGGAGGTCATCAAAGGCGCAAAAGTACAAACTAGCATTGGTCTTAGTTGCATTTCATGGTAATGTGTTCCTGATCCTGAGGTGTTGGGGAGGTAAGACGTAGTGAAGAGCTACGCATTGTTCGATAGACTGTAACGGGCTCGGCCTCATAAGGGTCAGGGCATGTAGATTGCTTGATTACTTTTCAGTTTATTAAATTTCCTTTGAGTGATGTTTTTCTTTCTTTACATATAAGTTTCATTTCATTTTTGGTGCATCATTCGCCTCTGTGGTGTAGTAAGAGCTAGCCATAATACTAATCTCTCTTTTGCAGGAAGTTGGTAGAAGAAGGAAAAATTGGTGAATGAAGATATAGATAGAGGAGGAGACATGAGGATACATAAGAATTCAAGCTTGAGACACACTAACATCACAGTAAGTGCTTGTATTTCATTTTCATATGATATTTTAGATTATTTTTTGAAAATAATACAACCACAAAATTACATAGGTTTTATTTTGAAAACCATATCATTTTTTTAAGAGTTGCTGCAACACGCTGTGTAAATCATTCTAGGTACTAAATGCTTGAAAGTTTTGGTATGGGGACGTATTCCATTTAAATTTATATGATTACAAACATTCATACGTATTTGGGTCATTTTTTGGGAGCCATATTTTATTTATTGAATTTTGTGGCATTTTGGCTTATTGCGATTTGCCGAAACGCTATCGGGATAGTCCTATTTTGAGGGGCCATATGGGATTAGTTTTAAAACATGTTTCTATCCAAAGTATCCCTTCAATTCTAGTTTCCAATCCAATTTGAATTTCTCAATTTGGTTGTCAAACGAAAATGATATGATCAAAATACTGACTGGGGGTAGGGTAGGAAGCTCAAAAACAAAGTTGGGACAGTCACGTTTTGGGAGATATAATTGATGAATTTTTAAAACATGTTTCTATGGTATATTTTGCTATGAATCTAGTTTCCAACGCACTTTGAATCACTCAATTTCGATATCGTACAAGGGATATATGCCCAAAATACTAATTATCTATCATAAATCTGCACTCTGAAAACTCTGCTTCCTCAGCTGTTCATTGGCATATTTGACCCATCAATTATTCTTGTATTCAAAACCTGTTTATACTGGAAGTATCCCTATGAATACACTTTAATTTTTCTTTGGAATCACTCAAATCAGACAAGGAACGATGAATTTATTATCAAAACACTGATGGTTAGTCTGGATGACCACCGCTTTCCAACAGGTATAAAGTGAATTTTGTTTCATTCATTTTTCTTTGGATTTGTTTTGTAAGTACTACTTTTTTTTTTTTGCATAAGTTTTGGATGAAGAGAGACTGTGCACCTCTCTTCTTCCATGATCTCATGTTTTATTACAGCCAAGTGCTAGTTTTTGCAGGTCCTCGAAAGATTGAAGAAGGTCAAAACATGCATAAGTGATTCTTGAAGACAAAATTTCATGCCATATGGGAATACTCTTGAGATATTCAAGATTCAATATGTTATAGTTGTTTCCTACACAAAAGAAGATTTTTTCTCAGATTGAGCACACAAAAAATGAAGAATTGATGTGCAAACCATATGAAGACCAATGTTTCAGAAGTCAAGTCCCATTGTTACATCACCATCCCACTGCTACCAAACATTCCTTCAAGAAGACCTCATGATTATCATGATCATTCACCAATACTATGGTATGCATATGCATTCCCTTCTTCCCATTTCAATATATATGCATGCTAAAAGTATCATCTGCTTATGTGTTTATCTCTGAAATCCAATGAACTTCACTAGTATATCATTCATGTAACCCCTACATTCAGATCAATTTCAGCCTCGAGTCCTCCACTTCCATCCCTTACTGCTCCACACATCCCTAACCCACACCATAAAGATTTCTGGCTCACCTACAATGCCAAGTTTCCCCATTTCCAAATAAAAGTTGATGGTGAAAACCTGTCCCAAGTGTCATCAGACCTTGGAATGATTGAAAACCATCTCGCTGGAGGGTATTCCTCAGGAATAATAAAATTATGACTGCGAAAACCCTCTGGGCGCAGTCAGACAAATATTGTTTGAAAACCAGTTACTAGCGGACAAGGTTTGCAAATAAAGTAAGAAATAAGTAATTCCATTCAAGTTGCTCTCTGAATAAAGATTTCCAAGTTCCTCTTTGAATAAGGTTTCAAGATTCATTGCTACATCAAAATAATGTTCCATATCTACATTGTGCTACATGTTCCAAGCTCCACACTGTTCTTTATTGAAAATTTTGACATCGTCGTGGACATATCACAGCTCTTGCTTCTCAGATGATGCTACATATATCAAGGATTTCATAGGTGGGTGCAGGTATGATTGCTTTTCCTTTATTTAGTCACAATTCATTGAATGCTATGGATTTGTATTTGGAAACATACTTGATCCTTTGTCCCACTTCCTCTTGATTTGTTATATTATCAAGGGTATTAAAATATTTCAGTTTTTTTTTGGGGGGGACACCATCATCCAGCATCCCTTCCTTTGAACCATGACATTCTTATCTCAACTTCCATACTCAAGTCCATTCCTACACCTACCCAATTGTCCAAGCATGAAAAGAATCAAAGGATACCTTATTGCTGTCACACAAGAACCAACAATAGGAAGTCTTACTGTTGTCACATAAGAACCAACACTAAGAAAAGAAAACAAGAAGTTTGTGCACATGGAAAAGCCTAGAAAACCATTGGAAGAAAGGAATGTGTTGCCGCCATACAAGAACCAACAACAAGAGAGGAAATAAATTATCTCAAGAAATCCCCATTGCTACCACACAAGAACTAGTAGTAAGGAGAGAATTTGAAACACATGCACAAATCCAAGGCCACTATTGAAAGAGAGGAATAGGATCCACAAGAACCTACAACAGAAAAATTTAATGTAGAAACCATTCCTTCACAAGAGTATGCTGTCATACAAGCAAGGTGGAAAACAGAGGTATGGTTTCTTTGATTTGTTTGCATGGTTCACCGGTGCATAGGACTGTTCACGTCTTCAGAAGTCAGATTTATTGAGAGCCACATTTTATATGGTATATGGATTGCCCACCATTTTATACATATGGTAAATGCTATTGATTGCATACAATGGACTGTTAAAATATATTTTCTAGCCTCTTGATTCATGGCCCTCTTGTATGCAACATCATGGTTACTTGTTGCCACAAATGGAAAACATAATCAACCCTAGTATTTAGACCTTGTAGCAATATTTGAACAAATCTGGAATGTCATATCAATAATGTTTTGAATACTATGATGATGGCATCTTGAGAACACGATTTTGGGTATCTTTGATCTCTTTTTTTGTTGTCATTACAACCATGTCAAACAATAGTCATCATTTCTAGCTTATGAATACATTGTCATAAAAGAAAGGTATGACTTCCTTGGCTCATCTTTACCATCCACTAATCCATACATTGGTTTTATGCATCATGAGCAGTCTAGTTTTTGCAATTCCAAGTTTATCAAATTTTCCATTTACATTTTCAAAATTTGATGTGAGAGTTGGCCCATGGTTAGTGGAATCAAAATTACAACAAGCCCATGAAAATATGAGGAAAGGAATTCGATTGTGAAATGGATTATTCAAAGATGTGATTAATGGAATGTCTTGTGCTTATCCTCAACATTTTATTTTCTTCATATCGGTTTAATATATCATCCCAAGGGTAATATTTATCTGTAGTACGACCTGTTGTGAGAAGATTTAAAAGAGGTCATTGAATGTAAAATTGTTGGAGCAAAGGTTTTCAAATCATAACACAAATGGAAGATGAGTGTTATTTAGAGTTGTTTCTTCAATCAGAGCAAAATGGCAATGTCTGGTAGCTGAAGGTATAATTGGAAGATGTTTTAGTTATTGGTTGCATCCATTGCATATAACAGTAATATTTCTTCTCTATGGAAGCACACAAATGTTATTGTACCAGGTTTATTTTTTGTTTTCTATATTGCATACTCGACCTATGGACAAAATAAACCTTGTATTTGTATTGAATGACATAACTCTAAATTGAGCTCTGAAATTTGGGCATTAATGCATGCACAATGGAAATCCTGTAGCAGCGTTTTCAACGTGTGATGTGAAGTTTATCTCAGTAGCATTAAGGTAATGATTACTCCCAATATTGGTCTATTTCCAAGAAAAGATGCATGTGGACATGCTCTATCTTTAGTTTGGGGGAGTGGTTGTTGTCATTCTTTCATTGATCTTCAGCCATAGGATTTATACCTAAGGTGGTTGTTGTGAATTGATTGTTTTTATAAGCAATTAATCCGCCCAATGGGCACCCACTAAGAAATCTCAACTCATGACCACCTACCACAACACAGTTACCAAGGGGTTGAACACAATGTCAAGAGAAGTGGTCAACCATGAAGTTTCTCTATAGTTTCTTGAACCAAAGAAATTAAATGTTATTATTTATGAATGTGACATTTGGGGCCAGTTTCTTAAATCTCAAGAAAACCCCCTTCAGATTCATAAAGTGTAATTTTAATTTTCTTTTCTCTTCCAAAAATAGTGTAATATTTTAAAATATAAAATATTCTGGAAGTCGAAATTTTACACCTCAAAATGTCACATTTGTGTGTCCTCCTTGAGTTGTATATTTCATCACCATGAAAATGTGATTTATTGTGCTTCCTACGAGTGTTCTAGAGGGAAACCTAAATCCTATTATGGTCC
Source organism: Larix kaempferi (assembly GCA_027924585.1). Taxonomy (NCBI): domain Eukaryota; kingdom Viridiplantae; phylum Streptophyta; class Pinopsida; order Pinales; family Pinaceae; genus Larix; species Larix kaempferi. Next base: position 56,972,352 of record BSBM01000299.1, on the reverse strand, counting down.
CTAAGCATGTTGTGGGGAGAAATCCATCATTAAGAGGTAGAAATCCACTTCAACCAACCCTATTTTGGGCGTACAAGAATTTTTTCCCCCTGCCAGTTGTCTAGGGAGAAACAATCTCCTATTTGTCACTCGATGGCCCTTGTTAGGAGAGAAAAAATCTCCTCTGACCACACTTCCTTGAGTTTAGGATCAATATTTGAGAGCGATTTTGGAGATTGGGCCTACGCTTCAAATTCTCTCCTCCATACCATCCTAAGCAAGTCAATCCTCTCATGATCCATGATATCCTCTTGTGATCCAAACATTTCTCCAAGGTGGTTTGAGATCCCAAATCCTATAAATGAAGCTCCTACCTTGAACCCCACACATCGAAAGTATGCGTGGAGATGCCATCCTTATGTTAGCTTGATTCTGAAAGGGCCTGGAAAGGAAGCTTGGAGGGAGCTCTTTCGCAAGTCAGGTATACCATTGTACATGCTTCTTTATGGATTTCCATTAATACAACTTGGCCTATTTCACCCATATATGTCTTCATTTAAATGTATTCTTACTCTTGTTGCATTCAAAGTAAGTAGGCTTCTTTATGCTTAACTTGTAGAAGGAAGGTACTCATTTGTGTTGTCTCTACAGGATCTACTCAGATTTGGAACTTTTGACATCAAACCTAAACGTAGGAGCAATGAGGACAACCATCACTAAGGAGGTGAGTCATCTGCTCTACCTCAATGTTCTTCTTTCTTGTATTGTTGTATGCATAAAGCCTAGGTATAGGAGAAATTTAGAGTCCATTTGTCTTTCTTTTGTCTTAGCTTAGGGACCTAGGGAACCTTTTCATGTCCAAGAGGGATTATACCTATCCATAGGGAGAATTTCCTACTACATGAAAGGTCTCAAATGACTTGAGGAATATGAAAATGCAAATGTTAGTTATTTTGTAAAGATATAAATTAAGGAGAAGTGAAAGAGAAGGGGATTTTGGCACATGAGCCTTTGCTTCCCATTCTTTGTAAGAACTTGGGAGGATGAATACAAGGGTTTTTGGACTTAAATTTTTGGCATGGAGATTGTGGTTGTGCTAAAGATGGACTATCATGGAACTATGTTTTTCTCCATTTTCACGTATATGCAGTCATAATGTTTTAATTATATGCTTAACTATTCTTATGGCCATCAACTTCTCTTACTATACATTTACTATCACAGTGTATTTGCTTTCCACGAGTTGTAAATGTAGGATGTTGTAATGCTATAGCTATTTTTTAGGTTTATTTCATTTTTTGATCGCTTTACATGTCTGATACTTCATCTCTCTATTTTTGGATGTGTATTACAGTTTTGTTTGTAGCCCGTCCCTTCAAATTTTTATCCTAGCTAGGATAGGGTGGGATAGATTATGATTGCATTGTATTTTAGGAAAATTTAATTTCATCATTAAACAATAAAAAACCCTAAATGGTGGACTGGGCCGCTATCGGTATAACCCAAACCAACTAATGGTAGCCAGGACAAAATTCGAATGGGATTCCTATTTAAACGACTGGAATTCTAATTGGGGATTTCATCGGGGAGAACACCTACTATCAATGCAGTGATTTTCTAGGCGTCAACAAGTTCTTGTGTAGGGGCCAACAAAGGGAACCACTATAGTCTAGTGTGCTTGTATTTTCAATCCCTCGAAGGAGAAGGTCTCAATCGAAGCACAACCAAGACTTGTGTGTGATAAAGAGGTTAAATACAAGGATATGCATGAATGGGTTGGCGTTCTTCATGATGCAATAAATATCATAAGGGAGTTCCATTAATTATAACATGCATATGTGAAATAGAAATATGATCTATTTATTAGACAATAAAAAGAATACAGCTCAACCATACACATAAAACTAAGGGGGGGTGTTGCCTCATTTATATTATTGATGGCTTCAGTTAAATTCCAAATTCATGGATCTAAGGCCTTACATCATCCACAGAATTACCTGTTGTGGTATCACATATAATAGAGAACTCATATCCTAATTATATTACCCCAAAACCCAAATACATAAGATTGATCATCCATGTTACTCTATTACATCTCGATCTTCGATCTTCTTCTATCAGTCTCACTGTCTTCGGTTACTTCATTCCTCTCATATTCTACTTGCCTCATACTTATGTATATAGTCATGGGTCCAAAACCATTGCAACCGTTAGGGGATTCCACAACTCTCATTCCTTTACCACACACTTTCTTCTGCCTTTAAGGACATTTCCAAAATTGAAGGAGCCAACAAGTGTTGAATCACCCTCGAGTCAACTTGACTATGTTTCTGAACTTGCACATGATCTAGTGTAGGCTATTCAAACAAATGAGACAAATCTGATACTTTAGTAGTGCAGAATTTGTCATATTGTGTGGCCAATGCGTCATCAGCTTGATGTGCTTCTTGGTACTTGCACTCATGATCAAGAGGAATAGCGATGTTCTGGGCTTTGATATTCAACTACTTAACTTTTCCCGTAAATTATATACTTTTTTACTTTTTAGCTAAGATGTCGACCCAATCGTGAAGTGTGAAAAATTAATTTTACTCTATTGAGTGGTGTACTTCAACTTGTTGTGGACATATGTGACTTATTTTCTAACTTTTGGTACCTGGGTCATTTAGTGTATCAATAAAATAGGTATTCTTGGCATGGGTCTGGAGGGATTTCAAAGTAAATTCTAACGGAAGGGGAACCATCACAAGTGGAAGGGTGGGAAAATTTTTGGAAGCTCAGGGAAGCATTGTGTAATAAGGTGTTGGGATGGTGGAGGTGGTGAATAATGGTGTTATAATGGATGGTTTACTGATGTGGGGATGCTTTGGTTCACCTAGATAAACAAAGGCCTCTTTGAAAAACTTTGTGGGGATCATAGTAGTATGTGCAAGGGATTCTAAGGACAGGGGAAGTGCAAGAAGCGGGAATTCAATTGTGGTAGGTTGGGATGTTTCTTCTAAAGAGTCCTTAGGGGGCACATTTTCTTTTCTTTTTTGCTTATATTTAGTCAAAGAATGAGGAAATGTGTATGAATTACCTTTTACTATTGACATGACTGTTACTTCTGGCCAATTGTTGACCTCTTTGTGAAATGCCTCTAGCAGCAAACAAAATGGGAGGGTGCATGCTTTAAATTCATTTGGGTTAACTTCTTGTAGCCGAATGAAGGTGTTATCACGATCAATCCCGAACCATATCTTAGAAGTGTAGTTGACTAACAAGATCTGTTGAATCCGCTCTAGTGTCGCCTTCTTAAGGTCTAGGTACCATTAGCCAAAAGCATTGTTGTGCAACACTACGTTGTTAGCATCGCGCTATGTCCTCCATGGAGTAAAATGTTGTGCAATACCCTGTTGAGGAGTAATGTGTGACAATTAATTTCCTTTCAGTGGTTTCCATTTCCATATGGGCAATACTATGAGAAAATACTTGAAAATAAAGTAACCATCGTATTTTTGCACATCTGTAAATGCTTGGAAGTGCTCATTCATCAAATACTTACACCAGTTCAACTGAATACCTTGAACATAGAACTCCAGTATAGAAATGGTGTCCAAAGTAAATTCCCTTGTTGTGTATTTTTGCATGACTTGGATGGATATGATATGACATGCAATCTTGATCGGCGAGTGATTGATGTTAGCAATTAGGATGCCTTTTCCTCCATTCTTTGTGTCATATCAATCATTCAGGATCGGCTATGAGGGATTACTGCCACTTTTACGGTCACCTTGAAATATTGTAGTGATTCCCTCCCCTATTATTGATGGTCCCGTCAGTCTATGAATTTCATCTACATGAATTTTATACTTGTGATCCAGACATGGGGAGTGGCCATGCACTCCATTGGTCAAGAACTTGATACATTTTAGAACTTTTTTTTTTGGTGTTGAATACTGGGAGGTATATCAAATTCATAGACATCAAATCCCAAAGGGACACAAAATCATATTTCCATTTTTTTTTAAATTTCCCCATTGTTAGAAGGGATAAAATATATATAGGTGCTTGGACACATGTCGAGATATAATTCTCCATAAAAAAAATCAAGATTCACAAACCATGTTTGCTCGACCTTCCCTTGTAAATATGCATCCAAGAAATTGATCTGAGGATCAATGGAGTCTTCCTTCACTAATTCTTTCTACTTGTCATGTGCCATGCTAGTTGCATCTTGTGTTGTTGGTTCTTTTCCCATTGTATATGATCATTGTTGGTATATGAACTGAATGCTTGGTTTTTTGAAGTCCGTAGACTCACTATGTACTAAAATCTCTAAGGTGTTTGATATGCACTTATTCAACTCTTCAGAATTTGGAATGCATTAGAAATAACTAACCTTTAATAAATAGTTAAATCAACAAGGGAAAACAATTATTGTCAAGACATAGTGGAGGATCATAATGATTACATTCTTAAATGTAATAATTGAAAGATGGTTTCACATAGGAAATCATTGATATAAAAATTTGTTCATTAATGGATCTTTAATATCGAAAAGACAAGATGGATTGATGCAATGTGGAAATGGTGATTGATGAATTGAAATTGGTGGGTACCCCTAACAAACAACTTGACTGAAATGAATGAATAGAACTAAGAAAATGACAAGATTAAAAAACCTAACTCCTAACTACCTCACTCCCATTTACAAGAGTGGCATTTTACAGAATCACTAAACATAAACATAAGTATTCAGGTGTGCACCATTCACCCAATGTGGATGGAGAATGCCATCGAGTTGCGCTACTTAACATATCCTGAATATTTGATTTATGCAACAATGAAAGGTCCCAACCAATGCATCTGAAGTTTTCCTAGATGCTTCGTGAACTTGTTGTCATAGAGTAAAACTTGGTCACCTATGTTAAATTTTTTTATGCTTGATGTCTTTGTTATGACATGCCTTATGTTGTTCCTTTTCAACTGTTATGTGATAATCGAATAAAAATCATGATTCTTCTAGTTCCATTAGTCTACAAGAAAGAAATATTATTCTAGTTCCATTAGTCTACAAGACGTTCCACAACTGAATCTTTCTTTGTCATGTGTATTGCATGTGGAATGTAAAGGATTGGAACCACAAATTCTACTGGAATGATTGGTTATTTTTCATATATCAAATCGAATGGAGTATCCTTATGAATTTTCTTTGTATTGGTCTTGTATTTCCATAACACAACCGGAATTTGATCATCGCAATCATTGCAGTTTACGCAACATATTTTTGATGGCCCGATCTCTAGAATTTTGTTGAAGGATTCTACTGTGTTGTTTTCTTATGGGTGATACAAACTACTTTTATGGTGTTGTATCAAAAACTCCTTCGTCAATTCCTTAATATTGGTATTCAAGAAGTGCTTACCTTGGTCACTTGTAAGGCTTATGGGTCACCTGAACCGAGTGATTATGTTTTCATAAATAAACTAAGGTGTCGTCTCTATAGAGAAATCTCGAACTAGTGTTGCTTCGGCCCATATTATTAGATAATATGTTGTGGTAATGATATAGCGGGATTTAGAATATTTCTCCGGTGGATTGATAGGTCCCACAAAATCAATTGCATATTTTTCAAATGGCTATAATTCCCATACTGGTTTGAGTGGAATTTCATCTCGTGGAAATGATTTATCAACTCGTTGGAAGACATCACATTTTTTAGCATATTCCTTAGCATCTTTAAACATTGTGGGCCACCACATACCTACTTGAAGTATATTCCTTCCTATATATTTTCCACCAACATGGCCTCCCGCACCTCCAACATGGCATTCCCACATGATAGTTTTGATGCTCATCATCCAATATGCATTAACAAAGAGTTGTCCTACAATCAATTGATACTCCATGTCTCGCACGACTAAGTGGCATTTCAAAGTTATCGAATAATCATCAAGTGCTTTATTGGTTGTGAGAAATAGTGTGATCTCTTCTAAATGATCAAGAATAGCTTCTACCCTGAATAATGCTACATCTAGTAATTTATCATTAACAGGTCTGCCAGCTTCCCATGTTTCTATTCATGACAAGAGGTCATGTCCATAATTATGTTTCCCTGGTTTGACTATTACTTCAAAAGAGAATTCCTAGAATAAGAGTAACCATTTGCAGATGCATCCTTTTAGGATGATATTTTTCACCAGGTACTTGAGGGATGGATGATCTATGAAAAGATTGAATTGTCCTCCCAACAAATAGTGGCAGAATTTTTTTAGGGTGTAAATCATTATTATTCCTTCCCAATCTATGCTTGTGTAGTTGTGTTCCTCCCAAGATAGTTTTCGTCTAGTGAAGTACACCAGATGATCCATCATTCCTTCTCCTATTTGAGCTAGTATGATGCCCAAGAAAATACATGATGCGTCAACATGTACATGGAATTCTTTTTGCTAGTTAGGGAATACCAAAATTAGAGCATTGGCCATTTTTTCTTTCAAAGTTGCGAAGGAATTTTTGTACTCTTCAGTCCACTTAAAATATTTTGCTTTCTTCAACAACTATTATAATGGAGTGGTAATAGAAGCATAGTTCCAGATAATACTTCTATTATATCCAGTATGTCCTGAGGTGGATCAAAACTTATTTATCGATGTAGGTTCCTGCAGGTTCACAATCGTCGTGATCTTCACAGGGTCTACGAGAAATCCACGCAACAGACAATGTGTCCCAACAAATTTCCAAAGGGAACACATAAAATGCATATTCATAAGTTCAAAGATAAATGCATCTGTCGACAGTGGTCCAACATCATTCTAAGTAATGCAATATGATTTTTAAGTAAACTGTAATCTATCCACACATCCAAGTAAGCCTCTAAGAACTTATGAAGAAACTCCTTGAAGGTTTCGATTACTATCCTTGAGAAAAAGGAGGGTGCATTCTTTAATCCAAAGACATGAAATTATAAGAAAATGACCCCCATTATATTGTAAATTGTGTCTTCTTCTTATTATCTTATGCAATTCTAACCTAGTTGTAACCCTATCCCTAAATCCCATATCCCCTTAACCCCCAAAACCTTAACAACTTAACACCTTAATCCCTTAACCCCTATTCATTTACCCCCCTAACCCTTAAACCATCAAACTCATAAATCCTTAAACCCTAACCCCTTAACCCCTAACCCTTAAACCCCTGAGCACTTAACCTTGTAACCTATAAATCCCTTAACCCCCTAAACCCTAAATTCCTTAACCTCTAAGTCCTTAAACCTTACCCATTAAACCCCCTAACCCCTAATCCCCTAATCCATAACTCCTTAACCACTAATCCCTAAGACCTTAACCCCTAAACCTTTAACCCTTAACCCCTAACCCCTTAAATCATAACCCCATAAGATGCTAACCCCTAAAGTCCCTAATCCATAAACACCATACCCCTAAGCCCTTAACCACTAAAGGAATTAACCCCTACACCCCCTAACCCCTAACCCTTAAGCCCTTAAACCTTAATCCCTTAACGCATAATCACTAATCCCTTAACCTTTAAACCCCTTAACCTAAGCCCCTAACATCTAAGCCCTTGACCTTTAATCCATTAACCCATAATCCATAATCCCTTAATTCATAATCCCTAAACCCCTAATCCTGAATCACTTAACCCATAAGCTGTGAATCCCCTAAACCCTAAGCCCTTGTCCCTTAATCCTTTAATCCCTACTCCCTAATCCATTAACACCTAAACCCCTAACCCCTAATACCTTAATCCATATTCCCTTAACCCATAATCCCTAATCCATTAACCTTTAAACCTCATTAATCCCCTAAGCCCAAAGCCCTTGACCCTTAATCCCTTAACCCCTAATCCCTAATCCCTTAACCCTTAAGCACTAAACCCCTAATCTGTAAATCCCATAATCCATAAATCCCCTATCCCATGAACCCCCAAAACCTCAACAATTTAACTATTTAGGCGTAGTAGACATTAAATTGGAAGCTAAATAGAATGCAAAACTAGAATCTACAAAGGAAGCTTAACTAGAAGCTAAAAATGAAGCTAAAAAAAGAGTGAAAAGGGAATCTAAACCAGAAGCTATATAGGAAGCTACACAAGAAGCTAAATTCAAAGCTAAATAGGGCGCTAACTAGATGAATTAATTATGGAACTAAAGTCACCACTAAGGTCGGTGCTAAAGTAGGCACTAATTAGCACCGACTTTAGTGTCGACTAGGAATACACGATGCAAAGTATGCCGAAAATAGCACCAACCTTATGAATAGCACCGACTATTTCTAGAAAATGTAGAAAAATACATTAAAACAATGAGTGGAAGCAAAAAATGGAGCTAAACAAGAAGCTAATCATGGGGTTTTGTTTTAGTGATGGATTCTTCTGGAATAAAGGTGGTATAATAGTACTTATCATGGAGCTACCAAAACCACCCCATGTGAAGAAGTATTTTGCCAAAAATATTTGTTTTTGGTTTCCTATTTACAATGTAGTGGATAACACACTTCATACTAGAGAATTTAGTATCCACACACTTAAGGAAAATTTGGCTATGGCTCAAAACATAATCAAACAACACGAGTATCAACATCGCTTAGAATGTTTGTCCATAGAAGGGATCATGTGTTTCTTCATCTTCAACCTTATAATTAAACATTGCTAAAAAATAAACCCCGGTAGAAATTATCCCTAAAGTTCTATCGACCTTAAAATATCCTACAATGCATTGGATAGGTGGCCTATAATCTAGCTTTGCTAGATCCCTCCAAGATTTACCCGATCTTTCATTTACCTTTCCTAAAAAAGGTGATTAGAACCACTTGTAAAGTGCAGACCAAGTTACGTAGACTTTATGAGGAAGGTTTCATTTGGATTCAATTGGAAGCCGTATTAGATAGTGGAGAACATTAATTGCACAGGTGCACAGTTAAAAAAAGTCTTGATCTAGTGGAAATATATGCAACCAAAAGATTCCACTTGGGAACCTGAAGGGATTTTGTATCATTTTCGTCACCTTCAGCCTCGAGGCATGGTTCTTGGGGGAAGGGAGGGCATGTTAGGGTCCTACCCTAACCCCCTTACTTTACAATTTATTCAAGTAATGTATGCAGCCATATCTTTTGAATAAGGCTAAGTAGTTAGTAGTGAACAATTTATTAATGTAAAAGAGTCTCTCTATTAATTAAGGCTTCCTAGGTAGCTGGTACACATTATTTATTGGACCAAGTAAGTAGTTAGGGTTTTGGGATAGTGAAAGCTTATTTAAAGAGCTACAAGGCTATGTATTGTTTTGTCAAGAATTATTGTATTGATTATTTACTCAAGTCAAAGGTATCCCAACCTTAAGAGGTGACTGAACATTGCTTCCTGAATTGATTATCATAATACGAGGGTTAATTCTGCAGCATCTATCTTTCAATTCTCTCGTGCTTGGTTATTCTACACTATAATTTCTAGTTTATTACATCATAAATATGTGTATATCTTGTTTTTTTTTTAGGTTTTATGGTTAATAACACTGTAGTAGTGAAAATAATACTTTGGTATATCCAGGGTACAATTGAGTTTTGGATTCATTATAGTTTAAGGGGGACTCCTTTGTTTTTTGGTTTCATTGATTTTGACTAGGGTGGAAACCCTAATGATCAAAAAAATATTATATAGGTTATGTTTTCGATCTTAGACCTCTCACTTGGGCTTGTAAGAAAAAACAAGCTCTTTCTCTTTGTTCTACAAAAGCGGAGTATTGGGCCACATTTAATGAAAATCAAGAAGCCTTGCAACTTTGGCATATCCATTTTGAGTTTGGATTCAAACAACAACATCCAACTACCCTATCGTGTGAAAATCAAAGTACTATCAAGCTTGCCAAATATTTAGTTCAACATCAGTGTAACAAACACATTGATATATACATGCAGTTCATCATAAATATTATCCAAGAGCATATTCTCATACTGCTATTTTTCCTTGTAGATGATTGAGTTGCTGACATTTTCAAAAAATATCTTATACAAACAAAGTTTTCAAAACTTCGATCTATGTAAGGAGTTCAAGAAATTGTCATTAAGGAGGGATATGCTTTAACGCCACTTTCTTTCTCCTATTATGTCACCTTTGTAAATCCTTCAGTCTTATCCCAATTTGTTCCTGAGGGGAATATTGGGATATTTAGACACTTCGGATATAATGAAGATCAACTTGGTCTAATGTATCTTGAGGTAACGTGTGTTTCTTTAGTATGCATTAGTATGAATTTTTACTTATGTAATATGATGGTCATGATATGTTCTAGACAGAAAGTGATATGAAAGTTCATGTTCTTGTTGATTTTAAACAAGTACATTGATCCATGGCTTAACACGTGATTGGTTTATGATTTCCATTTAAAGTGCATGGAGGTCATGAGTTGATGATCGATTAATGAGAGAAATTCATATTTAAATTATTTTCCTTTTCATTAATATATCTCCTCAAGTGGCTATTTGGTTGGGTCCAAGGATTGTTTCCCTCTCTAAGGGTTTTCACCACGTAATGAATTGGTGGGTTGATCTATGATGTATTTGTGTGAGTAGTTGCTTAAGGTGTTTGACCTATATTGAAATACCTTATTTTAGTTGAGCAATTACAACATTGAACTATCATCTTGCTTTGTCTCTTATATGAGAAGAATAGTTGGTCATTCTAATTTGATCAATTCTTGCATTACTTCTAACTTGAATTCACTGCACATTCCATATGATTTGAGGAGATGGTTTTAATTATTTAGTTGAGGAAGATTTAGATATGTTTCCATAAAGAACATCCAATTTTGCTTGAATTCATAGAATCATTTCTTTATTTGTTATTTCCTTCCTCTTCTATTTATTTGGTTTTTTCCTAGTCCTTTTCAGGATTCATTTTTCCTCTTCCTCATCTTCTCGTTGATGTTTTTATGATGTCTTCCTTGTGAGCAACCATGCTTGTTAAAACTAAGAATTTTTGAAGGTTGCTTCATTGGCTATGGGAAGTGTTGATGTATATGTAACTTTGGAATGTATTTCACCCATGTATATTGTACTCCTATAGAGATGTTATTATTCCTCTATACGGAAGTGTCGTCATTTGTATTGACAAGTGTTGCAACTTGCAGTGATGGGTTATTAGACCACTAAGTGTGTGGTCGGCCTTGATTAGTTTAAGCATGGGTTATTAGACTGAGTTAGACGAGTCGTCCCTGCTAGGTTATTGGGCAGGATAGGTCATGTATAAATAGACAGCGAGAGATCTCTATTTGGTTCATCTCATTATTCACTCCTACATCACTTGGAAAGTGGCGCACAAGTGAGGAGGAGGTTCAGCTGCTAGGAGAAGACTATCTCTTGTACCTTGGTTGTATCATTGCTTTTTCTATCTCTGAGGAAGTTGTGGGGTTTTTCACCTTTATGGTTTTCCCCAGTGAAACTCTGTGTGTCCATTGTCTTATGTGATTGCTTGATATGCTTTTTACATGCTTGATATGCTTGATATGTTGTACATGTTATTCTCTCAGTAAAGATCCTAGAGTATGTTGAATTAATACTCAAAAATTAACAGGAAGATGCTTATAATTTTTAAAGTTCTTATTAGGATGACAGGTTAAATGTTTCTAAATATGGAGTAGTAATGAGGGACTAAACAAAGGCTTGATGAGAGAAAGGATTGAAGATGGTTGGGATGAAAAGATGAGTAGGGATGTGTCATAAGTTGAGAAGAAGAGGAAATCAATGTTTGGGACTCCTGATCTTACTTGGAAAAGATTGATAAATGATTAGAATATTGAATGAATTTTACTTTCTCACCATAGGTCAATGTGGAGTCGACTTACTTATTTATAGGAGACATTTTAGCATGCTACCATTTTCCAATGTTTTAAGGAGCTTGAATAGGAGCAGAGGATTTATAGTCTTTGGAAAAACGTCCATACTCATGGTAAGTTTTGCGTTGAAAATAAAGTTGTCCATAATCAAATTTATATAGATGTGTCCATTTGTCCAAATATAAATTGATTGCTTACGAGAGCCATGTAACGTCCCCATTTTGACCCTATTGCATTAAAATTGTAAATGATGTAAATATTGTTATTTAATCATGGTGAGGAGCTCAAGGACAAGGCCCTGCCATTGATTTAGCATTTTTATGTATCGGAAATTAAAAATATATGCCTATGGTTCTTGTGCTGGACAGGCACAATGTAAATTAAGACATCATGTAAATACAAATTTTAATGAAATAACCCACAACTAGCTATGCAATGCAACAAAGAGATGGGGGCATGCTTTTTATAAGGAATAGGGAGGGAAATTATTCAAGCCCTTGAGCCAATGGTGTTAACCCATGTGTCAATGAGAAAACCCATAAACCCTCAACTACCCATTTTGGGTTATGCACCCAATCATTTAATTCTTCCAAGAGTTGGTTGAGGCAGTTAATGCCTTGGGAGTGGAGAGGTATGGTAGCCAATTTTGTGCATGGGCAAGCCATCAACCTGGGAATTCGTATTTTTGCTTCTTGGGCAAGAAAACACCCACGAAATAGTTCCCAAAGCCATCTTTCACCCATGGCCTTTTCTCTCTCACATAGCCTGAGCTAGCTAGGCTTTCCCCATCACGTTTTTCACCATTTTTCCTGCATTTTCCATGCCTGGGAACTCGTTTTTGTTTTGCACAATGGATGGGAGGAAGAGAGCCACGATTTTGGGGTTTATGGAGGTCGTTTTTGTCCCTTGAATGCCCATAAATGTTTTTTTCTGAAAACGATCTGCTCTCCTGGGGTTGTTTTCCCCTTCTCCCATTTCGTTTTTGGCTGCCCACGATTTTCTGAAATTGGTAGAAGCCCCATTTTGGGCATGCCACTGTAAAAAACGTTTTTCTACATGCCCAACACTTATACTTTTGCTGTTATGTGCATCCCTATTTTGGTTTGAACCTGTAAGCAAGAAATTTGGAGTGGTAGTGGACAGAATTGGCTTGATAAACCTAGTGGGGAAAATAACCTCTCAAGAAGATCAAAAGGGCTGGCTACTCTTCTATGCAGACCTTGAACAACACTGAATTGGAAGGTATGGCCTGAGGGACTGTGTAGTAGTGAAGGGAATACTTCCTTGAATCAGGTGTGTAGGCATTGTGGGGAACCAATATGGATAGATCTTGTAGGGGTACCCATAGCTCCATGGTTAAGCTCACTAGCTTAGCAATTCTTCCTTTTCCATCTCCTAGCAGCCTGATAAACCCAACTGCTGATTGGCTTGGCTAATTTTGGTGTATTTTGGATATGTGTGAGTTTGTTGTTCCCTTCTTCCTTGTAGAAATCATGCCCAGCTCAGGGGTGGCAGTTGTATCAAGAGATTGATAAGCACAACTGGCCTATGGTTGGGTGGAACGTTGCAGATGCATAGCTGGTTGCTCAGGGACTACTTTGTTTTAAGATAAGTACTCTTATGTGCTAATTCTGTATTGTTTTAATTGATGAATGACATGAATATCTTGAATGTATGATAGATGTGTAATAGAATTTAATTCTGCTGTGTTTTCAAATATTTATGTATTTGCATATGTCCATCTTCATTTTATATGAATGTTTGTTTACAAAGTATGGGGCTAGATGCCCGGAATTAGAGTGATGTTCTCTCCCATGATGGTATGATGGGAGGGGACATTAGAGAATGGTATCAGATTCATAGACTACAGTATTGGGCCTCTATGGGCCAAGTATGATCACAGTTACAAGGGAAGATCCCCTTCTAAACACTAGGGATGATTTTAAGAACACCCCCAAGATTTATATGTATAATAATTGGGCGAATCCCCATGATACATAGGAAACATTGAGGGCTATTTTATCAAGAATATAATATGCATATATAAATTTTTGGCGATTTTTTTCAGAAAATTATGTAATCCTGTAAAATGCTGGCGAATCTTTCATAAAATTATAAAATCTTGTAAAATATTGGCGAAACTTTCATTGAATTATAAAACCCTGTAAAACATTGGAAAATATTTCATGAGTGCATCATCTTCTTAGCAGAATACCACATCAAGATGGTATGTAATCTCACTTGTGAATCTGCACTTTGATAATAGGAATAGTGAAATCAATTGATATATGGGGGATCATTAGAAACACACAGATATATGGGGTAATACTAGCAAACTGTGTATTAGTAACCTTTGTTAAATCAATTTACATCACTATTACTTTTATGAATTGAAATGCATTAGAGACCATCCTTCTTGGGCCACTATAACTCATCATAGCCACTATTGCATTCTGACCAGCTCCAAGTTTGTCACATTGCACCTAGAAAGGATAAACCAAGTTAGTTTTAACTTTTAATCAATTTCTAAATCTAAGATAGAAAATCTCAAAAACAAAAACTCAAAAGGATAAACCAAGTTAGTTTTAACTTTTAATCAATTTCTAAATCTAAGATAGAAAATCTCAAAAACAAAAATTCAAAAGGATAAACCAAGTTAGTTTTAACTTTTAATCAATTTCTAAATCTAAGATAGAAAATCTCAAAAACAAAAACTCTTGAATACTTTATCTTCCTCTAGGAAGAAACACTTTAACTAGTTAGGGAACGACTAAGTATGAGAGTGAATAGTATGCATGACCAAAGAATGATGAAAGTTCATTCCCACTTCATGACCTATGTGAGCATCACCTCATGCAACGAGTGATGAGTGGACCATATTCAAGCTCATAAAAAATTGGCCATAAGTGAAGCACACTCATGGGTTATAGGTCATAGATAAATGACTTTTTATACATATTTAATTCCAAAAAATGATGTCCCAAAAAATAACTAAATTTGGATTTCCTTCAAATGGTGCATAAACCTATGTGCCTATTGGCAGGCGGTTCGATGAGGAAATGTCGCAGTACTGCCGACGCTGTGACACATCGGATGAGGTCGCGGAAGGAATATTTTGGTTTAAAGTATACCGTGGTATGCGGGTTTTGGGGGTCACTTGGACCACATGTATGTAATATTGAGTCAGTTGTACTGTGTATGCGTGTTTTTGGGTCATTTGGACCAAGTCAGTTAGACATTGGGTCATTTGTCCATAGTGTCAGTTAGGAAGTCGTTAGTAAGTGGACAAACATTGTAATGGCAAAAGCCTATAAATAGATGAGAGTTGTAAGTGTTAGAGATAGAGGTAGAAGCGAGAGGAAGTGAGAAGGAGATGTATGCAAACAGAGATCTATGTTTTTCTTCTGGTATACGGCTGTGACAGTAATATAATGATGATGTTTTGGTACGATCTTTGTGCAATGTTGCGATATACGAATGTTGTTATATTTTCTTGATGCAATGTTTGTTTACTGTGCTATGATGAGAAATGCTACGATTAAGTAATATGTTATAAATCCATGTCGAATGTTTAAAGTTTCTGTTTAAGTACTGCAATAGAACCAGTTTGTGTAACCACAACTCGCTTCCTCCCTCGACGGAAACATGGTTCTGTCTGCTCTTCCTGGATGCCTCGGGTGAGACCTCATCCGCTCTGCGGGTGTTGATGGGCGGGCTCGAACCTGCCCGGGCCGGTGCCCAGGGAGACTGTGGTATGTGTCGACAGTGAGGCGAACCCCTATCGACCGAGGTTGCGTTGGTCAACAAATGGTCCCATTGATCGAGGTCGCGTTGGGACCATTTGTTGACCAACGCGACCTCGATCAATGGGACCATTTGTTGACCAACGCGACCTCGGTCGATAGGGGTTCGCCTCACTGTCAACACATACCACAGTCTCCCTGGGAACCGGCCCGGGCAGCTTTGAGCGTGCCCAGCAACACCCACAGAGCGGATGAGGTCTCACCCGAGGCGTCCAGGAAGAGTAGACTGAACCATGTTTCCGTTGAGGGAGGAAGTGAGTTGTGGCTACACAGACTGGTTCTATTGCAGTACTTAAACAGAAACTTTAAACATTCGACATGGAGTTATAACATATTACTTAATCGCAACATTTCTCATCATAGCATAGTAAACAGACATTGCATCAAGAAAATATAACAACATTCGTATATCACAACATTGCACAAAGATCGTACCAAAACATCATCATTATATTACTGTCACAGCCGTATACTAGGAGCAAAACATAGATCTCTGTCTGCATACATCTCCTTCTCACTTCCTCTCACTTCTACCTCTATCTCTAACACTTACAACTCTCATCTATTTATAGGCTTCTGCAATTACAATGTTTGTCCACTTACTAACAACTTCCTAACTGACACTATGGACAAATGACACAATATCTAACTGACTTGGTCCAAATGACCCAAAAACCCGCATACCGCGGTACAACTGACTCAATATTACATACATGTGGTCCAAGTGACCCCCAAAACCCGCATACCACGGTATACTTTAACCCAAAATATTCCTTCCGCGACCTCATCCGATGTGTTGCAGCGTCGGCAGTACTGCGACATTTCCTCATCAAACTGCCTGCCAACAGTGCCAAAAGTTGCTTTTTACTACTGAAACCACCAATTATGCAATAGTAGTTATGAGAAAAAAAGTGAAAAAAATAACAAATCCTTATTATAAATCCATTTAACATCAGCATGCTTAGAAGAGATTGCAAACTAGTGTATCTACATAAAACATAGAACATATTCAAATGAGAGATGAAAATATCATGTCAAATCATTATCTTGACATATGGCACTCTTTGGTGGTTCTTCCTATCTTATCATTATAGTAAAAGGGAACCATATGCCCATTCACTTCCATACATAACATCCCTTTTTCGTCAAACTTAAAAAGAAATCATCATTTTCTATATTGATTGTCTTAGTCCAATTTGTAAATGCTAGACCTATAAAAGACTCTGCCATCATATATACAAATTATCCAATGCAAGGAATGCTAATTTTATTACATTTGTCTATTCATTAATATACATCATGTGACTCTGAGACATATTCACGAGGTTATTCATTTCATGAAGCATAGGAAGAATTCTAACCAATGTTAATAATGTCTCTATATCATTTAGTAGAAAGAGAATAATTTGATCTTTTTCTACACTTGTGTGATGTTCATACATCACCCCTACCAAGGATGCATATTCATCAATTATTCCTTCATGGACAAACCATATGTGTATCCTCTAATGTGGAATATAAAGATTTTTTTCTTTGGGAAAAAATATAGCAATAGGGAGAATAGTCCACAAACTAAAGATATGTAAAATTAGAGGCTCTAAGTAACTAATAATAGCACAAAAGTTTTTGAGAGACTCTCAGCTTTATATAATTTATTAGCAAGAAAAAGATAAGTGAGGATGAGCACTACCAATGAGAGAATGGTCCACAAGTCAAAATTCCCATGACCATAGGCACCAAGAGAGCAAAGAAAGGACATAATAATACACAACCAATGATAGTTCTACATGAGCATTGAAAAAATGGCTAGTGATTGTACCTTTATTAACATATACAGATAATTTACATTGTAAAAGTGATAACCCTTTTCTTGAAGGAAAGGGTTCCATTTATAGGTTTAGCTTAAGGCTCTTTGCCTTCTAGCTTCTCAACACTACAGTTACCATAGACTCTTCAATTATGTTGGTTTCTCAACCCTTTACAAGTTTTGACTTTGTCTTCATGCAACCTTAATCTGTGAGGACAATATTAAATATAAATTTTCAATAACTACAAATTTTCCCACTCAAGTTGAGGCATATCAAATAACAATTCGTTAATTCTCTAGGAACACACATAATGAGTACAAGTCTCATGAATTAATCAACCACTTCCCCATGCTTGCTTGTATATTTTTCTCATCCACAATGAACACATCTATGATGTTGTGGTTAATTCTCTAGGAACACACAAAATGAGTACAAGTCTCATGAATTAGTCAACCACTTCCCCATGCTTGCTTGTATATTTTACTCATCCACAATGAACACATCTATGATGTTGTGGTTTGGTGCTTATAGAGTATGGATTTATTTTTCTCATACCTTCTCCATGGTTGAAAGTTGGACCTTTTCCTTGTGATATATAGTGCTGGAAATTGTACTAACCCTTGCATTGATTTACTCCATGGTTGAGAATTGATTCAAGATTGTCTTCCTCCTTCATTAGTTTTGGAGACTTACACTCCACTGAAATTTATACACCCCAATATTATGTTTAAAAAAAACCGTCTTCATCTAAATCCTTCAACACTCAGTGGAAGTTTCGACAAGAAAGATCCTTTTGTGTCTTGTTAGTTAAAATTTGTCAAGAATGCATGCTTCATTAATTCATTTGTTGCATCCTTTTATAAGTGCCACCTTTAACTCAAAATCCATTTTTTTCACAAATTTGTATACACGTTCATAAGATGCAACTTATGATCACTACCATGATGCCAATCCTTGGTATTGTTGAAAAAAACTCTTTATTGGCTTATTTACAACCTTGTTGCCATAAAAAATGGTTTATGTAGCCTCGAGCTTGGATACCATGTTGTTGAGGACTACTAATATCTTCGTCTACATAATATTGCATTGATCTAACTCCTATGAATTTGTCTAGACTTGTTTAATATGTACTCAATAGAATGTACCCTTTACTTGTTTCCATCTCTCCTTGTGTCATTAGATTGGACAAGATTTGATCTTGGTGTAATCAAACTAATAGATATATTGAATCGGCCAACATCCATTTGGTCTTGTAGGTAATACATTAGGGATGTTTTTTAAAAACTATACTCAGTCTGGCTCAATTTTAATTGAAACCTGACATGTTTTTCTTTTGAGTTGCATTTGCCACAACCCTGGTCTCGAAAACCACTCACATTCAGTTTTCAGGGTTTCTTCTTTCTCTTGTGTATATGTCGGCCATGATCTAAAGGCATATGGGTTTCTTTTTAATTATTATCTTTCTTCCTGGAAGTATTCACAACTTCAATTATTTTTATTGAATGTAGCCTTGTATCCATCTAGCTTATTTGTTGTTCTTGTTGAGGGAGTACACATTGCAGCCAATCATGCAACTCCCTTTGCAAAACAAATTACTTATTGAACTCTATAAGTTGTGTTAAGGGTATAGAAATATTTCGAGACATTAATGTTTTACTTTTCATATTCAACATGGCCACCTAATCGAGTACATCCTTCCATTCAAAACTATCTTATTTGCTTGATCATTAGTAAAATATAATTTATTATCCTTGTACTCAATAGTGCTTCATGAGATTATAACCACTCCATTCCTCTTGTCATTAGATAGGACACCGATAATGATACATGAGTTATACATACTCCAAGGTCAACTCCACATTCCACCTAATTTGTGTGTGTGTGTGCTTGGTGTTGGGAACAAAATGGTCATATATTTTTCATGGTGAATGAGGCAAATCAATATACTTGAATCCTTATGATATGAGTATAGATATACCCCTTAAATTTGTAGATGTATACTACTCAAATAATTAGTTCAGATAAAGATATAAAAAACTACATATTAATGTAAACATTGAATCAAGATGTTCATATTAAGTGTCTTGACCCGTACATTAATATATGTTATATCCTTGTGATGGTTTAAAATACCCTATCTAATAATCGCAACACATAAATATTGTTACCTCATAAGCCATTCTAGTTTAAAAAGTATTACTAACCTCATTGTTGCCATCCTCACTATTACAATTATAATAGAATTTCCTTATATGAAACATGCTATCCATTTAAATTATAATGCAATGGAGACACTTTTATAATAGTTATAAACTATTAGATATACTTTTAAAATATAATTTAATAAAGTAACTTTATATCTCTACATTTATGTAAACAAGGTAATCTAACCAAGTTACTTTGATTTAATGTAATGAAGTCACTTTACAATCTCAATATTTATGCAAACTATTGTAAACCAATCTAATTACTTTTAAAATATCAACCATTAGAGTTACTAAATATTCCAAACCAACCAAATTTGATTACTTATCAATCTCCCATATTAAACTCTATCCTCTTCAATTATAAAATAAACAAATTCATGTCCATATACATTTATATTAGCCACGGATGGACACTGAAATGTAATCATATAAACTATATTTATAAATCCCTTCCATACTTTTCCCTAACTAGACAATTGAATTAAACACATGTAAGGATATTGATGTAATAAATATATAAAGACAAACGGACTACCAACCTGAGATTATGGTAGTCACTTTTGAATGAAAATAGAGTATAATTACACCACATACATTGATTGCATAAATGTTGATTAAGTTAGGGATGGATGGACGATACCCGATCTGTTGAAGTAAACATACAACTACATAATGATGGCGGGAGAATATAAATTAATTACATAATGATGGTGAATTACATAATGATGGCGGGGGAATATAAATTAATTACATAATGATGGTGAGTGAATATAAATTAAGAATGCAGGTGATGATTGTATACTTATAAAATAATAACAAGGAATTACAAACAATTTGTAAAATAATTATTTCCCTATAACTTGTTATAAGGGCAACAATTCATTATGGCGACACCTGGAAAATGATAGACACTCATAGTCTGCTTCTTGAAATGGGCTACACGAAATCCTATCTTATTCCTCCATCCATTGGTGTCTTCAAATTCTAGGATGGTTAACTAAATAGTGAATTGTTACAACGGAATGGTGGGTATCTTAAATTTTAAAGTGACAAATGATGCGGGTTTATGAAAAACAATATTTTACAAAAGTAATTACTCATCCTAAGTAAATAGTGAATTGTTACAACGGAATGGTGGGTATCTTAAATTTTAAAGTGACAAATGATGCGGGTTTCTGAAAAAGAATATTTTACAAAAGTAATTACTTAAAGTCATAAAGGAGGAAGGAAGTTATCCCCAGTACACGTATTCCGAATAATTTAAGGAAATAACAAAGTTTCAAGGTGTTGTATTATTTCAAATTCATTAGGCTTGACCAAATAAAACGAAGAAGCTTGGCGCTAGGCCTGGAAAAACCCGACCGAGACTCGTCTAATTAAAACAAGGCCAACTATGATCCAAGTAGTAATAAATAAAGTCATAAAGCTATCATCGCTATCAAAGTAATAATTACACGACTCCCTTTCCCGGACTCTCCTTGATAATTACACGACTGGTTAATTCCATCATGCAGTTGACAGGGTTAAGGTTGGTAGATATGAGTGGTTATTCCAGTTGATTTTGAGTCGCAACTTCTGCATGCAAGGAACGACATGTGTGCTAACCAATGGTTGAGGTAAGGTTGACAGTTGCATGGCACGTAACCAAGACTAGTTAGTATCGCGACTGCTGTTAAGAGATAGTGATCCATTAAACATGCCAGCCTTCTGATGAGCAGCAAAGAAAATGGCGTGAAAACTTAGTCATGCTCTGTTGCCAAGCATGGAAACATTGGTATGCTCATCTCAACAATAGCATCGATCGGATGACTGAGACTCTACCGTGTATGCAGGAGATGACATGCAGATCGACCCAATTACCATAGCCCAGGAATCCGAACACAGATGTAAATGAATTCACATAGGATATGTCATCTGCGAATTCAAGTCTAATTCTTTGTAGATGCAACCTGATTCCCCACATCAGTTGTCTAAGTATCGAAATCCATTAGGGTTCATTCGCAGATTTGGGCCATAGTAAGGTCTACATGAGAACCTGAGAAAATGACTATACATGTCTATATTTATATAGGCAACATACACTATGATCTATTCATCTAGTGTAAAAACAAACTATCGTAGACACACAATTCCCATTGCTACACTAGTCTTATGAAAGGATCGCAATGACCGAATAGCTTACGATAACCATTCAATAATGCTCATTCTTAAGTAATGAACGGTACAAGTCTGACTAGTTTAGAATCGTTGATTCGGACAATCAAAACCACTACAAACATGCATGTAACAACAAAATAGGATACATGCAATCATATATAGCTTGGAGATCAATCTTCTTGTGACATGGATAAACATCGCATTCAAGATAAACAAATTAAAATCTGTAGTAATAAAGCATGCAATAGAATTCCACAGTATCACTTTCCTCATGTAAAGAACTAAAAATCTACAGTAATAAAGCATGCAACAACTCAGTGAGATCGTTGTCCTCATGCAAACATTAATGGATACATCGATCTTTTGTAACACTAATTATAAACACTCAACAATCAATTCGAGGCTTGGTTTGGGATTGTCGAATGGTCTGAACAACTCTAAGGTAGGAGACATATACAACAAACATTCAAAAGCAGTGACCGACTCCCAAAGGAGATCATTCAGCCTCATGATCATTTGAAAACAAGATGCATAGTAAGGCAATATCTATATATATATAGTAAGAGAACCTAGACATGGGTCAAATCACTTAGTGGGGATTGCCCAGTTCAAGAAGAGCGGTAATCATTTTTGTAGAAGTAGCAATCACACATGCACATATATTCGATGGAAAGTATAGGCCATCTTTTTATGTTCACTTCATAATTTTACACCTACATCCCTACATCCCCCAGTTCGAAGAGCGTGTATATTCAGAATCAACTTCGAGTAAAACAAACGATTGGCTACTGACCCCACCTCAATTTACACAACAAGTCTCAGGTAGATCTGCACGGTAGATACAAACAATTCCCAAACGATCCATACAGACTGCCCAATAAGTATGAGCAGTTCCAAGGCCCTTTGAAAATAATAACATTAGATCTATATACATCAGTCCACTTGGTACACTTTCAATAGTAGCCCCTATGGATGATCTAACAGATCAACGCATTAATATGAAAGGGAGGTATAGTTGTAAATTCATATAACATATTAATATTTGTGAACTTCAACAATGATGCTTCACTAATCTATAATACAGATCTTTTCCTTTTATCTTCAAAATTATATTCTTAATAATTATAAAGCAACGGGGGCTTGTAAATATATCACGCACTTGAGTTTCATTGGTCTGAACTAGCATCTGATGGGTAACCATCCTATTTGACAGGTCGAGCCTACCATAACATAACTAATTAATCGATAGATCTAATAACTCAACAAGATTTAAGCAGATCTAATATGATCTGATAGCAAATGGAACTCGAATAACTAAATCCAATATTTTCTTAGTGAAATAGAACACAAAATAATTTTGACAATGCCCCTTTACCATAATAAGTACATCAAACAACGAGCCCTTGAAATGTTGATCTTAATGATTTTCACCCTCCCATACTCCAACAATGATGCTTCGAACTTACCATCAATATGTTCCTCCTTGACTAGAAGACACACCATTGTCATTCTCTGTAGAATATCCAAAAAAAAAAAAAAAAAAAATACAAGTCAATGCTCTATTTTTCTTCAACGATCGATTGGAAGAGCGGGCACAAATCTATTCAAACTTAAGATTTAGAGATCAATGTATTATGCATATGAAGAGATGAGTTTTAAGTCTTGTTGCACCAATGTCCAAATATGAATAGTTTTAAGTCGTTCTGTACACGTCAGTGCCTTACTTTTATTCAACAATCCATTGGAGTGCCTTACTTTTATTCAACAACCAATTGGAAGAGAAGGCACATGTATATTCAAAATTAATAGTCAGAACTCAAAATATTATGTAGATGAAGAGATGAGTTTAAAGTTTTGTTGCACCAGTTTCTAAACGTGAATAGTTTTAAGTCGTTCTCTACTAAATATCCAGAAAATTAAATAAAATTACATGTAAATGCCCTACTTTTGTTCAAACAATCGATTGGAAGAGCAGGTACAGATCTATTCATAAACTTAATATTTAGAGATCAAAATATTATGCAGATGAAGGGGTGAGTTTTAAGTCTTGTTGAGCTAGTGGCCTAATAGGAATAGTTTTAAGTCGTTCTCTGTAGAATATCAATATCCGGAAAATTAAATAAAAATACAAGTCAATGCCTTACTTTCCTTCAAACATCGATCATCGATTGGAAGAGCAGGAATAGATATATTCAACCTTAATATTTAGAGATCGGTATCTTATGCAGATGAAGGGATGAATTTTAAATCTTGTTGCACCAATGGCCAAACAAGAATAGTTTTAAGTCGTTCTATGTAGAATATCCAAAACAAAAAAAAAATACACGTCAATGCCGCTACTTTTCTTAAAATATCGATTGGAAGAAAAGGAAGAGATCTATTCAACCTTAAGATTTAGAGATCAATGTATTATGTAGATGAAGGGATGAGTTTTAAGTTTGTTGCACCAGTGGCCAAGCAGGAATAGGCGGCTCCACAGAAATTATCGCCTTCATCACCATCACAAGAATTTCTAGTGATACACAAAAATCGATTCCAGTGATCCTACCAATGGATCTTCTTTAGATAAATCTTATTTAAAAAAAATATTTTTAGAACACTAAAGTGCATTATGAAAACTGAAAAATGCCTTTTTTCACTAAATAAAATCTTCCTATACATTCACACGATCGTTCAGAGAAGATTTGTGTGTACAAGAGGGGGTTACCTCAATAAAACCTTGAAACTTACTGCAAAACCAGGATTAAGCTTGAAATGTTCCCTTTAAGTGCAATCGCATAAACCTTCACCCTTGTAAGTGAAATTTAGTGTGGGTGAACCATGAATCAGTGCAACCTTTATATAGTACAAAATAACTCCTAATTTTCCCTCCAATATTTTAATTTGCCCTCCAGTATTGGAAATTGAGGGCTTGAAGAAAGAATCAACATGAAATATGGTAGAATGCAACCATATGCTGGATTTATAGGGAAAATGGAGGGCAAAATAACCCCTATGAGTATGCCAGATTTATAGGGAAAATGGAGGGCGAAATAACCGGGCGAAGGAATGATTTTACTACATTTTTTCTAGAAATTCGGGCAAAAGACAAATTGGGGGGAGATTTTGTTAGGGCTAAAATATTTTTTTACCTTTTCCTCATTAATATTCATTTTGTATTTACTTTTCCCCTAATAAATATCGGGGAACCAACTATTAGCGGCCTCCATTACCCTAAATGGTGGGCGAACCAACTCTTCGGGGCCTCCATTACCCGAAATTCTGGGCGAATTCACCATTTCACGATTATTTTACTTGGCTACATTAATTTTTCCTCTTTCGCGACCTTGGCTATTCGATTTCCTTTGACTATGGGTTAAATAAATATGGGGCTAATATGTTAAATTTAAAAAAACCCGTTTCATATTAAAAATTCGCCCAGGGTTTCTTAGTGACCCCTATAATTTCGCCCATGGGCTATAATTCACCCCTAAAATTTTCCCTGCTAAACACCACAGAATACCATGTTGGGCCTCAACAGGCTAAGGTTGAACAGTTTGCAGAGGAAGAAGTCACCTCCTATTGAGCAATAATCATCACATAAAGAAAGGAAATTTTTGAATTTCTCTAACTGTTTTTCTGAGTTTTTTGCTAAAGCTGGGGCAATGAAAGTTAGGCTAACTTTTTGTGAGCACGGTGGCGAAAGTTAAACTAATTTTCTACGCGCGCTGCGGTGAAAATTGGGCTAAATATTTACGACGTGGTTGGCGGGTTTAGCGCTAAATTTTGTGACTCTGCCGGCAATTTTAGCATTAATTTTTGCGACGCGTGGCAGCGAAATTAAGGATACGTTTTGCGACGCGTGGCAGTGGAATTAATGTTAAATTTTGCAGTGCGGTGGCAAAGTTATGTTAAATATCTGCGGCGACGAAAATTAAGCTAATTTTCTGCGCGCGTGGTGGCAAAAATTAGACTAATTTTATGCATGCGCGGCGGCGAGAATTGGGCTAACTCTTGCGAATTTGTCGGCAAAGATAAGCCAAAAAGCGCCACAAAGGTCAGCGAAATAGCTGTTAAACTCTGCGCCGAAGGGAAGTGGTCGGCGGTCGGAGATTTTAATGATAATTTTTGTGACACGATTAGCGGAGATGTTGCTAATTCTGCGCCGAAAGGGAAGAGAAAATCCTAAATTTTTTCTAAGTGTTTCGAAATTCTTCTTTTTGCCTAAAGGCTGTGTTGGCGAAGTTAAGCTTAAACTTCTGCGTGCGCGGTGACAGAATTAACATTAACTTCTGCGTGCGCAGCGACAGAATTAACGTTAATATCTGCGATGCACGCGGCGACAACTTAGCGATAGGAGCCGCACCACCCGCGGCAATTTTAAGGATAAAATCTGCGACGTGCATGGTGCGTGGCGGTGAAAATAACCTTAACATCCGCGACACGGGCGGCACTTTTTAAGCTAAATTTCCGCGACAATGGAAGCCATTTTTAACCTTAATAATTGCGCCAAACGGAAAAATTCTATGATTGGACAAAGTTGTCAATATGGGATTTCCCCACATGCATGCAAATAATTTATAGCATTATAATGCAACTAACAGTTGTGTTTATAAACACATTTTGCAGAATTATAGTCACATAAAAGCAACATTCCAGATAAGTGCAGTGGAAAGTTATGGTTTTGGTTGGGCCAAGAATATCAACATCATGGATGATGCACAGGATCCCTATGAGCCTGAGACAGATGCCATGGGGGAAAATATACATGTTGAGAATTCTAAAACAGAATCCAATGGGAGAAGAAATCGAGAGACTCCCCCAGATATTGCAGCCACCATGAGGAGCCAAAGGGTGGAGTTGCAAAGTTGCAGAGAAGATAATGAAAGGATGATTAAAGCTCAGGAAGAACAAAATTAGTTAAATGCAACCATGCTGCAGAGTTTGACAGACATCCAAAGGAAAATAAACTCTAGGCATCAGACATCAAATCCAGAAGGGAGTCGGAGTAGTTCAAAGATAAATCCCCGCAAGAGGTCCAATATCTCAAGAAGAGTTTCTAGAGACAGAACCTATACTCTAGAAATCTCTTATAGCGGATCATCTGACTTTGAAGGATCCATTGAGGGTTCAAGCTCTTCCTCTCGCAAGAATAAGAGAAAGAAGCATTACAAGAACAATTCACACGGAGAATTTAAGAAGGCAAAACCTCCTACATTTGATGGAGAGGTAAAGTCTGGTCAAGAAGCTGAAGCTTGGCTTCTTGGGATGAGAAAGTATTTCCAAGTCCAAGACTACTCTGGAAATATGAAGGCAAGGGTCTCCATTTTCAACTTGAATGGAAGAGCATCTATATGGTGGGAACACATCAAGCAAGTGAAGAAGATCAATGAAAGGAAGATTGGGTGGAAGCAGTTCAAGAAATACTTCAAGCAGAAGTACCTCTCTGATAGGTACTATGATGACAAGATCAAAGAGTTCCATGAGATGAGATTGGGACAATTGACCATGGAAGAATATGCAAACAAGTTCTTGGAGCTGCTGAGGTATGTCAGGTATATTCAAGATGATAAGGTGAAAATTCAGCGTTTTCTAAGTGGGCTACCTCAGTCATATAAAGATAGAATTGAATTTGATGAGCCTCGAACTCTAGAGGAGGCAATAAGGAAGGCCAAGTATTGTTATGATCAAAACAAAATCAAACCTGATTTCCATAAGGCATGGAAGGACAAGAAGAATGAGAAGTTTGACCTAAGGAAGAAAGGTTTCAAACCTCCTCATATCAGAAATCAGCAAAGGCAACCATCACAGGTTGTGACTAAGCCAACTAGGATGATGGGAGATAAGCCAAGAGATCCAAAGGAGCCAAGAGAACCACTTCAATGCTGGGGTTGTGGAGGAGATCACATGCTTAGGAACTGTCCACATCGGAATGGGAATGCAAATCAAATTCACAACATCCAAGGAGATGAAACTATGGGTCAAGTGGCGAGGACAATTCCTAGAATCTATGCAGCACTAGACGACCGCCAGGCATATCATCAATCAACTGTTGTTGAAGTTGAAGGTAAGATTGCTAAGCAATTTGTTTCTATTTTGATTGATCCTGGATCTACTCACAGTTATATCACTCCTAAAATTGTTGAGATTTGTGCTTTTAAGAAGTCAAAGCATAGTAAATCATGGTTAGTTCAACTAGCTACTGGAACCAAGAGAAAAGTCAGTGAAATTGTAGAGAAGTGTCCCTTAGAGATGGACGGGCTATTCACTTATGCAAATCTGAATATTTTGCCACTCAGTTCCTATGATATTCTCATTGGAATGGATTGGTTAGAAGCACATAGGGTTAAACTTGACTGCTACAATAAAAATTTTGAATGCATGGACAAAGAAGGAAACCCAAGGGTTGTAAAAGGCATTCCAAAGGTGACTTCAGTTAGGTAGGTTTCAGCCATGCAGCTGAAGAAGTTCTGTAGAAAGGGTTGTCAATTGAACGTAGCCCATGTTTTGGAGGAAACGGAAAATGAAACTCCTATCTTAGAGGACTATCATGTATCGCAGGAATTCAGGGATGTTTTTCCTTATGAGATTCTGGGACTTCCTCCAAAGAGAGACATTGATTTTACAATTAAACTTGTGTTAGGAGCAGCACTAGTGTCTAAGACACCGTACAGGATGAGTACACCAGAATTGCTAGAATTAAAAATGCAATTACAAGAGTTGTTGGAAAAGAAATATATCAGGCCAAGTGTGTCCCCATGGGGAGCACCTGTTCTATTTGTGAAAAAGAAAGATGGAACACTTAGGTTATGTATCGACTACAGGTAGTTGAACAAGGTCACTGTGAAGAACAAATATCCATTGCCCCGAATTGATGACCTTTTTGATCAAATGAGAGGAGCAAAGGTATTTTCAAAGATCAACTTGAGGTCTGGTTACCATCAGGTAAGAATCAAAGAGGAAGATATTCATAAGACAACATTTAGAACAAGGTATGGACACTATGAGTTTGTAGTGGTACCATTTGGTCTCACAAATGCACCAGCTACATTCATGTGTCTCATGAATAGTGTTTTTAGCAAGTATTTGGACAAGTTCGTTCTTGTATTTCTAGACGACATTCTCATCTATTCTAAGAATGAAGAACATTTGAGAATGACATTGCAATTGCTAAGGGAGCATAAGCTGTATACAAAGTTAAGTAGATGCGACTTTTATAAAGATAAAATTCATTATTTGGGTCACATTATCTCAGACAAAGGAATATCTGTGGACCCTGAGAAGATTGAAGCCATTATGAATTGGCCAACTCCAAGGAATGTGACAGATGTGAGATCTTTTATGGGCCTTGCTGGTTACTACAGGAGGTTTATTGAAGGATTCTCCAAGGTTGCAAACCCAATCACTTCTTTGCAAAATAAGGGGATAAAGTTTGAATGGTCACCAAGATGTGAGGAAAGTTTTCAACGATTGAAGAATCTTCTTACGAGTACACCAATTTTGAAAATTGTAGACCCAGAAAAAGACTTTGTGGTGTGTACCGATGCATGCAACCAAGGACTTGAAGGAGTTCTTATGCAAGACAACCATGTGGTATGCTATGAGTCAAGGAAGTTGAAGGAGCACGAGAAAAACTATGCTACTCATGATTTAGAACTTGCAGCCATAGTACATGCTTTAAAGATGTGGAGGCATTACTTAATGGGCAGGAAATTTGAGCTAAGGACAGACCATTGTGGTCTAAAATACTTGTTTGATCAACCAACTTTAAATGCTAGGCAAGCTAGATGGTTGGAATTTTTGTGTGAATTTGATTTTGAGATCAAACACATAAAAGGGAAAGAGAACAAGGTGGCTGATGCACTTAGTAGAAAAGTACATGAAATGCATGTGGCAGGGCTTAGCACTTGCCAACCAAATTTGAGGCAGTAGATTGTTAACCATATTGTTGAGGACGAAGTGTATGTGCAGATCAAGGACAAAGTGCAGCAGCAAGACCTTGAAAGGAAGTATGAAGGATACCATTTGGAAGAAGATGTACTTCTTACTTATAAGAATAGAGCCTATATTCCAAATATGGCAGATTTGAGGACGATTGTTATGGATGAAATCCATAAAGCTCCATACTCCGGTCACCCAGGATATTAGAAAACAATTGCTACAGCAAGAAAATATTATTTCTGGCCAAGAATGAAGAAGGATGTCGCTGAATACATTTCCAGGTGTATGAAGTGTTAGCAGGTGAAGGTTGAGCACCAACACCGAGTAGGTTTATTACATCCTTTGCCAATCCCATAATGGAAATGGGAAGTAATTTACATGGATTTTATTACAGGATTGACAATGACTGTGAGACAACATGATTCCATCATAGTTGTGGTGGACAAGTTAACAAAGGCAACACATTTTATACCGGTTAAGTCCAAGCACAAAGTCGATGCCATTGCAAATATTTTCATGAAGGAAATTTTCAGATTACATGGGTTGCCTAAGGCAATAATTTCTGACAGGGATACCAAGTTCACTTCCAATTTTTGGAAAAGTCTCTTTGCATATTTGGGTACGCAGTTGAACTTTAGCACCACATACCATCCTCAAACAGATGGGAAAACGGAAAGAGTAAATCAGGTGCTTGAAGACATGCTCCGTATGTATGTAATGGACAAACCATCCAAGTGGGAGGATTATCTACACCTAGTAGAGTTTGCATATAACAACGGGAAGCAAGAATCACTGGGAATGAGTCCATATGAGGCTTTGTACGGCAGAAGGTGCAGGACACCAGTGACTTGGGACAATCCAGTGAACATAATTGTACTTGGGCCAAAATTGCTTAAGGAAATAGAGAAAGAGGTTGCAAAGATCAGGCAGAATTTAAAAGCAGCCCAGGATAGACACAAAAGCTATGCAGATAAGCATAAGGTGCATAGGGAATTCAACGTTGGGGATCATGTGTATCTTAGAGTGAGGTCAAGGAAGAGTTCCTTGAATCTTGGGAGTTGCGCCAAGCTATCACCTAGATACTGTGGGCCATTTGAAGTGCTTGAGAGAATAGGGCCAGTTGCATATAGACTTGCATTGCTTGCTAGCACTAGAGCTCATAATGTGTTTCATGTCTCTTTTCTTAAGAAATATGTACATGATCCTAACCGTGCGATTAATTGGGATGTGATTCAGGTGGAACCCGAGGGAGAGTTCCAAACCGATCCATTGCGCATCCTAGACAAGAAGGTAACATTGTTCCAGAACCGAGCCATCAGGCAGGTAAAGGTGCAATGGAAGCACTACGGTCCCGATGAGGCTACATGGGAGCTGGAGGATGCCATGAGAGTGGCATATCCATTTTTGTTCAATTTTGATGAGCACTGAGGACAGTGCTAATGTAAGGGGAGGGGAATGTAACATCCCCATTTTGATCCTATTGCATTAAAATTGTAAATGATGTAAATATTGTTATTTAATCATGGTGAGGAGCTCAAGGCCAAGGCCCCACCATTGATTTAGCGTTTTTATGTATCGGAAATTAAAAATATATGCCTATGGTTCTTGTGCTGGATATGCACAATATAAATTAAGACATCATGTAAATACGAATTTTAATGAAATAACCCACAACTAGCTATGCAATGCAACAAACAGATAGGGGCATGATTTTTATCAAGAATAGGGAGGGAAATTATTCAAACCCTTGAGCCAATGGTGTTAACCCATGTGTCAATGAGAAAACCCATAAACCATCAACTACCCATTTTGGGTTATGCACCCAATCATTTAATTATTTCAAGAGTTGGTTGAGGCAGTTAATGCCTTGGGAATGGAGAGTTATGGTAGCCAATTTCATGCATGGGCAAGCCATCAACCCAGGAATTCATATTTTTGCTTCTTGGGCAAGAAAACACCCACGAAATGGTTCCCAAAGCCATCTTTCACCCATGGCCTTTGCTCTCTCACGCAGTCTGAGCTAGCTGAGCTTTCCCCATCAATTTTTTCACCATTTTTCCTGCATTTTCCATGCCTAGGAACTTGTTTTGTTTTGCACAAAGGCAGGGAGGAAGGGAGCCACGATTTTGGGGTTTATGGAGGCTGTTTTTGTCCCTTGAATGCCCATAAACGTTTTTCTGAAAACGATCTACTCTCCCAGGGTTGTTTTCCCCTTCTCCCATTTCGTTTTTGGCTGCCCATGATTTTCTGAAATTGGTAGAAACCCCATTTTGGGCATCCCATTGTAAAAAACGTTTTTCTACATGCCCAACACTTATACTTTTGCTGTTATGTGCATCCCTATTTTGGTTTGAACCTGTGAGTGAGAAATTTGGAGTGGTAGTGGATAGAATTGGCTTGATAAACCTAGTGGGGAAAATAACCTCTCAAGAAGATCAAAAGGGATGGCTACTCTTCTATGCACACCTTGAACAACACTGAATTGGAAGGTATGGCCTGAGGGATTGTGTAGTAGTGAAGGGAATACTTCCTTGAATCAGGTGTGTAGGCATTGTGGGGAAGCAAGATGGATAGATCTTGTAGGGGTACCCATAGCTCTGTGGTTGAGCTCACTAGCTTAGCAATTCTTCATTTTCCATCTCCTAGCAGCCTGATAAACCCAACTGTTGATTGGCTTGGCTGATTTTGGTGTATTTTGGCTATGTGAGTCTGATGTTCCCTTCTTCCCTGTAGAAATCATGCCTAGCTCGGGGGTGGCAGTTGTATCAAGAGATTGATAAGCACAACTGGCCTATGGTTGGGTGGAACATTGCAGATGCATAGCTGGTTTCTCAGGGACTACTTTGTTTTAAGATAAGTACTCTCACGTGCTAATTCTGTATTGTTTTAATTGATGAATGACATGAATATCTTGAATGTATGATGGATGTGTAATAGAATTTAATTCTGCTGTGTTTTCAAATATTTATGCATTTGCATATGTCTATCTTCATTTTATATAAATGTTTGTTTACAAAGTATGGGGCTAGATGCCCAGAATTAGAGTGATGTTCTGTCACATACCCCAATTTTATTAAAATAATGTAATTATTTTTAAATATTCCTGAGAACATTATGTTAAATTTAATGCTAAGTAGAAATGGATGACTCAGCAGAGTCTCCAAAAAAGGAATGTAAATTCTGAATAATTATTATTAATAAATAAATTATGGAGACAACAGCATGGGAGAGCTGTTAAAAGAGGTTACTGGTCTAACTGGTGGATGGAATTAGGTGGAAGGACAAAAGACAAGTGGCAGCATCCTCAAACACTTCCTGAGTTGCAGGTGGCAACTTCCCTATATTTTGGGGTCATGATTCCCCAAGAAAGTGGAATCTGAGCAGGTGGCTCATTAATGACAGTTAGCCCAACTAAGACCTAGGCAATCTTTTAAATACTACTCAATGAACTGAGCTGGGGGTTCAGCAATTGTTCTAGAGGGAGAATACATTCAGGTGAATGCTATTCAGGAGTCCCATTGAGGAAGTGGGAAAATAGTAAGGAAGTGTTTTGAGCAGGAAGTTGCAGTAACTTGGTTCCAGTATAGCTGTTTTGGCTGAGGGAATTATTGACCGTACTTAGATTCCGGCCAGTTAGACCAGAGCAAGCTCGGGGGTCCTGAGAAGTGCTGTCTGGGCACTCTCCAGGAATTGGTAGGGAGGAACAGCCTCCCATTGCTGTTATTGTCTACCATAGTTACAGGTTCTGTCACTCTTCCTGTTGTTGGTTTAATTTAGTTTCATATGAGATATTCTAGCACAGCTATGTTTTGACTGTTTTCAACTTCAGTAAATCAGTCTCTGTACTTTCTTTAGTATAAATTTCAGAATGCAGATGTTGTAGAAAATTTCTATTTGTATTTAAATGGAGTATTTATCTTATACAGAACCTAGTTGTTACTGTTACAGTTAACAATACCATGTTTATGCATATTCTAGAATTTCTGTTATTTGTTAAATAATAGACAGAAATGTTAAACAGTAGATATTCCAGATTTATAACTATTAACAATCATAAGAACAAACCTAGATAAATCTTAGTTTTACTTCGAGCTATTTTCCTGTTAGAGTAAGCTACCTGTATATATATATATATATTGCACATTTCAGTTAACTTTAGTTTCATGTTATTCTTTTATCGAGTAACAGATAAACAACACTCATCTGAAGGTATAGTTCTTACTCAGAACATGTTGACAGCTGTTGATTAACTGAAGGGGCAACTGTGATAATATTTCATTATTACCAGCTTCCACATCATATTAAACATTTACACAGTAGTCAAGTACAAACACTAGTAACTGTAGATTATTATTTTTCTTCTATCTAGTTTTAGAACACAGTAGTCATGTCATTATAATAGAAATAACAGAATTGTTTTTAAACAAATCAAACATATTAATACAACAGAGAAACAGTCGACGAACGCAACCATCATTGGCTGTTACAAACCATCCTAATTTACACACAGTAATAATATTTAATCATTTTACATGTCTCTCTTGGAGTTTTCTCAAAAACCTACACGGCCGTAGTCATACAATAACTCTACAACAGACTTATGGTATCTTATTACATAGTTCTAGGTTTATATTATTCTACTCACAGTGCTGTTTAATAACAATACAAGAATCGAAAATAAACATTGTTACAATTCATTCCCGGTCGCTATCTGGTTAACAAACTCCATATATATAGGTTGAACACAAAACAGAACCCCCATTTCGCCAGAACAACCCTATGATTATAACTATTACAGGCACAGTCGCTAAACTTTCACCATGTTCTATTTTAACTTTTCCAATAGAATAAAAACGCAGAGAGATAATTCATGGTTTCATTTATAAACAGAGTTATCATCCATTGCACGCACTGAAGAATACATCTATCCATACATTCCAAACACATTCTAATAATTTAACAAAACATAAACACGACCATACCAGGCCCAGTATATATTAAGTATAAATATCATATGGCGAGGTTAAAAACCCCATGCTCAGCCATTACAAAGTACAACAACCGAAACCCTGGCCTCATAAGTCTTGGCCGTGAATGGCCTTCCATAAACTTAACAGGGTTTCAAACCCCAATTCATTTCAAACAAAACAACTTCATACTTATGACTGCACCTACAAACATCAGGTCGATAATGACCTCAACACACAGGAGTTGCCCTCCGAGACACAACCCTAACCACTAAAACCAGCAAAGGAAGAGACAGCCGTGGATAACCAGGCTTACCCGGAGGAGCCTGCGTGGGTGACAAAGTCCTGTACACCATCAAGAGCCGCGTGACCTGTTAAATAACAAATTCCGAGGGTTTTAGTCACCACTTTGAATGCAGAGAATAGAATTAGAAACGTAAATATACTTAATGATTATAAAAAAATAAAGACTGTAAACAAAAAAAAGAGAACTGTGATTTATCTTACCGAGACATGGAGGAAGTTAACAGTGGACCATCGGTAGCTACAAGCTGAACAAACAGAGAAGCCCCATCATCTTCATCAGATGGGTGAGCAAAAGAAACTATCATAACATTCTTGACAGCCGAGACAAGGTAACAGCTCCCAACGAAACCCTCACGCCGGGATTGAACCAGTCAAGAAGCAAACCCAAAGCCCAATGGCATCAACCCTCTCATAACCTAAAGACATTACCGAAACCCTATCTCATACCCACACCAGCACAGTGACGAACTGTAAATAGCTGGGACTTAAACTTATAAAGAGCAACGAGACCACGAAGCAATAAAACTATAGTAGACGCTATCACCAGAGCCGAGGACATACCCTATTGCCGAATGGAACCTCAAGGCCATAACCACCACACTCTGCACATTGTTACAGTGCCTTCATTACAAAACTCAGACAGGGAGGGTTTCATCCTTAGGACCCGAGCCCGAAGGCAACTACAATAACCTGTAGGGTTTCGATAGCAGCTTATATATCGCCCATCGCATGGAGGAGATTCAACCACGTAGCTCACAAATACATCAACGTAATATGGGTCGAGATTATATAGTCCAAATTGCAATCCAAATCATTATACACCGATTCCAAATCATGTCATATATAAGTCAAACGTATAAGATAACAAATGATATATAATCATTTGGCATATAGTGCATGCCTTGCAATTGAATCGTCGAGAATCCCAAGCACTGGGAATGTAAAATCACTACAATGATATAAATAAGAGTTAGTCAACATCACTTATGGATTATTCCATAACTTAAAAGGGTGGATAATACTTTAACATATTTTAGTTATAAAACTTATCCATGGTAAGGGAAAACATTAGGACTATGACAAAATCAAGTTAATGCACATTTACAATGAAACCAGGGCATAGGTTAATGTCATTAGCATATCACTTTACACAAGATGTTGGTCAACTTCAACCCTAGAGTTTTCTCTATGGCCTAGTATGATAAATACAACCATAACACTATATAGAATATAAAGTTTGCCAATGTATGGAATATTATGATTATTGCACAATCATTATATATATAAATTAATACCAAGCCATAGATTAATGCCATGGGCATATTACATTTCTATGTTCATATAAGTACCAAGGTAGTCAACCTTCAAATGAAAATGCCTCGTTATTTAATACTTGAAATGTTACCAAGTCTTTAAGACAATAAATACATTGCCATTATATACTATCATCAGAATTGCTATCAATACTATTGTTAACAGTAGCAATATGAAAAATAAACCTCTATTATTAAGATGTTGAAATAGAGCTTCATCTACAGGTTTACATCGTAAAGATAGTTAAAATCAAGGCACCGTCAAGTAACATAAGTTAAACTCTAAGTGGACATTGGACTTCGATGCATAGGATCATATTGAAACAACGCTAGAGGCGTCACCTTCTCAACTCGCATTATCAATGCATGAACAAAACAGTAGTCACCGGTATTAAGTTGACAACAGGTCACATGATGCAAAGACACTGTTACAGCCAAAAATTCTGATATCACAAATGTTTCATTTTAGTTACAACAGTAACATAGCATAATAATCATAAAAACATAATTATAACTGAGACAATGTAAATCTTCGTAACACTTGACGATACTAGCTGAATAAGAAATATCATGATGATCATTAAGTTTTGAAGTATAGGGAGTATTGATGCTCACCAAGTTTAACATACAGTGATCCTTACTTCACTGGCGCACCTGAGAAACAAAAGACGACGTATGCATTAGCTCGTAAGCTAAGTAAGCCAGTCAACTACGACTAGCTCTTCCCTTGCGGTTCAAAACAAAACAGTCATTAATTACAATCACCGAAATCAAAGTTTTAATAAAACAGAGTCTTTAAACAGTTTATGTTAGTTGTTTAAATTAAAACAATATCAGAAATACTACCTAATTAACATTTATTGTTACGAATAAAAAAATTTTAAATTTTTCAGAAATAACGGGTTCTGACATGTGGTATCAGAGCCAGGTTCAGACACTAGGCCTGGATGTGACTCCACTAAACTTCCGCAAACAGCGATCATAAAAGAAGATTTTGTTTTATTTATAAAATACTAACATATATTTCGGTTTCATGTACAGTACAGAAAAAATTCTCTTTTCTGAATTTTTCAGACAGATATGGAAAAACTGGGAGAATATGCTGAGGAGGAATCTCCCAATGCTGGGACAAGACAGATGTCAAAAGAACTTGAGGCAGAAGAAGAAATTGCTCACACCACTGAGCTGATGCAGACTATAAGAGGATTAAAGACAGAAATGGAAACGGTTAAGAAGGATAATGAAAGAATTCTAAAGACTCAGGAACAGCTAAATCAGCTATTGATAGAAAAATTTCAAACTGACGGAAGGAGCAAACCAGCTGACTCAGAAGAAGTTAATCATCCAAGAGGGTCAAAAAGGACAAAACCAACTAAATCTGACAGCAGTTCCTCATCTGAAGAAAGAAAGGGACAACCCAGTTATCACACTAGCAGTGACAGCAGTGAAGCTGAGATGCACAACCGAAGGAAAAAGTACAGGCCTTATGAAGAGATTTCCGGGGAGTTTAAGAAGATAAAGCCCCCAACTTTCAATGGAGAAACTGAAACTGGAGAAGAGGCAGAATCTTGGTTATCCGGGATGAGAAAATATTTTCAGATCTATAACTACTCAAATCAGCTAAAGGCAAGAATGGCCATCTACAACCTCTCGGGAAAGGCGGACATATGGTGGCAAGACCTGAAAAGGGTCAAAGGGATCAAAGAAAGAGAAGTTAATTGGAGTACCTTTAAAAGGTATTTCAAGAAGAAATTCCTGTCCGAGCAGTATTATGAAGAAAGGGCTAAAGAATTTTATGAACTAAAACTCGGATCTATGACGATGAAGGACTTAAACAGTAAATTTTTAAGTCTGTTGCGTTATGTACCGTATTTTGTCGAAGAGAAACCAAAAATACAGCGGTTTCTTAGTTGCCTGCCTTATCATATCAAGGACAGAATTGAATATGACAACCCCAAAACACTGGAAGAAGCTATGCGCAAGGCAAACTTCTGTTACGAACATAATAAAAAGAAAGAAGGGATAGCCAGTTGGAAAGCCAAAAAGAACAGCAATCTGATCGAGTACAAGAAAAAGGAATTTGTTCCCCATAAAAATTTCAAGAATGGCAAAAACGGGAACCACTTTAATAGTAAAAGTTTCCAAGGAAACAAAAATGGAGCTGTCAGCCATTCAAACAATTACAAAAACAGCAAAGAGACTCCTACTAACCATGGAAACTACATCAAAAATTTTGAGCGAAAAGAACCTGTCAAGTGCTGGGAATGTAATGGGCCACATTATGCTTCAGTCTGCCCAAACAGAAAGAAACAAGTCAGCAATATTCATACTGTTCAAGACGAAATGACAGTTGGAGATTTTGCAGGAACTATGCCCCGAATCAATGCAGCGTTGGAAAACCGCCAGGCTGACTACCAAACTTCCATGGTGGAAGTAGGAGGTATGATTAACAAAACCCCAGTTACTATATTAATAGATCCCGGTGCTAGTCTTAGTTATATTTCACCTCAGCTGGTAGAAAAATGTAATTTGACTGTTGAAAGGTTTGATAATTCTTGGTCTGTACAATTAGCTACTGGGGCTAAGAAGAAAGTAAACTGCTATGTAAAAGAATGCATCTTAAACATGACTGATTTTAGAACTACAGTTAAACTGAACGTTTTACCACTTGGCTCATATGACATACTTATCGGAATGGACTGGTTGGAACAACATAGGGTCGTTTTAAACTGTTTTGACAAAACTTTTAGGTGTATAAACAGTAGTGGACAGCCTGTAACTGTTAGGGGTATTCCTAGGAAAACAGTAGTTAGGCAAATTTCTGCATTACAACTTAAAAGAGCAGTCAGGAAAGGATGCAAGACCTATGCTGTAACTATTACAGACGAGACAGATAAATTTGAAAACAACCAGAAAACAGTAGAGAACATTCCTGTCGTCAAGGAATTTATTGACGTTTTTCCTGAGGAAATTCCAGAATTGCCTCCCAAGAGAGAGCTTGACTTTACCATTGAGCTGGTACCAGGTGCTGTTCCCAGTTCAAAAGCCCCGTATCGTATGAATATCTTGGAGCTTAACGAGTTGAAAACTCAGTTGAAGGAGTTAATAGATAAGAACTATATCCGACCCAGTGTATCCCCTTGGGGAGCACCAGTGATTTTCGTTAAGAAGAAGGACGGAACTATGCGACTTTGCATAGATTATCGTCAACTAAACAAGATGACGATCAAAAACAGGTATCCGTTACCTCGTATTGATGATC
The DNA here is from genome assembly GCA_027924585.1 of Larix kaempferi. Classification (NCBI taxonomy): domain Eukaryota; kingdom Viridiplantae; phylum Streptophyta; class Pinopsida; order Pinales; family Pinaceae; genus Larix; species Larix kaempferi. The sequence goes on along the minus strand of BSBM01000299.1, from coordinate 56,932,803 downwards.
TGTTTGATCAACTACGTGGCGCTACGGTATTCTCTAAGATCGATCTGAGATCGGGTTATCATCAGGTAAGAATTAAAGAAGAAGACATTTTCAAAACAGCCTTTAGAACCAGGTATGGACATTACGAATTTGTCGTAATGCCATTTGGACTTACTAATGCCCCAGCGGTTTTCATGTGCTTAATGAACAACATAATGCACAAGTACTTAGATAAATTTGTGGTTGTATTTATCGACGACATTTTAGTCTATTCTAAGAGCGAGGAGGAGCACAAGGAACACTTACGTATCGTTTTACAAGAACTAAGAGAACAACAACTTTTTGCGAAATTTAGCAAATGTGACTTCTTCAAAGATGAAATCCAGTACTTAGGACATGTAGTCACTAAGGAAGGGATTTCAGTGGATCCCGAAAAGATTCGGGCGATTGAAGAATGGCCAGTACCTAAAGATGTGACGGACGTTAGATCTTTCATGGGAATTACCGGTTACTACCGGAGGTTTATTGAAGGCTTTTCAAAAATAGCCAACCCAATCACTTCTTTGCAGAAGAAAGGCAAGAAGTTTGATTGGAATGCGAAATGTGAAGAAAGTTTCAAGAAACTTAAGACTTTATTGACAACTGCACCTATTCTTAGAATAGCGGACCCAAATAAAGATTTCATAGTTTGTACCGACGCTTGTAATGATGGCTTAGGCGGAGTGCTGACTCAAGAAGGACATGTCATTGCTTACGAATCTAGGAAGCTGAAAATCCATGAAAAGAATTATGCCACTTATGACCTAGAATTAGCTGCTGTAATTCATGCTTTAAAGATGTGGCGACACCACCTAATAGGAAGAAAATTTACCTTACTAACAGATAATAAAGGTCTGAAATACCTTTTAGACCAGCCAAATCTAAATGCAAGACAAGCCAGGTGGCTGGCATTCCTAAGTGAATACGATTTTGAAATCCAACACATAAAAGGGAAGGAGAATAAGGTGGCTGATGCCTTGAGTAGGAATGCAAAACTGAATTTTATATCAGCTAGCAGCACTTATACCTCTGATTTAAATGAACAGCTGGCTGAAGGGATAAAATTAGACGAAAATTATCAACATTTACAAATTACAGCCCAAGAACAGCCCACAGAAAGTTTGATAAAAGGGTATAGTTTAAACGAAAACGGATTTTTGCTGTTTAAAGACAGGCTGTATATCCCTAATGCACCTACAGTTAAACTGTTAATTTTAGACGAAATACATAAAACCCCTTACTCCGGGCACCCTGGCTATCAAAAGACTATCACTATGTTGAGAAAAGAATATTTTTGGCCTAACATGAAATCTGAAACTGCTGAATATTTAGCTAAATGTTTGGACTGCCAACAAGTAAAAACAGAACACCAACATCCAGCTGGATTGCTGCAACCTTTACCTATTCCTAGCTGGAAATGGGAAATAATCAGCCTGGATTTCATTACGGGTTTACCCAAAAATCAACATCAGAATGATTCAATTATGGTAGTGGTAGACAAATTAAGTAAATCAGCACATTTTATTCCTGTTAAAACCACATACAAGGCTGCAAACATAGCAGATATCTTTCTAAAACAGATTTTTCGGTTACACGGTATTCCAAAGGTTATTATATCAGACAGGGATCCTAAATTTACAGGAAATTTTTGGAGATCCTTGTTCAAAGGATTAAACACCACTTTAAATTTCAGCACCTCTTTCCATCCTCAGACTGACGGACAAACGGAAAGAGTTAATCAAATATTAGAAGATCTGTTAAGGATGTATGTTAAAGATCAACCAGGTAAGTGGGAGGATTATTTACACTTAGCCGAATTTGCATACAATAACAGCTATCAATCATCAGCTAAGTTTAGTCCTTTTGAGGTTTTGTATGGACGAAAATGCAACACTCCTATCTCTTGGAGTAATCCAGTAGATAGATTAGTGTTAGGACCTGATTTATTGAAAGAAATGGAACAGATTGTGAAACAAGTGCAGGAAAACTTGAAGATTGCCCAGGATCGGCAAAAGAGTCAAGCAGATTTGAAAAGAACTCCTAAAGAGTTCCAGGTAGGTGAACATGTGTTCATCAAGGTAAGACCAAAGAAAAGCTCCCTAAGATTAGGAAGTTGTGCAAAATTAGCACCACGTTACTGTGGTCCATTTGAAATTTTAGCCAGAATTGGTCAAGTTGCTTATCAGTTAGCATTACCGCCAAATTTAAAAGTACACAATGTTTTTCATATCTCTGTTTTGAAAAAGTATATTCATGATGCTACTCATGTTATTGATTGGAACATTGTACAGGTAGAACCAGAAGGGGAAGTTCTGGTAGAACCGGATTGTATCCTCGGGAGGAGGGAAATTATTCTACGGAACCGGATAATTGGACAAGTGAAGGTGCAATGGAAGCACCTTAGTCCTGAAGAATCTACCTGGGAGCTGGAAAGTAAGATGCGGGAAGCATATCCCCATCTATTCCAGCAGGTAGCTGAAGAAGAAGAATAAGTAACATCGAGGACGATGTTACATTTTAAGGGGGTGTGTATGTCACATACCCCAATTTTATTAAAATAATGTAATTATTTTTAAATATTCCTGAGAACATTATGTTAAATTTAATGCTAAGTAGAAATGGATGACTCAGCAGAGTCTCCAAAAAAGGAATGTAAATTCTGAATAATTATTATTAATAAATAAATTATGGAGACAACAGCATGGGAGAGCTGTTAAAAGAGGTTACTGGTCTAACTGGTGGATGGAATTAGGTGGAAGGACAAAAGACAAGTGGCAGCATCCTCAAACACTTCCTGAGTTGCAGGTGGCAACTTCCCTATATTTTGGGGTCATGATTCCCCAAGAAAGTGGAATCTGAGCAGGTGGCTCATTAATGACAGTTAGCCCAACTAAGACCTAGGCAATCTTTTAAATACTACTCAATGAACTGAGCTGGGGGTTCAGCAATTGTTCTAGAGGGAGAATACATTCAGGTGAATGCTATTCAGGAGTCCCATTGAGGAAGTGGGAAAATAGTAAGGAAGTGTTTTGAGCAGGAAGTTGCAGTAACTTGGTTCCAGTATAGCTGTTTTGGCTGAGGGAATTATTGACCGTACTTAGATTCCGGCCAGTTAGACCAGAGCAAGCTCGGGGGTCCTGAGAAGTGCTGTCTGGGCACTCTCCAGGAATTGGTAGGGAGGAACAGCCTCCCATTGCTGTTATTGTCTACCATAGTTACAGGTTCTGTCACTCTTCCTGTTGTTGGTTTAATTTAGTTTCATATGAGATATTCTAGCACAGCTATGTTTTGACTGTTTTCAACTTCAGTAAATCAGTCTCTGTACTTTCTTTAGTATAAATTTCAGAATGCAGATGTTGTAGAAAATTTCTATTTGTATTTAAATGGAGTATTTATCTTATACAGAACCTAGTTGTTACTGTTACAGTTAACAATACCATGTTTATGCATATTCTAGAATTTCTGTTATTTGTTAAATAATAGACAGAAATGTTAAACAGTAGATATTCCAGATTTATAACTATTAACAATCATAAGAACAAACCTAGATAAATCTTAGTTTTACTTCGAGCTATTTTCCTGTTAGAGTAAGCTACCTGTATATATATATATATATTGCACATTTCAGTTAACTTTAGTTTCATGTTATTCTTTTATCGAGTAACAGATAAACAACACTCATCTGAAGGTATAGTTCTTACTCAGAACATGTTGACAGCTGTTGATTAACTGAAGGGGCAACTGTGATAATATTTCATTATTACCATCTTCCACATCATATTAAACATTTACACAGTAGTCAAGTACAAACACTAGTAACTGTAGATTATTATTTTTCTTCTATCTAGTTTTAGAACACAGTAGTCATGTCATTATAATAGAAATAACAGAATTGTTTTTAAACAAATCAAACATATTAATACAACAGAGAAACAGTCGACGAACGCAACCATCATTGGCTGTTACAAACCATCCTAATTTACACACAGTAATAATATTTAATCATTTTACATGTCTCTCTTGGAGTTTTCTCAAAAACCTACACGGCCGTAGTCATACAATAACTCTACAACAGACTTATGGTATCTTATTACATAGTTCTAGGTTTATATTATTCTACTCACAGTGCTGTTTAATAACAATACAAGAATCGAAAATAAACATTGTTACAATTCATTCCCGGTCGCTATCTGGTTAACAAACTCCATATATATAGGTTGAACACAAAACAGAACCCCCATTTCGCCAGAACAACCCTATGATTATAACTATTACAGGCACAGTCGCTAAACTTTCACCATGTTCTATTTTAACTTTTCCAATAGAATAAAAACGCAGAGAGATAATTCATGGTTTCATTTATAAACAGAGTTATCATCCATTGCACGCACTGAAGAATACATCTATCCATACATTCCAAACACATTCTAATAATTTAACAAAACATAAACACGACCATACCAGGCCCAGTATATATTAAGTATAAATATCATATGGCGAGGTTAAAAACCCCATGCTCAGCCATTACAAAGTACAACAACCGAAACCCTGGCCTCATAAGTCTTGGCCGTGAATGGCCTTCCATAAACTTAACAGGGTTTCAAACCCCAATTCATTTCAAACAAAACAACTTCATACTTATGACTGCACCTACAAACATCAGGTCGATAATGACCTCAACACACAGGAGTTGCCCTCCGAGACACAACCCTAACCACTAAAACCAGCAAAGGAAGAGACAGCCGTGGATAACCAGGCTTACCCGGAGGAGCCTGCGTGGGTGACAAAGTCCTGTACACCATCAAGAGCCGCGTGACCTGTTAAATAACAAATGCCGAGTGTTTTAGTCACCACTTTGAATGCAGAGAATAGAATTAGAAACGTAAATATACTTAATGATTATAAAAAAATAAAGACTGTAAACAAAAAAAAGAGAACTGTGATTTATCTTACCGAGACATGGAGGAAGTTAACAGTGGACCATCGGTAGCTACAAGCTGAACAAACAGAGAAGCCCCATCATCTTCATCAGATGGGTGAGCAAAAGAAACTATCATAACATTCTTGACAGCCGAGACAAGGTAACAGCTCCCAACGAAACCCTCACTCCGGGATTGAACCAGTCAAGAAGCAAACCCAAAGCCCAATGGCATCAACCCTCTCATAACCTAAAGACATTACCGAAACCCTATCTCATACCCACACCAGCACAGTGACGAACTGTAAATAGCTGGGACTTAAACTTATAAAGAGCAACGAGACCACGAAGCAATAAAACTATAGTAGACGCTATCACCAGAGCCGAGGACATACCCTATTGCCGAATGGAACCTCAAGGCCATAACCACCACACTCTGCACATTGTTACAGTGCCTTCATTACAAAACTCAGACAGGGAGGGTTTCATCCTTAGGACCCGAGCCCGAAGGCAACTACAATAACCTGTAGGGTTTCGATAGCAGCTTATATATCGCCCATCGCATGGAGGAGATTCAACCACGTAGCTCACAAATACATCAACGTAATATGGGTCGAGATTATATAGTCCAAATTGCAATCCAAATCATTATACACCGATTCCAAATCATGTCATATATAAGTCAAACGTATAAGATAACAAATGATATATAATCATTTGGCATATAGTGCATGCCTTGCAATTGAATCGTCGAGAATCCCAAGCACTGGGAATGTAAAATCACTACAATGATATAAATAAGAGTTAGTCAACATCACTTATGGATTATTCCATAACTTAAAAGGGTGGATAATACTTTAACATATTTTAGTTATAAATCTTATCCATGGTAAGGGAAAACATTAGGACTATGACAAAATCAAGTTAATGCACATTTACAATGAAACCAGGGCATAGGTTAATGTCATTAGCATATCACTTTACACAAGATGTTGGTCAACTTCAACCCTAGAGTTTTCTCTATGGCCTAGTATGATAAATACAACCATAACACTATATAGAATATAAAGTTTGCCAATGTATGGAATATTATGATTATTGCACAATCATTATATATATAAATTAATACCAAGCCATAGATTAATGCCATGGGCATATTACATTTCTATGTTCATATAAGTACCAAGGTAGTCAACCTTCAAATGAAAATGCCTCGTTATTTAATACTTGAAATGTTACCAAGTCTTTAAGACAATAAATACATTGCCATTATATACTATCATCAGAATTGCTATCAATACTATTGTTAACAGTAGCAATATGAAAAATAAACCTCTATTATTAAGATGTTGAAATAGAGCTTCATCTACAGGTTTACATCGTAAAGATAGTTAAAATCAAGGCACCGTCAAGTAACATAAGTTAAACTCTAAGTGGACATTGGACTTCGATGCATAGGATCATATTGAAACAACGCTAGAGGCGTCACCTTCTCAACTCGCATTATCAATGCATGAACAAAACAGTAGTCACTGGTATTAAGTTGACAACAGGTCACATGATGCAAAGACACTGTTACAGCCAAAAATTCTGATATCACAAATGTTTCATTTTAGTTACAACAGTAACATAGCATAATAATCATAAAAACATAATTATAACTGAGACAATGTAAATCTTCGTAACACTTGACGATACTAGCTGAATAAGAAATATCATGATGATCATTAAGTTTTGAAGTATAGGGAGTATTGATGCTCACCAAGTTTAACATACAGTGATCCTTACTTCACTGGCGCACCTGAGAAACAAAAGACGACGTATGCATTAGCTCGTAAGCTAAGTAAGCCAGTCAACTACGACTAGCTCTTCCCTTGCGGTTCAAAACAAAACAGTCATTAATTACAATCACCGAAATCAAAGTTTTAATAAAACAGAGTCTTTAAACAGTTTATGTTAGTTGTTTAAATTAAAACAATATCAGAAATACTACCTAATTAACATTTATTGTTACGAATAAAAAAATTTTAAATTTTTCAGAAATAACGGGTTCTGACATGTTCTCTCCCATGCTGGTATGATGGGAGGGGACGTTACAAGCCATTTCTCCAAATATACTTCAACACAAATCCTTGCACATGAAAACATACTTAATTTGGGTCTTGACTTGTCAATGTATTTTCCTTAGGGTATTTTGAATGGCTTCAAGAGACTCATCATTTCAGTAATGCAATGGAAGACGAGGTAGGTGAACCCATACTAGGACCATAGTACCCACACCAACCTCCATATCAAAATCTAGAGTCTACCTCTTGAGATACATTCCTCTTGATCCATAAAATAAGGACCACTTTGAAAGATAAGGTCCATGTTTTCTTTCAATTCAAACAAGAATGTATAAAATCCTATGCTACATAAAAATATAAGAAGTTACCTTTTATCATTAAAATCTAGCTTTAATTGCATCCACTAGTTCATTGCTTTGGGAGAGGGCCACAAACCTATAAAATAACCAATGAGATCTTTTTCATCAAGAGATGAGGCCTTACTGTAAAGGAACGAAGGGAGGAAGGTTGACATCATACAGTGGGGTTGCCTTCTTCATGAATACTGATAACACTTGTATTATATGAAGGCATGCTAAGGGAGGTGACGAGGGCTCGGAAAGACAGCTTTGGCGAAAGGAGGAGAGGGACTTCCCCTCATGGATCCAATTGTAGGAGGAATGATCAAATTAAGATGAGCAATGGGAAGTGAATCAAAAGACTAAAATTTAAACATAACACAAGTAAATGATAGACAACATCCCCTCATCAAATAAAATCTTAACAATTTACATATAATAACAAAGATTATATTAACATGTTTAATTAAAAAATAAAATAACAAATTAATTAAAAACGGTAAAAAAACTACATTCCAATGAATGACTCTTTGAAATAACTATACATAACTATAAATTCACAATTTCATTTTAGACTAAATTTTTATGAATGTATGTAATTAGATACAAACTTGTAATACAATTTCTAAATAAAAAAGAAATCTATAAATAGTATACAATCTCAAAAATAACAAGAACAAATTAATATAAATCACTTCTAAAAACAATTTTCCCATGAACCATTCAAAACATGCATTCAAACTTTTTTGTTAAGATCTATAAAGTTTTGACTATAAATTTTTTATAATAAAAGTATAACAATAAAATTAAATTTTGTAAAAAAATCTAAGATTGAGAATATAATTATTTAAAAAAACATATAAAATGATTTGACAAAATTAAATCAATAGTTAAAGTTCTTAAAATGTTTGAAAAAATGAAATTGGCTTTTCTTGCACATAACTATTCTACCTTTTCATCTTTACTTGAAATGTTTGACATTAGTTACATAAAATAATAGGTTTCTTGACAGCACAACAACATAGTAAGGTAAGATTTTTTCATCTTTACTTGAAATGCTTGATAATAATTACATAATATAATAGGTTTTGACAATAGTTACACAATACAACAGATTGGAAAACTAACTTTAGTGTTGGATGTGAAAAAAATCTACCCAAAAACAAGTGGACCTGTGCAACAAAGTACTGAAAGAAATGGAACCTAAACTTCCATCCAGTCAACCATAAATTCTTGCACATAACTATTCTATATTTTTATCTTTGCTTGAAATGTTTGACATTAGTTACATAATATAATAGGTTTTGTTGACAGCACAACAACATAGTAAAGTAGGGACAGCTTTAATGTTGTATATGGAAAGAATCTACCCAACAACAAATAGATCTGTGCAAGAAAATACTCTTTACTTAGAATATTTGACAATCGTTACACAGTACAACAGATTTTGTAAACAGCATAATAGCATAGTAAATTGGAAAATGAACTTGTAAACAACATAACAACATAGTAAACTGGAAAACCAACTTGTAAACAGCATAACATCATAGTAAATTGGAAAACCAACTTGGGTTGGATTCCCTGAATTAGGGATTCCAAATAAAGGGCCCATTTAGGGAGGAGACAGGGCGTAGGCATCTCAATTAGTTCTTGGAATGGCAATGGATCTTTCTAGTCATCGTTGATCCTCATGTACAACACTCTTGTTTCATCAAACATCCTATTTGTTATGGAGAGTCATGCAAGCCTTGTTCAGTCTCTGTTGGACATTTCAAGTTACCATTGGTTTTAATTGACCTATATTGAAATACCTTGTTTTAGTTGAGCAATTACAACATTGAACTATCCTCTTGCTTTGTCTCTTGGATGAGAAGAATAGTTGGTCATTCTAATTTGATCAATTATTGTATTTCTTCTAACTTGAATTCACTGCACATTCCATATGATTTGAGGAGATGGTTTTAATTATTTATTTGAGGAAGATTTAGATAGGTTTCCATAAACAACATCTAGTGTTGCTTGAATTCGTAGAATCATTTCTTTATTTGTTATTTCCTCCCTCTTCTATTTATTTGGTTTTTTCCTCGTCCTTTTCAGGATTCATTTTTCCTCTTCCTCATCTTCCCGTTGATGCTTTTATGATGTCTTTCTTGTGAGCATCCATGTTTGCTAAAACTAAAACTTTTCGAGGGTTGCTTCATTGGCTATGGGAAGATGCTTATAATTTTTAAAGTTCTTATTAGGATGACGGGTTAAATGTTTCTAAATATGGAATAGTAATGAGGGGCTAAACAAAGGCTTGATGAGAGAAAGGATTGAAGATGGTTGGGATGTAAAGATGACTAGGGATGTCCCATAAGTTGAGAAGAATAAGAAATCAATGTTTGAGACTCATGATCTTACTTGGACACGATGGAGAAATGATTAGCATATTGAATGCTAATCATTTCTCACCATAGGTCAATATGGAGTCGAATTACTTATTTATAGGTGACATTTAGCATGCTACCATTTTCCAATGTTTTAAGGATCTTGAATATGAGCAGAGGATTTATAGTCTTTGGAAAAACGTCCATACTCATGGTAAACATAATCAAATTTGTATAGATGTGTCCAATTATCCAAATATAAAGTTATTGCTTACGAGAGCCATTTCTCCAAATCTACTTCAACACAAATCCTTGCACATGAAAACATACTTAATCTGGGTTTTGACTTGTCAATGTATTTTCCTTAGGGTATTTTGAATGGTTTTGAGAGACTCATCATTCCAATAATGCAATGGAAGATGAGATAGTTGAACCCATACTAGGTTCATAGTACCGACACCAACCTCCATATCAAAATCTAGAGTCTACCTCTTGAGATACATTTCTCTTGATCCATAAAATAAGGACCACTATGAAGGATAAGGTCCATGTTTTCTTTCAATTCAAACAAGAATGTATAAAATCCTATGCTACATAAAACCATAAGAAGTTACCTTTTATCATTAAAATATATCTTTGATTGCATCCACTAGTTCATTGCTTTGGGAGAGCGCCACAAACCTATAAACTAACCAATGAGATCTTTGTCATCAAGAGATGAGGCCTTACTGCAAAGGAACAGAGGGAGGGAGGTTGACATCAAACAATGGGGCTGCCTTCTTCATGAATATTGATAACTCTTGTGTTCTATGAAGGCTTGCAAAGGGAAGTGACGAGGGCTTGGAAATTCAAAGCTTTGACAAAAGAAGGAGAGGGACTTCCCCTCATTGATCCAATTGTAGGAGGAATGATCAAATTAATATGAGCAATGGAAGGAAGTGAATCAAAAGACTAAAATTTCAACATAACTCAAGTAAATGATATACAACATTCCCTAATCAAATAAAATCTTAACAATTTGCATATAATACCAAAGATGATATAAGCATGTTTAATTAAAAAATAAAATAACAAATTAATTAAAAACACTAAAAAAACTACATTCCAATGAATGACTTTTTGAAATAAATATACATCACTGTAAATTCACAATTTTCTTTTAGACTAAATTTTTGTTAATGTATATAACCATATACAAACTTGCATACAATTTCTAAATAAAAAAGAAATCTATAACTAGTATACAATGTCAAAAATAACAAGAACAAATTAATATAAATCACTTTTAAAAACAATTCTCCCATGAACGATTCAAAACATGCATTCAAACCTTTGCTTTAACATCTATAAAGTTTTGACTATAATTTTTTTTATAATAAAGGTATAACAATAAAACTAAATTTTACAAACTTTGATTTATTCAAGTAAAAAAAATAGCATTGAAAATATAATTATTTAAAAAAACATATAAAACTATTTGACAAAATTAAATTAATAGTTAAAGTTCTTAAAATGTTTGACATAACTATTTTATCTTTTTATCTTTGGTTGAAATGTTTAACATTAGTTACATAATATAATAGGTTTTGTTGACAGCACACCAGCGTAGTGAAGTGGGGGTCTTTTCATTAATGCTTGAAATGTTTGACACGAATTACATAATATAATACGTTTTGTTGATAGCACAACAACATAGTAAAGTCTGGGTAGCTTTAATGTTGTATATAGGCATAATATACCCAACAACAAATAGAAAACAAGTGGACCTCTGCAACAAAATACTCCCAAAAATGGAACCTAAACTTCCATCCAGTCAACCATAAATTCGTACACAACTAAATAAGGACTACTTTGAAAGATATGGTCCATGTTTTCTTTCAATTCAAACAAGAATGTATAAAATCCTATGCTACATAAAATTATAAGAAGTTACCTTTTATCATTAAAATCTATCTTTAATTGCATCCACTAGTTCATTGCTTTGGGAGAGGACCACAAACCTATAAACTAACCAATGAGATATTTGTCATCAAGAGATGAGGCCTTACTACAAAGGAACATAGGGAGGAAGGTTGGAAGGTTGACATCAGACAGTGGGGCTACCTTCTTCATGAATATTGATAACACTTGTGTTCTATGAAGGCTTGCAAAGGGAGGTGACGAGGGCTTGGAAAGTCAAAGTGTAGGAGGAATGATCAAATTGAGATGAGCAATGGAAGGAGGTGAATCAAAAGACTAAAATTTCAACATAACACAAGTAAATGATATACAATATTCCATAATCAAATAAAATCTTAACAATTTACATATCATACTAAAAATTATATAAACATGTTTAATTAAAAAATAAAATAACAAATTAATTAAAAACACTAAAAAATAAATTCACAATTTTGTTTAGACTAAATTTTTATGAATGTATATAACCATATACAAACTTGTAATACAATTTCAAAATAAAAAAGAAATTTATAACTAGTATACAATCTCAAAAATAACAATAACAAATTAATATAAATCACTTATAAAAACAATTTTCCCATGAACCATTCAAAACATGCATTCAAACCTTTTTTTTAAGATCTATAAAGTTTTGACTATAATTTTTTTATAATAAAAGTATAACAATAAAACTAAAGTTTACAAACTTTGATTTATTCAAGTAAAAAAAACTAGCATTGAAAATATAATTATTTAAAAAATACATATAAAACCATTTGACAAAATTAAATTAATAGTTAAAGTTCTTAAAATGTTTGATAATATGAAATTGGTTTTTCTTGCACATAATTATTCTACCTTTTCATCTTTACCTGAAATGTTTGACATTAGTTAGGTAAAATAATAGGTTTTGCTGACAGCACAAGCATAGTAAAGTGGGATTTTTTCACCTTTGCTTGAAATGTTTGATAATAATTACATAATATAATAGGTTTTGACAATAGTTACACAGTACAACACATTTCGTAAACAACATAACAGCATAGTAAACTGGAAAACCAACTTTAGTGTTGAAAAAAATCTACCCAAAAACAAGTGGACCTGTGCAACAAAGTACTGCAAGAAATGGAACCTAAACTTCCATCCAGTGAACCATAAATTCTTGCACAATTCTATATTGTTGATAGCACAGCAACATAGTAAAGTAGGGACAACTTTAATGTTATATATGGAAAGAATCTACCCAACAACAAATAGATTTGTGCAAGAAAATACTCTTTACTTAGAATGTTTGACAATAGTTACACAGTACAACAGATTTATAAACAGCATAACAGCATAGTAAACTAGAAAACGAACTTGTAAACAACATAACAGCCTAGTAAACTGTAAAACCAATTTGTAAACAGAACCAATTTGTAAACAACATAAGAGCATAGTAAACTGGAAAACTAACTTGTAAACAACATAACAACATAGTAAACTGGAAAACCAACTATGAAACTGTACAAGAAAAAAAAAACCTACCCAAAAACAAGTGAAACTGTGCAAGAAAGCACTCCAGAAATGAAACCTAAACTTCCTTCCAGTCAACCATAAATTCTTACACCACTAAAAAAGTTTATCTTAAAATATCCAACCAATTCCCCAAAATCTAAATACTTAAAAGTTGGTTTCTAAATAATCTTAACACTGATCGTGGGTTGAGCTGAGGCTCCCCAAGAAAGTACTCCAGAAATGAAACCTAAACTTCCTTCCAGTCAACCATAAATTCTTACACCACTAAAAAAGTTTATCTTAAAATATCCAACCAATTCCCCAAAATCTAAATACTTAAAAGTTGGTTTCTAAATAATCTTAACACGGATCGTGGGTTGAGCTGAGGCTCCCCTCGCGTCCAGTTTCATTAAAACATCTGACAACTTTTCCCCTGCCTCATTTTCATCTTCTGGTATTTGGATTTCCACGGTCTCTAGAGCAGGGGCGTTCTGGAGCAAGCATTTCAAAACAGCGATTTCCTTTTGAAAATCCGAAATAGGGATTTCCCACTGGCAAAAGTCTTCCAGGTCTATCTTCATCATGCGCAGATTATCAAGTGGGGAAGTTAGACATGGCGGTATTGGATCTATAGCTAACTCCTGCGTTTTTTTGCATACAAAAACAAAATACAAATTAGCGGTATTGGATCTATAGCTAACTCCTGCGTCATCTCATTCTCCTCGTTACAATTTCCGACAGGCAAAATACAAATCAGCAGGTTTATTAAAAGCAAATAAGCATGCCAACAATAACAGAAACTTCTTACCATGATAACAGCAATAACAGAAACTTCTTACCATAAACAGCAATAACAGCAACTTCTTACCATAAGAAACAGCAACATGTAAGCCCAAACAGCAATAACAGCAACAGGTAAGCCCAAGTGAATAATAACAGCAATAACAGAAACTTCTTACCATAAGAAACGTGCCTGGAATGTGTAGGCGCTCAAGGTCAGGAAGCCTCTCCAAGAGATTGATGAGAGGATCGCCCACCTGCTTTTCCCTTTTAAGCATCAGCGTCCAAGAATAGATATCAAGTTCCTTCAATGATTTGAAGCTCCCCAATATCTCAACAAATCGCTCTGCCGATACAGAGACTCTCTCTTCGCCCTCATAAAGTGAGAGTCCAACCAAATTATTTCCGCATTCCAGCTTGAGTTGATCAATACAGTCAGAAAGCTCGTAAAACAACAGGCCATTCACTCTTAGATCATTTATACTTATGTCTGCTTCAAATGTTTGAAGCTTCGGGCATTTTACAGTGAAAATCTCGACGCAATAACCATACACATGTAAATCTGTAAGGTGGGGAGCGCAGATGACAGGATTACGCAGCCCAACGCAGCCGCGCAAGGAAAGTTCTTGCAGAAGTGGGCAATAAAAGATAAAGCTACTTAAAGATTCATCATCTGTGAATACCATTTCCTCCAAACTGCAAGAAATGAGATGGTTAAATCCTGTAAAATCGATTGGAGGAAGGGAGAAAGTGTAGTTTGTGAGTGTAAGAGTGGTGAGACTAGTGCAGGAGAAAAATGCAGGAGGCAGGACATCGGTTTCATTGGAATGACAGAGAGTGAGGTGTTGAACATTCTTCTGTGCTACAATCTCCAGCCATTTCCATACACTTTCACGAGTAAAATTCCATGGATTGACATAATCCTTGTATCCCCATATCTCAAACTCTTTAACCAGTTCAAATGTCTCCAAATCTGAGGAATGCATCAGAAGAATGTTGGAGATTATATTCTGCACCCTTGTTATTAAGAGCGAATCGACCTTTTCACATTCATAATTATCATCCAAAAGAAGAGACGGAGAGAGCCTGAGTTGGGAAATTTGGGTGATTAGAAATCTCCATCTTTTGGAGACAACAGAGCATCTTACCGCATCTTTCATTTTAAGCTTTGACAGGATGGAGCAGAGCAACTCATCTGGAAGCCTTGTGAATAAGTCCTGCATGGTAAGAGTGCACTATGACAATTGACAACGCTGTTGCTAAGTTAAAGCAGATAGGATGAAGAAATGGAAGGTAAGGAGCTACCTGTAAAATACAATAGAGCATAAATCCATTTATACCTCGCAGCCTTTCTAAGAACTTTCTAGTTTATTCTCACTTTGTAAATACCGAGAGTTTCAATATATGGATAGACATATTTTGTTGGTAGCGTCTCACTATTTGCATGTTGTTGGTCAACACAAGCTAATAAATAAGCACGATTTCCAAGAACATAAGCAGGTGGTGCTGTCGAACATGGAGGATTACAATGAAACATTTCAGTGGCTTTTAGATATACGTATTCCAAGAACATAAGCACATGGTGTTGTCGAACACTAAGGATTGGATTACGTGGCACAATTATAAAAACATACTAATATTTGGATTTGAATTTTTAGTTTTTTTATTTCATTGGTTAATATCACAAACGTTTGAGACATCTCTTCCACCGAAGCAAAGTTTCTAAGTCAATTGAATAAGTTTATATAATGGCTAGACATCAATGACATGCATTTTATTATTGGAGTAAGCTAGTCTTATAGAAAACTGACCTTATTTTGGGACAAAGTTTTGACAAGCATTTAGAAAAAAATTCAAGCATCAATAGAGTTATACCACATCCAAAATCCATGGTAAAAACATTTAGGAGTTTTCCCCAATTTTGAATTGAATCATATTATCAAAAAATTGATAAAAATTCTATATCAATAGGAAATATAACTTTCCATTTCACCATAAGTGAAAGTTTTCTACTAAATTAGACTACTCCTTTTATTATTAAGATACTTTAAATTATTAATATGACAATTATAGGAATACTATGCCACCATGAAGGGAAAACCAACCTCTTCCATTGGTTCCACAACCCAAGTCCACTATGGAACTCCACCAAAATAATTTGTCTCTAAGGGGTCCAAAATGATTATTGCAATATAAAAAAATTTAGGTTCTCTCAAATGGTCATGAGCTAGGCATAAGACATCCCCTCTAAAGTTGGATGTTTTTCTTACAAAAACAAAACAGTTTCAAATTTTAGCAAGGGTGGTTTTTGGAACAAAATATTGAAAGTAGTGCACAAAGAATGCTCTCACCTACACTCTCTTTTGAAATAAAAAATGATCTTTTCACCAACCAAAATGTTCGTGTAATGTAGGATACCCAAAGTTAAATTACATTTGACTTTATGATATTACAAGCATGTATGCCTAATTCAAATTTTTAATCTTTCATTTAGGAAGCAGTTCCTATTTGTACCATAGGAAAAATCCATATCCTGGAGCTCGACTTCTTATTAATCTCTATATTTGCACCTTCAAACCTTGCATCATGGGATCCTACCACCTATTAAAGTGAATAATCTAGCATTTCAACCATGAAGGATCAAGAATTAGTCGAGATAAACATAAAAAAAAACATGGAAATGACGAATTTCTCCATTATTTGTTTTGAGTTATTTGCAATGAGTGGCCTCAGACTTCCTTGGAAAACTCTGTGCTGAGTAAATTGTTGAAAATCGACACTGAAGAAGGGTCGTTTTAGGTTCATTTTGGATAGGAGGATTGTGAAATTATTCACCAATCATGGCATGTAGTCATGCGTGCAATTTCTAAGAACTATTGAACCATAAAGAGAGGCATTCTATTGAATTACCAATTTGCTGAAGAATCCATTTGGGATGGTAATAGATTGGTCATTAATTTGAATTACAGCAGTGGATTCTTTCACTGGAATGTTTTTTTGTTTATGTATTTATTTGTAAAGTGATATCTTTTATATTTGAGAGGATCCTGTACACGTTTGACCATTCTCATGTGATTTGGGAGATCGTTCTCTTATTGGCATGGCAAGTTTTTTATTTTATTTTGTAATCTATACAACATCCTACCCTTGTACCCTTGACTTGGCAAGCTCCATTGTAGCAGATTCAGGTTTACAGGTGCGTAGTTCGAGGAAGAAGTGAAGAATGTGTTGGGAAGGTGGAGTAGGAAATGCAAATTGAAGTGGAAAGAACGTCTAGTAAAAGTAATTGTATTTCAATCTATGTTTTAAATGGAAATACCTCGAGAGAATGAGGTTTTAAAGATCCTATTCATTTTCAAAGTGTGAGGGAAGATTTGATTTAATCATTTGTATATGGGAGCATGAGGAAGGGAGTTTTGGGCATTGTGATTAGTTTCATCATTTGCAATTAAATTGTAAAAGAGATTATATTGTCTCTAATTGAGAGAATAAGCTTCTAAATTTGTGAAAGAGATTATATTGTCTCTAATTGAGAGAATAAGCTTCTAAATTTGTGAAGGCATTAGTTTTGTAAAAGTGATTCAATTCACTTCATTTTGAAAAACCAAATTTCTTGTAATTGCGCAAGTGTTGCTCTCTTTCATTGTACTTAAACATTAATAAAAAGATCATTTTTGGTGGTGATTGAGTCCCAATTTTGGGACAAGTGTTCTCATCCCAAGGTGAAGTGGGGCATTTTGTATTGATCTTTTGGAGTACTCTCTTTCTCTCTCACTTGCTCATTCTCCAATGGCGACAAACAATATTCTACTCCCTAAATTAACTAGCACAAATTATTTCTATTGGAGAAAAAAAATGTAGCGTATATTCATCACTAAAGATTTGTGGGAACTTTTAATTGATGGGTATAATATTCCTTCTGATGAAGCATATAAAGTATTGGATGCTTATGCAAATAATGTTTTTAAGGAGCTAATAAGGAGAGATAATGAAGCACCTTCACTCATAGGTAGTGTTGTTGATGAAGCTATTTTTTTAAGAATTAGTGCAGCCACATCATCCAAACAAGTATGAGGTATTTTAAAGAACACTTATGAAGGTGCAACAACAAAAAAATTGCAAACATTAAGTTGTAAATTCGATAATGCCAAGATGCATAGTAATGAATCAGTGAATGATTACATCACAAGATTGCAAGATCTTGTTAATCAGATGAGGTCGTTGGGAGAAGATGTCCCAAAAAGAAGAATGCTTGAGAAGACTTTATGTATTCTTGTGCCCAAGTATCAAGTGATTGCCAATATTGTTATTGTTTCCAAATATTTAAATACAATGAGTCTTGATGAATTGAGTGGTTATTTGTTGATGGTTGAAGAAAACAATGGCAATGAATAGACGGAGCATGTTTTTTCTACTAGATTCCGAGGAAGAGGTAGAAGCAGAGGACAATATCACAATCAAAGAAATCCAAATCAAAATCGATTTAATTTCAACAATTCTCAATCGAGTGCATATGCTTCAATAGTTAGAGGTAGAAGTCCAAATCAATTTTTTAAAGGAAGAAGCAACAAAGGATATCATGGAAGAAGAAGAGGAAGAGATGGATCTACAGACAAATCAAGTGTAGAATGTTACTATTTCCATCGATTTGGTCATTATGCAAGTGACTACATAACCAAATTGCATGATTTGGCAAATACGGTAGTCAACACTTTGGAAAATAAGGGAGCTGACACAACTATTGAAGAAACCAGAGATGAGAAGCTATTTATTTCAAGTGTAATGACACAGAATGAAGAAAATGAGGCATGGTATATTGATTCAAGATGTTCAACACATATGACATCCCAGGAGGAGTTGTTCACAAATATTGATGATAGTTATCCAGGTAAAGTGATATTTGGATATGAACACGCTTCAGAAGTGAAAGGGAAAGGTATAGTGGCAATACTGGCATTGAATGGAAAACAAAAGTTCGTTAATGATACATTGTTGGCACCAGCATTGAAAAAGAATATACTTTTTGCTGGATAGATGATTGAGAAAATTGTTAGTGTTTGATAACAAAGAATGTTTAATTATGGATAAGCTCAACAAAATTACAATTGCGGGGAGAGGAGAAATGATCGTAAACAGGATTTTCAAAATCACTTTTACCTCAAGTAAGTCACTAAGTCTAAAAGGATAGAGAAGAAGTGAATGGTAAACTTTGGAATTTGAGAATGGGACATCTAAATTTTAGAAATTTGATGTTGATGAGAAAGACTAATGTGGTGAATGGTCTTCCATATTTTGAAGTTGATAATGAGATATGTGAAGGATGCGTACTTGGGAAACAACATAGGTAAAGTTTATCAAATAGAGATTGTAAAGCCAAAGATCGTCTTGTATTGGTACATTCAGATATCCGTGGTCCTATGGATACTTTGTATTTTGGAAAGACAACGTACTTTCTAACATTCATTAATGATTGATACAGGAAAATTTGGGTATAGTTTTTGCAAGAAATGTTAGAAGTATTTGTACGTTTTGTTCAGTTTGAAAAGATGGTTGAATATCAAAGTGGCTTGATTATTCTCACCCTTAGATAAGATAATGGGGGAGAATATAAATCCAATTTGTTCATGAATTTTTGCAAGATGAATTCTATGAAGGTGAGATTTTACAAGTTCATACACTCCTCAACAAAATGGTGTCACAGAAAGGAAGAATAGAACCAATGTTGATATGGAAAGGAGTATGTTGAAAATGAAACAACTTGGTAGTGAATTTTGGGATGAAGTAGTTCATACAACAATCTACACTTTGAACAGGTGTCCTACAAGACCATTTTTGAATTTGACTCCAAAGGAAGCACGGTCGGGCTACAAACCTAGTGTTGCACACATGCAAATTTTTGGATGCAATTCATATGCACATATTTCTAAGGAAAAGAGGAATAAATTGGACGATAAAAGTGTTAAGTGTATTTTCATTATTTATAGCACATACATAAGAAGCTATAGGTTGTTTGATACCTAAGAGAAGAAGATGATAATAAGCAGACATGCTGTGCTTGATGAACAAGTAATTTATCAACCAGAAGATGTTCAAATCAAGAATGAAGTTGTTATTGGTGATGAGTCTTGTTTTCCAATAACGAAGGAAGATGAAAGTAAGCAGAAGCCTATTTGGTTAGTCAGAGGACATTCAGACAAAGATATGTTGGATAGAGAATATGAAAGGAGAATCACCAGATCACATAGTAATGTAAATTTTGCTCTTATGAGCCAAGTAATGATGATGGACGAACCACATAGCTATGTAGAAGCATCAAGTAAAGATGAATGCAATAAAGGAATGGAATCAGAAATTAATGCTTTGGTGAAGAATGATACATGGGACTTGTTAGCCTACCTAGAGAGAAAGATGTGTTTGGTACTAAATGGTTGTATAAGACTAAGTATAAATCATATGGTACAATTGATAAGTATAAGTCTCATTTAGTTGCAAAGAATTGTGCACAAATAGAAGGAATTCATTATACAAACACGTTTGATCCAGTGGTGAAGATGGATACAATCAGGTTGATGCTTGCAATAGTTCTCAGTATAGATGGCCTATTTTTTAGATGGATGTTAAATCAGCTTTCTTGAATGGTTATGTGGATGAAGAAATTTATGTGGAGCAAACCGAAGGTTTTGAATGTCTAGGTAAAGAAGATATCATAGATAAAAGAGAGTTTTGAGTGTAAAGTTTTTTCATATTATTCATCCACAAGGTGTGGGAAATTAAATAATGTTTCATGCAAAATAATTTGTGAGCCTCTGATGGCATTCAAATTCCACTGAAGAGACATAATTAGTTAGCATTGGATCCATCTCTCGGCAAGCACTAGTGGCAACTAATGATGAATGACCATTTAACTGAAGGTGGTTGGTGCATGAATGAGCCACTAGGCCATAAATTAGGGAAGGATAATCCAAAGGAGGCACATGATTTGACTGGTAGTGGTAAAAAAGAGTGCTACTACACTCAAACTCAATGAACTAGGTGTATGGGTCAATTAACTAGGTGATCAAGGGGACAAGGTGCCTTAAATCATCGAACTGACTCAACCAACTCCTAAATTCATGCATGAGAGCACATTAGATCCTAAAATATGTGTATAAGGTGCTCCAAGTGGATAATGTGGCCAATAATGACAAAAATTAAGCACTAGGGGGTCAACAACATGGTCTAGGTGCTAGGTGACAAAATTACAAATGCATGGAATGCATGACTAATACATGGAATGTATGCATGCATGCATAACCAAGGTATATATGGATAAAAAATTCCAACAGCCCCCATTAATCTTGAATTACAAAAATAAATCAAAATAGGGCCCAACAATAAGGCTAAGGTCACTCTTTACAAAAAAAAATGAACTTGTCCAATAAAACTGAAGTAACAAGGAAAACCACTTGGGAAAAAGCATTCCTTAAAAAACATGGACAAAAATTTTCAAATCAACCTTCACCAACTAATCAGTCACCCCAAGCAAGGATCTCAGGTGAATGAAGGTCTTCTCAGTAAAACTTTTGGTGAAGATATCTGCAATTTGTTCAGAAGATGGACAAAACTACAGTTTGATGATCTTGTCATGCACTTATCCTTGAATGTAATGCATGTGAATATCTATGTGCTTTGTTCTCTTCCTATAAACTGGACCAATATAAATTCTTACGGAACTTTGATTGTCACACCAAATGACTGTAGGTGTGCTTGTGCAAATACCAAATTCTGAAAGAATCCCTTGCAACCAAACACATAGAGTTGCTACATTGACAGCAACCCTGTATTATGCTTCGAAAGAGGAGAGGGAAATGACACTTTGTTTCTTGCTTGACCATCATATGGGGCCATTGGAAAACATGGAAACATATCTGGAAGTTGACTTCTGATCTGAACTATCACCAGCACAATCAAAGACTTTGAATCCAAAGAGATCAAGTGTAGAGTGAGAAGCAAAGTGTAATCCATGAGACCTAGTTCCTTGCACATAATTCAAGATTATTTTGGATTCCTTCCAGCGAAGTTCATGTGGATGTTGCATATATATTGAAACTGAACTTATATAAAAATAAATATTAATTCAAGAGTGTGTCAAATAAAGTAGACTCCCAACTAGTTGTCTATACAATGTGATGTCGACTAGTGGAGTAGAATAACCATCTTCTAGTTTAATACCAGAGAGAAACAGGAACTTAGAAAGCTTGCACTATGACATTTTGAAATTTTTGAGCAAATCGGATATGTATTTAGGCTGAGATACCTTTATACCTAAAGTGGATTGGCTGATCTCAAGACCAAGAAATTGTCTCAACAATCCTAAAGCAGCCATTAAAAGGCATTATGCAAAGCAGTTTTTATTGTAGCAATATCATTTGTAGAGCATCTAGTAATCAGTAAATAATCAACATATAACACAATAATCAGAATGGAGTCTCCAATATGCTGCAATATACATTTGAATCTGATTTGCATCTCATAAAATATTGTGATAGAAGGAAGTTGTCCATTTTGGCATACCAAGCCCCGGGAGCTTGCTTAAGCCCATATAGTGACTTCTCCAACCTACACACAAGACAGTGATCATCGATATAACCATATGGATGATGCATATAAATATACTCCTTAAGATCCCCATGGAGGAATACACTTTTCACATCCATGTGGTGAACCTCCCATTGTTTGGATGCGGCAATGGCCAAAACTAACCTAATTGAATCCATCTTGGCTATTTGAGAAAAAGTATCGATGTAGTCAAGACCTTGGACTTCTGAGAAGCCCTTAGAAACCATCCTTGAATTATATTTGACTGATTTATCAGTTTCATCCACCTTTTTTTTTTAAATCCACTTGCAATGTACCAATTTTCTGCCATGAGGAAGGGAGACTAGCTCCCAAGTTCTATTATTTTGAAGAGACTGAAACTCCTCATCCATGGAAGCTTGGAATATTGGATATTTTGATACTTCTCAGTATGACTATGGATTAGATCCCAACATTAGAAAAAATTTCTTAGGAAAATAAGGATCATTCACAGAGAATGCACAATGTGCATCTTCAAACTGTGACCTAGTTTTCCTAGTTTCTCTAGGATCGCCAACAAGATTTCCCGTTGCTTCAAGAGTATTTTAAATATACTTGGGTCTTGAAGGTGTATTTGGATCTGCTATATCATGTCGATATTAATCATGAAACTCAAAATCAGAATCATAAATCTCACTAGAAACATCACTTACATCATCAAGTTGAGGGTTTCATCATTCTCCTTCTTCCATTGGAATTGTCTGCAAAGGTTCTTCCTCAAAATGAACACTCCTCTCAATGATCATATTTTGAGTGGAGGAATCATACAAGTTGTAACCTTTTTCATTCTCAGCATATCCAACAAGGATGCATGGATAAATTTGAGGCTACAAATCCCTTCTCTTCTCTGGAGGAATTCTAGCCCAACCTTTTGAACCAAAAATCCTGAAATATGACACATCGGTCTTATGGCCGGTCCAAGCTTCAAATGGTGTCATTATGTACACTACTTTGTGGGACACCCTATTATGAATATGGGAGGTAAAATCTATGGCTTCAGCCCACAATATTGGAGAAATAGACTTAGAATCCATCATACATGTAGCCATCTCTTTTAGTGTTTTATTTTTCCTCTCTGGCACACCATTCTATTGAGGTGTGTAGGGAATGGTATGATGCATTTGAATTCCAGCATGAGCAAAAAATTTCTGCAGCTCCTTAAAATATTCACCTCCATTATTAGTCTATAGGGCCTTTATCTTTCTCTCAGAAAATTTCTCAACAAAATATTTAAAACTTGGAAAAATCTCAAACACCTCTGACTTATTTTTGAGAAAATATACCTAGCAAAATATAGATTAGTCATCTATGAAGGTAAGAACAAAATTTTCATTACTAGGTGACAAGGTAGGAAAAATACCTACGATGTCATAATGAACCAATTCGAGAGGTGTAGCTGCTCTCTTGGATTTTCCCTTCTCATATCTACACTCTGGATATTTTCCAAGGAGACAACCCCGACAGTTACCTTTTGAGAACTTTACCTTGGGAAACCCTCCAATAGAGAAATTGTATAAATATTGCAAATATTTGAAGTTCAGATGGCCAAATATCTCGTGGGACAGCTTGCTAGTCTCATTAGCATGATTCAAAAGACCATTCGGAGAAGAGTAGGGATGAAAATGAGAAAACTTGTATACCTTTGAACTGTGATCTATAGCACCTAGTGATATTATTCTTCCAGTACAAACTTCTACAATCTCTACATCATTGGTTGTGAAAGTGACTCTCTTATGAATTCATGTATGTGTAATTTGATACATGGAAAGAATATTTTCAAAGAGATCTAGAACATACAACACATTGTTAAAGCTTCCATTCTCCAACTGGATTCTTCCTCTTCCTTCCGAAGGAATTTTCTAAGTTGTCTCCCATCACAATCGGAGGACCACCAAAGTATTCAAGAGCTCAGAATGACTCTTTTGAGGCTTCCATATGTCTGGATGCAACTAAATCAATGATGAATGAGGAGGGACTTGCAATGCCAAGTTTTAGAGCATGGCAGCTTTCTTTTTCTTATGTGTTAGAGCTTACATATCTTCTCTTTGCATTCTCAGGAACAGGAATATTGTTCTTTTCAAGAAGTTGAGCCATCATGTTAATGGTATTCTTCATGAAAGAAATTTTTGGATGCCATCCTTTTTTACAGTATGTGCATTTGGTATTTTCCTTCTTCATCTTCTGCTTGTCCTTCTAAGGATTCAAATTCTCAGTTGATGGTTTGGGCTTCTTCTTCTTTGAATCTTACAAATTTTTATATTTGAATTATTTCTTCCCTTTGGATTTCTTGGAATCACCTACAGTAAGTGCTTGGTCATTTGATGTCTTGATGGTACCCATTTGAACCAATTTGTCTTGCTCATGGGTGAGGGCTTCCATGAAGTCTTCCAAGGAAGGCATCTTCCAATTTTTCATTGCCAATTTGGTTGCATGAAAAGTAGACACAAAGACTAAGTAGTATGAGCCCAACTTTGAAAGTATGGACATAACCAATTGTTCCTCTTTCTTCTCAATTCCACACTGCTTGAGTTGGAGCACCAAGGATTTGAATTTTGTGAATAAGTCCTATTGGGAGTCGAAACTGCTAGGGCTCAGAGTAATTAGTTCATTTTCCAGTTGATGGCCTCTCATCTTATTTTATTTCCAAACAAAGTTCCAAATTTGCTCCAAACTTGATTTGGAGTGGTCAAACCATCAAGGTGAAAAATAAGATCTCTACAAGTACTTAGGCATAGAAGACCATACACTTCATCCATTCTGTTGTATCGCTTGGCCTTCTCCACTACTGAGTTTGGCTAATTTCCAATTCCAATGAAGACTTTGTAAATACCTTTGCTTCTCAGAAGAATCACCATCTTCACTTTCCAATCGAAGTAATTGTATGGAGTAAGGAGACTATGCTGGAACTGCTCCATTATTTAACAACTGCACTCCTTATTACCTTGGGACCTGTAACCCGCAATAAAAAACTCTGAAAGAAAGTTTAATATCATCTCACTCAATCTCTACTTCAACATTGAGCACATTCAGGAGTCCGTCACACCTGGGAAGATTTCCTTGGAAAAGCCAAGGCTATGAAGGTTATTTCCCCAACGATTTCTGTGAAAAATCTGCATCTTTTGGTGCATCAATGGAAGTATCTGAGATAAAATAGATAGCTGGTCCGCTATGATACCATGTGAAGTTCTCTCACACAGCTGGATCTCCAACAATAAAACTATCCTCACAATGTTTAACATAGATCTACAGAAAAATAGAGAAGAATATCATAGAGAAAAAAGAGTTATGAGTGTAAAAAACTTTCATATTATTCATCCACAAGGTGTGTTCAATTAAAGAATGTTACATGAAACTAATTCATGAGTCTTTGATGGAATTCGAATTCCACTAAAGAGACATGCTTAGTTAGCATTGGATCCATCTCTCGACAAGCACTAGTGGAAACTAATGATGAATGGCTAGTTAACTGAAGGTGGTTTGTGCATGATTGAGCCACTAGGATATAAATTAGGGAAGGAGAATCCAAAGGAGATGCATGAGTTGATTGGTAGTGGTAAAAAAGGGCTCCACTGCACTCAAACTCAATGACCTATGTGTAAGGGTCAGTTAACAAGGTGATCAAGGGGACAAGGCACCTTAAATCATGGAACCGACTCAACCAACTCCTAAATTCATGCATGAGGGTGAATTAGATCCTAAAATATAGGGATAAGGTTCCCTGAGTGGATAATGTGGCCAATAATGACAAAAATTAAGTACTAGGGGGTCAACAACATGGTCTAGGTGCTAGGAGACTCAATTACCAATGCATGGAATGCTTGCATGCATGCATAACCAAGGTTTAGATGAATATAATTTTCAAACAACAACAAGTGAATTTCAATTGCATGACAAATCAAAATTAAAGTTGATTGGTGATCTAGTCCATTTGCATACACAAGGCGACATGTTGAATTGGATTGACCTGGAACACCAAATTGACATGGGCCACATACCTGTAAAAGCAATAAATAATGCTCAAGTGTGGAGTTGCTTTGAAGAGGACTATTGTCTAGCGAATATTCTATGCATTGGAACTAGTGGAATCATGAAAGAAGCAATCCACATGAAAACAAGAGTTGAAATGGCCTGCAAGATATTACCCTAGGATTTTGTAGAGAAAGAAATAATGATATGTTGTCAACTATCCGATCACATATATATTCCTACCCTGATATATGTGTACTAAGATTCCAATGAAGTTTATATTATCTTAGATATTTGCAAGGGAGGAAGCATGTATGACATCAAGGGAGGCTATGGATTTCATGTTTCTTAGAAAAATGATACAAAAATAATGAAATCATTGGTTGAGGCTCTACAACGTTTCCATGACAAGGAAATTATATGTAGAGATGTTAAAATTGATAATATATTTCTACCATATCCACTGGAATTTGTGGATATTAAATTAACATACTTTGTATTGTCTACTCAATTTTCTCAAGGTGAGCTTCTCTTCGGATATGTGGGGGCTCTACCTTACATGGTTCCAAATATTATGGAAGTAGTTGGGTACTCAAATGAAGCCAACATTTTGAGTGTTGGAGGAGTTCTATACTTTCCTTCAGGGGACAACTTTCCTTACAAAGTATGGACAGTAATCCTAGACTATCCTCATCTCCTCTACATTTTGTTATGAAGATAAAATTAGAAAGTGGCCATGCTCGATCAAATTAGAAAATTAGCTAGACATATTTCCCAAAAAGAGTTTCATATATTTTATTTTAGCATTCAGTTATACACGTTGCAACACCAACTCCCATTGCATCACTTTTGAGACCTTCTCACCTATATTCTCAAACTCCTTTCCAACACAAATGTGGAGGAAGATCCGGGAAGAATGAATGAGGAGGGTTGGTCCAATGCATGGATGCTTATGATGTATCCATGCCTAAATCTCCGGATGAAGGTTATCAATCACCAACTCTTACTATCCAATTAAAAATCAATGAAGTACCTTCAACGTGGACTTTTTTTCCCCAGAGCAACGTCACTCAACACCTTAACCCTTCTCTTTGGTTGGGCACATAAACCTATTAAATTCACAACCCTGAGAAATATAAATAGTACATCAGCGCGACTGATTATTTGTATTGTTAGTGATTTGAATTTTTCCCTAGAAAAGATTGAGAGTTCTTCTTTCTATAGACAATTTGTGAATGATATGCAACGCCCAAAATTCATGGCACAAATACAAAGAGTGATAGGAATCAATAGCGATGATGATCATACATACTTATAAGAATTAGTACAATTGTGGTGTATGGAGTTGGAAGTATTGCATCATCAGAAGCTAGACGGTTGTAGTTATGGCTTTCCATTCTAATGGAAAATAAAGGTAAATTAATAGACGATGTAGTTGTGTATGATACCATTCTCACTCTTCAAGAAATAAAAGCCATAGAAGCCTTTTTCAAGGGTCATTTTCCATTTCTTGATCTCAGTCTTCCTTTTGAAAATGAAAATGGTAAATGGAGGATGACAAGTCCAACATTGCTTTTCATGCCACACTGTCCTTATTCACTCATTAACAACCTATTGGAGGCAAACTGGAAGGTTGAGAATATGAATAAAATGGTTATATTGGGTAATAGTTTTATGGAGCACAAGTTAATTCACGATGATATTTATTCATACCACTTGAATACTGTGAATCCTAAGGATTGTGATGATAGGAATATTATGGGGATTTAGAAGAACATTTATATGGATGAGGTGCATGTTCTAGAAACATGTGAATGATATGCAACGTTCTATAAAATATTGAGAGTTCTTCCTTCTATAAACAATTTGTGAATGATATGCAACGTCTAGAATTCCAGGCACAAATACAAAGAGTGATAAGAAGCAATAGCGATGATGATCATCCATACTTCTCAGAATTAGTACAATTTTGGTATATGGATTTGGAAGTATTGCATCATTAGAATCCAGTCGATCGCAGCTATGCCTTGCCATTCTAATGAAAAATAAAGGTAAATGGATAGATGATGCAGTTGTGTATGATCCCATTCTCACTCTTCAAGAAATAAAAGCCATAGAAGCCTTTTTCAAGGGTCATTTTCCATTTCTTGATCTTAGTCTTCCTTTCGAATATGAAAATGGTAAATGGAGGGTGACAAGGCCAACGTTGCTTTTCATGCCACACTATCCATATTCACTCATTAACAACCTATTCGAGGCAAAATGGAGGGTTTAGAATATGAATAAAATGGTTATATTGAGTAATAGTTTTATGGAGCACAAGTTAATTCACGATGATATTCATTCATACCACTTGAATACAGTGAATCCTAAGGATTGTGATGATAGGAGGGTGAATCCATGAAGTTGGGTGTCTATTTTGGGGGGTCTTATAAGAAAATAAATCTGATTTTTTCATGTTTTTCAACTTTGGGAGAACAAAAGTGATATTTTTGTTTAGAATTTCACTTTTCAGTAAAAATAAAACTTTTAGAAAATTATGTTAGCTTTCTATTCATTATTTTTTCAAATTTTTTTATTGCGATTTGATATGTTAATTTGGAAAATGTTCAACAATATGTTCGTATAAAATGAAGGGTCTAAAAAATAGTCATGTTTTTTGGGGAGGCTGAAATCATTGTTAAACTTGTGTTTTGTAAAAAAAAAAAATGTTATGGCAATCTACACAAAATGTACTACTGCATGACTATAATTTTGTAACCAATTGATCTATATACTAATTATTAGATTTTTTTGAATTGATCAATGTGGTGTTTTAGCATTGTTTCAACAATGTTTTAACATTGTTTCAGCATCACTTGAGAACTGATGTTAGAAGTCTGTTGGCTATGAAAACTGAGCATATGATTGTTATGACCTTTTATTGATAAATCGTTACTTGTGGTGTTCTTGATTTTCTAATGATGACATGTTTTAAGATTTTGCTTTCATGATAAGTGCAACAACCATTGTTTTTGAAGAGATTTCAAGGTTCTTTTGGGAACTATTGTCTTTTATCAGTATTATCAGTTGAACAAGCATAGAAGTGTTACAAAATTGGTTTTTGGTAAGTATGCATTGAAAAATGGGAGCCCTTACAGATTGGTTGATACAAAGGTATTGGGTTTCATGAGGACATGCAACATATTCAATTTGGGGGAGATGTTGGGCCATGGAATTGTCCCTATTTTATATTATCTTTTCCCTACTTTTAATCCCTTCTTGTCTTCCCATGACCTCGTATTAATGCTTATTAATCCATTTTTATGCTTATTTGCAGGATTTATACCTAAGGTGGTTTCCATTTGCATTTCATTAGTATTTCATGTGAATTATGAATAAACATTGGAAAAATAACATATTTTGCACTTATCTTTGAAACATGGATGAGTTTGATGATTCTTGCAGAACCAACTCCAGGCCAATTTTTGTTACTCTAGAATATTTGTCGCAACTTATATGTTGAAGATCAACGAAAGAGGATATTTTATATTTTTCATATGAGGGATTATTAAGTCATTACTACTATTTATACTCATGTTGTTATTGTTCCTGCTACTCCACAAAGCCACCATGGAGGAATATATTCAATAGGGGTGATGGATTTTTATAAATCCATTACTTTTATTCTTCTTATATGTCTCAAATTATGATGTTAAATTATTTGAATATAAAAGGGACAAGTTGGTGGTGGATGAGAGTGCATATTTGGTTTATTTACAAAGATTTGAAGACCTCCATGTAATATATGATGGACCCAACAAATTAAATGCTATTAGGAGTCACTTGGGATGAGTTTTGGGCATGTTATGATGACTCACATCTCTAAATTCGAATTTGACTTCAAAGGCATCCTAAATAGTGTGGAGGTTAGAAAAGGATTTGGGATTATATTTGAGTTTATTTTGAGATCCAAATTATTAGTAATTTGTTGAGGATATTTTGGATCTTCGTGAGGATTATTTGGATCCTCATTTCTGATT
Source organism: Larix kaempferi (assembly GCA_027924585.1). Taxonomy (NCBI): domain Eukaryota; kingdom Viridiplantae; phylum Streptophyta; class Pinopsida; order Pinales; family Pinaceae; genus Larix; species Larix kaempferi. The sequence continues at coordinate 56,902,272 of BSBM01000299.1, read as the reverse complement.
TGTTATGCAAAACTCCTGTATAATTAAGAGCTCCTTCTCCATTCTAAGGGGAGGACTCTTAGAGCAATAAGTCCAATTTATGATGGAATAAGAATTATATTTCTTTTGATCTCTTTAGTAATTTAGATTGTAGTTTTTAATTTCTTTTTTGTTAATGTATATTTCAATTTTTAGTTTCTCTAATTTGTAATTAGACTAACTCCTTGTTGTTTAGCAGAGGATGCATTTTACTTTGATTTATTTATTTCCGTAGATGTAATTTTAATTCAAGTTTTTATATTTATGCAAGTGTGTTAGATTCGTAGATTGGCATGGGTGCAACCGTAGCGTGATTTATTTTTCTGCAAGTGTGATTTACTTTTCCGCAAGTGTGTTTTAATTTATGCAAGAGTGGATTGATTTACTTTGTTGCAACGCATATTAGATTACCAATGCTATAAGAGGAAATTGTGGTCTGCATATATTTTTCATGATAACCTTGAAATAAACAGGCATTACCCTAGATTGATAATTTATGTTGTGAATTGATTGTTTTTATAAGCAATTAATCCGCCCAACAGGCACCCACTAAGAAATCTCAACTCATGACCACCTACCACAACACAGTTACCAAGGGGTTGAACACAATGTCAAGAGAAGTGGTCAACCATGAAGTTTCTCTATAGTTTCTTGAACCAAAGAAATTAAATGTTATTTTTTATGAATGTGACATTTGGGATCGGTTTCTTAAATCTGAAGAAAACCCCCTTTAGACCCATAAAGTGTAATTTTAATTTTCTTTTCTCTTCCAAAAATAGTGTAATATTTTAAAATATAAAATATTTTGGAAGTCGAAATTTTACACCTCGAAATGTCACATTTGTGTGTCCTCCTTGAGTTGTATATTTCAACACCACGAAAATGTGATTTATTGTGCTTCCTACAGGTGTTCTAGAGGGAAACCTAAATCTTATTATGGTCCCTAAGCATGTTGTGGGGAGAAATCCATCACTATGAGGTAGAAATCCACTTCAACCAACCCTATTTTGGGCGTACAAGAATTTCCCCCCTTGCCAGTTGTCTAGGGAGAAATAATCTCCTATTTGTCACTCGATGGCCCTTTTTAGGGGAGCAAAAATCTCCTCCAACCACACATCCTTGAGTTTAGGATCAATATTTGAGAGGGATTTTTGGAGATTGGGCCTACCCTTCAAATCCTCTCCTCCATACCATCCTAAGTATGTCAATCCTCTCATGATCCATGATATCCTCTTGTGATCCAAACATTTCTCCATGGTGGTTTGGGATCCCAAATCCTATAAATGAAGCTCCTACCCAGAACCCTGCACATCAAAAGTATGCTTGGAGATGCCATTGTTATGTTAGCTTGATTCTCAAAGGGTCTGTAAGGGAAGCTTGGAGAAAGTTCTTTCGCAAGTCAAGTATACCATTGTGTATGCTTCTTTATGGATTTTCATTAATACAACTTGGCCTATATCTCCCATATATGTCTTCATTTAAATGTATTCTTACTCTTGTTGCATTCAAAGTAAGTAGGCTTCTTTATGCTTAACATGTATAAGGAAGGTACTCATTTGTGTTGTCTCTACGGGATCTACTCAGATTTGGAACTTTTGACATCAAACCTAAATGTAGGAGCAACGAGGACAACCATCACTAAGGAGGTGAGTCATCTTCTCTTCCTCACTCTTCTTCTTTCTTGTATTGCTGTATGCATAAAGCCTAGGTATAGGAGAAATTTAGAGTCCATTTGTCTTTATTTTGTCTTGGCTTAGGGACCTAGAGAACCTTTTCATGTCCAAGAGGGATTATACCTATCCATAGGGAGAATTTCCTACTACATGAAAGGTCTCAACTATTATAATATTAAGATATATGGAATGTTCAGATAGACATATTGCATTGCTATACACAGTGACTTAGGAAATTTAAAAGTCCCAAATTCATCTAAAAAAATACATATACAAATTAACATATAAAATTTTGACTTTAACACCTATGACTAGAACCAACATAGAACCATCTTAATTTGGATCTATCAAGCACCGAGAGGGATCAAATCCCTTGAGGTGCAAACCATTTCTAAAGTGAAAAAACTTGAGGAAAAGTTTGCACCTTGAGGGATTTGATCCCTCTTATCACATGATAGATCCAGAGTTAAAATCGATTTATGCTAGTATATTTAAGTGGATCACATTACAAATAACATAGATGAATCTTATGCCTTGTGGTTACTTCTGAAATGTGCAACTAAAAAAGGCATTGATAGTCTCTAGGTAATGGGAGATCCAAAATTGACTATGGATTCGGCAATTGGTAGAAGCCATATAGAAACTATGGTGCTTAGCCCAATCATGATCAATATTTAGGATGTAAGGATGAAGTTTTCATAAATTTCTTTCTCTATATTGATTTTCATGAAGAAGCTTAGTTTTGATTTAGACGTTTGAGTTTTTACACGATTTGTGTAATAGCCTAGTTTCATGCAAGACATAAGTGTAAGTTTGGTGTTACATAGCATAGATAAAACTATACTATACTTATTTAGTATAATCTTTGTCTTCTCCTCTTTCAACCTTTGGATTTGTTCAAGCAACCTTTCATTAAGGTTCCTTCAGTGAGACATTTCTTCATCTTTTTCTAATAATTTATTTTGAGATCTTGATTTTTTGTTCTAATATATTATTGTATTGCTTTGTATCTTTTGACTTCCTGATTTTTGCATGTAGTTTTTTACTATGATCTTTTATATGTGAAATTTCTTCATCCTTTTTTAATTGTTCTCATTGATCTTTATTTCGAGATCTTGAACTTCCAATTGAATTCATTGTTTCTTGTCTTTTAATTCTTTGGTTTGTGTGATCAACTTATGATTATGATTTTTAGGTAAGGATTATCTTTCTTAGTTAAAACCCATTAAAATATTCCTTAATGTCGATCACAAATTGTAATTTTTTATATCTCTCTTGACATTGCTCTAGTTCATTCACTAATTTTTTAATTTGTAATGCAAATTCATGCATTGTGTGTGTCACTGTAATGATTATAACGCTCCTAGTTCTTAATATACACTATAAATTAATCAATTCTCTAAATTGTTTCATCGATTTCTTTTCTTCAAAATATATCCTTAATAACTAAATTTATATATTCTCTATAATAAATAGATATACAAGATGTTATAATCCCACAAATAATGTCCTTTAGTGATAGTCCCACTAAAAACCTTGATAGAGTTATTTTTCTTATTCAATGATCTTCCATTGCATTCTTCATAAATTCACTAGAAAACAACTCCAAGGAACCTTAATCAGAGGTTTCCCAAACAAATCAAAATGTTAAAATAGGAGAAGCTAGATAATCTAGAGCCTAAAAACAATGGTGACAAGATAGAAAATGAAGCTGTAGCAATGGAAATTAAAGATCTCGAAAATGCCAAAGAAGACCTTCAACACAAAGTACATATTGTATAGTATAAATTATAAGGCTAACAAGACTAGAGAACTTAAAAATAACTATGAGCATCAGAGAAAAAGAAATGTGAATTGCAAGTAAAAGATCCAGCATTGATTTAACAAAATGTTGCAATTTAAAGAGATCAAGAATCACAACAAAAATAGGATGCCAAGAAGAAATTTGACAAGATCTTATGAGGTGGAGACAAGGAAATGAATCCTCATTAAATCATGCTTACATAAGTAAATAATAATAATAATAATAAGGATATATCAGTACTTAAAGTAGACAAAGCAACATCCATGGATGTGAGTGAATCAAGGAAGTTTTTGGAAGTTAAGGCTGCAAATAAAGAGACCTTCACTAATTTGATTGAATTGAGAAAGTTTTGAGAAGTTGAAATCACAGATAAAAATACCTCAATAAAGCAGATTGAAACTACAAATTAAAGTGTTATTATCGATGAAGCTTTATCAGTGAAAGTGCATGCAGAAAATGAAATTCTCTATTAACATGTTTCATTACATTTGAAGAAGATGAGTTCTTGACTTGTTTCCTTATGTCCAAGGAATACAAGTTCTTAACCAATGAAAAATTCTCTTACTTATCCTAACATCACTTACTTTAATGTCATGAAAAATAAAAATACCTTGTATTGACATTCTTATTACAACTATAATTCTTTTTCCTTTGTCTTACAATGCTATATTTTCCTTCATAAGAACATCATATAAAAGAAAGGGCACTCAAAAGATTTCTTACCTCTCGCCATTTTTTGGTCTTATCAGTCTTCTTCACTGATGGAATGCAAACTTGCTCAGGTATGAATATGGCTTCCGATGATGCTTTTGATAAGGACACCCTAGTGTTCATTGCTCATTGTAAGTCTTCTATCCTTCTTTCTATTTATGAAATTTTTTACCTTCATCTGTTACACATAAAACCTCGTTGAATTAGAGTCTTTACTATAAAATATAGGCCTCTACATGATCCCTAGCTATATCAACTGCATTTCATTCAGGCTTGCTTGATTTCCCATGATACGATCATGTCATCTCTGGATATTGTAATTTAATGTTTTTTCAAGATGTTGTTAAAGATTAACCTCAATAACCCCTTCCCATCAAATTGCCTGTGCGCGACACTTGGACTGCGGCGAGGAGCTCCCCTGTTGACAGCACCGTGCCTACAACGACAACTGCTACAGCTCGGGACGAGGACGACGACAACTGTTATAGCTGCCCCATCATTGAAGAAATCCCCTCGGATGCTGAAGCGCCCAAAACTGCTGGTCAACTTGGCTCTTAGCAGGTCTTTTCTGCTATTTTTTGGTCTTTTGTTAAATCATCTTTCACTCTTACTGTAGCTAGCCTTCTTGGCTTCGATGTCGCACCTTGATATCAAGGTTTTTTTATCTCTTCCAGTCTGTATGACCAGTATGTTTATGGTTCTCATAGGTGGTCTCTGTTAAATCCACCTCTGCTTGTACTCTCTACTGTAATTTTACCTCTTTGAGCTTAATAGAATTTGCAGACATTACAAAAAAAAGAAGATTAGCCTCAATAAATATGAAATTGAATTTTTCCTGGCTTAAAATTTAATTTAACGCAACAATTGTAGTTATGGGAAGTGACCTAAATCCAAGTGTCATGTAGGGGTCATTGTGAAAATGTGTGACTTGAAATGGGTGATTATTCCCTTAAAACCCACATGTTTTCTATTGACATGTGTGGTTGTGATATCGTCTTGGGCGTTAAATGGTTATGAACATTTGGCCCTATCACCATGGATTTCAATGCCTTGAACATGAGTTTCCAATAGGCATGGCATAACTACAATCTTAAAATAATTGCAACGGTATCTCCAAATATTATTAGTTCACACCATATGGAAAAGATTCTTAAAATGGGCCATTCGGGCATTGTGCCACAATTTCGTGCCATTCAAGCTTTTGACACCCTTTCTCAACCCATTCCTTCTGCGATGCAGTTAGTCTTAGACAAGCACTAATCCACCTTTAACACTCTCAAAGGATTGCCCCCTTTTTCGTGGTGAGCATGATCATTCCATTCCACTCATATCTGGTAGCCTCCCACCCAATGTATACATGTACCACCATCCATTTGCCCAGAAAAATGAAATTGAAACGATCATTCAAGAGTTGCTAGTTTCTAGTGTCATTTGCCCTAGTACCAATCCATATTCTTCCCTAGTTGTTATGGTCCTCAAGAAAGAAGGAACTTGGCACATGTGTCCTGACTTCCATGCTTTGAACAAGTTATTAATCAAGGATAAGTCTCCCATCCATGTCATTAATGGCCTTCTAGATGAGCTCAAGGGTGCTCACTTCTTCACTAAACTTGATATATGATCAAACCATCGTGAAATTTGCATGAAAGAGGCGGATATTCCAAAAACTAATTTTCTCACTCAGGAAGACCATTATGAGCTCTTGGTGATGCCCTTTTTCCTTCACAATGCACCCTCCACTTTTCAAATTCTCGTGAACACAATATTTAAACCCTTTCTGCATAAATTTGTCCTCGTCTTTTTTATGACATCTTGATTTACAGTAAAACTTAGAAAATGCCATCCAACCCATGTGCAATAGGTCCTATAACTCCTTCAAGATCATCAACTCTTTCTTAAAAGGTCTAAATGTTCCCTTGGTTTCTTTGAAATGGAATATTTGGGCCATATTGCTATTCAATAGGGTGTGCATGTGGATCCAAAGAAAATTCCAACAATGAAGGATTGGACTTGCCCTAAAACTATGAAAAGGATTTAAGGTTTTTTGGGTCTCACGGGATATTATAGAAATTTCATTTAGAACTATGGTAAGATTGCAGCCCCACTCACAACTTTGCTAAAAAAAATGCTTTCAATTGGAATTATGCAACAAAAAAGGCTTTCCAAGACTTAAAGTAAGCTATGTGTACCAATCTAGTACTTGATTTACCTGGATTCACTAAAACCTTTGCCCTCGAATGTGATGCCTCAACTAAAGGATTCAGAGTAGTCTGATGAATATGGTTATCATTGATGACAATACATTAATGACAAAGGCTAAAATGGTGAGGTTGAGGACTTGGAGAAGACAAGGCAAAGTGGACAAGAAAGGTGACATGGAAATCATGACATAGCAAGGTGACAAAGGTGGACAAGGACAAATGACAAGGAAAAGCATGTCATGGCAAGAAGTCAAGACACGGTACAAGACAAAGCATTGAGGCAATGCGGGCATCTTCAAAACACATCTGCGGGCATTTATCTCTTACCTGTGGGCATGTTTGATGGCTCACTGCGGGCATCTTAAGGACATGACTAAAGGCCCCTACGGGCATGAGAAAAGAGGACCGTTGTGGGTATTTAAAAGTAGCCTTGCGGGCATAGTTTGAGGAGTAATGGAGGCAACCACAAATAACCCTCGCGGGCATAATAAAAGTAGCCTATGGGCATTTGAGAAATACATTATTGCGGGCATAATTTAAGATAGCCCTGGAGGGAATTCTAAATGAAGGATGCAGGCATTATATAAGGATGCCTGCGGGAATTTGATAGCCCTTGCGAGCATTTAATGAAGCTTGCGGGCATGTTTTAAGGAGTTGCGGGCATCCTTTAAAGAAGGCTGAAGACCACATAAAAATATGATGTGGCAACAAAAAATAAAATATATATCCATATTGTTAAGGTCAGTATGGAAATGGTGTGATGGGGTCGGCCATCCTAAAATTAATTGACTTATTATTTAATAATAAATTGACTAATAAAAATACAATGCCGGCCTCCAGATTTAATGGATAAGTCAAGTATAAATAAAGATTAAGTCGTTTGTTTGGAAAGTGAGAATCATGTGGAAGAATTCTGAGGGATAAGGAGATTTGATCTCGGTGGGCTGTGGAGAATTTCGGGGACAGCATATGAAGCAAGAACTGCAGTAGATGAATTAATTTTTATATCTTTGATAACTGAGGCAACCATGATGCTGGAATGAAGACATGATGTTGATGGGCAGAGTGAGGATATAAGTATGGATAGAAAGATGGTGATGAACAGAATAATGATGTTTTGGACAAAATGATGTACTAGGGCAGCAGCAGTTGAAGAAGCAGGATGATGATATGAACAGTATGAGGATGATATGAGTTTCAGTGATTTGGGAAACAAGCAAGGGTTTCTTGTTTGATGATGTATGTTATTTGCAAACTTTAGAAAAGTCTGATATATTGTCTGAAAATCTATATTTGTTGGGGTGTTGGTGCATCCCAGTCAGTTGTAGCTGATTAAATCATCTGGTGGGTGGTGCCACCTTTGGGTTGTAGCCCATACTGGATATTGAAGTCTCCAATTATAAAAAATTTACAAATCTTATATCTTGTCTCTTGTAATGTGTTGATGATAATGTGTCTTGCTTAATGAATGACATTGATGAATATGATATTGAAGTGAATTTGTAATTAATGATATAAGATTAGAGGAAAGAAGTTGAAATTGTTAATAAGTGCAAGCTCACTGATTCACCCCCCCCCCTCTCAGTGAGCCATTGTGTCTAACAATTGGTTTCAGAGCAGGCCTTCATCATAAGCCTAGCAAGCTTGAAGGGATTCATAGACAAAAGTGGAAGGCAGATCATAGATGATTATTCGGAAGATGGAGTTCCATTGTTTAATGGATCAAATTATGAATTTTGGAGCATCAGAATGAGGTTTTACATACAGGAACAAGGATATGGTATTTGGGAGTCAATTAGGGATGGTTACACTTCTCCAAAAGGCAGACCAAAGGAAGCAGCAGCCAAGAAGCTACATGAAATAAATTAAAAGGCACTAAGCTTGATCATAAGTGGATTATCTCAAATTGAGAAGGAAAGATTGAATATTGGTGAGTACACTTCAGCCAAAGATCTTTGGCTCAAGCTAAAAGAAGAATACCAAAGAAGAAAAGTTCAAGACATAGGTGAGGAAACAAATATCAAGCCCTCTGAAGATGAGAAGCAAGGAGAAAAGGATGAACAAGTTTCAAATACAAGTGAAGGTAAGAACTCTTATGCTAATGATAATTCTGATGATGTTGAAACTTTATTTACAGAAGATGAGAAGGAAGACTGGTTGAATGTCAAAGAGGCATTTGCATGCACTCTATTAGATAGGGATGTCAAATCCAATTCAAGGCTTAGAAAAAAGATTATGGGAGCATTTGAAAAATACCAAAAGGAGACAAAGGCCTTGTTCATGAAATTGAAACTCAAGAACAAATAATTGCAAGATAAGTTGGAAGATCAAAATGATGGAATCAAAGAATTGAAGATTGGATTAGAAAAAGAATAAGAAAATATTGGTGTATATCCTAAAGAACTTGAAGAAACAAGATGGGATAATATTGATCTAAAAATCCAGTTGGAGGAAGCTAAAAGAAGAGAAGAAGTATCAAAGAATCACTTGGATGAAAAGGAGAAGATTTGTGAGAACCCTAATGGAAGGGGTTAGACTCTAGAAGAAAAATGAAAAGTATGATGCATATGGAAAATTCAAACACAACTCAGCCATCCTAGATGAGATATTGGATTGTCAAAGGTCTCCCTTTGACAAATCTGGGCTTAGGTACAAAAATGTAGAAGACAAACTAGAACAAGACACTTGGTCTCCCAAGACTCCAGAAGTAGGTCCATCATCATCCAACGATGCTCCCCATGCACCTGCACATGACAACAAAGATTTTGGAAAATAAAAAATGTTTGAAGAAGTTAGCATTGCGCCTCAAAGCAAATTCAGAGAAGAGACAACTCCAAGGTGGAACCAAAGTCCCAAGTATGAAAATGGATTTAATGGTTACTGTTTTTCTTGTTCTAACTGTGGTCATAAGGCTATGGATTGTAGAAGAATTGGTGGAAGACACAATGACAAGATTAGATGCTGGACATGTGACCAAATTGGGCATCTTGCTGCTAACTATCATGCATTGATATGCTACACTTGTGGTGGTGTTGGTCATAAAGCCCAAGTATGTGCAAGTCCAAGAAGACAATTCATGAGAAGCTTCTCATACCCATCAACAAGGAAATTTAATGAAGCTTGGAAGAAGAATGACATAGAAAGATTTGAAGACAAAAGGACAAATTCTAAAAGTCAAGGACAATCTCAAATATGGGTGAAGAAAAATCTTTCGCTAAATTTAAATGAAATGGATGATCATTTCACAAATGAAGGTGGTTGCCTTATGGAAAGCCGAACTTGAAGTCTTTCAAAGACTGTAAGTACACACTGAGTCCATGATGTTGGAGGATGGACTCAAAGATAAATGTTGGTTGCTCCAAGCATAAAGACAGGTCCTAGGATTAGATTGCTAACAGGCAGGGATGAAATCTATAAAATCCAATTTGGCCCATGTGACTCGAAGATGCATGGTGATAAGTACTATTGAACAATGCTCCAACGACAAGTGTCGAGACCATATACTCATCAACCTATCTAAAACAAATGGGTAGTCTTTGATCACGATCCTTATCCTATGGGGCATTGTTGGGTCTGGGACAACTGATCCTTTACACAACATAACATGTATATATCATATAGTCTGTGAAGAAATATTAATTTTATAAACAATCTAGTGTTTTATTTGTTAAAAACAAGCCATTTAAGAAGATCAGTGGGAAATCCTTGCTCTATGGAATATTTGCTCGGAGTAAATCTTTGTTCGATAATTCTTCCAATGTTGAGATAGCATTTCCTCATGACTTTGGCTATCCTTATGGCAGTGGATTTGTTGCAACACATATTTTTCTTGTTATATTATATTAATCTTACATAGTATATTAATATATTAATTATATACTATATTAATATATTAACTATACATAACATTTTTTTCCGTAGAAAAAATCATAATGTTATTACCTTCAAAGGAAGATACAAAACTACATAGATTCGATACCTACCGAAGCCGGTATTCTAGAAATACTTGTTATAAAAATTCCTCTTCAAGGCTCATCCAAAGGTCATACATATTCTTCATATCAAATGGTTTGATCATATAGTTTAAAAACATATAGATTCTGATATTTGGATATGTCTGATGGAATCGATCATATAAATATTCCTTATATCAAAGGAAATCATACAAAAATCAAGCCTCCTCGATCCCTCCTGGATTTATCGAAAATCCTGAAAAGGCCTATGATAGAATTGATAATGCATTCCATTTTCTACTTATGATATTTAGATAAGCCCCCGACCCAACTAAAGGCCCGCTTTAGAAAGTGCATTTGCTTCAGATTTTTTTTCCCTGTAAATGTGCATGCATGAAAAAATGTCAAAGCTGGAAATAATAATATTTATTTCATTTAATAATGGTTCCAGATGTGTGTTACAACACCTTTGGGCCCCTTTTATCCAATTGATCACAAGCATGGAGTCTCTAAATACTTGAATAGAGAGACAATTCTTTTCCTTGGCAAAGTCCAAAAGGATTTTTAGGGAAAGAATTTTAGCATAATTATTAGAACTATACCTGAATCCTATAGAAAATTTGAAGAAATGAGAATAAGAGAGGAAGAGTATCACCCCTCCCCCACAAGGATTTTGATTGTGTTGGGAGGATCCATCGAAAAATTCCCATGGGGAATCCTTATCAATCTGAACCTCATGCACAAGTTGTATACTAGGATCATCCTTCGATTGAGGGAAGAAAGAAAGGATGTTAATGCTGTTAATAACCACTACTTCTGGACATTAGCATTTGTCTTGAAAGATTGCTCTATTTCAAACGATCCAAAGACCCCAAGCAATGATCAAGGGCAGGGACAGAATTGGCTTATTACCTTAATCATTCATCCACCTTTGAAAGGCGTGCTCAATAGAAGTCCCTTGCCACGAAAATTCAAAATTTAGAAACTTTGAGGACTCTAACCACACTTGTTTAGAAAACGAGCAATGCAGAAAAACATGGGCTAAGGATTCAATATCATTTTTGCATAGCACACACCACCCCAGGCCATTGAAGTTGTGCTTTTGAAGGATGTCCCATGTGGGCACTTTGTTCTCTAGAAGACACCACATGAAAATCTTCGACTTGGATAGGCACTTCAGTTTTCAGATCTGCTTCCACCACCAGATTACTTCTCTATCAAATATTTCCCTGTTCAAATGAACATATCCCAGTTTGGTGTATAGACACCAATGGGGTCATGGCCCCATATTAGTTCATCTTCTTGATCCAAAAGAGGGATATGGGAAGCTTTGAGAGCCTCAATATACACATTCCAAAAAGCGTCATGTTCTCCATTAAAAGCCAGGGTTTCACTCGACATCCAACCTCGAGAAAAAAGGTTTGTTTACACAAGATCTACAATTTGATTTAAATGATATAGACCTCTGTCATGAAGAGATTTTAGCAACAAATTCGGGAGGTGATGAGAAATACCACTGCCATCCCATGGGTGAGATCCGATTCTAACAAATATCTCATTTCCAATCCTCCATTCCAGACCTCCCCCAATAAGGTCAAAGGAGCGAATGACTAATTTCCATACAACCAAGGCATTCGATTGATTCTTTACCGAAGAACGCACCCAATCCATAATTGAGTTGGGAGTAAGTATATTTTTGCTTGATTATTGATGTCCACAAGTTATTTTATTTGATCAACCTCCACACACATTTTGTAGCCATATCTTTGGAGAAATGAAACATGTTCTTGAGGCCCCACACTCCCAAGAGATTGGGAATAGCGATCCTTTTCAAATTGAACCAAGGCACTATGTACTGGTCTTTGCTTCCTTGCCACAAAAAATGAAAGAAAATTCAACACAAATGCTCCATAATACCTTTGGGGATCCACGATAGGGACATCCAATATATTGGAATTGCCTCCAAAACAAATTTTTACTAGTACCAACCTCCCTATTATTGAAAGCCACTTATGACTCCATATCTTTAACTGGTTTTCTAGCTTGACAATGAGCCATTGCCAATCTTTCTTTTGATAGTTATTTGGATTCAAATATAATCCCAAGTATTTTTCCATCATCATAATCTGATAACATAAAAGGGAAAAAGCTTATAGTGATGCATATCCTCATTATTTGTATTAACACATGATGAAGATGATTTGAGAGCATTGACTTGCATGCATGTAGCTTGGTAGAATAATTCTTGAGATTATGCTAGCTTATCAACATATTTGATTGACATCTTATATAATTATTAACTTAGAGTGTCTAGTCATATTTTTTTTATCCCGTGACTAAATTAGTCATTTTTAGTTGTTATCACTTAAAATTCCTCAAATTTGGTCATATTTCACTTGAAAATACTGTGGCAACCAACATTTTTGGTCGTTTAGTCATTTATTTCATTTGTTGACCAACTTTTTTGGTCACATGGTCATTTATCACCTATTTTTCTACTAGTGAAGGTATGTTATGACTTTATTTGATGATTTTTCTAGGTATACTCGGGTATAGTTATTAAAGAATAAGGATCATTTCTTTGAAAAGTTCAAGAAATTTTGGGCATTACTTGGAAATTCATTTAGTCAGCTTCTAAAATGTATGAGATCATATAAATATGGAGAGTATGTGGGAAAGATATTCGGAACATGTTTATCCTAACATGGTATCTCTTAGCAATGACCTATACCTTAGATACCTCAGAAAAATGGTGTTATAGAAGGGAAGAATCAAAACTGCATAGAAATGGTATGTTTATTCCTTCATGTTGAAGGTCTATCAACTAGATTTTGGGTAGAAGTTGTCTACTGCTCAAAATGTTAGTGAATTTGATCCTAACTAAATTTGTATGGGATATGAATCTTGTTGCTAAATGGAGTGGGAGAAAACCTTCAATTGGAAATATTAGAACCTTCTAGTGACATAGCATGGGTTCATGTTCTAGATGATAAAAGGAAGAAGTTGGATGGAATGAGTCATGCTTATATTATGATGGGTTACTTTGAAGAGTCAAAGGCCTATAGATTATTTGATCCAATCAAACAATAAAATATTTGCAAAAGAGATGTTGCATTTGATGAGAAAACCTCAAATGTTACTCTATTGAACTCATCTTCTAGCTTGTTGAGTAATGATCCATTGGAAATTTTGATATATTCTGCAATGAATGTCTAGTCTAATAAATTGTCGTTTGGATAGTTGACTCATGTACCAAAATTAAACCTTCTATAATGGATTCAACCACAAGCTTTGGAACCCCTATCATTTCTCTAGTGAATATTTTGGTATATGTACAACCTATACACCTAATATTTGTCTAATCATATGGGCTATTAAGACAATTGAAGTTGTTGGAGCTTATGCAGATTGTGTAATTACTCAAGGAAGGCTATAAGTGAAAAACAATGTGGTAGTGTTACTATAATGTTACACGTACTGGAGACATGAGATCCTAATACATATGCAGATGTAGATGTTTAACTTGAATGGGAGAATGATATGACTATTAAGTATCATTGCTTGATGAAAAATGAAATATGGGACTTAGTTCCTTATCCACAAGGAAAAAGTATGCAAGTGTCAATGGGTCTACTAGACCAAATTCACATATGAAGTCATCATTGAAAGACATAAGGATGACTTGGTAGCAAAGGGTTTTCCTCAATAAGAAGGCATTGACCACATTAAAACCGTTGGCCCTATTGCAAAGATGAACTATGTTTGACTGATTCTTTCACTTGTTGCTTGTCTTTGATGAAAAGTACATCAGATGGATGTTAAAAGTGAGATCTTACATGGAAACCTTACTAAATATATTTATATGGATCAACCCCTAAGTTTTGAAAAGGATATCATTATTGTGTGTTGATTGAAAAAATACTTGTATTATTTGAGGTAGGCCCTTAGGGCATGGTCTGAGATGATTGACCAATGTTTCATGATTCTTGGTTTTAAACACCATGAATCAGATCATAGTATCTATGTTTAGATGTAAATGGTGAAATTATAATTGTTTCATTCTATATGGATGGATTGGTTATTACTAGAAGAAATGTTGATCTCAGTTTGGGTTTGAAGAAACAATGAGCAAATACATTTGATATGACTAGCCTTGGTCTATTAGATTTCTTTTTGTGCATCCAAATGTTGTAAATGGATGATGGCATATTTATTTCTTAACATAAATATGTGTTGAATATTTTGTAGAAGTTCAAGAGTGAAGATTGTAAATTATGCACTACGCCTTGTCAATGGAGAGTGAAGCTATACATGGAGTGTCATTTTTTAAAAGTTGATGCTACACTTTGTTGACATCTTGTTGGTAGCCTTAACTACTTAACTCACATTCAACTTGATATTTCCTTTGATCTTATTGTGATTTCTCAATTCATTCATCATCCATTACTAAGTCACTTAAAATCCAAAAAGAGAATTGTTCAAAATATCAAGGATACTTATCAACGTGGTAAAAAATATTGCAGCCATAATGTGGACCAATTGGTTGAATACACCAACTTAGATTGGGATGGAGATGGTGATAATAAGAAGTCTACATATACCTATTTTCTTCATCTTGGTTCTATAGCCATAGTCTAGTCTCGTATAAAGCAAAAGATGGTCTCAATTTTGAACAAATAAGAAAATATCGTGGTGCAGTAAGTGTTGGAACAAAGGTGGTATGGATTCAACATTGAATGAGTGAAATTGGTTTTTATTTGAGACATTGAATATGGTATATTATGACAATCAAAGTGTGATACACGTTTTAGACAATCATGTAACACACAGTAGGATGAAGCACATGAAGCTTCATTTTCATTACTTAAGACAATTGGGGCAAGATAATGTTGTGAATATTCTTTATTGCATCACAAATGATCACATTGTTATCTATTTATGAAACCTTTATAAAAATCTAAGTTTATGAAACTTTGAGCTATGGTTGGGATTCAAAAGGATACAATTATGGGGGGTGTATAAAATTAATTTCACCTCTTGAATATCTAGAGATTTGTTTTGATGGGAGGTGTTGAAACAATACGATAAGCATGTTAATCACACCTCTAGATATTCTCAAGATAGTCAATTGACAATAAATTGTTGGCTAAGAGAGTTTATAGACTGATCAACTGGGCATTCAACTATTTTATTGATTCAACTAAAGCAGTTGACTAGTGTATAAAATATAACATAATTCAAGGAGTTCATTATGTGCCCTAACCAATCTAAATGGACCTCATCATTCTCATTGCTACGGAGTTGGTTACATCTTGGTGCTACACAACATGGTCTCATGGGTTGATTTATACATGACATGTGTGAAGTATGTATAGGATATGGAAATATTTTTGTTTCTTATGGTTTTATGTATGTAGAGCTATGCTCACTTGTGCTTAATGTTGTAATGGTGTCTTTAGACACCACATTTTCTTAAAATGTTAAGCTCTCTAATCTACTTAATTACCTATTTCTCCAACACCAACAACATCTGAGAGTCAAAAGCTCAACAAAATAGAGATTTGAAAATCTCGGTAAAATAAAGAGATCTCACTATCACCCATGCACTAGGAAAATTGAGTAAATATATTATAGGACGAATGTTATTGATATATACCAACCATAATAGTCTTGAAAACCTATTACAACAAAAGACATTGTCCACATAACAACAAAAGTGGATAGAGCAAACTTCCACCTTCATTATAGAGATATTACATAAAAAGTGGAAGTATAAGATAATAGTTGATGCACTTACATGAAATGATGAAAACATAATATCATATGCAACCTTAATCATGGTTCCAAATTGGTTGGATAAAAATCCATGTTGAATATGCCAAAGACATTGAATCTTATACCTTAATCAATGACATTGGTTAAAATCCAAAAATTGAATGGACAAATGACATTCTTTCATAAAATGAAAGAGTTTACGTAATATCATCGTCAACATTTAAATTATAAGCATTAACATAATCTCATGATTTTCTAGTTGCAGGACATATAGGTTTTTTAGAAACATATTGTAATGCCCAAAAATTATTTTATTAGGAAGGGTGAATAACTTGAAATTTAGAAATATGTAGCAGAAATTGTCATATGCCAAAGGAATACAAGTTATATTTTTTACAAGGGTTACTTCACCCTCCACATATCCTTGAATTAGAACCGGGAATTTTTTTATATAGAATTTATGAAGGATTACCCATGTCAAATGGTAAGGACAAATTTTCATGGTGGTTGATAGGTTAACAAAGTATACACATTTCGTAGGTATAAAGAAAATGAACTCAACAAAATAGATCACTAATTTGTTTTGCAGAAGTTTCTATACTAACCATATGGTTTTCCTAAGGTCATTATCAATGATAAGGCTGCTAGTTTTAAAAGTAATTTTTGCAATCAATTTTTCAAGAAAAATTGAGTATCTCTCAACATGAGTTCAATTCACTACTTTCAAAGATATGGTAAAAAATAAATTGTTATTAAATTCCTTGAATCCTACATACATTTCTTCATTACTAATAACAAAAAGTGGATCCAATGGTAACATTTCATAGAATGCTCATATAATTCTTTCTAGCACACACATGCCAAAAATGACACCTTTCAAACCATATATGGTTATGAATCCCCAAAATGCAATGAATTAGCATTAACAAGCATTAATGCTCTTGGAACCATCATTTAGTTTAAAATCATAAGTATTCAATTAAGAAAACTTGGTGACCACCAATAATCATGTGAAAAATAGGTAGATCAACATTGATCCAAAAGAGAGTTTGCAGAAGGAGACTAGTGTTCATAAAACTTGAAAACTCAATTGTACAAAGGAATTATCACTCAAACAAAAAGGTAAAAACAAATTGGTTCCCAAGATTCATGGTCAATCTAAAATTAACAAAAAAATAGCTAAGTAGCCTATGCCTTGAAATTACCAAATAAAAGCCACACCCATAATGAAGAAGGAATATTTGTTTTGTATCTACAAGGAATCCTCACCACACGAGAGAAAAGCATTCACTTCAAAACAATAACTAATGGAGAGGAAATTATATGAAAATAAAATAACACATATAAATATAGGAACATATGAATTTAGGGCATAATGTAGTTGTTAAAAAGGCATAATCATAAAGTGATGATTGTACATGAAGCGTCATAATGGGAATATAAAGGGCATCATGATATCTCTCTCTCTCTCTCACACACACACACAAACACATATAATCATATTTTGTAATCTCTCTCTCTCTCTCTCACACACACACATTCATATTCCATGTTGAAACCCCTAGGTACTTCTGTTGGGAAAATCAAGGCTAGCTCAACGATAGGGGTTGAAGCAATTAGAACATATACTCAATACAACATGTCACTTACAGGAATAGAACATAGGTATGGAAGATAATAATCCATCCGCAACCACCTGAGCTAGACCCAATTGACAAATTATCATATATATATATATATATATATATATATATATATATATATCCAATTTGAACATAATATTATAAGCCTAATATTTATAATAGATTCTAAGAGGGTTTTGAAACCCTAAACCTAAACTTAATGTGGTTATCAAAAACCTAGTACAAAGAGGGAAAAGGGTTCAGTTTTTCATTACACACCAATTGTTCCATAGTATGGCCATGAATTTGGAGGAGCTAGTAACATAGTAGAGATACAAAAGTAAATTGTAGAGGATTGTACAAGGTCATAATGTCTCATAGCTTCACAATAATCTTGAAAACCTTTGTAATATGTATTGTAATATCCATAATATAAGAAGACATAAGGGACAATCCTTCATTGAGTGTTGTTTTCTTGTACAAGTTCCCAAATTAAATATGTGTCCCATTGTGTGTCTTTTCTATTGTAGTTGATTTCATATGTTGAATTAGTTAAAGACTTTGGATGGTGAGTTTTTATTTTGGTAAAATGATTAAAAATAATTAAAAAGGTAGTTGCATAGTCGAGCATTGGATCATTGTAGTCATTTTGAGTTTAGATGTTTTGGTGAATTGACCATTGAAATATCCAAGGTGGTTTTTAGATCACCTATAGGTATTATATGGACACCATTATGAGGCTTTTTGACTAAGGATGGTTCTTACGGCCTTAGGAATTATTTGAGCAGGAACATCAACTTCTTAGGATATGAAATGTGCTTTTAGGGATCGTGGAACTTGTATAGGGTCCCAACACACCATATAGGTCATATAAAAGGAATATTTGGCCTACATGTGTCATATGTATACCATTAAATATTTGTCACACTAGAGAGGGTTCGCTAATCCCATATATGGTCCACGGAAAAATGAAGTGTCTTACGAACATGATGCTCTTAGAGATCACAAAGCACACACATGGTTCCAAAATACCACATCTTCATGCAAAAATGAATGTTTGGTTTACATTTGTCATATGGGTGTTGTTATAAAAAATTTCACATCAAGGATGGTTGTATGGGCCCTAGACATGGTTTGAGGATAGAAAATGGTGTCTTAAGTCACAAAATTTGAGTATAGGGATGTTGAACAATGAAGAAGGACCTAAAAGACCACGTAAGATTTGTAAATGAAATATTTGGAAATAGGTTTCATATGGCCAACCTTGCAAGTTTTTGTGATTTAGAAATGTTTCTAGGGTTCTTTTACTTGGTAGAGGGACTAAAAATATCATCACATGGAATAAGCAATGCTTGTATGGCTCATTGACCATGTAGAGGATCTTAAAAACCACTCATACTCTGTAAAGGGAATCTTTATCAACAGTTTTCATATGGGCACCGTCACTAGGTTTTCAAATTACGAGTGGTTCTCAAGGATGTGGACATTGTGTGAAGAGGAACACTAATATATTAAAGTGTAAAATATGATTTTATGGCTCATGAATCGTGTAGAGGGTTCAAAATAACCAACATTCACTATAAAGGGAATATTTGATCTACATGTGTCATATGAATGACATTATGAGAACTGTGTGCATGGATGATGCTTCTCAAGGTGTTGGCTATCATTTGAGGAGGAGCACCAACATAATTAGTCCGAAAATGTTATTTTAGGGGTTATAGACCATGCACAAGGACCAAAATCACCAAAGAAGACTTATAAAGGAAATATGTGGCCTATATGTATCATATGGGAATCATGATAAGGTTTTATGCATTATATATGTTTCATGGGGCATTCAACATGGTTTAAGTATAAGAGATATTATAATATAGCCTAAACAATGTTTTCAGGGCTTGAGGACCATGCACAAGATCCAATACCACAACATACGCTTTGTAAATGAAATATTGATCCTAGAGGTGACATAAAAGTGTTGCTATGATGTTTTATCCATTAGGGAAGGTTCTCAGGTCCTTAGACATAATCTAAGAAGGAACAACAATGTATTATGGTGTAAATGATTTGTTTATATCTCATGGACCATACACAAGGTCTGAACCACCATGTATGCCTCGTAAATGGAATATTTAAATGAACAGTATCATATGAGTGTCTTTAAGAGGATTTTCAAACTAAGGATGGTTCTTAAATCCTTGGTCACGACTCAAGGAATAAAAACACAATATTGATTCCTAAAATAGGTTTTTACAACTAATGGATCATGAAAAATTTCCAAAACCTACCAAACAGACCTTATAAAAAGAATATTTGGGCTACAAGTGTTATATGGGTCTCATCACTTTTTTTTTCCCTCTGGGGATGGTTATTGGGACCTTGAAAATGGTCCTAGGAGGAACACCAATGTATCATCGCATAAAATATGCATTTAGAGCTCGTGAACTTGTATAGTATCTAGAACCACCAAACATGATCTATAAATGGAATCATTGGTCTACATGTATCATATGGGAACCATTACATGTCATCTCTTACCAAGCATCCTTCTCAAGGCCCTTATCTCAATTTGAGGAATAAAAGCATATTAGTGCCTAATATATTGTTTTAGGGCTCTTGGACCTAATTGTTAGAACTGAAATTGTACCTAGTATTTTTTAATATTTTTCTTTGTTTCTTATTTCCTATTTTCTTTTCATTTTTTTTTATTTGAATTACATTACATAAATGCTGGTTTTATTATTTGATTTTTATTAGTTTGTTTTATTTTTGGGGTAAAACATTGGCTTATAGGTAATTCATTTCATTTAAAAAGGTCTTCAAAATATGAGCTAGCCTAGTTCTAACCTTTTTGTAAAGTTTTTGTGCATGTGTTATAATTAAAAATTAACATAGCACATTCTAGCGCAACTATCAAATTTTACATACACCAGCACTGCCGGAATGTCCTTTGTTTTAGTCACTTTCATTGGGTGCAGATTACAAGGTGATGGAAACAAATTTTAGAAAACCAAAAGAGGTTTTTGTCCAAAATAGACTCATTCACAAAAACCTCCCTCATTTCTACAACAGGTTTCATGTTTTGGAAGATTCGAATGAATCTTTACAGCCTATTTTTCAGGTTTCATTTAACGATTTCCTGTTTTAGTCATCTTTTTTCGGCACATATTCTGATCGATTGGAAAATAATTTTTAAAAACCAAGATAGGTGTTTGTTCATAACGGAATCATACACAAAAACCTCTCTCATTTTTCGCACAGGTGTCCCGGATCGAGAGATATGGAGGGTTCTTTGAGACCCATTTTTCATAAATTCGCCAGATTTTGCTATTTTGCGCATATTCGAGCTTGGGGTTTTGGATCTCATAAACTGCTAAATAGTTTCGAGACCTAAAGAAGTGGAGATGGAACTACTTCATTTTGGAGATATTTCTAATTATAAAAGAGGAAAAAAGATACATTAAGGGGATTGGATTTAGTTTTGGAAAGAACTGGAGCTTGCAAACTGATGTAACCAGTCTCATATGTTGAACTCTCAGTGAGTAATTTTGCAGACTGAATGTTTTGAAATGAAATTATAATATAACCCATACTATTACCCTTATGTTTTGGTTGTAGTTTCTGATCTGTTTGATCACCTTGTTTAGAATTTCATGTTTTGATAAAAGTTTTTATCATAAGATACTTTTTAACTTGTGGACTCAACCTTATGCTTTTTTATCTTGAAAGTTCCGATGGTTTATGTCATTATTTTTATTTTGATATTCAGTTTCTTCAAAGTTAATTATTGATTAGTTTTTATATGTTATTCGTATTTCCTTGCTCCTTTCCATGCTTGGTTCCTCCATCATTTTAGTCTTTATACTGGATTGTTCTAGCTTGTATCTCTTTGTAGTCTAGATACAATTTCTAGCACAAACACCGATAATGTCGAAAATCACTACATATTCCTTGTAAACATGATCTTTGGCCTATAATTGTTATGTGGATGCCATTATGTGGTTTTATGTACTAAATATGTTTCTTGTGGCATTGGACATGGTTTAAGGATAAAAGCTTCATGTTAGGTCCTAAAAGGTGCTTTTAGGGACAATGGACCATGTAGAGAATACGAATATAAAAGGAATCTTTGGACTACAATTATCATATAGGAAACATTATGAGGTTTTCCAAATCAAGAATCATTCTCAAGGCCCTAGCCATGTTTTGAGTAGGAACATTAACATAATTTCCCTAAAAGATAATGTTAGGCTCATACGCCTGTTCCAAAATCACCAAATAGGATCTATAAAGGGAATCTTTTGCTTGTAGATGTCTTACGGGTGACATCAAGAGGTTTTTCAAATTGGAGATAGCTCTCAAAGCCTGGACTGTGGAAAATAAGGCTAGGTCAACAACAAGGGTCAAAGCCATTACCACAATATACTCAATATGTAACTTGTATAAATAGGCTGTAGAGCCGACATCAGAACATATCTCTGCACTGGTATTGTACTTTGCTTTGGTCCCATTAATATAAATCTTGTCGTTGTTGTCCCATTTACTCTCATATATGGTTCTATGATGTGTGTATGCATGTGACTCTTTCTCTATATTAGTATAATGTACTACTGGTAACCGATGCAATCCCCTAGATGAAATCATTGGTTCCATTTCTGGTAGTACACATCCTTAAGAGAGAGAAAGATGCATAGATGCTAACATAGAGAGAAATTTGAGAATGGTGGGACAAGAAAGTAGCGAACTATATCCATAATTATTCACAACGAAACAAGCTGAAGTTAGCACACGCAAGGCATAAGTTCTTCAACGAGGCCCATGAGAAATTTTTAGAGTCTATTCTCGGCGAAGTAAAGAAATTCCCGATAGCTGTTGATGACCAGATTGGATTCCCAGAGTGAAAATTTGTTGATGCGAAATATCCTTAACGATGGAAGAACAAATTTTTTTGAATGGTTCGAAAAAATATGTGAAGAATATTGTGAAGAACAAGCCATTGAGGACAGTGTCCGCTGATAAAATCCAATGCAATTTTTACATTGACCTCCATGAAAGTTTTTTATGCTCTGTCACCAGCCTTCCATATAATGTTTGATCGAGAATGGCTCTAGACACATTGTTGAACCTCGATCACCCTTGGAGGAGCACGCAACGACGAATTGGGAAAACAAGAAAAAATAGTAGGAACGGTTCATGATCGAATGATAGTGGGAATATTTTTTAAACAAATGAAAACCATTGATGACCTCGTATCCATCGATCAATAAGAGTCAGTTCAACAATGGGGGGTTCGCTAAAGATGTGTTCTGAATAAAGAAGCTGGAGGCTAGTCGATGGAAGAATGAATGCCTGTAAGAAGTCGAGTCCGTTGTGACAAAATAAATGTCTAGTCGTCCATAAGTAGGCAGCAGATATCCAAAAACTAGAGAGAGAAAAAAGATAAAGACAACAAGAGCAATTGAGGGAGATTTCAATCCCATTACATCATAAGAGAGGCTTGAAGAAGTCTAAAGAGATGGTCGAGTGGCCAAAATTCCTACCTGGGTCAAGGGAAAGTCGACCAATTGAAGAAGAAGGTGAGGCATCGACATATGAATATCGGTCAAACACAATGGTTTTGACCCCCCAGAAAATGTGCATAACAACTCCATATACAACAATTCCCATTAGTTTTGTACCTATGATCACGACTACTGAACCGACTATTAGACAGATCGTCGAGTGCGACATGGGATTATGAATAGGAGACGCTAGCATTTGGAACCGACTAGACCAATGTGGCAGAATTGTAGACAGATTGATGTTCTAGTGACCAGAGCGAGTAAGTTATTTTAATAATTAGTTGGTTAGTCCAAAATCTCATAGAAGTAGCAATATGTTTGTACGTCTTCCAGTCAATACTCCTATTTTCGAAGGAGATGGAGATCCTAAAAAACATTGGCTGTGTGTGAGGCCTATGGCAAGCTATCCCAATTGATGATGAAAATCAACAAATTGCATTGTTTGTAGGAGGACTCAGAAATCGTGCACTCATGCGGTACATGAATTTTAGGAGGAAGGTCAAAAAAAAAAACAGATCAAAGACGGTTTTCTAGACCACTTCAAGGTCGAAAATTCAAAGTATTTTGCAGACCATCACCTGAAGCATATCAAACGAAGAGTGGGAGAATATGATAGAAGATTTAAAGATCTCCTATGCCAAATGAACGCTAAAATCGACCCCACTATAGTAATTCAATTATTTGTGGACGGTCTAGATGAAAGAATCAGAACTTCGCTCCTGATGCACGACTCCACAACCTATGAAGACACCCTGAAGAAAGCATTGTGAATTGAATCAAACTCAAATCATTCTAGTTGCACCATCGACAGAGAATTGCAAGACAAAATTGAGCGGATGGAGAAGTCGATGCAACATTTGACTCTTTGACATAATGATCTATGGTGAAATAAATGATCTAATGAAGGGCATACTAAGGATACTTGTCCTTAATATGCTGGAAGAATCTATCATAATATTTATAACGTTCAACAAACATAAGTGAGAATGCCAAAAGAAAGACTAAATATCTTTTCTGAAGAAAGGAAGCTAGAAAATGTCCAAATGATGCAGATGACATATTTTTGTGATATATGTGAAAGATTTGAGCCCCACACAATGATAGACTGCCCATACAATGTTGGTAATGTCAATCTAAATTGGTGTGTAATTTGTTAGATGACACAGCACTTGATTACCGACTATGTAAAGAATCTAAAAGCTAAAGAAAATAACGACATTGTCTATGAGATGCATACAGTTGATCAACGAGGATGAGATAATTGCAATACCGACCAATGTAATAATGGAAAGAACTGACGAGGAGGATACAATGGTCGAGGTAGAAACTACAGTAATCGGGCATACCGACCACTAGGAAGGATGCGACCACATTGTTATGTATGCTTCAATGAAGAACATTTAAGTCCTGACTATCCGTGGAAGGACATGACCAACTTAAAATTTTGTACAAAGTGCGGAGTCAGGGAGCACAATCTTGAAGAGTGACCCATTATGTTAGATGCCCCTAATAAAAGAAAAACTGTTAATATTTTATCGTGTCTCTAAGAGTGAAGCATGTAGCACTAAAAATATGCATGTAATTAAACGACAAGGCACAAATACTGGGGGAGATAACCCTCATGTCAGTCAACAACACAATATAAGAAGATTATCCTAACGCGTTAAAGAAAAAATATATATTCAAAAATTCCTCAGAAATATTCTCACAAATAACATCTGATGAAAGTAACGAAGAAAAAAAAAGTAAAATGCTTCATGTCTTACTTCGTTTATTAACAAAATAAGAAGCTATGGAAAATTTAATCGACGAAATGCATCTTATTAGAGATAATGTCCAAACCAAAAAAATTACCAAAACACTATGCAGTCTGAATCACGAAGACAAAGCCGACATGGATCCTCTTAATGACCTGGAAGTCGACGAGTTTCGAATTTCACAAGTCATCCTCGACTTTGGATCACAAGCAAACATCATGACCAAATCGACATGGGAAAGCATTGGTCGAGCACGACTTGAATAATAAGGGATATATCTCAAATTAGCCGACCAAGGACTGATTGAACCCATTGGTGTGTGGAGAAATGTCTAAACTTCAATCATGGGTATCAGTACCCATATCGATTTCAAAATCATTGATCCAAGAGAAGGATCCAAATCTTTTCCAGCATTAGTCAGATGACTGTGGGATGCAAAATGAAAGCTTCCATTTCAATGGAGAAAGAGCAGATTAAACTCAAAGGAGATGGGAAAAAATTAATTATACCAAATAATCCATCTCAAGGAAAACCCTGGGCGGAACCTGATGATCACGATGAAGAAATTCGACGTTTGTATCAAATAGTCCACAACGATGAAGATTCTCTTGAACCTAACAATCATGGAGAACTGAGATTGGGGGCTCCCTTGTCTATTGGGTATAACTCTGATTCAAAATTATATGAATGACAACTCGAAAACTATGAAACACAAGCTCGTGACTGTTGGTTTGTTAAATTCATTCCTAGAAAAGGGATGTATCAGTGCTTCACTATATCGGCCATTCCAAAAATCATCGAGGAGAAAATTAGAACACAGCCGACTATTATTTTTAACAAAAGGAAACCAACAAGCATCCTAAACTTGCTGCATAAAGAACACGAATCTCCGACCGAGCATATCAAGCAAGTATACAAAAATGTCGATAATCAAGCTCGCCTACTAACACTAGTTGACACAAGTATAAGTCACGCAACAAGACCAGGGGATATGCATCAAACTTATCACTAGACTGGGACAACTACTTCTATAAAACAATTCGAAAACATGAAGTTGACTACACAAGTTAGAATATTGCAAGGTCAAGCTCTAGTCTGACACATCAACAAATATGACCTAGCAAAGTCAAGAATTTGTGTTGATTTAAGAAGACTGAAGAAAGAGTCATCAACCGACCATCTGGCACAAGTAACAACAAGGGAAAAGTCTGAGAATATCGATAACGACTTACCTAATGATCTTTTAATCCGAGTCACAGTCGCAACGACTGTTATAGTTGAATAAATACATTAGAATGTACCGAGTCAACTAAGAACACTACATGAGAAATTTTCTGCCAAAGTTATCAAATATGCCAAATTAAAACTTTATGCAAGCATAATACGGGCACGATGCCGACCAAATGGCTGCTTCTCCATTCGGGTGACCATCGTGTCCTAGGTTTTCAAATTAATTACTCTTTTTTCCAATCTTAATTACAGTTGTCAAGATAAAGGTATTTATTGTAAAACTAACTTGCATGCAAAGAAAATCTTGTATAAAAAAGCATTAAAGCATGAAGGATCGACACATATCAAACATATTATAATGACGGTATATTGGGATAAGGAGCATGACACAAGTCACCGACGGTGAGTCGATTATAAAAATACATCCACTACTGAACTTTGGTTAGAAGGAACTCACTATCGATCAACAAAACACTCAAGAATGAGTCAACCAAATCATCATAGACATCAATATGATTGACCTCGACAGAGGTCACATGAAGAAAGTCGACCAAAGCGTAATCAAGAATTCTCCTCACACGTACCAAGAAGCTATCTCCCACAAAAGACACAATTAATACATTCACCTAACCAAGTTGAATGCACCACAGATTTTTTCGCTATAAATACAGACCTTGAACAAGATTGGGAACACTTTTGCAAAGAAATCAAGCAAGTATACTTAGCACCAATTCTAGAGACCCTAAAAAATCCGACTCCTCCACTTGAAGCCACACATACAATGGGTCCAAAAAGATCCACTGCTACAACAATATTGATGAAATTCCCTGAGAAGGACTTGACGTTGAGGACAGTACAATTTCACCAATGAAAGCCCGCCTCCTTAGAATCCATAAAGCATGCACTGAAGAAAATCAATGGAGTTGTTACTGGAAGGAAATGCGTAAGTGGGGTTTACAAAATGACAAATGGATTGAATAAGCTAATAGATTGTCTACTGCCAAAATACGAAACTACTTACAAGCACCACTGTTGGACAATTTCAATGGCGTCAAAGATTTGATTACGCAGTTCATAGTCAGTCGATATCATAATGAGAAAATTTGGCTGGACCAACCCACTGAGGCTAATGCTGAATTCATTGCTCGGGTCACAGGGCTTCTATGAAAAGGACCTGAGGTTCCAGTCAGTGTCAACTCAAAACTGGTTGTGGAATTCACATGGTCACCACAAGGGAAAAATTCCAAAGGACCGGTTATTAGAAAAATTCAGTATAATAACTATAAGTTTCCTGCAATTATAGTTTCAATTTGTCTAACTAGTACAAGTCGACCATCCGAAATTCAACTGGATATGTTGGAATCCATAAAAGCAATAGCGATAGAAGGGAAAATGTTTAATTGGGAAGAGTATTTAGCAGGGATCGTCCGGTCGCTCTACAAGAAATGTCAAGAAAATGGATCGACGATTCGCTACCCCTCCTTGTTGATACGGCTCACAATGTACAGAATCACCCCCGTTGGTGATACTTCCTTTACTGCAGAATACCCAGCAGTAATGCATAAGTTCTGGGTCTTCCAACCTTGCGGATGCAGCAAAGGACCTACAACGGCTAAGATATGGCTTCAAAACTGGTTTCAGGTACTTAAAATGGAATGCTCAAGGTAGCGGGTTCCGCAACAAGTTTGACACAGTCTACCACCGACTATCCATATTCAGTTGGAACTTGACTATACTAAAGTTTGGTATATGCAATGTGTTGCAGGTAATACAGCCGAGTTAGAATATTATCCCTCGGTGCAAGCTATTTTTCAGACATAGTGCTCAGTCAAATACTGTGCACGCGGTTCTTGAGTCGGCATGGAAGGTATTAGACCATTACAAGAATCCTTCACTGACATAAAATAAGAAGAAGTTTACAAGGCGGGGTTGTTCCTCCAAATTTTTGGGCCCCTAGAGGAAGAAGAAAATCCCCTCTCCATCATTCCTCTACCTAAGTAGCACAAGAATACAAGACATACCACTCAGTTGGAACATGATGATTCGTCGGGAGAAATTACCGACGATGATGTACTAGACGAACATCAGTCTGAGCCTGACATAACTAAAGGACATCTTGATATTGTAGCCGAATCCCTTTTCAATAACCAATAGTTGTTCAAGATAAAAGGGTCAGCAAAATGCAAAATGGTATTAAATGCACCAACTGGAGATGACCTCCAAGAAATCCATGGGGAGGCTGAGTAGATCATTCACGATGTAGTTGCACACTGCAGCTCAGTCGATGAGCAAATCGACCACCTTCTCGCCAACCTTATTGTTCCGGTACAAGTAACTTTAAACTCGGTTAAGAAACCTAAAATTAGTAAACCAGTCCAAGTTGAAGATCCTATGTAGGTTCCCAAGAATTTACCGCCCCTATATCCAACTATTATTGAGGAAGCTACCCCATCACAACACAGCTATATGCAAAACCTTGACTTTTGGAAATTCATCGCTAATCTTCCCAACATTTTTCCTCATTGGAAAACTATCGTTGCCACACGCACTATCCTAGATGCTACAAAACTACCCCTTATTCCTGTAGCCCCCCCCACAGGGAGTGACCTTATTTGAACAACCCTTGGCTACACCATTGAATCCCCCACCCCTCCCCACTTTTACCACTCGTTTTAAACGCATCGACATTCTGGAACCATCAGAGTCACCTGCTGCTTATGATCCACCAATATAACAACCTACCTTGGAAAAGTTAAATAATGTCTCTCAGTCATCTATTCATGCGTCAAATGCTCTTAATGAGTCCAAGGATCCTAAGTTGACCATTCTGATTGAGTCGAACCCGCTCATTGAATGGAGTGCTCAACCTAAGTCGACCGTTCCTCCTGAGTTAACCATCCCTCCTGACTCGACTGGTCTTCCTCAGTTGATGACACCTCTCAAGTCAACCACTTCACATAGGTCGCATGTTCCACCAAAATCACATACACCACCACCATCGTCTACAGTGGCAACACCTAGTATCACAACCCTAGTTGATGGTTCACAGAAAAATAAAAAATAAAAAGAATAAGAAGAAGTCATCCAAAGTTAAAATAAAGCTCACCAAGGATCCTAAAGACCCACTAGTTACATTTGACCCTGCCATTCCAAAGGATCATGAACTAGATAGACCCTTAGATGTCATCAACCGGGAAAAACAGGGTTATCAAATAAAAAGAAATTCGACAGGATAAAGGATGAACATACTACAAAACTATCAAGATTTGATCTTTCAAGTATCACCGACTCTACACAGACCCCCGAACAAGAATCCCTTAGAAGAAATCACCAGTTTAGTCGAGTCCCTGGTCTCATTGTATCAGGATGTTGTTCGACATAAAGACTAAGAGGACATCCAACAAACATTCTCTCTTCTTGCAAATAAATACCAGTTATTTCTTGAATACCATGAGGAGCTAAAGGAATATGCCTACCAAACGCAACAATGTACTATCGTACTTACTAATTGGTATAGATCCTATGGCCAGATTTTCATTGACATGGGAAGGATACAAACAACTTTAGTGCATATTCAGCAAAAAGCCACCAATGACCCTGACGCTCTCTAGAATTTTGAACAGTAGATTCAAATGGAGCAAAGTCACCTAGCTGAACTACAAGAAAAGCAAACATAGTGGGCTACTCAAACTCAAAATGCCAAGACAAAGGTCGAATCAATTAGCTCACAAATTGACCGTCTCCTTTAGGAAGTCGACCAACAACACCTAATTTTGGGACCATACCTTTGCAACGTTAAACATTTGACTATCCTCGACAAGATCAACTACCTTTCTGACCTTACTATGCTAAGTGTAGACATGCAGACGATTGCTCACACATGGGATGAATTCAAACGATGCCTTGCTTCCTCAGCTCCAACCATTGCAGAAGCCTATGTTAGTTCAACACCAGCAATTGCGTCCACCATCCTATAACCATAAGCAACGTAGACCATCAATTTTGAATTAGCTTTCAGTTATGATTTTGATCTCTTCGAGACGAAGAATCGCTTTTTCGATGGGGGAGATGTTGGAGGAGCCTAGTCAATGTGTCAACTAGGTTCTCCGCCGACTATGGTATTCCCAAATCCATCAGTCGTCTAGTCGACTGACTAGTAATTGTGACTGAATAACTATATGTAACTTGTATAAATAGGTTGTAAATCCGACATTAGAACATATCTCTGCACTGATATTGTACTCTCATTTGGTCCCATTAATATAAAGCTTGTTGTTGCTATCACATTTACTCTCATATATGGTTCTATGATGTGTGGATGCATGTGACTCTTTCTCTATATTAGTATAATGTACTACTGGTAAATGATGCAATCCTCTTGACTACAACAACTTGGAATGCTTTGTGATATGTATTGTAATCTCCATAAAATAATTAGACATGAGGGAAATCCTTCATTGAATGGGGATTTCTTGTACCAATTTACAATGTAAATATTTGTGTTCCATCGTGTGCCTTTTCTACTGTTATTGATTTCATATGTTGAAGTAGTTAAAGAATTTGAATTATGAGTTTCTATTTTTGTTAAAGCATTAAAAATATTAACAAGATAGTTACATAATCGATCATAGGATCTCTTTTTTCATTTTAAGTTTAGATTTTTTGATGAGATGACCATTGAAATATCCAAGATAATTTATATATCACCTATAGGTATCATATAGGCATTATTATGAGGTGTTCTAACTAGGGTGCTTCTTATGGCCTTAAGCATTATTCAAAAAGGAACACCAAATTATTAGGGTATGAAAGATGCTTTCAGGGCTCATGGAACTTGCATAGGGTTTAGAACACCATATATGTTGTATACATAGAATATTGTCGTACATGTGTTATATGTATACCGTTACAAGATTTGTCACACTAGAGAGGGTTCTAGAATACCCATATATGGTATAAGGAAAAATGAAGTTTCATAGGGACTAATGATGCTCTTAGAGCTCATAGAGCACGCCCAAGGTTCCAAAACGCCACATCTTCCTGCAAAAAAGGAAGATTTGGTATGTTAGGATATTTAGACACTTAGGAGTTAGTTAAGATCAACTTGTGTAATATATCCGTCAGGAAAAATGTGTTTCTTTCGTATGCATTAGTATGCATTTGTAAATACTTAATCCGACGGTCACGATATGTTTTCGCATAGAGTGATCCGATGGCTCAACTTCTCTTAGATCATACCTACCCTTGATCCATGGATTAACACCCGATTGGTCTATGATCTCTATTTAAAGAGCATGGAGGGTCATTGGAAATTTGATCGATTATGAGAAGCTCATTTGTAACTTTCTTTCTTTGCATAATAAATTGTCTTGTAGAAACTATTTGGCCGGGGTCGTGGAGTGTTTCCCTCACGAGGGTTTAAACCACGTCAAAACATTAGTGTATCAATCCATGATCTGTTTGTGTGAAGTGGTTGCTCTAGGTGTTCGGTCTTTTGAGAGTACCCTGTGTACCTGAACATAGTATCAGAGATTTTATGAAGAGCCGCTTCCGGTTATGATTTAGATTTTGAACTGTTGTTGCCGAAACTCAAAAGGGTTTCTGGTTCTGGTATTTCTGTGCATTTCTAGGCTGTGGGATGTGTTCCATTGTGTCCGGAGCGTCGTTTCCATTGGGAAATAGTTTTCATTTGATCGAAAACGGTTCCCGGTTGCTTCAAAAACGCATATTTCATCATATCTGAAGGTATAATGTTACAGTGACGCATTTGTTTTTATTTTCTGTTTTAAAAGAAAAAAATGTCATATTTTATTAGTCCTTACTATTAGATTTTTTTTAGTTTTGGATTATTGCTTTCCTTTTCTGCGTTTTCCCTTTGTCATGCACCTTGAGCGATCTCAGCAAATCAAAAACAAAAAGGGAAAGGGTTTTTCTCGACTGCGTATGCTCTTTACCGTGCACCTTGCGCGATCTCGGCAAATCAGTAACAGAGAGAAAACGAATACTTTCTGGGCAAACTAATGAGATCTAACTCCACAAGTGTGGAAAAGTTTTTTTATTTCGGTTTGTGGTGTGATTTGCAGGAAAAAAAAAAAAAAAAAAAAAGCACGGAAGCCAAGCAAAAAGAGTTCAAAAAAAAGAGCCCCCTTCCTCATTCCCATATTTTACATATCTTTTAATCTAGCTCACTTGGTTCAAAGTTGCTTTATTCCTTAATAGGTCTTAAGTTCAAGTCTTAGGAAGTTACTTTTAAAAGAAAAAGTGAATGCAATTTCTATTTTCAAGTTTATTGTAAAAGTGCATCTCACTTAAATAATAAAAATAAAAAATAAAAAGTGAATCACTTAAGTTCCTTTTTATTGTTGCACTATTTAAAGTCACATTATTGTAAAAGTGAAATCACTTATTTTATAAAAGTGATTCACTTAAAGCAACTTTATTGTAAAGTGATTGTCAAAGGTTCATCTTGGGAAGAGGGGGGTTCTTTTTTTTAGCTGGTCATTCTCTATGTACCACTTCACTATTGGGGACATCTTCAGCATTTTCTTTGTTTAAGCATAACTTCATCATCCGAAGTCAGTTTTCAGTGCCAGTTTTTTTGAAACTGCCTATTTTTTCGAGCTCTACGCATTCAGACTATTGGTTTCTGCTTTTACAGTCATTAATTTACAAATATGGCCGCCCCTTGTGATATTCTACTTACCAGTTCCAACTATTTCTCATGGAAATATCGTATGGAGGATGTTTTACGAAGTAGGGGACTTTTAAGAATTACCTCAGGGAAAGAAATAGAACCCACTAATGATGATAACAAAATAAAATGGGCGAATAGATATGACGAAGCTCGTGGATTGATTGGGATGTCAATCTCTACTGATTTGCGATTCCACATATCTAGAATTGATGAACCTGATGCTCCTTGGGACAAGTTGGAATCTGTGTTTGGTAAACATAATGAAATTCGAGGTCATCAACTCGAAAATGAGTTGATTTCTTTAAATCCAAGTGATTTTTTATGCATTCAAGATGATTTATCTAAGTACAAAACTCTTAAACTCTTATGTGCGGAATGTAAGATTAAGAGGGAAGACAAACAATGCATTTATCATATTCTTTCAAAACTTGGACCTACATATTCTGTTTTTGTATCTACATTTTACTCCATGAAAGAATCCTTGAATGCAGCTAGCTATCAAGAGCCTAGTCTTCAATCCTTTTGTGATTCCTTGATTAGAGAGCAAGATAATCTCATCCATCTTGGAATAATCAACAATGCAGATACATTTGGGAAAGCCTTATTGTCCTAACAGAAAGAAAAGTCCAAGCCTCCCAAGAGACAAAATTTTAGCAATAATAAGTCAAACAAGGGTCCCAAACCCTCTTAGTCAGCTCCTTCTTTAAAAAATGACAAAGGATCCAAGCCAAAAGGCAAGAAGACTGAGCGTCATTGCAACTACCGTGGGAAAGATAATCATGATGAATCTAAGTGTTTCAAGAAGATGACAGCCTTGGAAGCATCAATGAAGAAGCACCACATCATCCTAGATTCACCTTCAGAATCTACCTCTCATGGACATGCACTTTGTGCTTCTGGTTATTCTTATAATGCATCTTCTTCTTCTACTTCAAATGAATGGCTCATTGATTCTGGAGCATCTTATCATATGGCTAAGGATCAAGCCATCTTTTCTACTATGCATGAATGTAACACCAAACAAATATTTGTTGGTGATGATAGATCTCTAAGTGTTGTAGGAGCTGGAATAGTTCCAGTAGATAATGGTCATTTTAGTGATGTACTATGTGTTCCAAGAATTTCCTACAATTTGTTATCAGTCTATCAAATCACTCATTCTGCTGAAGGTAAAACTGTGACGTTTACACCTCACCAAGTTGTAATCAAGGATTTTAAAGATCCTCAACAGGTCCTAGCTACTCGAATTGTTGATGATATTACCAGGTTATACAAGTTTAACAACTTTGGGTCATCACCTTTTCCTTCAGTTTTTGTTGCTCACAATGATAACTTGAGAAAACTTTGGCATGAGCGATTTGGTTACTTAAATTATCGCTCATTGCAACAACTATGTAAATACAATATGGTGACAGGTCTTCCGATGGTATCTTGCAGGGATGGTGTTTGTTTCGGTTGTGTACTCGAAAAATATCATCAAGACAGTTTTGACAAACATTCCTCTTGGCACGCCTCGGTTCCCTTGGAGCTTGTGCATAGTGACTTGTGTGGTTCTCTTCCATCTGCTTCCTTTTCTGGTTTCAAATATTTCTTAACTTTCATTGATGATTACACCATGCGCACTTGGGTTTATTTCCTAAAACTTAAGAGAAAAGTATTTAACATGTTCTTGGCCTACAAGGCCCTTGTTGAAAAACAATCTGGTCATCAAATTATTAAGTTAAGATCTGACAATGGAGGAGAATATGTTAATAAAAAGTTCACTACTTTCTGCACTGAACAAGGAATCCAACAACAACACACTGTTCCATATACACCACAACAAAATGGTGTAGCTGAACAGAATAACCACACTTTAAAAGAAATGGCTAATTGTATGATCCAATCTAAGGGACTAAGTCTTCAATTTTGTGCTGAAGCCATTAATTGTGCAAATTACATAGTTAATCACACCCCCACTAAAGCATTACAAGGTATCACACCGGAAGAAGCATGGAGTAAAATTAAACCAGCTGTAAGTCACTTCTGTGTGTTTGGGAGTGAAGCATGGGCTCACATTTCGGATGAAAAACGGAAAGCATTGCAATCTAAAAGTGAAAAGTGCATATTTTTTGGATATTCTGAAGATGTAAAAGGTTATAGATTTCTTCAACCACATTCTCATGATGTAATCATTATAAGAGATGTTAAATTTGATGAAAATCTCTTGGCTTGTGAGCCTAACTTGGCGATTGTTCCATCTTTGGCCTGCGAGTCTGATTCGACGATTGTGCCTTCTTCTTCTTCTTCCAACTTCCTTGACAGGTTTCCAACTCCAATTTCTGATGATGATAGTGAGGATGAAAATCCACCTCCGCCTGCTCATGTTCCTTCAGTTACACCAGCACAAGTGCTTCCTCGATGGGTCCGTTCAGCATGTGAAGCAACTAGTGATCCTAGAGATCAACGTCGAACACGTTCTCAGTTTCAGCGAGCCTCTTCTCTTTTGGATCAGGTTTCCGAGAATCATGATCCAGAAACTTTTGCAGAAGCTTCAGGAAATCCAGATTGGGATGCAGCTATGGATGACGAATATCGTTCCTTAATGGCGAACGATACTTGGGATCTTGTACCTCTTCCAAAAGGAAGAAAACTTGTCAGATGTAAATGGGTCTACAGAACTAAGTATGCATCAGATGGAAGTGTTGAAAGACTTAAGGTAAGGTTAGTTTCCAAAGGTTTTTCCCAAGTTGAAGGGATTGACTACAATGAAACCTTTGCTCCTGTCACAAAAATGAACTCCATCCACCTTGTTTTTTCCCTTGTAGCCTTACATAACTGGGAAGTCCATCAAATGGATGTCAAGTCTACCTTCTTACATGGTGATTTACAAGAGGAAATTTACATGGAACAACCTTCTGGCTATGTTTAGAATAACTCTAGCCTTGTCTGCCGCCTTAAGAAATTCTTATATGGCCTTAAGCAAGCTCCTAGAGCTTGGTATGCCAAAATGGATAGCTTTATCCTTGACACTGGTTTTTCTAGATGTCATTCTAACCCCAATGTCTATACCAAGAAAGTAGAAAACCATCTCATCATACTTGTTCTATATGTTGATGACCTTATTCTTACTGGTAGTGACCCTAAGCTTATAACCCATGTGAAATCCAATCTTAAACAAAATTTTGAAATGTCAGACTTAGGACATTTGCATTATTTTCTTGGTCTCCAAGTCCTGCAAACCAAAGAAGGAATCTTTCTTTCTCAATCTAAGTATGCTTGTGACCTTCTTCGTCGATTTCACATGGAAGATTGTACACCAGCCCCTTCTCCCTTCCAATCCGGAGTCAAACTTTCTGCCAATTGTCATTCACCTGAAGTAGATGCCACCTTGTATCGTCAGTTTGTTGGTAGTCTCTTATACTTGACTCATTCCCGTCCTGACCTTTCCTTTGCCGTTGGTCGTGTTGCCCATTATATGCAAACACCTCATGAAAGTCACTGGAAAGCAGCTAAAAGAATACTTCGATATATTCAAGGTACAATTCAATTCGGGATTCATTACAGTACAGGGGGGAAACCTTTGTTGGTTGGTTTCACTAATTCAGATTGGGCCAGCGATCCTGATGATCGAAAGTCTACTGCAGGTTATGTTTTCAGTCTGGGATCTGGACCTATTACTTGGGATTGTAAGAAACAACAAGCTCTTGCTCTTTCTTCAGCAAAGACAGAATATCGAGCCGCAGTTAATGCCAGTCAGGATGCTTTATGGCTTCGACAGATCCTTTCAGAGTTTGGATTCGAATAGCAGCAGCCTACTCCACTTTGGTGCGACAATCAAAGTGCCATCAAGCTTGCCAAAGATCCAGTCCTACATCAACGCAACAAACACATTGAGCTTCATATGCACTTCATCATAAATCTTGTTCATGATCGTGTTCTTGAAGTACTCTAATTTTGTCCTACAGATGATCAAGTTGCAGACATCTTCACCAAGTCTCTTACAGAAGCGAAGTTTTCGAAACTTCGATCTATGTTAGGGGTTCAGGAACTTGTCATTAAGGGGGGATAGGCTCTAATTCCTCCTTCCTTCTCCTAATAGTGTCACTTTTGTAAATCCTTCAATCCTATCCCAAGTTGTTCTTAAGGGGGGATGTTAGGATACTTAGACACTTAGGAGTTAGTTAAGATCAACTTGTGTAATATATCCGTTAGAAAAAGTGTGTTTCTTTAGTATGCATTTGTAAATACTTAATCCAATGGTCACGATATGTTCCCGCATAGAGTGATCCGACGACTCAACTTCTCTTAGATCATACCTACCCTTGATCCGTGGCTTAACACCCGATTGGTCCATGGTCTCTATTTAAAGAGAATGGAGGGTCATTGGAAAGTTGTTCGATTATGAGAAGCTCATTTGTAACTTTCTTTCTTTGCATAATAAATTGTCCCATAGAAGCTATTTGGTCGGGGCCGTGGAGTGCTTCCCTCACGAGGGTTTAAACCACGTCAAAAAATCGGTGTATCGATCGATGATCTGTTTGTGTGAAGTGGTTGCTATAGGTGTTCAGTCTTTTGGGAGTACCCTGTGTACCCTAACATGGTATACATGTGCCATATGGGTCTTTTAAAGTTTTTAAAACTAAGAATGGTTATAGGGGCGCTAAACATGGTTTTAGGAGGAACAATATTGTCTTAAGGCACAAAATTTGATTATAGGGATAATGAACCATGAAGAAGGCATTGAAAAACCTCTCAAGATTTGTAAATGAAACATTTGGCTACATGTTACATATGGCCACCATTGCAAATTGTTTTGCACTAGAAATGGTTCTTGGGTTCTTTTATTTGGTATAAGGACTAAAACCATCGTCATAGGTAATGCTTGTATGGCTCATTGAATAAGTAGAGGGTCCCAAAAGGCACTCATACTTTGTAAAGGGAATAATTTTCCATAAGTGTCATATGGGCACCGTTGCTATATTTTTCAAACTATGGATGGTTCTCAAGGTCGTAGACATTGTTCAAACTATGAACCATTATGCTTTTATGGTTCATGAACCATGTATAGGGTTCATAACAACCAAAATTACCTATAAAGGGAATATTTGGTCCACATGTGTCATATGGACAACATTATGAGAATTTTGTGCACTAGGGATGCTTTTTGATGCCTTGGCCATCATTTGATAAACACCAACATATTAGTCCTAAAAGATGCTTTTAGGGATTTTAGACCATTCACAAGGCTCAAAGACACCAAACAAGCCCTAGAAAGAGAATTTTTGTCCTACATGTATCATATGGGAATCATCATAAGATTTTATGAACTAGATATGTTTCTTTGGGAATTCAACATGGTTTAAGTAGAAGAAATATTATAATATAGTCTAAATGATGCTTTTAGGGCTCATGGACCATGCATGGATAAAATACCATAACATAATCTATGTAAAGGGAATAATTATCCTAGAGGTGTCATATAGGTGTTGTTACCATGTTTTAGCCATCAAGGATTGTCCTTGGGTCCTTGAACATGATCTAGTAAGGAACAACAATGTATTATGGTGTAAAAGATATTTTTAGAGGTCATCAACCATACACAGGGTCTGAACCACTATGCATTCCCTGTAAATGGAATATTTATCTAGAAAGTATCATATGGGTATCTTTAAGTGGTATGTTATAGTAGGGATGGTTCTTAAAGTCTTGGCAAGGCCTCAAGGAGGAACACCACAATATTAATTCCTAAAATAGATTTTTACAACTCATGGATCATGAAAATGTCCAAAACCACCACATATACCTTATAGAAAGAATCTTTGGCTGGAAAGTATTACATTTGTCATTACTAGTTTTTTCCATCAAAGGGTGGTTCTTGGGGCCTTGAACATGGTTTTAGGAGGAAGACAAATATATTATGGCATAACATATGCATTTAGATCTCATAGACTATGCACAAGATACATAACCACCAAACATGCTTTGTAAATAAAATCTTTGGTCTACATGTATCACATGCGAACCATTACTAGTATTCTCTCATTAAACGTCATTCTCAAGGCCCTTACCATAACTTGAGGAAAAATATAAACATATAGGGCCTAATATATTCTTTTATGGCTCATGGACCATGAATAATGTCCAAAACCACCACATATTCCTTGTAAACATAATCTTTGGCTTGCAGTTGTTCTATGGGTGCCCTTATATGGTTTTATTCATTAAATATGATTCCTAGGGCATTGGACATGGTTTAAAGACAAAATATACCATGTTAGGGACTATAAGGCGCTTTTAATGATAAAGGACCATGCACATAATACAAAATTGTCACACAAGCCCTATACAGGAATATTTGAACTATAAGTATCATATGGGAACCATTATGAGGTTTTTCACATCAAGAATGGTTCTCAAAGGCCTGGCCATGGTTTCAGGAGGAACAGTATCACCGTATCCCTAAAAGATTATTTTACGACTCTTACACCATGGCTAAGGTCCAAACCACCACATTGGGTAAAGGAAATATTATCTTTAAGATGTCATATGGGTGCCATTATGATATTTTTCGAACTAAGAGATGGTTCATAGGGCGTTCGATGTGGTTTAAGGACAAAAGCTAGCATCTTAAGGCCTAAAAGTTGATTTTAGGGTTCATGGACCATGCATATAATCTAAAACCATCACATAATCCATGTAAAAAAATATTTGGGATACATATATCATATGGGTGCCATTGTGAGGTTTTTACTAATAGATATGTTTATTTAAGCCCTAGACATGGTTTGAGGAGGAGCACAGATGTCTTAAGGAATAAAATAGGATTTTAGGGAATGGATAATCCATAAGGTTCAAAGCTACCACACAAGGCTTGTTGATCCGAAATGGATCAATATATAATTTGTCACGTGTTTGGAGCTTTCGGGGTTAGAAGATTGGATGAATTATTTTGTAGGGTCCATTTTAGGGGCAGGTCTCACTTTTCATATTTGGGGTAAAAAAACTATCTGAAACCTTCTGGGGCAATTTTGAGGGTTTAAATGTAAATTTTCACCCAGAAAACAACCAAATTTTTTTTTTTCATTCTACACACTAATACCTTTCCAATGGTGCAAGAATTGCCTCAATGGAGTCTGTATCAAGAATTTATGCCTCCTACAAGTTAACATGTCTAGTTGACTACGATAGTTCTGAGAGGATTCCACATTAGCTCTCATTTATTGCACATGTAGCGATAGTTGCATGTGGACTTATTGTAATATTCACCAATACTGAGAGGGGGGTGAATCAATATTCAACACTTTTTACCATTTCGAACTTCAAAATAGAACGTGTAACTCTAACCATTGACAATGTCATTCATCATCACATAAAACCATCACACAAAATCATACACAATGGACAATATATTTTTATGTGGAAACCCAAATGGAAGAAAACCAGAAAATGATTTTCTTATATAACAACAAGATTACATTCACAGGAAGCTCCAACTTCCTGTTTATGAGCACCAACTCAAAGGAAGCTACAAACCCTATCTTTACTAGCTCCAACTAGAAGGAAGCACCCACTCCCTAGATTCTCTAGCACCCACTAGAAGGAGGCTACAACCCTTTATGCAAATACTCCAACCTGTAGAGAGGAATCCAATCCTCAGTGATCTCCAACTCACCCTATCACCACCCCACCACTCTGGTTCTCCAGCACCAACTGGAAGGAAGCACAAAATCCCTAAGATCATAGGCACCAACATAAATGAGAGTTCTATTTTGTCCTTTCCTTTTCCCGCTACCCTGATATGAATAAGAGTATCAACCTGTCAGTGTCATTATCAGTGTCACCGTCACGGTCACTATCACTGTCACCGTCACGGTCACTATCACTGTCACCGTCCCTATTACTATCTTCACTCTGTCACTATCACTATTCTGTAACTGTTTCTGTCACTGAAATTATCATTTCCACTTTCACTATCAACATGTTAACCTGTACATGCCTTAAATATGTCCTCCAAATCTGCAAGCAAATTCTTCCAAGGTAGTCTTCAAATCTGCGAAAAAACCTTCATGCGCAAGACGAAAAGACGTCTTCCACATCTTCATAAAAAAGGTTGAAATGTGTGCTTCAAATATGCAATAAACTAGCCCTTCAAATAGTGCAATAGAACCTTCAAGAATAGGACCAAAAAGGTGCATCTTAGGTCTATAATCAAACCCTAGAAACAATCATCCATAGACTTCATTTGTTTGATTTTTGAAACCCTTAACATCATTATCATCTAAAAACCTAGGTCATTCCAAGAGAGGAACCCTAGATCATGCCAATAACATCACCATAATCCATTCCAATAACATCACAATAATCTATCGCAATAACATCACCATATGCCAATATCAGCATCACCATAATCTATGCTAATAATATCACCATGATCTATGCCATTACCATAATCTATGCCAAGATTATCACCATAATCTATGCCAATATCACCATTATCTATGCTAATATCATCATCATGATCTATTCCAATAAAACCATGATCTATGCAAATATCATCATACAAAATCTATGCCAATAACACCATGATCTATGCCAAGATCTTCACCAAGAGAGAAACCCTAATACATATGCACGATCCATACCTTTGCCAAGATCACAAGATGAAGAAACAAGAGAGAAACCCTATTCATGCACCATTTCCTTTACCAAAAGAAACCCTAGATCATGTCATCACATAACCTTTGCAATACACTTTCCAACGAGCTAAGAAGTTTGTGATTTTGATACCGTTTGAGAAAATTATGCAAGTTTCCATCAAGATAAAGAAATAAGAGAAAACCCCTAAATCATCGTTCAAAATCTTCATAAGATCCTCCTCTTGTACCTTCACATTTTTTCTCTTCTTGTCCTTCTAGACTTGAGCATAAGAGATCACGAGCTTGTGTATTACAAATGAATTGATCTAACTTGTATTTATACCTTTCAAGTCACTTTTTTTTTAATTCACTTTAGGTTAGGTTGGCCCTAACTTATTATTAATTTTGTCTTCCACATTTTAGGGGATTCTTTAGATGGGTCAATGGCCACTTCATGGATTCATCAAGGGGCTTTGACTTGTCTTCTTGACCACTTCATGTCTTCATCAAGGGGATTTGGGGATTCTTTACATCATCATGATTATGTGGACACATCATCATTAATTTAGGGGATTCTTTGCACTTCACATTGTCATGTGGACACATCATCATCACTTTATGGGATTCTTCACACTTCTCACCATGGTTTTGTGGACACATCATCATTGCTTCGGGGACATGTTTATTGTCTTTAGGGGCTTGCTCCATTTGTGTACCACTCAAAGTGGGCATTTTTTGGAAACCACATGTTATCTCATCCCATGAGGGCCATGCTTAATAACTACGTCATAAGGGGACCACTTTGGAGTTATATACACTTATGTTAAGGTTCTTTATGGGCTTGAAGGATTCTTCAAGACACTTCAATGTGGACTTATCATTATATCTCCATTGTCTTCTTGTTGTTGTAAATGTAAATTTGGAAGATATTCCTTTGTATTTTATATTTATATTTATTATTGTATTTTATTTGTACCTCCAACGGAGATGTTTTTCCTCTGTTCGGCGATGTCATTATTATGTTTGGTCATGCTAGGTCACTGAGGTAAAACCTCCATTGTAAGTCGGGGCAATAGCACCCTAAAAGATAAATGTAAATTGTATTATTAAGTCTCCCTAGGACAGGTCGGCCGAGTCAAGTTAGTCAAGCTGGCCTAATTAGGAAAAAGGTCACCAAAACATAAAGTATAAATAGAGAGCTTTCTCTCTCAGTTGGACAAACCACTCACTCACTCAAGTTCGCATCAGCAGAGAGAGAAGACAAGTTTGCTAGAGGATAAAGAGAGAGAGCTGCAGAAGACATCTTACTTTTGGGTTTTTCCATTTTGTGATATTGTATTAGTGACGAATCTATATTTGAGGAAGTTGCGGGGTTTTCTCCTTTATGGTTTCCCCGAGGAAAATTATTTTTTCTATTTTGTTTTGATGTCCTTGTTTTTCTTCCAGTTAAAGATCCTAGTTAAATTGAATTAAAGTGAAAACTCTAACATGGTATCAGAGCTAACCTGAAAAGAAGGCATTGTGCAACAACGGGAAGTTGGGTCTTCCTAGTTGAAGGTCTTCTCTCCATAGATCATTTGAAAAATAGGGCTAGGATAACTCTCCCTAGGAGGGCACATCTTTTGGAGGAAGCATAATCGAATTTGGAGAAGTTTATTTTTTGACCCAATCAGTAGGTCGGGAGAAACTGGGACTTCTTGTTCCGGGAACTTTCCTCCATAGATTAGCTTGAAAAGGAGGTCAATTCAACTCGCCCTAGAAGGGCGCATCTCCCCGTGAAAGCAGAATTCAAAACCGAGAATTTTCATTTTTGGCCCTGTTACTATTGGTGGGGGGGGGAACTAGGGCATCAATTATTTTGCAATTTTGTCCACAGATTTGGGAAAAGGAGTACATTTATCAACTCACCTTGAGGAGGCACATCTTCCTGTCCAATCAAAAATTCAAAATTCCAACTTTGAAAAATTAGGGTTTCTCTTACAAACCTTAGGTCAGCCAGCTCGAAAACTAGGTTGGGCATCTCAAATTGGTAAGACCTAAATCTCTGTTATTTCCATTTTAGTTTCTCATTTCAAAATGAATCACCACACCAAGCTTGAGGGAGTTGACAACTTCCGAGCATGGAAGTATAGGATCTCTCTTGTCCTTGAAGAAAATGATTTGGAAAAATATGTTAGTGAGGATGTTCCAGCACCAGAGGGAGATGAAGCAAACGATATCCACAAGAAGAACTTGGTCAAGGCCAAGATAATTATTGCAGACTCCATTAAAGATCATCTCATCCCCCATGTTTCATCCTTGAAGACACCCAAGGAGATGTTCG
Source organism: Larix kaempferi (assembly GCA_027924585.1). NCBI lineage: Eukaryota > Viridiplantae > Streptophyta > Pinopsida > Pinales > Pinaceae > Larix > Larix kaempferi. The sequence goes on along the minus strand of BSBM01000299.1, from coordinate 56,858,332 downwards.
ATGCTTTGACGAAGTTATTCGAAGGGAAGAACATCAATCAGAAGATGACATTAAGGAACCAACTAAAGAATGTGAATATCCTAAACTCGGAGACCATACAATCCTACTTCACAATGGTCTCTAAAACCAAGGAACAACTTGAAGCAGTTGAAGAAAAAGTAGAAGAAGGAGAGATTGTTATGAGAACCTTGAATGGTCTCCCTAGATCATGGGATACATTCATTCAAGGAATATGTGCCGGGAAGAAATTGATCCCTTTTAGTAGACTATGGGAATAATGCACTCAAGAAGAAGCTCGGTTAGCTGCAAGAGAAGAGAAGATGGGAGCTAATGATGAACAAGCTCTAACTGTTCATACTAAGAAGAATCATAACAAGAGGGAAGACCATCATCACAAAAGATCCAGAAGGCCCAATAGGAATCATGGACCTAGAAGGGATCTCTCCAGTATCAGATGTTGCACATATGATGAGAAGGGACATTACTCAATAAATTGTCTCATAAATCAAGGATCCTCCAAGAATACAAACATGAAGAGACATCATGCGAACACCGCTAAAGACGATGAACCAACAAAGAAAAGAACTAGAGAAGAAAGGGATGATTCTTCAAGTGATGAAGAATATTCCACCTCATAAGGTGAAGCTAGAGATGACCTTCAGTATTACGTAGTAGGAGAAGCTCCTACAAATTTGGACTTTGGGGAAAACAAATAAAGATCAATGCTCTATGAAGAACCTCTCATCCATTCCAACATTGGTTAATACGCAGAAGAAGGGACACACAGAGTCTAACCTAGTACAAAGAACACGTGATCTACAATGTATAATACTTGCTCAACATTTGCGATCATAAGCAAGAAACGAACAGGTCCTCAGAATCAGACGATGAAGTAGACCACACTATCAGAGACTCCAGTAGTTCCTGCAAGGAATCAAAGATCAAGAGGGAGTCCACCCAACAACCAAACAAAGATATGTATTTGAATTGTCATTTCTTGTATATCTAATTACTTAAATGATATTGTTTAGTCGTGTACATACTTATGTTCCTAGAATTAGGATGTGAATTATGCATGTTAGAAAAGTTGCATTAATGAACATAATACTACTAATATGCAAATAATGGGTAAGTGGCCTATGGTACTGTACAACATTCCATTGCTACATATCTAGAATGAAACCTCTTTGCTGACATGTTGGGAGTAGTGCATGCTCTTAATAATGATTTGGTAGAGATGGAAGGCATCTCGAAAGTTACTGTATGAATACAGGATATGGATGAATGTTGTGTTGAAGCATTGGCTAAGATAGTTGCATGACTGTGTGACCTGTGCATAAGAATTTGTTTTGAAAATTATGAAATGTTTCTAATCACGCAACTAAATTGACTTGTAGGAAAGATCGTGAGAAACTTGTGATGATGATTCAACTATAACATTCATGAAGATTTATGAAGTGAAGATGAAGAAACTAAAGAACCTAAACCAGAGACATAGTTATGAATACCACAACATGGAAGAACCACAAGAACCTGTAGATCTACCTCGTGAGAATAAATCCCACAAGAGAAGACTAGCATGGGCACATGAAGCAATCCAAGATGCATAGAATATGGAGCTCCAGATGGCATGCATAGAGAAAGCAAGAGACCGATACCATACTCCAACTATATGGCCCTTCTATGTGACGTCATTGATAAAGAACCTTCCAACTACGAAGAAGCAACAGAGAAGAAGGAATGGAAGGATGCCATGATCGAGGAGTACCAGTCGATTATGAAGAATGATGTTCGGAAGATAGTTCCAGACCAGAAGGGAAGTCTGTTGTGACTTTGAAGTGGATCTACAAGATCAAGAATGCTGCTTATGGTAGCATTGAAAAACACAAGGAAAGATTTGTGGCACATGGCTTCTCCTAGAAGGAAGGCATAGACTACGAGGAGACATTTGCACTTGTAGCAAGATACACTTCCATCAAATCTATACTTGAATTGGCTGCAATAATGAAATGGAAGGTACACCAGACGGACATCAAGACAACATTCTTGAATGGTGTTGTAGAAGAGGAAGTGTACATGGAGCAACCCCTGGGATTTGAGACACATGACAGACAAACTCATGTGTGCAAGTTAAAGAAATCCTTGTACAGATTGAAGCGGAACCCAGGACGTGGTACGACATGATGGGAAACTTCCTGATGAGCTTAGGATTTACCAAGAGTAAATCAGATTCCAACCTTTACTTCAAGGTTGAATTCGTAAGACTAGTGATACTTCTGCTATATGTAGATGACCTATTTTTGACAGGTGAGGATGAGCTCATTGCAGATGCAAAGAGGAAGCTTGCCGCAGAGTTCGAGATGAAGGACCTGGGGATGATGAATTATTTCTTCGGCATGGAGGTGTGGTAGAGTGCGTACGAGATCTTCCTTGGTCAGGGAAAGTATGCAGTGGAGATTCTAAAGAGGTGCGAAATGAGGGACTGCAAGGCAATGGCCACACTACTGGCATCGAACTTGAAACTACTATGTGATGCTTCATCAGAGATAGTTGATGACACGATGTATCGGTGGATGATTGGTTTGTTCATGTACCTAAAAAACACAAGACCAGACATATGTTTTGCTGTGAACACCCTGAACCAGTTCTTGAAGGATCCAAGACATGTTCACCTATGTCATGTCCCCAAATTTTGCATTGGGTCACAATGGCCTGAGCCACTTGGCCATACTCATGATAGTTTGTCAAATTGGTGCTAAGGGTCAAATAATTGCTAAGAATGATGTCCAAGTTAGTAATAATGTAAAATTAGATCCAAATGGACAAGGTGGGTCACATTAAGAGAAAATTCCCAATTCAAAGTTTGAATATACCCATCCAAATGAACTATCATGGAGGAAAATTACTAGTTCCCTAGGTTGGGGGTGGAAGCATTAAAAGTTGGAATAAGGGAGATATAAGACCCAAAATGACATTAGACTTACAAATTCACATTAAATGGGTCAAATAAATAATAATTCAAATAAAATAAGGTGGCATTGGATCATGAGGGCACATAAGAGGTTGTTGGAGCCACATGTGGCAAAATTCCCCACTACACTTGGCATTATTATCTCACCAATTCGAGTTCAAGATGAAGGGTAAAATACTTGGGGGAGTTGCATGGTGGAATACGTAGGTGGTCCTTGGGATGTAATGCACCTAGGGTGCTCCTAGTATGTACTCCCATGTTGTAGACGCATGCTGACCGTTGAGAGACGTAATGCACTTGGGGTGCTCTTGGGATGTACCCACTGGGTGGGAGACGCAGGTGGTTTGTTGGGAATGCCGGGTGTGCATCTGGACTGCTCTCCATGTGATGATTAGATGATGTGGATACGATGAGATGACAGTAGGAGACACAAGTGATTGATGTGGCAATGTAATGTGTGGTCCTGGGCTATACCTACTTGAGGGCTTTCTCATAGAGATGATGAAGTCCTAGATGAGAGCTAGGCCTACATCCAACATGAAAAATGGATGGCTCTGTAGAACTTCTTATAACAGATAGATTCGAGAGATGTCACTAATCAATGATCAACGAGATGAGGATTACTGCAACAAAAACGGAGATGATCCAACGATGATGACGTTGTACAAAATTTGTGTCCAGAGTAATGATGACCGTGGTGAGAGAATACATTCCTAGTTAAGAGGGAGTGTTGTTGTAAATGTGACTTCAAAAGATATTAATTTGTATTTTATATTATATTTATTATTGTATTTTACTTGTACCTCCGATGGAGATGTTTTTCCTCCGTTCAGGGATGTCATTATTATGTTTGGTCATGCTAGGTCACTGAGGTAAAACCTCCATTGTAAGTTGAGGCAATATCACCTCAAAAGATAAATGTAAATTGTATTATTAAGTCTCCCTAGGACAGGTCGACCTAGTCAAGTTAGTCAAGCCAACCTAATTAGGAAAAAAGTAAGGTCACCCAAACATAAAGTATAAATAGAGAGCTTGCTCTCTAATTTGGGCACACCACTCACTCACTCAAGTTCACATAAGCAGAGAGAGAAGACAAGTTTGCTAGAGGAGAAAGAGAGAGAGCTGCAGAAGACATCTTACTTTTGGGTTTTTCCATTTTGTGATATTGTATTAGTGACGAATATATCTTTGAGGAAGCTGCGGGGTTTTCTCCTTTATGGTTTCCCCGAGGAAAATTATTGTGTCTATTGTGTTTTGTTGTGCTTGTTTTTCTTTCAGTTAAAGATGCTAGTTAAATTTAATTAAAGTGCAAAATCTTACACTTCTCCAGGGTCTTCAAGGACTCTTCACTTGGATTTTAACATCAATGACAACCTTATTCAATAGGACTTTCAAGAACATTCTAGAAGGTCCAAAAACGTAGGAATCGAGGCATTTACAAACCCTAAAATTAACCCTAAACAACTATCAAGCTAACTTAAATACTAGGCTTTTAGGAAAAGAATGGGTGCTATTCTTTTGATGTATTGTATTGTTCCATAGTTTAGAAACAACACGGAAGTGGATGTTAGAGAAAAACAAAGGAGATAGAAGATCATGTAGTAGCCATTCTATCCACATACTCATAGGTAACTCCATAGAGAGTACTATTTCCTTTGTATTTGAAATTTGACATAAAGAGCAAAGCATAATCCTAATTTGTTGTTGGGTTTTTTCCCATAGTGGGTTTTCTGAGGGTATATCTTGTGCTATTGTGTGTATTGTGTACTTATTTGCTCTACTTTTTTCTCTTTTGTTTCCATTGTATTCAATATTTTATCGAGTTAAATTAACACAATGAATTAAGTTGTAAGATATGTTGTGACAAACTAATCAAGTGGTGTCATGTCCCCTTCCATCAATCCGGTGCAAGGGAGGGAAACATGACTGACATACCAGGCTTATTGGTAATCTCAACCCCGTTCATTACTCAAAAATGAATAAATATATAAAACTTCATGTGTGCAAGTTCAAACTAAAATGCACAGCGGAATGAAATCAAATTCACACACACACAAATAGTAATACATCATAATATCTAAGACATGCATATGGTGGTTCATCATGCAGAGAATTCAATCTCGTACTCATGTTATGCATAGACTTCATTTCGATTTCATTAACGTGGCAATTAACATTCAAAATTAACACATTGCATAACACATAATGCATATAAATTAAACCATAGAGAATACTTATCTTGAAATGTAAATGTACAAACAACTGGCTATGTGAGAGCAACGTTCCACCCAACCATAGATCTCTGTCCAGCTTGTATTCTTTCAGCTGAGAGATCACCCCCGAACTGGGTTGTGTATCCACTAAGGAGGATCTAGATGGGATTACTCACATCCATGGTTTCACTCAAACAATCATGCTAAGCCAACACACAGTTGGGTTTATCAAGCATGCAATAGGAAAGGAAGAAGGATGCTAAACCAGTGAACTAAACCGAGCTATAGACATCTCAAGCTAAACTCAAGCAACCCAATCCTCTGCTCCAACATCCACACTTAGATTTCTCACAATTCTGTCAACAAATAACTCAATCCCGTCACTGGTTTTCTGGGCTATCAAAACTGGGTCTTCCAATGGATTTTGGGGTAGCTAATGCTCCCAAATCTGCCCCAAGGTTCATACCTATGGATCGCCCATTGGATTTCACTGTCCAATACCAATTCTGGGCGTTTATGGCTCTTCAAAACGTGGGTTCTTTTACAGTTGCGATTTCTGGTTTTTCTCACTGCTAAGAATTCGTTTTTGGATGAAAATTGATGTCGGGTTCTTTCACACTAGAATGGGAATGAGGAAGAAGCAACTCCCATGAGGTAGAGTGACTTGTGGTACAAGAAAACAGAGCCCATACTCTGTCATACGAATTTTTGGGTTGCCCATGCTCCATTGAAGCCATGGGCTGATTTCTTCAACAACCTTCTTACACAAAATTAAATGCCAGCAAAGAAAGTCAAAAGGGTTCTCAATATGACAATTGGCAACCTATTGTTCAATCCCACAACCCCCTCACCACTCCCTAGTGGATACACATGGCCCCTTCTCATTCGTTGCCTCCATAGCGAGTTTTGGTATTTTATTGCATGATGTTTATTTACATCATTTTTACAATGTTCCATGGATAAATAGCACATGGGTAACATAATGTCTAATACTTGTCTTTTAATAAAATTCGAGCTTCCACTAGTGGGGCCTTGGCCTTGAGATCCACGCTAGGAAAACATACATCACATGTATACAATATTTACATTAAAATTTAATATATCCTAAGGGTCAAAATGAGGTATTACAATCCCCTCCCCCTTAGAATAACACCGTCCTCCGTGTTCCAAGACTTAGGAATACATATACAGTTTACACAGCCAAAATTTCAAAAACTTTGCAGGTCTTCCCTGCGTTCTATCCTTTACTTTGAACTTTCAGGACCAAGTCCCTTGGATTCCACAAACTGCTCCTGCTGGTTCTGACCTTTCAGCTCAACCACAAGTCTGAAAACTTTATGGCTGTGTTGTTGCAGCAACATCCCCCAAAATTTTTGTAGATATTGGGGCCCCTCCTTTTCTTTTCCTATAAAGTCTGCTTAAAGAGTTAAGTCTCCTTTGAAAAAAAATTTGAACTTAGTTTTTTTGTTTCAAGTGAGAAATCTTTTTTCGAGTTAAAGTTTTTCTTCTAAGTCAAAACTCAAGTTTTGCTCCCGAAACGGCGGAAGCACTTACATATTTTTGAAACATCGGAGGAACTTGAAATTCTCTCCTGCAACAGCGGAAGCACTCATAAAGTTTGCCGCAACGGGTGCCGCCTTTCCAAGACCCTCGACCTTGCACTTCTGGAAAAAACTCAAAAAAAAGGCCGCCTGAAACTTCAGAAGAACTCGTCTTCTTCACCCGCAACGGTTGACCAACTCAAATACTCTCGCCGCAACGGGCGATTGACTTATCCAATTTCGGAGAAACCTGCCAAGTCTTTCCGCAACAGCGGATTAACTCTCTCTTCTTTCCCGCAACAAGCAGATGCCGTGTTAAAAAACGTCAAGTTTCCCGTGCTTCGGATGGAACTCACAAGTTCTTGACGCAACTGCGGACGAAACTCACGAGTTCTTGCCACAATTGCGGACGAAACTCACAAGTCCTTTGGTTTTGATGGTTACGCTTAAATGCCAAGCGTGTTGAAATGACCCCATTGTACGTATGTTTAATTCCGTTTTAAATTCATCACCTACCCATTAAATTCCCACACGTATCAGTTGGTATATAACGGTGGTGGGGGTTTTTATTTTTCTATTGGTGGAATTTGATTTGGAGAACGCCGTTTGGAAACTGCGCGAATGTATTTGCTCCAGCTCAGCTCATTTTCCGCCGCGCCAACCCCGTCATACCATTGTTTCGTTTCCAGGTAGGTGTTTCTACCATTTTTATTTTCGTAGCATTGTGTCGAAACTTTCTCGGGAGGTTTTCGTTTTGTCAATTGCATGGCCTGTGGGCACTCGTAGCATACCATTTTTGTTTTTTATTTGTTTAAGTTACCTGCAATTGTAGACTTTACGGCCACTTCAGCCCCATGGGTTTCCCAATCTGGTTAAGCCAGCAAAATGTTCTCATTTGGCTAACACGAACCTATAGCCGCGCCCATGTACCCGCTCAAAAGGGTCCTAACCCGGCATCGCCTCCCTAAAACGTTCAAATTAGGTGGCCTTAGTGTGTGTTTCTTGAGCGATTTGCGTTTTTTGTTTCTTTCCCCAGCATACAACATTGTAGATTATACGTTATCATTCTAAGTCCTGTGTCTTTCTGGCCTCGCTCTATTTTACAAAATGGTTTGCAATCTTATGTCCATTCACGTATGGTTGCTTGACAGAGATAAGCTACAATGCCAAAAGGTAGGAGAAAGAAAGCTAAAATGATGGAACAAGAGCTAGTAGAGCCAAGGACTGAAACTCTCTTTCAAGACACTAAGTGCACCACAGGCATCCCTCCCGAGGTCCGATGGGGAGATATTTACCGGATGATTAGAGACCAAGATATCCCATATGTGCTCTTAGAAGAAGAAAAAATCTACCTAAACATCAGGACCTTTGGCATATCCAGGGCTTCTACTCGCCCTCAGCTATTCCCTTGCTCATAAGTAATCGGGTGGATATTGGAACATGCCAACCCACAAACAAGAGTGTTGCAGGACAGCAAGGGAGAAGCATTCGCTTCGTTCCATCCAGCTTATATTGCAATAGCCTACAAATTTTCATGTCCCCAACAGGCGCTGAACGATGCATGGTTAGGACAGATGAATAATTTCAAAATGGCTAAAAAGTTGTTAATCACAAGAAAACAACTAAGGAAGAGGGACAATGATGAGTATGACATTCAGAGCCTAAGACCTCCCTTTAGGTTGATTGCCCTTATGTTAAAAAGAATTTTCGGCATGCCTGATGGAACTGTATATAGGATACAATGGGCCCCCATAATCTACTACATAGTATTTAAGGGAATTGTTTTTGATTGGGCTACTATCCTCTCAGATAGTTTGGCATCCACTGTGGCCGCAGCTAAAGAAGGTTTGGCCCTAAAAGAATCAGAGTTTTACATGTCTTCATACCTCATTTATTGCATCTTGACAAAACTGCCTTTCCCCAGGTTAGGTTTCTCATGGGATCAGTCCAACACCCCGGTATACACTGCTTATAAAATTCTATGGGCTCAAAATTACAGAATGCACTATAAGCTCATATGTGAAGAATTCATTATGCCTCTGTATGAGTATATGTTTAATGAAGAACCTAATTACTTGTCAGAGAATGCCATGGAAGTCATGGAAAATTATGGAGATTTCTACTTCTCGGAAGAGGGTACCTATATCAGGATGTTCGGAGGTACTAAGTCACCATACATATTACCAAGATATGCCACTGATTACATAGTCCTGAAAGAAGCAGTCAGACAATTTTTCCTTGATGGAGTAGGAGGAGTTCTTAATAAGAAACATAAGGCTTCCTTCCCTCCTTTGCCTTTCTGTATAGGAGCCTATAAATTCTCAGGGGTTGTAGTAGCCGAAGAATTCATTCAGGAATTAAGAGCTTTTCACTTCGGTGAGGCAATATTTCATAGAAATGACAGATGGAACAAAGTTGTGGAGCATTGCAAAGAGTTGTATGCTCGTTTTGAGTATGCCCATTACTATGGTGCCGAAGAAGAAGTGTTCAGGGGAATCAGTAATATGACTGAATTACAAATATGTCATCATAATGGTGGAGCCAGCTCTAGCTCTACCACAGCCCAAGAAGCCAAACTGCAGAAAGAAAGGGAAGCAACAGAAAATCTAGCCCGTGAAGATCAAAGGCTGAAAGAAGAGGCGGATAGAATCCTGCAAATCACTGCCGACAAACTGCAAAAGGAGTAGGAAGAGGCTCGGAAACTTGAAGAAGCAAGGTTGCAGCAGGAAGCTAAAGAAGAAAGACTGCAGCAGGAAGCTCAGGAACAAGAGCAGAGGGAGGTAATTGAGAATCAGCAGAAGGCTGAAGAAGAAGAAAGAAGGCTTAAAGTTGAAGAAGAGCAAAATGTAGAAGAAGAAAGAAGGCTTAAAGCCGAAGAAGAGGTCAAGGCCAACCAAGATACCCAAGCAGGTGGTTCTAGCACCCAAGATATGGAAATAGACTCATCTCAGGTGGTACAGACCCCACCCACAGAGGTAGACATCCATATAAGAGATCTCCCGATCGTCCCTTTTACCCCATCTGAAGATCATACTGTGTCCTGATGGGATAGATTTGTATATTATAAGAAGAGAAAGGTTGTGGTCCTGAAGTCAGAAACGAGGTTAAAGAGACTTTTCCATTCAGATATTGTCACCCAATGAGAAACCACGGTTATGCAAAATACAAATAAGGCTCCCGTAGCCATGGCATCGGTAGCTGTGGCAGCAACAAAATCATCCGAGGACAATGTGATCGACATGGTTAAAGAGTTCAAGTCAACAGAGAGAAGAGCTCGTATGCTGCAACATACTGTGGCTAACGAGTAGGCCTACAAGGACCTTGTGGTGAACAAATACAATCGTCTGTCTGCTAACCACAAAGAGTTGTCGGATAAGTATCGACACTTGGAAGAAGAAAAGGAGCACCTGGCAATCCAGATGATGGTACTAGAGGTAGAAAAGAATGATTTCGAAGCTATAGTTTTTCATTTGGAAATAGATAAATAGTCAATGGTTGAGCAGCTAGAGCAAGCAGAAAGCAGAGTGATGGATATGTCTCCTTTTCATGAGCAGTCCTGTGACATCTTGAGACAAATGCATGGCACGCAAGAACTGATTACTGAAGAGGTTTGCAAAATCAAGACCATGCTGGATTGGATGAAAGAAGTTAATGCCGAAGTCGGTAGGCTTAAAGGCAAGTACACTCGGGTGAAAGCAAACATTTTAAGCCAGATGGAGTGGAGAGAAGGGAAGGCACATTTCCCTAAGCATCTCCTATTCAAATCTATGGATGGTTTTAAGGAAGATGTATCCCTCATGGAGTTTTGCAGGAATTGTGGCACCAAACTAATGGCTAAGATCCAGGGAACAATGGGGAAAGGTAATAGCCTGTATCAAAAGATTCATGAAGTGCATGAAAAGTGCAAGATTGTTTTTCCTCAGACCCTGGATGAATTTCCAAGCAAAGAGAAATGCTTGTCAGATTTAAGGGACGAGCTGGGCGTTCAAATGGAGTATGTAAAGAAAATTGATGTGTTGGCCACCGATGATCTTCATCACTACATTGGGCTATCATCGGTACACAATCATATGCTCAAGGAGATCCACCAGGCAACAATAGCAGAAATTCAGAGTATTGAAGCAGAGCTTGGTAAGCATGTGACTTCACAAAAGATCCTGCTCTCCTCACCAGCAAATGTGGTTATAAGAGACACTGGTGTATGGTTCAGCTATATAACAGAAGAAGAGAAGAAGGAAACAGTAGCAGTAGAAGCCAGCACAGGCACATCATCACCAGCAGAAGTGCCACCCCAAGGATAAATGCGCTAGTCATAATGCGTTGTTTTGTTTTTGTCTATTTCTCTTTGTACCGATGGTTAGAGCGTGGAGTCACAAGGACAGCTATCCTTTTCTGTTATGAGAAAGAAGCCACGAATTCTTTTATTTTTGTAAAGTCTTTAAAGAAATTTGTAAAAGGCCAAGTGGCAGCCCTAGAGGCATTTTGTAAACTTATAAATAGATGAATAGTGAATAGTGTAAAAGGGACTTTTGGCATGGAAAAGAATTTTCTTAGCTTGTATGAACTACTTTGTTGCTTGCTCCAAGAAAGTGATTTTTCCTAATAAAAGCCTGGGAGAAGACCATTTTTCCTGGAAAGATGTGTTGAATGTCTGTTGGATTATTCTTATGTCACTCATGCATTCTTGTGAGATCTTTCTTTTCTGCTGTGAATTATTTCTATCTATTGAATCATCTTGCTTTTCCAGTACAATGATAATTCTCCTAAATGAGTAATAGAATACTTTCATGTGAATTAAAGCTATCTTAATGTCTTTAAATTTCTGCTAAAAATGCTTCTTTATGATTTAAATGGCTATCCATGTAATCTTTAGATGTTTCTTTCAGCATATTGCTCATATTTACAATTTGCTCCTTGCAAGGATAGATTAGATTTGCTTATATTGTTTTAGATTAATTTATATTAGTTACCTGCATTTAGCTTAGGGCACTTGTATATCATCTTAAAAATAAAATACATAAATAGTGGATCGGTCCGCAACCGGTATAAAGAGTAAGAAACTTTAAATCTTACGGTAACCGGAACCATTAACCGGACGGATTCCCCACACCAAACAGTGGACAATCCAATTGGGATAGTTTATTGGGGAGAATCCCTTTCTGCTTGATGCTGCGATTCTCGGGGCATCAACAGGATGCTACCCTCTTGATGTTCCCTTGTTGGGCAGTTGCAGAGGCAATGATGTCCTCCACATTTCCAACATTTCATTGGCTACTTCATCTTTACCTGCTCAATTTCGTTTGAGTCTTCATGCCTGGAACACTTCTTAATGGACCGATTGGACGAATGCCTCATCATTGATCCACTTTCATTTCCCTTACAGATTGCTTTCATAATGCTTTTTACCTCCCTTTGTAGACAAATAGAGTCCTGCAAAACCTTGTGGTTCATCTCATTTTGCTGCTTTTGTAGCTTGAGTAGTTCTCCAAGATTTTCTTGGGTCTTGACAATTGTTTGAAGGAGATTTCTAGCCAAGTCCAATAACCTTTGGTCTACTGCCATGGTCAAGGTGCACAATTAGCTTTCACTTTGCTCACAAGCAGCACTTGTTTTGCAACAATTGTAATAAATTAGCTTCACTTTCTCACCTGTGAAATACATCATGGCAATTTCTATTAGCCCAACCATAATACAAACATTTAAAATCAATCAATTAATCGCCCAATTGACATGGGTAATCCATGCTTTATCCATGAGACTTTCACACTTTTCATGCTTGCCCAACATATTCATGAATTCCTTCATGTTCATCCATTCACAGGAAATTCATTAATTCAGCATTCACAATTATTTTAAGCAATTAACACAATCATTTCAAGTCATGACATGCATCAAACAATTTTCTGTTTTTATAAATGCATCAATAAAAAGGAAAGAGAGAGCAGTAAGAATTTTCTCCTCTTAGTCTTGTTCCATTATGAAACCCACACCACCACTGTGGTTTTCATGCTCCTAGCCTCTTTCACTTCAACGTGAATGCTTGACCTGCCATTCTTGGCTATGACACTTAGTGTCTATGGTCTATTTCAGACCTCTCAACCATGGAGTCCCTCCACATGGTTTGTCTACAACTCTTGGCTGCTAGGACTCACACAGTTCCACTAGCCCCATCTTCCATTACTGCTCATGCTGAGCTCTTTAGGACGGTTACATGTCCACATGCATCCCTAGGATGCCTTCATAGTCCTTGCTTCCAACAATACCTACACTCAAATGTTGAATCAATTCGCACGTTTAGTTTATTTTCATAGGATTTATTTGTAAACAAGAGTTTAAGAAATCATAACCAAATCATATACACATGTATATTTATACGCAAGAAATTACAAGATAACCAAGTACTTATCTGCATTGGATGTCTTCACTTTATTCCATAGGGCCCTTCTTTGCTTTACAAGCCTTGGGATCGCCTATGGACTTGGATGTTTGGCCAGCACGCAGGCTGCTCCACAACATCAAATAGTCTTGTATGTTTGGCCAACACGCAGGCTGCTCCACAACATCAAATAGTTAATGCTCAACCAGTCACTCTCTGGATTTACCAGGCAATTTATAGTTCTTTCAGGGTCCTTGCTTCCTGTATTATGCGTTTCCAACCAAGAAACAACAGTGTATCAGCTTAGCTATTATAAGAATTATACCTGAAATCTTTATTATTCCAAACAAGAAATAAATGGAAATGAATACTTATCTGTATTAGACATTTCCTCTTTGGTCCACAGGGTCCTCCTTTTACTTTATAAGCCTTGGGATCCTCCTGCGGATTGGGATGTTTGGCCAACATGCAGGCTGCTCCAAAACATCAAATAATTAATTCCCAACCAATACATCTTCATGCCGACTAGATTTACCAAGCATTTGGTGGTGCCCAACCAGTCCCATACCTGGTTGGCCCTCTCCATTGCCGAGCTAGCACATCTGTCTGGGTCATCGGCCAATGGAAGGTAACTGCGCCACCGACCATTATAGGTCAAGGCTCTACTACTTTTCCTTAGTATTGCATCAGCCTTTCACATGTGTCACAATCCCTCAATGCGCATAACAATTCTTCACCCACACAAGGGTGGCACTCCTTCTCTTGCGCAAACCGGCTGTTCCCTTTAGGAACTCTTTAGGTGAATTTCTTGAGTATATTTTCTTCACTTTTCCCTTTAATGTGCAGCACCAAATTTCATATGTATAAGATGGCAACACAAAATGGATAAGCAAACTCATCAGTATTGCTGCTCTAAAACTATAAACATATTTCATAACATTCGCTATCCAACATTGAAACACCAGGAATGCATCAATTCCCTTATGGTGTAGTCAATGTTGGCAATCCTGTCATAACCCAGCATCGGAAAAGTGTGCACCCCTTTTTTGATGTGAGCCATGTAGGCCCTACTCATATTCAAGTAGTCTGCCATAATGGAAATAAAATCAAAACATGCTCTGCATATTAACTCCAATAATTAGACATGCATGTATGTATATATATATCAGTCAGGGTTTACATAACACTTATCCATTTTGCAGATGTAATTTCTCTTCATTAATGAGGAATGGGGGCTCCTTCTCTGAGTTGACAGTCCCTCGGTTCGCCATCCCAACTCCTTTTGATGTTACATAAACCTCATATGTCGTACTGACATAATCTTTACCATTTCACTCATATTGTTTACCAATCATGCAGTGTAGGTGGGACATTATCAAAATATCCAATAGCGTTTCACCCAAAACCCATTTCCAATGTATGGGATCCTTCCCATGGAGTTTGGCTTCTGCAGGCCCTCTCTCATGGTCTTACTGCAATGTGTCTTCCTGGCACACTTATTAAATATCCAAACAGTCAGCAACATTTAACAATAAGATTCAAATATGATTGTTTCATAACCAATCAATGGCACTAATAATTAAATTCAATATGAATTTGCAATTCTGTTTACTACAGAAATCGATTTGCTTAGTCAGGAGGCTATCCTCATACTGCTTGGCTCTTGTAAGTGGTACCACTTCTCCCATTATGGTCTTATGTCTACTGGCATACATGAACATTCACTTACAACATGTCCTCCCTTTGGCTTTTGTACATGGTAGAGTTCGGTCTTTACTATGGTCTTACCTTCACTGCCATATGCAAGACATTTCTACCTGGAATCTGAAACTTTCAATCAACCAAACATGTTGTGAGTATCTATGCTTATAATTTGTTCATTGCTACAACAATTACTGAAGTGATCTCAGAATTATAAAACTCAATAATTCAAACGCTCTCAACTATTAATATTTCAAATACAATGAAATGTATAGGCTTATGTTATATGCACCCGGAGCACAATAAAATTACAAGACACCATCACACCATCCATGCAATCAACTTAAAGCTTTTAAATGCTTATTAATTCATAGCCATATCATTTATACAACCCTGTCCTTCCAACAGAGCACTCTGGAAGCCTGTCAATCATGACTACCTTCATGCAATTCTTCTCCTGCATTCATAGCAGCTCATGAAATGATCTCATAATTATCATTAATTCATCATTTCATCTATTGTTCAATTGTAATGAAACATATACATATATCACAATCATGCATGCACACAATACATCTCCTCAGTTGTAACTACCCACATGCATGCATATTGACAACATTTACTCAAGTTTTTCATATGCATTCACTCAATGCTTAACTACAAGATTTATAAAATCTCTTATTGCACATCCACTCAATGCCACCTTGCATTGTTTTACGAGTACTATGCATTCAACCATATTATGACTTAGTCATGACTATCTCATATAACATGCATTACCATAATCAGGACCACCGGTCCTCACTTGATTTGATTATTAAGCTCATAATTGACATACACATGCAGTGTCATATTTTTATATGAATGTAGCCTAAATTTCTAGACAGTCACATGGTATGAGGCCTCTTGCCTTCACCACTCCATGCTCCACCACACTATGGCAGTATGGCATTCACACGAATGCATTTCAACTCTAAATGCATACCATTTTATAATTACTAAATATGGTTCAATGTATTCTTACCCAATCCCCTTTCAACACATATGCAATCATCATAATTAAACCATTACTTGTATGGATCCCATTTACACCTTTGATGTTACCTGATCCGTTGATCTCTTATAGAGGATTACAGAATTCTTCTACCAACCTCGATCATGGATTCGCTGCCTTAACATTTTCTTCATAAGGTTGTTGGTCACATGCAACAACATCATTACCATATTTAGCCATGTTTTTGCTGTATTTGGTCCTACAACCATTACCAACACCAATAGTGATTATCAACCACAATATTTACCATTAGTGGTTCATTTCGTATGTAGAACCTTACTACTTTTACCAATATGTAATATCATATGTGTGCACAAACATCTGCTCATGCACTGTGCAATGTTTATTAATATGTCAACTAGTGCATATTCATGCCATCCATCTAATCTCTTGCATTTTCATCATTCTCATGCCATAATGTTATGTACATAAAGCTTATAAAATATAAATACAGTTAGCAAGATAGGGGTTAAGAAATTCTCCCTTTCCAATCCCTCATCTTTGCATGACCTTCCTCTTCCACATCATAGCTGGTTTGACTTCATGGTCTATGCTACTTCCAAGCATGCAATTCTAGAAATTGCCCATATTGACAACAATTTTGCCAAAACAACCAATGGCACTTTTTTGTGCTGCATAACTATGTGGTATGATAACCTCATTCAAATTTTGGTCATACACCATTATTCCCTGTTGGACAAGCTTTCCAATTCCTATCCTCGTGCTCCATTCCAACTTCGGGTGTGGAAACTACATTACTTCAAAAATGACAATTTTTACCAAAATTTCTGCACTTTTACACAGTTACAAAATACCCTGAACTGCCAACTTCAGCCATCTATAGAAGCAAATCTATGTGGAATCACGAAAACTTTTCTATCGGGTGAAGTTAGTCCATATAACAAGGAACACTCAAAAACTCGCGGATATTTGTTCCGATGCTCCATTCATCTTCTATAAAATTTCGGGTTTGACTACTTTCCACTTTTCACATTTTTCCAAAATTTCAAATTTTGGGCCAAAAATGGCTATTTCCCAAACAGTGCATTTCTAAAAAATCTTTGTCTGACGGAATATGTCTGGTTTACTGAGAATATGAAATGCTGAGTTCAGTAAATTTCTTGGTTCCGAATTATAGGGTCACTTTCAACCATTGCAAGCTTCTCAAAATCTCCAAAAAGTGGCCTGAAATAGTGCTTTTTGGCCTTCTTGCACACCCTGACTCCACATCCTTTGGATTTTGGCTCCAAAAATACAAACTTAACACCGTTCCTGATCCATGACCGCTTCATATCAGTTTCATCTCAATCCGACCTTTTGTCAAGCGTCGGGGCATTGATTTGTAAAAGCCATTAATTCCAATTTTGTGCCAAATTGGGACATAATGGGCTCAGGATCTTCACTGGTTCATTCATGGCCTCCGTTAATGGCCTCAGAATGCCACTAAAATCATCAAATTTTGACCGCTCCTGCAATCCAAAAACCAAGTTTTGGGCTCTATACTCCTTTTTTTTTTCTTAACATAGGCCGCAACCCGAAATTGCGGGTTCGGGAAGTCAAGTTGCGGTCATGGAATGTAATCATCTCGCAACCTGCAACTCGAAACCTGAAACCCGAAATTGCGGGTTTGGGAAGTCAAGTTGCGGTCACGGAATGTAACCATCCCGCAACTCGAAATTACGGGTTCGGGATTGAGGAAACCGAAACGCGCAATTTCAAAACTTTACGTTCCCGCAACCCGAAACCTGACATCCCGAAAGCCAAAAATTGAGGGTTCGGGATTTCGAAAATCCAAACGCAAATTTTGAAAATTCGCGTTCTCGAAACCCGAAACCCGACATCCCGAAAGCCAAAAATTACAGGTTCGGAATTTCAGAAATCCAAACGCAAATTTTGAAAATTCGCGTTCCCAAAACCCGAAACCCAACATTTGCAACCCTGAAACGCTTCCGGCCCTGCAACATCCGGGGTCCATAACTCCTTCGTCCGTTAGCCAAATGGGAAGAGTCTGGTACTATTGGAAAGCTCTTGGAGAGATCTATGCACCTGTGTGATCCTCTTCCACACCTGAGAAATCTGACCCTGGCATTTTTCCAATAAAAAATGCTGCCCAAACTTCACCAATACTGTGTTAAAACATTCTGTCACTTGCCTGTAATTCAGAGTTTGGCCCAATTAGCCCCAGTGCTGCAAGCTGGGCTCTGATACCACTCTGTCACGTCCCCTTCCATCAATCTGGTGCAAGGGAGGGAAACATGACTGACATACCAGGCTTATTGGCAATTTCAGCCCCATTCATTACTCAGAAATGAATAAATAAATAAAACTTCATGTGTGTAGGTTCAAACTAAAATGCACAGCGGAATGAAATCAAATTCACACACACAAACAGTAATACATCATCATATCTAACACATGCATATGGTGTTTCATCATGCAGAGAATTCAATCTCGTACTCATGCTATGCACATGCTTCATGTCGATTTCATTAACATGGCAATTAACATTCAGAATTAACACATTGCAGAACACATAATGCATATAAATTAAACCATAGAGAATACTTATCTTGAAATGTAAACGTCCAAACAACTGGCTACATGAGAGCAACGTTCTACCTAATCATAGATCTCTGTCCAGCTTGTATTCTTTCAGCTGAGAGATCACCCCCGAGCTGGGTTGTGTATCCATTAAGGAGGATCTAGATGGGCTCACTCACAGCCATGGTTTCACTCAAACAATCATGCTAAGCCAACACACAGTTGGATTTATCAAGCATGCAATAGGAAAGGAAGAAGGATGCTAAGCCAGTGAACTCAACCACAGAGCTATAGACATCTCAAGGTAAATCCAAGCAACCCAATGCTCTGCTCCAACATCCACACTTAGATTTCTCACAATTTTGTCAACAAATAACTCAATCCCGTCACTGGTTTTTTGGGCTATCAAAACTGGGTCTTCCAATGGATTTCAGGGTAGCTAATGCTCCCAAATCCGCCCCAAGGTTCATACCTATGGATCCCCCATTGGATTTCACTGTCCAATACCAATTCTGGGCGTTTATGGCTCTTCAAAACGTGGGTTCTTTCACAGTTGCGATTTCTAGTTTTTCTCACTACTGAGAATTCATTTTTGGATGAAAATTGATGTTGGGTTCTTTCACATTGAAATGGGAATGAGGAAGAAGCAACTCCCATGAGGTAGAGTGACTTGTGGTACAAGAAAACAGATCCCATACTCTGCCATACGAATTTTTGGGTTGCCCATGCTCCATTGAAGCCATGGGTTGATTTCTTCAACAACCTTCTTACACAGAATTAAATGCCAGCAAAGAAAGTCAAAAGGGTTCTCAAGATGACATTTGGAAACCTGTTGTTCAATCCCACAACCCTCTCACCACTCCCTAGTGGATACACATGGCCCCTTCTCATTCGTTGCCTCCATAGCTAGTTTTGGTATTTTATTGTATGATGTTTATTTGCATCATTTTTACAATGTTCCATGGCTAAATAGCACATAGGTAACATAATGTCTAATACTTTCCTTTTAATAAAATTCAAGCTTCCATTAGCGGGGCCTTGGCCTTGAGCTCCACGCTAGGAAAACATACATTACATGTATACAATATTTACATTAAAAGCTAATATATCCTAAGGGTCAAAATGGGGTATTACAAGTGGAATATCCACGGTACTTTACAGATCACTTGTAAATGTAATATTTGTGTACATGTTTCATATGGGATCCATTACAAGTTTTTTCACATTGGAGGTGGTTCCTGTGAACTTTGACACGATGTAAGTAGAAAAACTAGCTTTTTATGTGTTAAAACACACTTTTAGGGTGAATGAACCATGCAAAGGAACCAAAATGACCATGTAATCCCTATAAGGTGAATCTTTGGCTAAAGTGTGCCATATAAGTTGTATTACTAGGTTTTTACCACTATATATTGCTCTCAAGGCCCCATACATGCCTTAAAGAGGAACACCAACATATTAAGGCCTAAAAGATAGTTTTAGCACTCATGGACCATTAAAGGGGTTCAAAACTACCATGTATGCCTTGTAAGAGGATCTTTTCTCCACATGTTTCGTATGGGCTTCATTATAATATATTTCTCACTAGATATGATTATCAAGGACCTAAACATAGTTTTAGAATAAAACTAGCATCTCATGGACTAAATTATGCTTTTAGAGCTCATGGACCATGAACAGGATCTAAATACACCACACATGTGTTTTGAAAGGATTATTTGACATGAATATGGCATATGGGTGTAAGTAGGAGGATTTGAGTCCATAGACTGTTGGAAATATCACTAATGCTGAGAGGGGGAGTGAATCAATATTGAGCACATTTTACCATTTCAAAACTTTAAGCACACCATGTAACATTAATCATTAACAATACCATTCATCAAAACATAAAACCATACACAGTGGAAAATATATTTTACATGGAATTCTTTTCTTATAATATAACATGATTACAAGACTACATTCATAGGAAGCACCAACTTCCAATTTATGAGTATCAACTCAATGGAGGCTACAACCCCCTAGCTTTACCAAATCCAACTGGAAGGAAGTACCCACTCCTTAGATTCTCTAGCACCCACTAGAAGGAGGTTACAACCCCCTGATCCACATGATCCAACCTATAGAGAGGAATCCAATCCTCAGTGAGCTCCAACTCACCCTAGCACCACCCTACCACCTTGGTATGAGTAAGAGTATCAATTTGCCACTATCATTGTCTTCACTATCATTTTCACCAAGCCATTCCTGAAAAAACCTTAGAAACAATATTTCATAGACTTCATCTTTTCCTTAGGTCCTTTAATCCCTTGATATCATCATCATATTCAAACCCTAGCTCATTCTAGGAGAGGAACCCTAATTCTTTCCTTTGCCAACCTTTACCAAAATATAGAAACAAGAGAGAAAACCTAGTTATGTGCCATGTACTTCACTAAAATAAACCCTAGATCATGTCATCACATATCCGTTACAACAAGCTTTCCAATGAGCTAATAAGTTTGTGATTTCGATATAGTATGAGAAAGTTATGCAAGTTTCCGTCAAACTTCTTCACTTGATCCTTCTCTTGAATTTCACTTAACTCTTCTTGTACACCTTGTACCTTTGCTATCCTCTCTTGTACTTGTGCATTAGATAAGCTCTCCAACTTGGACGATTCAAATGAAATGTTTCAACCTTTATTTATACATGTCCAAGTCACTTTTAAAGTTACTTTATGTTGGGTTGTCCCTAACCAAATTCTATCCTCTTGTCAGGTCGGCCCTAACCAAATTCTGGCCCAGTACAAAGAAAAATTCATTTCTCCTCAACCATGGGGAGTTAGCAATTGTGCCACCTATCAACACAAAGGTATTGGAATAGGCTATATGACTATGGAAATTGTTCTTTCATTTAGGCTACATTTGTGGGGCAAAATTTCCCTTTTATATTTAGCATCATTCTCATGAGACTCCCCCTGGCTTTGTCTTCATGGCCTCTTGCTTTAATTTTTCAATGGGATTTGACTTGTCTTCTTGACCACTTCATGTCTTCATCAAGAGGATTCTTTACACTTCACATCATCATGGTGATGTGGACACATCATCATCACTTTAGGGGCTTCTTCACTTGCTCCATTTGTGTCCAACTGAAAGTGGGCATGCAGAAACAACCACATGTTATCTCATCCCGTGAGGGCCATGCTTAGCAGCTATGCCATAGGGGGACCACTTTGGATTTATATGCACTTATGCTTGGATGTTGACATCAATGAAAAAATTATTCAAGAATAAACATGGTATGAAAAACAACTCCAACATATTTAAAAGTAAAATATGACTTTAGGGTTCATGGATGATGTATAAGGTCCAAAACCATGATATAGGCCCCAAAATGAAATATTTTATATGGGTGGCATTACAATGTTTTGCACACCATGTATGGGTTTTTGGGCCTCATCCATTGTCCAAGGAGGAACACTGGTATCTTATGTTGTAAAATATGATTTTATGGCTCCTTGACCATGCATAAGGTCGAAAACCACCACATAAGTCTTATACCGGGAATCTTTGGCTTACATGTATCATATGGGTGCAATTACAAGGTTTTTCAAATAATAAATAGTTCTTGAGGTCCTTGAACTACTTTAAGGTTAAGCACTAGCATCTTAGGGAATACCAGATGCTTTTAGGGTTCATGACCCATGCACATGATCCAAAACCATTGTGTAGAGATTATAAAATGAAGTTTTGGCCTAGTTGTGTCATATAGAATCCATTATGAGGGTTTTCACATGAGGGATTGTTCATAGGCCCTTGCACATGGTATAAGGAGGAATAATTGCGTCTTAGGTATTAAGGTATGATTTTAGGGATCATGAACCTTGTAGATTGTAGAAAACCACAACCCATGATCTGCAAAGTGAATTTTCTCTCTACATGTTTCAAATGATGTTATAATTTTTTCCACTAGGGATGTTTTGCAAGGATTGATCCATGGTTAGGGTATAGACATAGATAGTTGAGCCCTAAAATATACCTTTAGGATTCCTCAACCATGCATAATGTCTAAAACTACACACATGCCCAACAAAGGGATTCTTTAACCTAGCTAGAATTGTCATATGGGTGCATGTGTGATTCTTAGGGGGGGCACACATGGTCCATGAGCCCCAATTTTTTTTTTAATGGCATAATACACTAAAATTTTGACCTTGTATCATGGCTTGGGTTTTCATAAACATTTATGGTTTCTCACCATAGGAATTAAGGTCTAGAATCTAACCTTAACTAACTTATTTACTCTAACTTCTTGAGACTATTATACAAGGATTAAATTGGAACTTTGGGGGAGGCTCAAGAGAACAAAACCTTCTAATGGGATCCACATGAGTCATGTATCCTAACTATTCCCTTTATAATACTTGTGTGGCGGTTTTGAATCTTGTGCATGATCCATGATCCCTAAAACCATATTTAGGGCCTAAGACACTGGATTTTATCCTTGGACCACGTTGAGTGCCCTGAGGACTATCTCTAGTGCATAAAACATTGCAATGGTACCCATATGATACTTGTATGCCAAAGATGGATCTCAAATGTATGTATGGTCCATGGGCCATAAAAACATATTTTAGGTCTTATGATCTTGGTATTCCTCCTCATATGATGGCTAGGGCCTCAAGAGATATTCCAAGTGTTAAAAAATTGATAATGGCACACATATGATGCATGTAGGAAAAATACTCTCTTTATAGGTCCTGTTTGGTTTGGATCCTATGCATGTTCTATGAAACTTGAAGGCATATTTTAGGCCCTAGTACATTGATTTTATCCTTGGATTATGTCCAAGGACTCAAGAACAATATCTAGTGCACAAAACTACATAATTGTGCCCACATTTCACATGTAGGATAGATATTACCTTCATAAGGTTTGTGTGGCGTTTTTGGACATTATGCATGGTCCTTGAGTTTTAATACCATCTTTTATTAATCTAAGACCCTAGCATTCCTCCCATAACCATGGCCATGGCCTTGAGAATCATCGCTTGTTTGCAAAACCTCGTAATGTTAACCACATTCCATTTATAGGTGAAATATTCCCTATACATAGCATGTGTGGTATTGGATCTTGTACATAGTCCTATTGAGCCCTCAACTATCCCCAGTTCTATAGACTTGGGGACCCTCTTTAAATTGTTGAACAAGCCTCGCTAAGTGTTCTTTGCGATTTTTTAATATACCAAACCTAGTAACAGAGAGACCCTTGAGCGAATCGGACCTACGTGCTGCGTGCTTCGAATCTGCCCTAGTTCTGTGCGAATCGGATCAAAGCTGTATTTTTTGGAAGCGTGCCCTTGATTGGAGATGGACTGCGTGTAGAACAGAGAGGTTCCTGGACATTGGCTACAGGACCTTCTGTTTTTCCTCTTGCGTGTAAGGGCATGAAGGGATCCCTCCTAGGTATTTCACCCTCTTGGTTCTCAACCCTCTTCCAGGGAATGCCCATAGTCTCTTATGGCTTCGGGAGCTAACTACCCCCCTTCCAATATGACAATTTTTTTGAATTTGATAGCTTCCCAGGGCAAGAAGACCCTTTCCTCTGCCTAGAAGAAGTTCGTGAAAAAGTTAAATGAGATCCTGACGATAGCGCTATCGGTTGATATCCCATGTAGGACAACCCTTAATCTGTCGGATCGTGGATTGATTGGCCAATTTACAGGCCTATGGCCCTCTCCTAAGTCTACCGAACACTGGGTGCAAAAGAATTGGAGACCCCTAATAACGGAAGAAGTGAAATCTTTCTTTCTGGGGAAAGGCTATTTCGCATTCGTGTTTGAAAGCAAACAGGATAGCGAGCTCATCTTCAGAAATGGTTGGTACTTTATGGGACCTCAGGGACTCTATATGAATAAATGGGCTCCTAATTTTGATCCTACCCTTGACATCCCCTCTGTTGTCCCCATATGGGTGAGACTCCCTCATCTACCTCTTCACTGTTGGAATATTGAATCCCTAGAAGCTATCGGAAATGCCCTGGGTAAATACATTGACAAAGATGACCGAAAAGACCAATATGCATGTGTGATAATCTGTGTTGAAGTAGACCTGGAACACGGACTCCCAGAAGCAATAAATCTCACTGTGGCAGATTGGACCCACATCCAAGAACTTGATTACGAACAAATCCCTTTTAAATGTAGATTATGTCATGAGTACGGACATTTTGCCCGTTTCTGTAAAAAGAAGCCAGCGGATCTAGAATCAGAAGGGAAGAAAGAACAATGGACTGCCATTCAGAAAAATAACAAATCCGGATCGAAATCTTATTCTAAAAGTCTAAATATCAAGAAACCATACCATCAACAACAAGATCTGACGACAATGAATAACAGGAATAGTTTCAAAGTATTAGAAAGTGCTGAGATCCAAGAAATCCCCGAGACGGAAGAAGAAGGAGAAATACATGAACAACAATACTCTCAAGCTATTCCTCACGCCCTAGAAGCTTTGGATTTGCATCAAAATATACCCGACCGTACTAGATATAGCATGAACAAAGATGCTCCCTCTTATGCTGAAATCACAAAAGTTAGACCCCCGAACTCCCCTTCTTCCTTGGAAGAACTTATAGATAAATCTGCCAAAAAGCCTGGTCGAAAATCAATCAAAGAGCTGAGAGAAGAAGAAGCTGAGCGAGAGAAAGTCCAAGGATCCCAAGCCACTATTGATATGGTCTTCAACATAAATACTAGAGCCAGGAAAGCAGGAAATAAAAATGGAGACCTAATAGGAGGAACCCCCTCCACCATTTATAATTCTAAATGATGAAGATGGTCTCTTGGAACTGCATAGGTCCTGGAAGCCCTAGCAAGCTAGAAGCCGTAAAAGATCTTCAAAGAATTGATATGCCAGATCTCCTATTACTCCAAGAGACCAATCTTGATGATATTTTTTCTTAGCTATCGGAAAAGAAAAGTGGAAGAAAAGCACCGGTTATGCAGTTAGCGCTAGAGGAGCCTCTGGTGGCCTGGAAACCTTATGGTCCCCTGAAAAATTTCATCTCCACAACTCCTTCGCTATGCAACCTTGGATTTACACGAATCTCACTCACATTCAAAGCAACAAGCAGTTTTCTCTTTTCAACATATATGCACCCAATCTTTACTTTGAAAAACAAGATTGTTGGAATCTACTGGAAGACTTCTTGTAGGCATACGCCCCCCATAATATTATTGTAGTCGGTGATATGAATATCACCCTCTCCAAGATGAAAAAAAGGGTGGTAACAATGGACAAGATCGCTTTCATTCTCAAGTTGAATCTCTATTCCAAACGTGGGATCTCATTGACATCAAACCCAAAAAACGGAAATATACATGGTCCAACAAGCCAATTGGTAAAGGAAATATTATGGCCAGATTGGATAGGTTCCTAGTCCATAGCAACCTTCTGTCTGATAATCAAATCATTTCCTCCAACATTCTGGCCAATTTAGCCTCTGACCATAAACCCATCCAACTCCTCTTCCAAGAGAATGAGGATCTAGGTCCAATTCCCTTCAGATTCAACCCTCAATGGCTCGCGCATGACAGTTTCTGGAGCACAATGGAAACTGCATGGAAAATTCCCATCACTGGATCCCCATGCTATGTATGGGAAAATAAACTCTCTAATACCAAAGTTACACTCAAGTCTTGGGCCAAATCTAATTGCCCAGCTCTTGCAAATCCCAGAAAAAATTGCAGTGGGTGCTCTTGAAGATTTCCAGTTCAAAATGGAGGACCAACCCAATGAAGTTTCCACGCTACATGAAGAAGTCAACTTCCCAATCAATGCATTTCAAGCATTCCAATCTGAAGAAGAATACTGCAGGCTTAAGTCATGGAGCATCTGGCTCAAATCTGGTGATAAAAACACTGCGTATTTCCACAAGCAATTCAAAGTCAGACAAATTTTCAATTACATCTCTAAGATCAAACATGAGGATGGCACAATTGTAAAAGGGAATTCGAACATAAAAAATTCAGCACATTCGCACTTCTCCAAATTATACACGAAGGAGGATAGTGACGGTGGAGAGGACGAACACACATTCTTGGAGCACATTCCTAAGATGATTACGCCGGAGGACAACATCAATATGCACAAACCATTTACAGAGCAAGAAGTGCTCAAAGCAATTCATTCATTGGATTCAGACAAGGCACCGGTTCCGATGGCTATTCAATCCATTTCTACAAAGCCGACTGGAAATATATCAAAAAAGATTTCATGAGAATGATAAAGAACTTTCATTCAAAGGAAAACATTGGAGGCTGCACTAATTCAACATTCTTGTCTCTCATACCAAAAGAGACTAACCCCAGTACATTCAACAGATTCAGGCCAATCGCGTTATGTAATTCCTCATATAAAATCATCTCCAAGATGTTAGCAATTCGACCATAGCCTTTACTCAACAATATTATCTCTGACAATCAAGGTGGCTTTCTAGAAGGAAGGAAAATCCTTGAAAACGTTATTCTTGTGCAAGAAGCAATACATTCCAGCAAGGATCGAAAGGAAAAAGGTATGTTAATCAAGCTAGACATGGCAAATGCATTTGACCGAGTCAATCATTCTTTTCTGTTTAAAATTCTGAAATGATTTGGCTTCGAAGACACACTTATCAGCTAGATCTCAGATTGCATCAGTAACCCCTGGATTGCCCCCCTCATCAATGGACGCCCAACTGATTTTTTTCAATCCACTCAGGGCATTAGATAAGGCTGCCTCTTGTCCCCCTTCCTGTATATCATCATCGCAGATTCCCTTAGTCGAAAGCTGAATCATGATTTGACTTATGGATCCCTCCTTGGTTTGCATTTAACCTCTAACTCCCATCCCCTCAATCACACCCTCTTCGCTGATGAATCACTACCAATGGGTGGTGCCTCATCCATCATAGCTCGAAAATTCATTCGAAACCTGAATTGGTACTGCAATGCATCTGGAGGAAAGATAAATCTGCATAAAAGTGCTCTCTACTTCTGGAATATAAAAGATAACATTGCAGCCAAAATCAGCATAATACTCGACATCAAATTTTACAACCTCTGGGACTGATTCTTGTATCTCGACCTTCCAATCACTCGAGGTATTATAAAAACTAGGAATTGGGAAGATACGATAATCAAAATAAAAAACAGAATTAGAAGCTTGGGAGGGTATTGGCTCAACAAGGCTGGGAAACTGACTCTTATAAATTCAGTTCTCTTCGCGCTGCCCATCTACTAATTCTTCATCCTCTTAGCTCCAAAAGGAGGGTCAGATGCGATAAGTAAACTTCCAAGAGACTTCCTTTGGTCCGGTGGGAAAAATAATGAACAAAAAGATTCACCTTGTGAAGTGGGAGATCATAAAGCAACAAAAAATCACAGGAGGACTTCATATACGTGATCCATTCCAAGCAAATTTAGCACTGGGGGGTAAACTCCTATGGAAACTTATGCATAACAAAGGACATCAAGTCAGTCTTGTGCTCAGAAATATATACTTACAGGGTAATAGGTTAAGATGTCTTGATCATAAGCCAATTTCCAAAGGCTCTAGCACCTGGATATTATGTAAGGCAGCATGGAATTTTTTTTCTAAAAAACTTTATTGGGTACCCGGAAATGGCAGCAAAATTGATATCTTCATGGATAAGATCATGAACAACAAAATATTACAAAGCAATCATGAACTAGATAATATTGCAATCTGGATGAAGCAAAATGGGATCACAACCTTGAAGGACTTCAATGTTTGGGACAGGCATGGCAACTGGCAAAGTTGGAACAATAGAATCATCCCCTCACAGTTTGAGTCGACTAAAAACACTCTCATCGATAATTTGAAAGGTTGTGCCCCCATACATCTGCTGGCCAAAGATGAATGGGGATGGGGTCCCACTAGATCCTATACCCGTATTCTCGGATACAAAGCTCAGCAAACCCAAGAGAACTAAAGAAAAGATATCTGGAATTAGTATGGGACCCTCTTGGTCTCCCCAAAATCAACTTCTTTATCTGGACCCTAATTCACTGCAAAGTCCTCATAGGAGAAAACCTCAACAAGAGAGGCTTCCACGGGCCTTTTTGGTGTCCTTTCTGCAAAAATAGAAATGAAACTCTCAATCATCTCTTTATAGAATGTAAGTATACTAAACTTGTCTGGTACTACATGCTTAATGATCTCAATTTTTCCATGCCGTCTTACTCTTCCATTACTTAACTCTTTAAAGACTGGAAATCCTTGTATCCCTATACCCTATCCAATAAGAAAACCTAGCTACATATCTGGATTTCAATCCCCAAATACTTATGTTGGAAAGTCTGTATTGCAAGAAACAACTTCATCTTCCAGGATAAGCACTACACTCCAATGCAAATTGCAGGAAAAGCCAAAGGCCTGCTGATTGAATCTCTCATTAGTTCCAATTACAAGGCAGATGTAAATCTAAGCAGGGATGAAAAGAATTGGATTGGAATCACCCTTCCTAGGCCAAGCACTATCAAATATCAGCGACATATCCCAGATTGGAAAATCAGACTCTCTAAACCTAATTTTCTAGCTTGGAGAAACACCCAAGCAATGGATAGTCTTCAATTTGACGATGCCTCCAAGAGAAATCTTGGTGTAGCAGGAGCTGGAGGAGTCTTGTTGCTAAGAGGAGGAACATTGAGACTGAAGTATAGATGGGGTTTAGGCACTTGCTCAAACAACACAGCGAAAGCATTAGCCTTGTTAAAAGGCTGCCAGATCGCCGAAGAGTACAAGATCGAAAAGCTACAAGTGTTTTGGGACTCTTCGCTAATTATAAGATCCATCCATGCTAAAAACAATCTCAGTAATCTTACACTAAATTGAATCATTCAGCGAATACAGAGCATTTCTAGTACATTTATAGAGTTCAGGGCATATCACATCTTAAGGAATTTAAATAACGAAGCAGATACAGAAGCCGATGTTGGATCCAAACTTAGACAGGGAACTCTTAGAATTTCTAATAATGCTTCAGATTCTCATCATATTCCTTGATTTTGCTACATTTCCAGAAAACCCTGTCCTGGCTCTCACAGTCTCCTGAATTAGAAAGACAAATTCACTTAATCCAACAATCTAAAGAGTTATGATCCTTTTAGAAAAATGGATGCCTAATAAGTGATAGGGCAATCTTCTATCGTATTTAGCAATCGAATTGCAAAACCTACAGCAATTGTATATTCATCGACCTATTCGGTATTTTGGCATCCTGTCCAACGTTCTGGCAATTTGTAAAAGAGATCAATTGGACGAAGAAAGAGATAAATTGGACGAAGAAAGAGATCAATTGGCAATCTGTAAAAGAGATCAATTGGCAATCTGCAAAAGAGATCAATTGGACGAAGAAAGAGATCAATTGGTAATCTTTGAATTAAATGGAGCTTGTAAAATGTCAATTGGATCGGCGAGGTTCATTAGAAGCAAGATACAATTTGCAGTTTACCCTGATAGGTAGCAAACAAACGTTGCAATTACCTCTTTGGACTTTGGGCCACACAAATTTATAGTCTCTTTTGGACTTCTGGAAATTTAGCAGTTGATGCTGAAATTGGAATGAAGGTTTAAATCGTAGCATTTAATGGAATTTTTTTGGTAGTGGGATTATAGAAATCGAAGCAGTGAATTGCGATTTTAAAGAAACAAATTCTTAGCAGAGAACTGAAATCCATCCAACTCAATTGTTCATCTTTTGTAGCACTGACAAGATCACCAACAAAGGTTCTCAGTGGGGTATAGAGTAACTTGCATTTTAAAATTCTAACTCTACATGAATAGGTCTTAATTAAAGATCATAGAGAAATTGTTGATGAATAGTTGGCTTTGGCTCTAGCTATGGCTCATGTGACTCCATTTTTTTTTTTTAATATCAAATACTCGTTTCAATTAAAAAAAAAAAGTATTCTTTGCTCTCCCTTGACTTTGTTTCTTTTTTATCAATTAATTATTGTGAGTTGTTGGTTGCAATGTTGGAATTTATGTCTTCTTACCTCTCATGCTTTTGAATGCAATATTGATAGATTATAATAGTTGCATGAAGAGTTTGCTTTGCTTTGAAAAACTTTGATTTCCCACATTGCCCCTATTATATGCATTGTTTTCCTTGTTACTATTACTCATTGATTTGATTGGATTGAAGTGGATTTGATTTTCTTAAGATTGTTTGTACAATCTTATCGAGGGTCATCAAACTTGTTCCTCATCATAAAAGGTTTCATAGTTTAGTTTGGGGAACAATAGATAATCTTGGAAAAGTGTTGGCTAGTAAGTGCACTAAACGACAATAGACAATGTTCATGGATTGAAATAAGTTAGGTGCTAGCAAATCCATCCAATGTTAATGACTGAATTAAAATCCTATATAATAAGGGTTAGATATGAGCATGTCGAACTCAATTTTGACAAATCATTGTCTTGAATGAGACCCATACTTTTGATTAAAAATGCCCATTGCACAAAATGGGCGCATGGTTGATATGATATTTTGATCTATGGAAGATGCTATCTATAAGCATTTGGGGTTTACAAATCCAACACAACTGAAAGAATTGGATTCTGATACACACAAGTAGGAGAATATGCATTAAAAATTTCCCTCCAAAAGGATTTTTGATTACATGAATTATGAAGGCTATGAAGCTAATATTAGATTGAGGTGTATAACCACTTATTTGAAAGCTCTAATTGTTCTATACACTTTAGGAAAACAATGTCTGGTAATTCTAGATCATATTTTTAAGTTACATTTTATAAAGCTCTATACACTCTCGGAAAACAATGTCTGATAATTCTAGGTCATATTTTTAAGTTACATTTTATAAAGCCATGTAACTTATAGGATGTCAATGATTCCTATACTAATTGATTATTTATTATTCAAAAGGAAACTTTTCTTTGTTTGATATTGATCCCTTGTGGTTTGAAAATTTGATGGACACATTCTCAATTGAAGCTAGAGTCTACCTTGTCTTATAAAACCACTTAATATGCTTCCATTTACCCCTTTCTTACCTTGTCTTTTCAAACAGTCATGAGAAAGGGCCCGACGGGGGTCATCATATCCTTTCCCAACTTTGCATATTTCAAACTTTAAAAAATTCCCGATGAAGCTCATTAGACCCTTTCTAACTTTTTCCTTTTCTAATTTGAGAGGGATTGATAGGTGTTATTAGGCTCCTTTTAACATTGAATATTTCAAAGTTTACAAAGGGCTTGATATGTTCTATAATCAGGCCCCTTTTTAACATTAAATATTTTGAAGTTAAGAAAGGGCCCGATATGTTCTATTTGGCCCTTCCCAAATTTTTCTTTTTTGAAATTAAAAAAATTGGCTCAATCTGTCTCATCACGCCTCTCTTTAATCTTTCATTTTTGAAGTTTAAAATGAGCGCACACAAGGCTTATCCAACAATCTAACATTTTAAGCTTTAAAAATAGCTTGATAATATGCCCATCGATCCTTTTTGAATTTTCATTTGGCCTTCGTTTGTATCACCTCCAAATCCCATTGCTACTTGTTCGGTACCTCGTTGAAGATTTTCAAATGATAGTCTATAACCCAATTATAGAGGTGGCACCTATACATTAAAAATATTCTAATTTGAAATCATCACCAAACCTTTGTAGTGTAACATAAACTCACAAAAAGTTAGAGAAAGAAACCTCATTAGAGTTAGTGGTGGTTAGTGAAAAATTGCATGGTATTATTAGTCTGCAAACATAATGTCTTTGGTACCATAAAAGATCTTGTTTCCCTTCCTCATAATGATCATTGTGATCCAACTTAGCTTCAGATCATTGTGATCCAACTTAGCTACATAATTGTGAGAAATATCTCCTTCATGTGAGTTTAAATTTGGGAAGTTATTTTTTTCTCACTTGTAGTGTTGATTTGCATAGGTTTATGACAGCAAAACACATCCTTTTGAATCAATCAAGAAATTTGTAGTGGGAATTAGGTTGGTTGCTAGCTATTGAATCCAAGGGCCTAATTATTTATTTTGGAAATTTGGAAGGTAGTATGGCAGTGTTTCCAATTATCATTGCAACTAACAACAACATTTTTAAAAAATAATATAGTATGCACAATGGATTTAAAAATGAAACTGTTAAGATAGAAACATGGTCAAGTTAAAGTGGGAGAAACAATAAGAAGATGGGGTACAATTTGGAGTATGAATTTTGTTTCAAATGAGCACAAGGATTTATGCAAAGGAGGGTCCATTCTAGTTTTTGTTGTTTTCGTACTTAGAAAGGGATCTATCATAAAGGAATTTCAAGTGTTGGTGTGTGATATCAATGAAGATACAATTCATTTAAGGTTACGATTTAGTTTTCTTGGACCACCAAGTTAAATGTGGTTAGTATTCCTATTATTTTTAGTTTTGCATTGTTATTTAGGAATGGTGACTTCATCCTCCTTTATTTAATGGGCAGTACAAAAAATTGTGTATTGTTTCTTGCACACGTTTAATTAGGCTTACCATTGATGAAGAATGAATGTTGCATAATAGTATGGATGGATTATTATTGGCACATATACTAAAATAGGTGAAGTAGATGATGAGTTTTCAAATCCAAGCTTAAGGCAGAAGGTGATGACTATGATTTCAAATAGCAGGGTAGCTCATATGGGATTTCCTAACAAAAAACCAACGGGTAAGATGAAGTCTTGTTTGAATAGTGTGAAAGAAGATGGTGGGAAAGTTGTGTCAACTCCTCCGAACGAGTATATGCCAATCTCTGAGTCTAAAAAGTTAGAACAAACAAGTCCTTACTTGGTGGTTTAAGGATGTTGTTATTAGTGTCCCAATAAAGAAATGAAAAGTCATTGTAGTTGTCTCCCCATCTTTGCGTATATCACGATCTCATAAAATGCAAATCCCAAAACATTTTGTAGTAAAGTTTCTTCTCTAGATAGATCCCATGCCAACGTGAATGGTCACAGAGAGAAACATATTTTGGATAGCATTGATATCATAGGGGAATGTCCTCAATAGGATTTTGGAGGCATAAATAAAAATGAACTTCAATATACTAAAATGTGATTTAAAGGAAACTCTATCGCTAAGAAAGTTGTTAGTGATGATTTTTATATGAATTTTGGGGATTCTTTGGTATCTCCTGTTGAAGATGGGATGCGCTATTTATCTTGAAGCATCGACATTTTTATAAATATGAACATAGGGTCTCCATGGACTACAGAGGAGATGCAGAGCTACCACAACCTCCTCGCTAGGCATGGGCCTGAAAAAATTTAAGGGAAAAATCGCTTGAGATACAACCCATTGCGAGGGTTGGTCAAAGGGTGTCCTTCATAATCGGTAAGGATGTATGACCCCTATCTGAGACAGGCTTGAACAATGTAATGGCCTTGCCACATGGATTCAAAATTTCCTTTTTCGTGCTTGTCATGAGCTTGGTCATAAACGAGCACTAGGTCTCCTTCTTGGAAGGTGCGGGGATGGACGCGCTTATCATAATGCGATTTAGAGTGATGTTTGGAAGCCTCGATGATTTGTAAGGTTGTTCATCAGTCTTCATCTACTTGTTCCAACAAGATGAAACATTGCTCAAGTGGTGAGGTGTCCGGGGGAATCTACACAACAATATGTAAAGTGTGGATTTGACACTCAATGGGGAGAACAGACTCTATGCCGTGAACCAAATGGAAAGGGGTAAAACCCGTGGCAGTCTTAGTAGAAGTGCGGTAAGCCCAAAGTGCAGGAAACAACATATGGTTCCAATTTGACTTGTGCTTGTTTACTATTCGTTGAAGGATTGTCTTCAGGATCTTGTTGATAGCCTCAAACTGGTCGTTCCCCTGCGGGTAGTAGGATGAGGTGTACTGGTGGTCAAAATTCAAGATGAATGGGTTATGTGACTAGGGGGGTGATCTAGGTGAACAATTTTGGGGTGTTAACAACATGGTTAAACACGGTTAACACGGACACAACCTCCTTTTGAATCGACCACAAAACCCTTTCAAAATGGCAACAAAACCCCACCTTTAGCTATAAAAAAACCCCTCCAAAACCCCACCTTTACCAGTATTACTTGGTCGATAGAAAAACCCCACCAATACAGGCCACCAACCCTTCAAAGCATTGTGAAGAACTTTTAAGCTCGAACCCAACATGCAGAAGACACTAAATTTCAATTCCTCACCCTAGCGCCTGTGGTCCGGCAATTTCCTATATTCCTACCTTTCCTGCATTCCTCACCTTAGCTTGAACTTTCATAAAAAGGAAATTCAATCGCCATAAGATTATAAACAACTTCTTTCATTTAATTTACAAAACATCACCGTATACAAATATACTTAGAAATGGAAAAAAATATGCATACATTTTTAGTGAATCCAACACTTGCTTATGACAAGTTTTTAGCATCGGCAAGTATGCATTGCAACACAAGAGCTTATGACAAGTTTTTAGTATCAGCAGATATACATTTCAACGACCTTTTTTGGGATGTTATCATTGGGCATCAACTTAGTATATACTAGAATGTATTCCTCTAAACATACTTCGAATTCTTCAAACGATAAAACATTAAATGCTTGTTATACATCCTCTTCATTTTGAAAGTCACGTGAAGCTATGTTATCCTTTATTTCTATAATTATAGAATTATAATTCAAACACAAAAATGCTTAATGTAAGACATTCACCATACACAAGCATGTTTGACAAAGAACTATTATGATCAAATTCATCAATAATATTTACTATAATTCCTCTCTTCACCTTCAAATAAGTTTTTGTTTTGGGTTTCCAATACAACAACATTTTCTTATGTGCAACCTTTTTCTCGCTGACTTCAACTTGTAAGAGCACATACTAGTAATACATGTCCTTAAGTTTTTGTTTTGGGTTTCCAATACAACAACATTTTCTTATGTGCAACCTTTTTCTCGCTGACTTCAACTTGTAAGAGCACATACTAGTAATACATGTCCTTAAGTTGATTGATTTTCCAATGTAGTGATCTCTTATTCCAATGATTTATTTTCATCATGTTTTATGTTATTGATTTTTTTTTAAAAAAAGGAAAAGGTAAAATATATTTCTTTGAAAAGTTCAAAATATACTTCTTCAAATCTTTCAAAAGAATTTATGCTTCTTCACAAGCTTCATAAGTCAGTTATCCCTACAACAAAACGAAAATAGAAATGGTTTTTGGAAGAGTGCTCACATCACTTACAAATTATTTCAGAAAGAGTATATAATTGTCATCGTGGTAATAATGCATTTGTTGGAATTATGTGTTTAAATCCCAGTTGCACTCTCCATATAATTTATGCAAACTTCATTAAATTTTGTTTTGATGTAAGCATTTTTTTAATTGAGACCAATTTTGAATGCAAATTGATAAGACACCATATACTTTATATACTTCACTTTCAAAAGTTAATGGAAACCACCTGCAATTGACATTTTTAAGAAAAATATTAAGCAAATGTAAAGTAAATTCATACTTCCTAATATGCACAAATGTTATTATGTTTCCATCACCAAAGTTCAAAATAAATCAATTGTATTTTTTGGAAGGTCATGTAGATGCCCTTACAAGCCCAATGTGAAATTGGCCTTCCATGTTGGGATTTGGGTTAGATCCATGACCAATAAATGGAAGCAAAATATAGCTCTTCACAAGGCAGCTTGACATCCATCCTCCTTCTAGCTCCAAAATGTTGATGGAGGAAAATATCCTTTCATCAACATCACAGCTTCACTCAATGAAAGGGCCCAATTATATCTTCCTCTATTGAAATGTGTTGTTGCTACAACACCCCCCCACCAAATTTTTTGTAAATATTGGGGCCCCTCCTTTTTATTTTTGAAGAAGTCCTTTGACTTTTTAAGCTTGTTTGTTCAAAACTTTGCAAGTTTTCTTTCTTCTCTTCTTCCAGAATTTTCTGATTTTTTCCTACTAAGGAAAAAGTGATCTATTCGGCTATGGTCGCAGTTTTATTGTTTCTTTGTCCGATAGTTGCGCATTTCTAAACAAATAAAAATAAAATTTGCGACATTTTGCGCAAGTTTTAGTGTTATTATGGCCGATTATGGCGCATTCTTTAGCCTTAACTTTGCCGATCAAAAGAAATCATCTTCTTTTCTCTCAAGTTCATCGCGTTTTTTAAACTTTAATTTCCCCGCCTTTGCGCAGTTTTTAACATTAATTCGGCTGCTTTTGCGCAGCTTTTAACATTAACTTATTCGTTTTTGCACCCTTTTCGAACCTTAACTTCGCACCGCATGGCACAGCTTTTAGAGTTAAATCGCTCGCCCGTTGCACAATATCTGGCATTAAAATTGCCACCTTTTTGTGCACCTCACCCTTTTTGTCGCAACTTTTGGTCGCAAGGTCTATGTCTAAAGTCGGTGCCAGTTGCACTATTTTTGCACTTAAAACCGCCGACCTTCGCTTCAATCCTCGGGCACAGCTCTCGATCGCAGAAAATAACCTTAAATTTGTCACCTCGTGCGAATTAACTACCTGTTGCATTGAGACTCGTGCTCATTAAGGCTCCAACTGGCCACCCGTGTGGATTAAATACTCTCACTATAAAATTGCATAGAATAGGGTTTTGGATTCATTTCACTTTTCCAAGGAGAGTTAGCATTCGCCATTCGCCGTTGGGAGTTTTCAGACTGTCACTCGTCTGGGTATGTGCGTCAACCGCCAAGAGCCATTCCCGAACTGATAGGTAGGTGCTTTTGCTTCCCCTTTGCTTTTATGTGAAAGGAAATTCCACTTGAAGCTCGTTCTTTTTCTCTTTTAAAGCATTTTTTGCACTCGGGTTGCACGTTATTCTCGTGGATGTAAGAGAACTCCTTCGAATAATGGGAAAACCTCCCTTAAGGCCGATAAGAGCATAAAGTTTTTCTATTTTTCTCCTGTCGAGACCATGACCCAGGAAAGTTTCCTTCCATGCATATACGTCTCAACTTGTCGGCTTTTGTCCTCTCAGTTTTTAGGAAAGGTTTCCTCCCGGCATTTGTTTTATGGATAAAGCCTAATCCTAGGAAAATTCGTATCACAGTTTTAAAGCCATGAATTGAGCTACTAGCTCTATGGCACATATTTTAGTTTGCAGCGCACATTTGCTAATCCTGGGAATGTCATACTACACTCACCGTTTCGGGTAACAAGTCATGCTCCCAATGATAAAGCCCTGCGTTAAAGCCATAAAGCCATAGAAGTTTCGGGAAAGCTCCTTATGTACCGCACTAATAGCACTTTGCATAACTGTGCTTTTTTAAAAAGAGCTAGCTCCAGTAAAACAATTGCTTTATCATAAAATATGGTCAAGGGCTAGCTGGCGGCATCGTTTTTGTGAAAATTGCATTTTGAGCTATTACGTGGGTGTTTTGTCAAAAGTTCTTCCTCGTCATTCTTGTTTTTGGAATGTCATTTTAATTTTAAAAAAATCTAACACTATTGCATGTTCAATTTTTGTTTAACGCTATAAATCATAAGATGTGTTTTTTACTAGCAATGGTTGCTCAAAAATCCGTCAAACTCCTCATTTATGCTACCCTCACCGTTGCAAGTTTGACATGCATAGGAGGTCTGCCAAGAAGAAGGCTAAGCTTGCAGAATCAGATTCGGACGTGGAAATCTTGTTAGACACATCGCTCGAAACCATGTTTAGCGACACGCAAGCTGTCACCGGGGTAGCCCCAGGAAGCTCTGCCCCCTAATTTCAATGGGGTGACTTATACAAGTTTATCAGAGATCAATAGTACCCTGAAGCATCCCTAGAAGAAACCATGGTTTACTTGAACATCAAGAAATCTTACCTCCACCAGGCAGCGACTCGTCCCGAGCTATTCCCATGCTCGAAGGTCATCGGCTGGATAATTCCTCATGTGAGGACTGATACAAGGTTTATTAATGACAAGAATGGAATGAAGTTGACATCTTTCGCACCTGAACACATCACGGCTACTTACAAGTTTCCCCAGCCAAGGACTTAGCTGGACAATGATTGGATAGCTAAGAAAACTATAGACCCTCTGGAGTTTACCAGAAAGATGATGGTAGTTGAAAGACAAATTAGGCAAAGAAACACTAATGAGTATGAAAGTGCTTTGCTAAGGACCCCTTATAGACTCATTGTCTTAATGCTGAGTTGGATCTTCAGCATGCAAAAAGGAAATGTTCTCAAGATTGACTAGGTGCCAGTGATGGCTCATGTGGTCGTGTCCGGTACAATCTTCAACTGAGCCGACATAATTTCAGATAGCATGGTCTCGCAATTAACCGTTGCTCAAGGAGGCCTAACCTAGAAGAAGGTTGAATTCTTCATGTCTTCTTATTTGATGGATTGCTTGTTAAGAAAGCACTCTGTTAACACCCAAAAAGTGTTCACTACCTCATCTACCACATTATATGGCTCATTTGTCCATTTTCCTACCATATTTCCCTTAAAACCCCAAAAAATCCCATTAAAAAGCCTCCAAAAGGCCTAAAATGCCTCCAAAAGGCCTCAAAACCATCAAAATAGCCTAAAAAAGGCTAAAAAAACCCCCTTTTTCCTCTAAAAATAGCAAAAACCCCTAAAAAAGGAAGAAAAAATATAAAATAATGAGGAAAAGGAGGAAAAAACCCTATACAGCTGCCCTAAACCAT
Source organism: Larix kaempferi (assembly GCA_027924585.1). NCBI lineage: Eukaryota > Viridiplantae > Streptophyta > Pinopsida > Pinales > Pinaceae > Larix > Larix kaempferi. The sequence goes on along the minus strand of BSBM01000299.1, from coordinate 56,819,243 downwards.
GTGTTTCCTAAAACCATGGGTCAGCACTCCACCACCAAAAAACTATAAATGGGTGATGGAGATCCCTTATTCCATATCCACAATCACAAGCACCCTTACTCTGCCAAAATCTCTCTCGAAACCCTAGTTCACCATTGAACTATTTTCACCTAGAGAGACACTTTTGGCCCATTCCCACCATTGGAGAAGGAGAAGGAGCATATTGAAGCTTGGAGCACCCTCTTGGACACTACAAAGGGCTTCATCAAACCTTCACATTGAAGGTAATATCAATACAAAAAGCCATTTATTTAAATTTGTTGTTTATGTTTCATGCATGTTTTAGAAGTAATTTAATTTCTGTTTTAGCTTAATTATTTACATTTACTGAACTGCTACTAAGGAGTCCATTCTCCTTAGTAGGTGCTCATTTGCACAAGCTAGGGGTAAAACCCTAGCTACAGTTTTGGCGACTCCGCTGGATTTTGAATTTCTGGTTTCCGTTTTTAATTTTTTCTTTTCGGCTATCCCTTTCGGCCGTCGCATACCGCGTCTTTTCCCTCTGCAGTCGCGTCCCGACCGCGCCTTTCAGGCCTTTACCTGCGATCCGACCGCGGCTCTCAGACTGCTTCCGACGCCCTGCCGGCGGATTCAAGTCTGTTACCTGCGATCCGACCGTGGCTAATCAGCCTGTTTGCCGCGATTTGACTGCGCCTGTCGGCCATTTTCCCGCGTCCCGACTGTGGCTATCTGCCTCTTTTGGGCGTCCCGACTGCGTCTGTTAGCCCTTTTGTCGCGACCCGACTGCGTCTTTTTCCCTATTTTCTGCGTCCCGACTGCGTCTGTTGGCCCGAAAGCCGCGACCTGACCGCCACTGTTGCCCTCAAACCCGCGGTCTGCCTGTTCTATTTTTCCACAGACCCGCGGTCTGATTTCTGAATTTTTCCTGTTTTGAACCTAGCCCCTTTTACTGCAATATTTTCTGCATCTGAACAGCCCCCTGTCTTACCTGCAGCTCACTTCCTTACAGCCCTTCTGCAACATAATTTCTGTTCCCTTTACAGAATCTTTTTAAAATTTCAGTGTTTTTAATTCAGAAAATTTTGCAAGTTAAAAGTTTCAATTTCAGCATTATTGATAGTTAGAAGTTGCCCCCCTTGTGGCACTTCTATTTTGGGTTCATCACCTCACGAGCACACACTCTGTCACATAAATCAAGTGAGCCTTAAAAAGTACCTAATTGAACCAACATTCTAACCCCACTTGGGGAACACAAAAGAATCATTGTAGTTAGGTAGGATCGGGGGGATAGGCTTCCAATAACACCCTTCGGTTATTTCACTTGAGACATAGTTGTTGTCCAAATAGGGAACCAAAATCCCCTAGTACTTTTTGGCACGGTCACGACCAGTTTATCAGAGGGCCTCTCCCTTATGAGGGTTGAAGTCGGGAGAATGGTTCCGGAGGCCTGAGTGGAATACCGCACTCCATTCAGTAACCGAAGGGCTACCTTTCGCGGTTCGCGGGATATCCCTGTATAGGGGTATTGCGGTCAACGAACTAAACGGCAGATTCACCTTTCTGGACGTGTCATGAACGGGGTATCTTAGTTGCCATTCTTCTAGGATTGACTACCCGGTGTCCCTCCCGGTAGGGGGATATCATAGCCACTTGGCTTTCCTACTCATATTGTCTGACTTGGATTTCATCACCTTGCAGAGGATATGTTTAGTTGAGTCAGAATACTTTTAGTTAGGTGTTTGCATGCTCCTTTACCTCCCTTTGGTCTAGTGAGTCCACCATTTTTTCTTTTTAGGAAACCTGCTGCTTGTTGGTATTCTGACCATCTTTGTTGACACTCCACCTATTGTAGCACAACTGTTGCAGTGGGTGTTTTGAGTTGGTTGTTGGCCTGAGTGCCTTGTTTTTTAGCTCTCCTTCTGCACACTCGGTTGCTTTAGGCCTTTTTGAGCTGTTTTTATACTCACCTCAACCCACAGAGATTAGACACCATCTGTCACCATTGAGTCCCCGAGACATTCTCGGCGCCTCAGGGGCGAGCCCCCACAGCACGGTTCTCTTGACACCACACGTCATAGATTCCGATCATTATCCGTTGATACCACTCATCACAGATCTAGAGCCTTGTCACTTGACTCCACTCGTCAGCGACGTAGGACTCCGTCACCACATAGTGACGCCCCTTACTTTACCTCCGATTCTGACGAAGAGTCTGAGAACCCTATTTACACGGCCCCTACTAGCCCCATGGCTGGCACGACTTCCACTCCGTTTGTTATAGGGACCATTGGTGGCACATCCACCACTACACCTGTTTTGGGTATGCCCTCCATGGGACCCTCATCTACCGTACCCCTCACGGTACCTATTCCCGCAACGGGAATACCTATCCCCACTACATCAGTGGCTCACACTACCTATGGTGGTGCTGGACCATCCTCCACTACCTCAGTTCCCCCACTTGGGGGCACCACCCCAAATCTTGTCCCTCCACTTGGGGGCACTGGCCCCAACTTGGTCCAACCCACTACTGTGTCACATCCTTCTTCCAGTTTGCCATTCATGGCTAGCCTCAACCTACCTGACCTGGCCAGATTAACCAACGACCCTATTCGACACGACCCTGCATGGCCTCATATGCCTACCAAGCTTCCCTCGGACATCCCTAAGTTCGAGGGTAAGGCCGGTGAGGACCCACAAAACCATATCATGTCTTTCCACCTATGGTGTTCCTCTAACTCCATAGTGGATGACTCTGTTCGCCTCCGTCTCTTACAGCGCACCTTCACTGGCTCTGCAGCCAAGTGGTATATCGAGCAACCTCATGGGACCCACGCCACCTTTGCTTCCCTTGCCTCGACCTTTCTGCAATTCTTCCAGTTGCCTGTACGCTACGATGCGGGCGTTGAGATCCTCCTATCTTGTAGACAAAACACGGCTACCCATATCACGGACCACATCCATGAGTGGCGTCGACGTCGTAGCCTATGCAAGATCAAACTAGACGACCGTATCTTCCTAGATTGGTTCCTCAAGTCCCTTCTTCCTGTTATCGCTAAGGATGTAGCTTCAGAAAGACCCCAGTCTAAAGAAGAGGCCATCCTTAAGGCACAGCAGTTCGACCTCATTTACGCCCAGTCGGGTTACCTTTATACCATTATACCTGACGCCCCTCGCGGTGAGTCCTCCCATCACGATGCGCAGGGGGCATCCCACGCCGCAGACGGCATCATCGGTCGTGTTTCTTCGCATCCTCAACCATTTTCTATTGCACGTACTACCTCTGGCCCCAACCTTTCGCGGGCTACCTCACAGTTTTGAGCAACCAACTCGTATGCTCCCATGACACATCACCATGGACCCTCATGTCCACCTCAATGCTTCGGTTATGCGACTCCTTCTTATGCTCCCCCAGTCGCACCTCAGCCTTACTACCATCAGCAGGCTGCCCCAGCTCCTGCGCCTTCACAAGCCCAACCCGCTTATTATCCGCCACAGGAAGCCCCTGCGGCACACCCACAACCCGCTCCGCAGCCATATCAGCAACCCCCTCAGGTTGCTGCACCTGCTCAGCCTCAACCTACATACCATCCACCGCAGCCTGCTCCCGCTCCTGCACAACCTCAAAACCCACCTGCTGCTCAAGGGCAAGTTTACGCCCATCAAAACCCGCAGCAAAACCAGAACAACCAACGCAACCAGGGCCAACAGAACCGCGGCAAGGGCCGTAATCGTGGGAACAACCAACCTGCAGACCAAGCTGGTCAACCGGCTAATCCCCCCGACAACAACAACGCGGCCCCCGCTAATCAAAACCCTGATCGCCCACCTAAGCAGGCTAAAAACCCCAATTTGAGAACAAACCATCCTTGTTCTATTTGCGGGGTCTATGGCCACTACACACATGCTTTCCCACACTTAGAGCGAGCTCGGCAACTCTGGGTTGACGAGGCCCATCGCCAAGGGCATGCGGCTCCCCAAGCACCGCCCAACCCCCCCCAACCTCAACAACCCCCTTTGGTGCTGCAAAACCCCTTACCAACCCAAGGCGTCGTGAACACTCAGCCGTTGGCTCCCCCTCAAGCCAATGCGCCCCAACAACAGCAAATCACGTACGCTGCTCCTGATCAACCCATGTTTGACTCAGGAACCCACCACTTGTTGATGATGTCATCTGTTGACGTCAACCTACAGACCCGTCGGAACCAATATGGCTCCACCTCTGAAGCCCTTCCCACTAATAAAATCGCTAACGCTCATCCCACTGATCAAGCGTTACGTATCCCTCCCCCGCCGGTCGATGGCGCTCCCAAAGCAGCTCGTTTCCCACTTCGCCGTATCAACAACAACCCCAATGTGCGTGCTGCGTCAAACTACAACATTGTAGACGACCTAGCCCAATCTCCCGCAGCCATGTCTGCATTAGAAGTCTTGAAGAACTGCCCTTCCCAGCGCAAGACTTTACTTTCCGCCATTGGGGGGATTGACCCAAATGATTCGAATTTGATGGCATTTGATTTAGACCAGTCTGAACCACGCCTACCTTCCAGCTTAGCCTTCCAAGTTACTGTCTCCGTTAGGAATCTTGTCATCCATCGGTGCATCATCGATGAGGGTGCCTCCACATGCGTTATGTCTACATTCGTATGGCAGAAGCTGGGATCCCCTCCTCTCCAGCAGTCCACCACTGCATTACGCGCCTACGACGGTCGTTCGGCTCAGCCCCAAGGCCTCCTAGCCAACGTCCCCGTCCAGTTAGGTGGCAAGACCATACTAATTGACATTGAGGTAATCAATGCCCAATTGGACTATAACCTTTTACTTGGCCGCAGCTACATGTATGCCATGCGGGCGGTTTCCTCTTCCGTCTTTCGCACCATGATGTTCCCCCATGAGGGACGCGTGGTTAAGGTTGACCAGCTTACTTACTATGATCCCAGCGCTCCCGCGGCACCTGAAAATGTTCTCCCCATGGTTGAACAACCTGTTTCTCGTGCCACCACCTCGTTTATTTCCTCTTCGAGACCTGGAGTCTACTCAGACGCACCGATGACTTCCACCTTCCAATCTATTCCGCCTCCCTCGGCTCCCACGGACGTGTCTGACTTATGTACCTTGTCCCACGACAACCAACCACCTAACAATCAACCACCCTTGTTGCCTAAACCTCCATTGGTACCTAGCCACATTGGTGTTACACCTATCCATACGATCCCCTTCCTAGTCCCTCCATCAGGAGTAGTAAGCGCCCCGGTCATGGCTACCCTTAGCCTCCCTGGGTTAACTTTGGGATTACCTGTGTGGTATCTTTCGCCTCCCATTCGCCCGCCGACACCAGATTTCGTCCTCCAACCGGTGCAACCCATGGCTACTACCTCTCAGCCACCTCCTGGTGTCTCTACCCCTTCGTCCTCCACGACTCCCCCTCCTCCTCCCAAACCCACTGGGGGCAGAGGTCCACAACCTTACACTGTTGTCCCACCTCCCAAGACAGTCAAAAACCCTCCAGTGTTTCGTGCTCCTCCCAAATGCTCGCTGTGTGACGAGTTGGGCCATGCCACTCACCAATGCCCTCAGTTACCAGCCCTACAGAAACACATGCAGATGCTCGACGATGACCCTAACATCCCAGTTGTCGAACTCAACCCCACTCCCAAGCCTAAAGATAAGTCCCTACGTACCAACCACTCCTGCGCCATATGCGGTGTTTACAGGCATTACTCCCATCATTGTCCTGATCTCCCGGATTACAGAGCGGCTCTCTATGAGATGAACAATCCAGATCTTGAGACGGCACCACCTACCATTGAGGAGATCTACCCCCCAGACTCTTCACCTTCTGGAGAGATTAATACCATCTATATGATTTCTTCCACCACTCCCCCCTCGTCAACCGATTTGACGACGCAAACTTTCCGTACCAATGAGGAGATTCTTGAGGCCCTTACTGCCCCGGATTATCCCTGGGATGATATGCATCATCGTTCCTACTTCATCCCAGAAGCATCCTCCTCTAGCTCCGCTACCCAATACGCGGTTGAATCCAAATACTTCCTCCCCACGAAGGTCGACTGGTTCAAGGACCCTATTCCTGCTCCTGATGCCTTCGAGGAGGGTAACATGGCTAACATATCACCTGTCATCCAAGTTGATATCGCTGCCCCCGGACGTGCCCCTGAACTCATCACTTTAGGAGCATTCTGCAGTAAACAAGAAATTGAGGACTACATAAACCTTTTCCGAGAATTCCGTGATGTCTTTTCCTGGTCCTATACCGAAATGCCTGGTCTTGACCCCGCAATTATAGAGAACCACATTGACACATGGCCTGATGTACCCCCCGTTCGTCAAAAACAGCGCCCCATTCATCCCTCAAAGCTCCCAGCTGTCAAGGCTGAGATTGAGAAACTGCGCAAGGCAGGGTTCATTTATCCTATTGCCTATACCACTTGGGTTTCAAATCCCATTCCCGTTAACAAAAAACAAGGCACCATTCGAGTATGCACTGACTTCCGCGATTTAAACCGCGCTTGTCCCAAGGACAATTTCCCCACGCCATTTATTGACCAGCTCATTGATGCGTGTGCGGGGCATGAAGTCCTCTCCTTCATGGATGGTTTTTCCGGATACAACCAGATTCAGATCCGTAAGGAAGACCAGTACAAAACTGCCTTTACTACCCCATGGGGCACCTTTGCCTATCGCGTCATGTTGTTCGGCCTCAAAAATGCTGGTGCCACTTTCCAGCGGGCCATGACCTATTGCTTTCACGACTTGGTCCATATCCTGTTAGTCTACCTTGATGACCTTACAGCTCGTTCCCGGAAACGATCAGACCACCTTAACGACCTTCGGCAAGTTTTTCTCCGTTGTCGCAAATACCAAATCCGCTTGAACCCACACAAGTGTGTCTTTTGTGTTTCGGCAAGCCGGTTGTTAGGTTTCATTGTTTCCCAGAAAGGAATTACTGTTGACCCTCTAAAAGTCCAAGCCATCTTAGACCTTCCTTCTCCTCGCACGCTACGGCAACTCCAAAGTCTGCAGGGGCGATCCAACTTCCTTCGACGCTTCGTTCCTGATTACACCACTACCGTTCACGGTTTCTTGCGCCTGCTCCGTACCCACATACCCTTTGTCTGGGATGAGCAAGCAGAAGCTGCATTCGAAGCCCTCAAGAAGGCTCTCACACAAGCCCCTCTGATCTCCCCTCCGGATTTCTCCCAATACTTCATCCTATACGTCTCGGCCTCCGAGCATGCCGTGTCCGGAGTCTTGGTTCAAGAAGACGCTTCTCACCAGGAGCACGTCATTTACTACGTCAGTCAGACCTTGTCTGGTCCACCCCTACGTTACCCGTACGAGGAGAGACTCGCCCTCACAGTAGTCTTTTCCGTACAAAAAATTGCGACACTATATCTTAATGAGTCATACCACCGTCGTCGCCGACTCTAACCCCATGGTATATCTTCTAAACCGGCGGCTACTGCAAGGTCGTGTTTCTAAATGGGTCATTATCCTCCAGGAATATGACCTTACCTTCAAAACACCTAAGAGCACTAAAGCCCTCGCGCTTGCCCAGCTCATTACTGATCTCCCTTCCCTTCTCCCGGCCAAACCAATCTCCGATGAGTTGCCCGACAGTCACCTGTTCACTATCTCGTCCGATGACCCATGGTACGGTGATATCTTGTTATACCTGCGCACGCAGCAGTTCAGACCCAAAGTTACCCGTAATGGACGCCGTCGCATCCGTCACCAGGCCTCTCGATATCTCCTCTTAGGCGATGTCCTTTACCGGCGCGGAGTTGACACAATTCTTCGTCGTTCCCTTACACACGAGGAAGCTGAACACGTCCTTAATGACTGTCATAGCGGTGCCTGCGGAGGCCATTTCTCAGGGATGGCCACCGCCCAAAAGGTCGTCCGCGCTGGATACTTTTGGCCCACACTTTTCACAGACTGCATCACTGCGGTCAAACACTGCCATAACTGCCAACTTTTTGCCCCCAAGGCCCGGACACCTCCTGCTCCGTTACACCCAGTCGTCACCGTTGGTCCCTTTTGTAAGTGGGCCATAGACTTCATGGAATGTAGACCCCAGTCTGCCAACGGCCACAAATATATTGTTGTCGCTGTTGATTACTTCACTAAATGGGCGGAAGCCATGCCTACCTTCAATTGTACCGCCGACACTGCTGCCCGCTTCTTTTTCAACCATGTCATCGCTCGATTTGGGGTTCCTAAACAGTTAGTCTCTGACCATGGTTCACACTTCGAAGATGCCGTCTGGCGTGAGCTATCCACCCTCCTTAAGTATGAACACCAATTTTCCTCTGCTTACTACCCCCAAGGGAACGGCCAAGTAGAGGCCATCAGTAAAATCCTCAAAACCATCCTCCAACGAATGGTTGACAAGCATAAGTCCAATTGGCACCACATGTTGTTCCCTGCCTTGTGGGCTTACCGCACCTCCACTAAGACCGCCACTGGTTTTACACCATTTCATCTAGTTCACGGTGTAGAGTCTTTCCTCCCCATCGAGTGTCAGATTCCTGCCTTACAGATCGCCGTTGAGCTTCTCCCTGACACCTCCCCCATCGAGCAGCGTTTGCTACAACTCGAACAAGCCGATGAAGACCGTCGGGCCACTCTCCAGAACATCGAAGCTGCCAAAAACCGCTCCAAAGCCGGTTATGATAAACATGTTCACCCTCGAACTTTCCACGAAGGGGACCTCGTCCTCGCCTATGACCAAGCCCATGACAAAACCGGTAAAGGGAAGTTTGAATCTATGTGGCAAGGCCCTTACGTCGTGCAGACCTGCCTCGGCAAGGGGGCATACATCTTAGCTGACTCCGAAGTCCGTCCTTTGCGCAACCCTCGTAATGGGTTGTATCTCAAGCGTTTTTACCCATAAAAGAAACCCGCGGCCTCATTGGTCTGCGTTGTACAGTACTTTCGTTTTGTTTGTTTTTCGAACCGTTTCCACCACTGGAATCAGCACGACGAGACCGTCATGATGGTCACCTCGTTGCATTATTTTTGTTCCGTCAATTTTTGCCCATTTTCCGATGCCACTAGTCGCCTCGGTTTGCGTGCCACATCGTCCGTTCTCCATTTTTCACATGTTTTATATCATCGAATTCATTTTTCCGAGCTGGTGATGATGCTTGAGATCATTTCTCGCTCTCACCCCCAGATTTTTAGGGTATTTTTTCCAAAATGCCCTCGTCACCTCGGTGTGCGTGCCACATCGGCCGTTACCCGTTTTTGACACCCTTTATATCGCCAGATTCATTTCTCCGAGCTCGTGATGATGCTTGAGATCATTTCTCGCTCTCACTTGGTACAATTTTACCATTGTGTCCCAAACACCTTGTTGCCTCGGTTTGCGCGCCACATCGGCCGCCATCGGATTGTTCCACACTTTTACATGAGCCATTCACTCCTGTCATACTGCAAATGTTTCGTTATTTTGCCACCATTTCAACTACCCCGCAAGGAGGCTCACCAGTGTTCCCCACTACCCTCGTTCTTGGTCATCATTACTAATCCTTGATTGAACACTTCCTCCTTGCTTGGCCATTCCTTTTGTTCGGTATAATTTTATCCCTTTTTCGGACCGGACAACTCCTTTACGAAAAAGGCACTTAGGGAGTTTCCGTTAAGCTCTTTTCTGACTCCTAAAAGAATGAAAAGATTGCCGAGCAATCTTGCTTCCTTTCATGCTCGTTAAAGTACCTGAAAGGGCGTCTATCTGGTATAAGTTTAACCCTTTTCTAGACCTGGTAGACTAATTACGAAAAAGGAATACTCTAGTCACACCGGCTAGAAGAGTTCTTCATTGCATCCTTTTATGCTTCTTTGGGCCTTGGAGACTAAATCTACGAAAAAGCAACCCCCTGGAGTCTTCTTATCTGCTTTCAGACTCTCTAAAATTGAAAGCAACCACGAGCATGAACTGTCCTGGGCTCGTAAAATCCACACGACAGTACCATTCCATCATTTCAGAGTCTTGTTATCGCTTTCAGACTCCTTAAAATTGAAAGCAACCATGAGCATGAACTGTCCTGGGCTCGTAAAATCCACACGACAGTATCATTTACACACACTTCTCCTATTTCATTAACCCATGAAGAAGTCCCCTCCCGTGCCTCCTGGCACTTTGATCAATCATCTTGGCAGCACCCCCAATCAGGTCGCCTTTGTTCAGAGTATTCTGCAGTCTCCTGCCATTGTACCACAGCTTGAGTCTCCCTCAGCCCAGTAACCTTCCCAGATCCCATACAGCTATGATCCCTTTCCCCTCAGTCAGTTTCATATGCTGCCAGATCATCCCCATTCTCATACTCTGAACAAAGGAAGTTTGAGTCCACCCACTCTACTTGCCCAGTTGTCCCCCCACAGTTTGTCAGTCTTGCCATCAGTACAATTACATTTCGGTTCTTCACCTCGCGCTCCTGTCAAGGAAACATCATTGCCTTGATAGTTGCAGGTCTCCCTCTGTCGACGACAGCTCCTCTATTCCAGAGGATAGGCCCAGAGGTCCCTACGCCTTGGACTTATCACCATCTGTGGTAAGTTCCTACGGACCATTCTGAGAGGAGTCATCATTGCCTCTCCGAGTGGTTGTTCCTCACATGCTCGACTTCAGCACCTTCATCGCATCGTTGAGGATCGCGTAGGATTATATCCCATCAGTTTTTTGTCGAAGACCCCGGATTTCCCCCGACTCTAGCACATTGGTGAGTCATTTTGGAACGCCCAGTTGTATGTTCCCGTGGATTTCCGGGCTGCGTTGGCGTTTGTATTCGGAAGCCATCCAGTTACATGCTTCCTTGAGTACCCAGTTTCAGTTCCAGATCAGTTCCAGTTTCGTGTACCATTGTGAGTATACCCCTTGTCACTCTGATCCAGCAGCTCATCAACACCTGTGGTACCACACTCAGTAGCACTGTTGATTGTTCCAGTGCACCAGTTCTGCAGTTCACACATGATCCGCTCAGCAGTATATCCCAGATTTGTGTCCCCTCTGGACTCTTATGATGTATGCAGTGGTCATGTATCTTACAGGTCCCCCTTTTCGAGCCTCACAGTTCTGTTTATATATCTTGATACGAGCATGGGTATGCCCGCCTCGTCCATATATTGAGATTCTTCCTCAGTCAGTATTTGAGGTCATGTATATTTCAGGTCCCTATTTTTGGACCCCATTGTTGTTATTATGTTATATCCTGATACGAGCATGGGAATGCCCGCCTCGTCCATATGATCAGATGATTCCTCATCCATTATTGAGGTTATGTACTTTTAGTTCTTGCAGTTGTTCGGGATCGTTGTTCCGGGCTTCAGTTTGTTTCTTCTCTTCTCTCCACATCCCAGGAAAACCATTCATGACTTATGATGTCCATCGGCCATACGATGAGCTCCTGCCCTCGCACATCAGGGGGCAATCTGTTAACACCCAAAAAGTGTTCACTACCTCATCTACCACATTATATGGCTCATTTGTCCATTTTCCTACCATATTTTCCTTAAAATCCCAAAAAATCCCATTAAAAAGCCTCCAAAAGGCCTAAAATGCCTCCAAAAGGCCACAAAACCATCAAAATAGCCTAAAAAAGGCTAAAAAACCCCCTTTTTCCTCTAAAAATAGCAAAAACCCCTAAAAAAGGAAGAAAAAATATAAAATAATGAGGAAAAGGAGGAAAAAACCCTATACAGCTGCCCTAAACCATGTGTTTCCTAAAACCATGGGTCAGCACTCCACCACCAAAAAACTATAAATGGGTGATGGAGATCCCTTATTCCATATCCACAATCACAAGCACCCTTACTCTGCCAAAATCTCTCTCGAAACCCTAGTTCACCATTGAACTATTTTCACCTAGAGAGCCACTTTTGGCCCATTCCCACCATTGGAGAAGGAGAAGGAGCATATTGAAGCTTGGAGCATCCTCTTGGACACTGCAAAGGGCTTCATCAAACCTTCACATTGAAGGTAATATCAATACAAAAAGCCATTTATTTAAATTTGTTGTTTATGTTTCATGCATGTTTTAGAAGTAATTTAATTTCTGTTTTAGCTTAATTATTTACATTTACTGAACTGCTACTAAGGAGTCCATTCTCCTTAGTAGGTGCTCATTTGCACAAGCTAGGGGTAAAACCCTAGCTACACACTCCTTCCCGGATTTGGGTTGCATGTAGAGTAGAAAATAGTCTCCTCTCTTTGTAGCCTACCAACACACATGGGCAAGCATATACGCGAATTACTACAAGCATATCTGTGAGAAACTCATCACACCCCTGTATCAACAAATTTTTATAGAGGAGCCAAATTGTCTTTTCGATAATGCCATGCCCATCATCGAAGAGTTTGGGGATTATTACATCTCCAATGAGGGCACCTATATCCGAATGAGTGGAGGATCTCAACCTCCCTTTCTTTTTCCTCGATATGTCACAGATTTTGCAGTGCACAAGGAAGCACTGAGACAACTCTTCGGCACTGGCGGAGTCAGCAAGATCCTCACAGAGAGAAAGAAAGGTATTTATCCACCGATGCCATTCACCATCGGTGCATAAAGTCTCTAGAGGGAAAGAGACTGTGAAAATTTGGCTCAGGGCTTAGAATTTTTTAATTTCAGCACAAGGCCTTTTAGGAGACATGATCCTAATGGCAGGGTTGCTAAGCATTGTCTTGATGTCAAATTTTCTTATGAGTATACACATCTTGGGGACAAAGAAGAATCATTTTTTCGAAGTGCCAGGAACATGAATGAATTGGGGAAACACTACTGCCATAAAAGTGGAACCAGCTCCAGCCCTAAACCTATTGGGTTGATCCAAAAGGAGCAAGAAGCAGCAACATCTCATTCAGAAGAGTCAGAGAGAAAGGAAAAGGAAGAAGAAGAAAGACTCCAAAAGGAGCAGAAGATGCTAGAGTTCAGCAGGAGCCGAAGCAGAAGCCACTAGATTGCGTCAGGAGTAAGAAGCAAAAGCTCTAAGAGAGGAAGAAGAGAGAACCCTACAAGAGCAAGATGCCAAATTGCAGCAGGAAGACGTCGAAAGATTACAAGCAGAGCTGGCAGAGAGGCAAGCAGAAGAGGAAGCTGAGAAATCCGTGGAACAAGGCATGTCCAGCCCGTAGGCCATGGACTTGGATCTGAAAACAATGAACCAACCAGGGATAGCTAATGAAGGGGTTGTCACTACCGAAGAGTTAGCACTTACCCCATACAACCCCAAAAAGCAGCGCCAAGTGGCCAACTTGGATTTCGTTTATTTTCATCAAAGGAAGAAGGTCATTATTGACAGATCAGTGAAGAAAATGGAGATTGGACAAGACCAATATGAACTCAGAGTATCAGAAACCACACTTTTCCAAGGGACTGACATCGACCCTTTGTTCACAACGTCATGCTCTGTAGCTTCAGCCCAGGCAAGTAAGGACAATGTCGATTGTCTTGTTAGAGATGTTAAGAAATACAGGGAGCCATGTTTCAAGATAAAAGCCAACAGGAAGAAAGAAGTGTTAGAAGGGAATGAATTAAAGTTGAAGTACAAAGAGCTGGAGGAAGAGAAGAAGGAAACAACTTTGAGAATCAGGCAGCTAGAAAATGAAAAAAATACACTAGAAATGTAGCTGGGAATCTCAGGAGATGAGTAAAGGAATTTAAAGGTTCGCATAAAAGAATTGGAAACTCATGAGGCCAACAGTATTCAACAAAGTGATTTCTTCAAGCTCTAGTTTGAAAGATTGATAAAAGAAAAGGCAGAACTGTTAGAACAGCTCAAGGAAGTAACTTAAAAGAAACGGGATTTTTCTACATTTTACAAACAAGCTTGCGACATGCAAGAAAAGACTCATCAATTGCTAGTATTGATTTATGAAGAAGTCTATAGGATGAAAGAAATGAAAACAAGAATGACAACCATTGAGTTTGGGGTGTTAAAGTTGAAGGACAAATATGCGCAGCATGTAGTAGAAATAAAAGAGCAGTTTGAATGGAGCAAGGGGAGATCTGGATTTCCCTCAAACCTCCGTGCTACAAACGCTGAGGAATTGGACATAGACACGGGAATCCTTGAGTTTTTAAATATTGTGGTGCCAAGTTAAGCCTGGAGATCTGGAAAACCATCCGAAAATGTTACACTTTCTACTCCAAAATACGGGAATCCCATGATAAGTGTCATGTGGCTTTACCTCGGACCATTTATGAGTTTCCTGAGAGAGAACAACGACTAACAGAATTACAGGGTAATTTGAATGCAGAATTAGACTATCTTAAGAAGATAGAGCTGATAACCCCGGATGACCTCCACCAGTTCATTGGTTAGCCCACTGTCCACATCCATTTCCTGGAAGAGATTGCTTAGGAGGTTATAGCAGGGGCAACAAATGTCAAATCAGATTTGCGCAAGCACGAAATTGCGTTGAAAGTGAAAATCTCTGCACGGGGAAAGACCCTCCTGAGAGAACTTAGCCAGTGGGCCAGTTATATTCAAGAGGTGGAAAAACCAGCAAAAGCAGGCGAGCCTGTTGAAGAAAACAAGTCAGCAGACCAAGAGAAATCAAATGAAGCAGCAGGGCCATCTAGAACTTAATCCGTTCTATTATAATTTTGAGAAAAGATAGCTGGAAATTTCTTTATTGTATAAATATGTTAAAGATAGCTGGAAATTTCTTTATTGTAAAAATATGTTAAAGGACAGCTGGAAATGATTTTGTCTCTTTAGGCACTAGAGGACAAACTTTTGTTTTCCCCTAGGGTTAGGTTTTGGGAAGAGACAAGTTTTGTAAGATCTATAAATAGAAGAATACAAGAGATAGAAAGGACTTTTGGCAGGTGAAAGGACAGACTTATGCTGTACGTGAACTATTTTACTGCATCAATAAAGAAAGTTCGATTTTGCCTAATGGAATTCTGCATGGAGTTATGTTATGGGAATGTTTGAATGACTGGCCGAATTACTTCTGCATTATTCACGCATTTGCTGTGAGATCGTTCTTAACCATCTGAATAATTTCTTTGCTTTGAATGCTTTCACTCTCTCATGCAAAATTTCTGTGTAAAATGGGTAATAGAATGTTCTCCTCTATCAAGGCTATCTTTGATAATCTTTAATTTCTGTTGTAAATGCTTCTATTCAATTTAACAACTATCTATGAAGTTCTTGGTTGCATTTCTAGTTTATTACTCATCCTTTAAATTTGCTCCTCAAGAGGATAGATTAAATTTTCTTTAAATAGTTTTAGATTAGATTTCTTTACAGTTTGCATCTAGATTACAACACTAGCATCTCATCTTTAAAATAAAAAATACATAAACGGTGGATCGGGCCGCAACCGGTGCAAAAGAAAACAAATCTTTAAATCTTACACGGTAGTCGGGCCGTTAACCGAACAGATTCCCTACAGCAAATGGTGAGCGATCTAGTTGGGCTTGCTTACCGGGGAGAATCCCTTGCTGATTGATGCTACGATTTTCAAGGCATCAACAGTTTTTTGCGCTAGAAGGAGGGCCACCAGTGCATGGCTGGCAGAGGAGATCCCTTCGTTAGAATAAATCCCACTAAAGACCTGTTTGAAATAGTTATCCCAGATAATCCAGATATGGAATTAATAAATCAAGAAGATCCAAATTCTGAGATCAAGCAACAAGAAACACTTTATGTTGTTCCGTTTGCTGAAGTAGCGAATTTAAGAAGACATACCCGTGCTTTTGTTAGGAAGCTTGGTGGTTTAAACGCAATTCCCTTACTCCCTAGGAGGAGATCCCCTAGAAGGGAAACACAGTATACAAGGGATTTGGTTCTTGTTCATAACTTAGAAGATCTGGTAGATCTATCATTGGAAGAAATAACAAAACCTCTTGGAGAAATTGGACTTGAAAATCCTCCAAACCTACAAGAACTGCATACTCCACACAATTCTCCGCCTCACACTCCACATAACACTCCACCAAATTCACCACGTGGAGCCATGGATGTGCCGGCTTGGAGAGCAAGAGGAGCATTGAATATAGCTGGGCCGTTTCATGATCTACCTAAGAATCCTGAAAAAGGTTTTGCCTAAATATGATCCTGGGAAGGGAGTGTCTGCTGAAGATCATCTCAAGAGTTTCTATCTGGCATTGAATTTGTTAAATGTGGAGCATGAAGATGTGGTCTGTAGGTTATTTCCTTACACTTTTGAACCCAAAGTTTCATCCTGGTACTTTAGTTTACAAGCCAATTCAATATCTTCTTGGGATGATTTTGAAAAATGTTTCTTAGAGAAGTACGGAAATCAGAAAACAGTAGCTACCCTAATGAAAGAATTGTTGTCCATGAGAATGGAGAAGAAAGAGAAAGTTCAAGGATTCAACCAAAGATTTACTACATTGTTGAACAATTTCAGTGATGCCACGAAACCCGCTGAAGGATCATTGGTTGAATACTATACAATATCTCTTGACCCTCCCATAGCAATGTTTGTTAAAAGAACAAAGAAAACTACCCTGATAGAGAACTTCGAAGAAGCCAAGAAGGTAGAAAAGGAAGCAGACAACATTGCTAAACATGCTGTGTATTTAGAAACCAAACAGGCAGCAGCTAAGAATCCTTTCTTGTTAACCAGGAATAAGGAGGAACCATCAACAAATATGGAAAATATGGTCAAAATGATGCAAAATCCCTCTAACAAAATTATCGATCTTGAGAAAGATAAGACAGCTAGCACTTCCAGGAAACCATTTAAACCTTTTTATAAGAAAAAAGATGAAAATGGACAGCCTCTTCCACCTATAAATAATTCTGCTGTTTTAAATTTAAACAAAGTAGGTATGGACCATTTCTGTACATTCCATCAAGAACAACACTCAGAGAAAAGTTGTCCACAGTGGATAAATTCAATGAGCCTAGTGATGAACCAAATACTAGATGCGCAGATGGTAGATCAGAAAGATTCTGCAGAAGAACAGATTTTTGATCAGGAAGAACCCGCTCCCGATACCACAATGGTTTTGTGGGATTGGGCACCCGCTCAAGAACCCTCTTCCGAGGACCTCACTGATCATATTCAGCCTGCATCAATTAATGCCACCACTAGAAGTAAAGGAACGGTGCTTGATCAAGCCATTGATGCATCCAAGCCCAAGGTGGTGAAAGAAATACCCAAAAGGCATATAAATGGCGTTCCCCGGCAGCCCAAGACAAGCCCAACAATGGAAAAAGAACCAAATGCAGAAACATCTAAACAACCAAAGGCCACTTTGAATAAAACAGAAAATCAGCCGAATGTCTCAAAGGAATGTGATATGGGGTATGATATAATTGAAGACAATAAGAAGGCCAAAGCCAATGTCTCTATATGTGATATGTGTAGTCTGCCCCAGTAGAGAAAGAAGTTGCTGGAAGCTTTTGACCCACAAACTAGTACTTCGACAGAAAATACGGAAGACAACCCTGAGATAAACAAAGCTAGCATTGGTGGGAAGTCTCGATCGCAGACCTTGCCTTTCCTGTTAACTTTTGAAATCTTTAACCATAATGTGCATAACTGTTTGGTGGATTCCGAAGCCTCTTCCAATGTCATGCCTTTGTCAATTTGCAGGAATATTAATGGACAACCAATCCCGTGTCCATCTCAGATTATACAGTTAGATAGGACTGTTGTTAAAGCAATTGGCCAAATGAAAGATGTGCTTATTAGACTTTCAATAGATCCTAGGGTATGTCAGTTTGTTGATATAATGGTGGTTGATATCCCAGAGGCTTATGGTTTAATAGTAAGCATCGACTGGTCTACGAAACTCAATGGTTACTTTGCAAAGGACTGGTCTCATTTGTGGCTGCCATATCATAATAGGCAAAACCATATTAAAATACTGAGGGAACCTCACATGAAACAAACTGTTATTCAGTTAGAAGAAAAGAATGAAGTTGTAGCTTTCTCGTCTTCAGTATTGGGAAAGTATTTCTTAGAGATCGAACCGGGAAATTATCAATCAGAAGACACTAGCCATGAATCATATGCCAGTCTGATCTCCTTCAATTTTCTCGGGCTGATGATATTGACTGTAACATAGTAGGATTAGTCACTGCTTAAGCGATAGCGATACTAACTTAGCTAAAACATAAAATGTTTTTTAGGTCTTATATTTTGATGGTTCCAAAACCCAAGAAGGATCCAGAGTTGGTTGTGTCCTAATTGATCCTGAAACCAATAAACACTTCTTATCTTGTAGATTAGAGTTTGAATGCACTAACAATACTGCTGAATACGAAGATCTGGTCCATGGTTTAAAGAAATCTATTAGTTTAAATCTCAAATACTTGAAATTCTTTGGTGATTCGGAGATAGTGGTGAGGCAGGTAAGGGATACAATTCACTGCCTTTCGCCACACTTAAAGGGTTATTAGTCAGAGATTTGGAATTTAATTTCATGTTTTGATGCTTTTAATATTAATTCCATTCCCAGATTAAGAAATGCCGCAGCTGATTTGCTAGCTATGTCTACTTCTATATTAGTGCCTACTAATAACAAATGTTCTATTGAATTAATTTTCAGGCCATCTGTTCTGGATAACATTATGATTCTTAGAGTGTTTGATGATGATGATCAGATCATCAGCTTCATGACAAACGTAGATGTGTTCCAGGAAGCCATAATAGATGAAGAAAAGCACGATTCAGATCTGCAAAGTAAAGATGCAGTTAGAGGAATTTTTATGCCTAAAGGAGTAAGATCTCTTGAAAGTTTGTTCGATCTACAGAGCAAGTTCAAGAGGCCAGTAAATGCTAAGACTCAGAGCTCCTCCATGCAACATGAATTAGTAAATCTGGGTACAGAGGATGAACCAAAATATGTTAATCTTGGTAAATGTCGTTCGCTGGGCGAAAGAGATAGGTTCATCAAACTGTTTCGACAATATAAAGATGTCTTTGCATGGACTTATGAGGATCTAAAGACATATGACACTTGCATTATTCAGCACATAATACCAATGAAGACTGGTGTTAAACCATTTCAGCAACAATTGAGAAGAATGTATCCGACTCTTGAGCCTTTGATACAAAAGGAGTTGAAGAAATTGTTGGATGCAAAGATTATTTTTTAAGTCCAACATTCAGAATGGGTTGCTAATCTAGTTCCCTTGCGGAAGAAAACAGGAGAAATAAGACTGTGTGTATATTTCTGAGACTTGAATAAAGCTTCTGACAAAGATAACTATCTTGTTCCCTCAATGGAGCAAATATTACAGATGATCTCAGGATTAGAGTTGTTCTCCCTACTAGATGGTTTTTCTTGATACAATCAAGTGTTAGTAGTTGAAGAAGACCGACTCAAAACCACTTTTCGTACGAAGTGGGAAACCTTTGCTTATCGCAGAATGCCATTTGGTTTGATAAACGCAGGAGCCACTTTTCAGTGAACAATGGACATCGCCTTCCGAGGATTGGGAGGTCAGTGTGTTGTGGTTTATCTAGATGATGTGATGGTTTTCTCAAAGAAAAGAGAAGATCATGTTTCTCACCTAAAGCAAATTTTTTATCTCTGCAGGAAATATGGTATTTCTTTAAATCTCAAGAAAAGTGTGTTCGCAATTTTGGAGGGTAAGCTTTTAGGTCACATCATTTCAAAAAAGGGAATCTCAATAGATCAAGAGAGAGTCCAGGCTATCAATCAGATTCCCATGCCTCACAGCAAGAAATCTATGCAATTGTTTATGGGCACTATCAATTTTGTTCGAAGGTTCGTTCCCAATTTCGCTCAGACCGTTAAGCCTTTGCAGCAAATGATAAAGCAGAGTGTATAGTTCAAGTGGACTGACTTGGAGAAAGCAACGTTTAAGGAAATCAAAGCGGCCATAGCTAATACACCTTCTTTAAGAAGTCCATATTTTGATAAAGATTTCATCATATACACCTTTGCTTCGAACGACTCTCTCGCAGCTGTGCTCACGCAAAAGGTGGAATCGGGAGACGAACACCCAATCTCTTTTATGAGCACTGGTCTGCAGGGCGATGAACTAAATTATCCTATTGTAGACAAGCAAGCATATGCCATATTCAATGCGGTAAAGCAGTTCAGGCCATATATTTTAAAGAACAAGACTAAAGTCATAGTCCCTCACCCCGCTGTCAGATCTTTGTTCGTTCAAAAGGAATTGGGAGAACGGAGAGGGAATTGGGTTACAGCTCTTCAAGAGTATGATTTAGAATTCAAACCTGCCACTATTATCAAGGGTCAAGGGCTGTGCAAGTTACTCACTGAGCATCTAGTTGATGAAAACCTAGACTGGGAAAATGAAGCGCAGTTGAATATGGCTGAAGTGTGTCCTCTTTTTACAGCTCCTGAATCTTGGTATAGGGACCTAGTGCATTATTTGCAGCAAGGATATTTTCCTGAGCACTGGAATTCTAAGCAAAGGAGAGCAAAGATATTTTCTCGAGCACTGGAATTCTAAGAAAAGGAGAGCACTACGTATAAAAGCAGCAGCCTATCAAATCATTGATGGGATACTCTTTAGAAGAAATTATGATGGGATTTTCCTTAGATGTCTAGAGAAGGAAGATGTTGATAGTGTATTTAAGGAATTGCAGGATGGCCCTACTGGGGGACATTATTATGGAGATACCACAGCACATAAAATTCTCAGAGCTGGGTATTACTGGACTACCTTGTTTAGAGATGCTCATTCCTATGCTTGGAACTGTGATGTATGCCAAATAAATGCTGGGAAATTACCGAAAGTAGTAGGACCCCTGCAGCCAGTCATCATATTTGAACCATTCGAGCAATGGGGCATAGATGCTATCGGTGAAATAAACCCAAATTCATCATTGCAACATCGGTATATCTTGACAGCTACAGATTATTTTACAAGATGGGCAGAAGTTGTTCTGCTGCGCAAAATAAACAAAGATGCAGTTATCGGATTCCTGGAAGAAAACATCATAACCATGTTTGGGGTTCCAATTTCCCTAGTCTTTGATAATGCAACTTATTTTTCGTCTTTGAAGATAAATGAATTTGCTTATGAGAAATGAATTAAACTACATTATTCAACCAATTATTATCCCCAAGGAAATGGTTAAGCTGAGTCTACCAATAAGAACCTCATTCGAATTCTTAAGAAAACCGTAATTGAAAATCAAAGAAGTTGGCACACAACCCTCCCAAATTCTCTATGGGCGGATAGAGTCACCCCAAAGAATGCCTTAGCAGTCTTCCCGTTCACTCTGGTCTACGGTAAGGAAGCCATTCTCCCTTCGAATATTTTACTCCCATCCTTGCAATTGGCCCAAGCCTCTCGAGGGTCTTGCAGTCAAGTCCTACAATCAAGAATTGATACCCTGCTGAAACTTGAAGAATCTCGGCTTAAAGCCAAATACCGGTTCCACCAACATCAAGACATAGTCAAGAGGTGGTTTGACAAGCAAAATTATGGCAAGAGGGATTTCAAAGTAGGTGACTTAGTTTTGAAATGGGACCATCCACATAATGGTAAGGGAATGCACACAAAGTTTCAACATCTATGGGTCGGTCATTATTAAATTTCTGAAAAGCTTGGCTCATCCACTTACAAGCTGAAAGACCTACAAGGAGAGGAAGTAAATCTCCCTCTCAATGGCCTCGCTTTAAAGAAGTACTTTGCTTAGCCTCTCAGGGTCTTTTGTACATAAATAAACATTGTTGTTTCTTGTTTTCTTGTTTCCTTTTTGTGTACATTTT
This sequence comes from Larix kaempferi, assembly GCA_027924585.1. Lineage (NCBI taxonomy): Eukaryota > Viridiplantae > Streptophyta > Pinopsida > Pinales > Pinaceae > Larix > Larix kaempferi. The sequence continues at coordinate 56,797,518 of BSBM01000299.1, read as the reverse complement.
AAGTAGTTTTGTTTGATTTCTACTTTGCTCTTCGCTCAAGTTGTTTTTTTTTCCTTTGTTCCTTTAATAAATCCTAGCCCAATTCTTGGCTTAGCGGTAGGACGAAACTCCGAGCAAATCTCAAAATCCTGAAAAGCAGATTTTCACTTATAAAGAAAATGTATCTCCATGACTTTGCTTTCACTCAGCAGCCTTTGGGAATGAAGAGATCCTTTCTATTTGGTCAAAATAGCCCTGGTTAAATGACTGAGATTCAGCATTTCCTTCTCACTATCTCGAGGCTCCATTCACTTCAACATTAATGCCTGTCCCAGGGTTTTTACTATAATGGACCCATGGAAAGGAAGCATGTCTCACAGGTGTATGGTATTTAAAATGAGCCCATGCTACAAATAAAATCCCAAAGGGATTACATCAAAGAGTCTGTTTTCCATAAATTCTCGCCTCAATCAAAGCATGGCTGAGAGAAGCAAAAGTGTTCAATCGAGAAAAACTATTCAAATAATTCAGCTCGGCAAGGTTCTTCTCTGTCTGTGACACTTGATAATCAAATAAAATATATTACTCACACAAAAGGACATTATGGATTGAAGAACCTAAATCAAAGCATTGAAAGTTGAAGAAATTGATTTCTGGAAGGCTCAAACGGCAAAAGCTGTCAATTAAAGAAACATCCAAAAGGATGCAGATAGCATGTGAATGAGGAACAAATGAATATGCCTGTGAGGTTTTGTTACGATCCTGTGGATTCCTCTCTTAGTTAAACACCTGAAAGATAGATCTTTGCAATGAAGTCCACACTCTGGCCTTGAGAGAGTTATAAGGAAGTCTGAGTCAAAGCTCCCCTTTCCCAAATGAGCATTATGATAAAGGGATCACTGCATTCATAGAATCTGAACTATGAGGACATCTTGTCACACTTGGAGTTAGCAGTTTGTAATTTTTGGATATTGAGGAGAATTTGTTTCAAAGATCTGTGTTCACCAACGAATCGCCAATTGTTATTGCTGCAACATCCCCCCCCCAATTTTTTTGTAAATATTGGGGCCCCTCCTTTTTATTTTCTAAGAAGAAGTCCTTTGATTTTTTAAGCTTGTTTGTTCAAAACTTTGCAAGTTTTCTTTCTTCTCTTCTTCCAGAATTTTCTGATTTTTTCCTGCTAAGGCAAAAGTGATCTATTCGGCTATGGTCGCAGTTTTATTGTTTCTTTGTCCAACAGTTGCGCATTTCTAAAAAAAATAACATAAAATTTGCGACATTTTGTGCAAGTTTTAGCCTTATTATGGCCGATTATGGCGCATTATTCAGCCTTAACTTTTTCGATCAAAACAAATCGTCTTCTTTTCTCTCAAGTTCATCGCGTTTTTTAAACTTTAATTTCCCCGCCTTTGCGCAATTTTTAACATTAATTCGGCCGCTTTTGTGCAACTTTTAACATTAACTTGTTCGTTTTTGCGCCCTTTTTCGAACCTTAACTTCGCACCGAATGGCGCATCTTTTAGAGTTAAATCGCCCACCCGTTGCGCAATGTCTAGCATTAAAATTGCCTCCTTTTTGTGCACCTCGTCCTTTTTGTCACAACTTTTGGTCGTAGGGTCTATGGCTAAAGTCGCCACTAGTTGGGCTATTTTTGCACTTAAAATCGTCAACCTTCACTTCAATCCTCGGGTGCGGCTCTCGATTGCAGAAAATAACCTTCAATTTTCCGCCTCGTGCGAATTAACTACCCGTTGCGTTGAGCCCCGTGCTCATTAAGGTTCCAACTGGCCACCCATGTGGATTAAATACTCGCACTATAAAACTGCATAAAACGGGGTTTTGGATTCATTTCACTTTGCCAAGGAGAGTCAGTGTTCTCCATTTTCCGTTGGGATTTTTCAGACTGTCACTCATCTGAGTATGTGCGTCAACCGCCAAGAGCCATTCCTGAACTGACAGGTAGGTGCTTCTGCCTCCCCTTTGCTTTTATGTGAAAGGAAATTCCGCTTGAAGCTCGTTCTTTTTCTATTTTAAAGCATTTTTTGCACTCGGGTTGCCCGTTATTCTCGTGGATGTAAGAGAACTCCTTCGACTAATGGGAAAACCTCCCTTAAGGTCGATGAGAGCACAAAGTTTTTGATTTTTCTCCCGTCAAGACCATTACCCAGAAAAGCCTCCTTCCGTGCATATACGTCTCAGCCTGTTGACTTTTGTCCTCTCAGTTTTTAGGCAAGGTTTCCTCCCCGCATTTGTTTCATGGATAATGTCTAATCTTAGGAAAATACTTATCACGGGTCTAAAGCCACGAATTGCGCTACTAGCTCTATGGCACATATTTTAGTTTGTAGCGCACATTTTCTAATGCCGGGAAATGCCATACTACACTCACCGTTTCGGGTAACAAGTCATGCTCCCAATGATAAAGCCATGCGTTAAATCCATAAAGCCATAAAGCCATAGAAGTTTCGGGATGCTCCTTATGTCCCGCACTAATAGCACTTTGCATAACTGTGCTTTTTTAAAAAGAGCTAGCGCCAGTAAAACAATTGTTTTATCATAAAATATGGTCAAGGGCTTGCTGGCGGCATTCATTTTTGTGAAAATTGCATTTTGAGCTATTACGTGGGTGTTTTGTCAAAAGTTCTTCCTCGTCATCCTTGTTTTTGGAATGTCATTTTAATTTTAAAAAAATCTAACACTATTGCATGTTCAATTTCTGTTTAACGCTATAAATCGTAAGATGTGTTTTTTACTAGCAATGGTTGCTCGAAAATACGTCAAACTCCTCATTTGTGCTACCCTCACCGTTGAAGGTTTGACATGCATAGGAGGTCTGCCAAGAAGAAGGCTAAGCTTGCAGAATCAGATTCGGACGTGGAAATCTTGTTAGACACATTGCTCGAAACCATGTTTAGCGACACACAAGCTGTCACCAGGGTAGCCCCAGGAAGCTCTGCCCCCTAATTTCAATGGGGTGACTTATACAGGTTTATCAGAGATCAACAGTACCCTGAAGCATCCCTAGAAGAAGCCATGGTTTACTTGAACATCAAGAAATCCAGCCTCCATAAGGCAGCGACTCGTCCCGAGCTATTCCCATGCTCGGAGGTCATCGATTGGATAATTCCTCATGTGAGGACTGATCCAAGGTTTATTAATGACAAGAATGGAATGAACCTGACATATTTCGCACTTGAACACATCACGGCTACGTACAAGTTGCCCCAGCCAAGGACTTGGCTGGACAATGATTGGATAGCTAAGCAAACTATAGACCCTCTGGAGTCTGCCAGAAAGATAATGGTAGTTGAAAGACAAATCAAGCAACGAAACACTAATGAGTATGAAAGTGCTCTGCTAAGGACCCCTTATAGAATCATTGTCTTAATGCTGAGTCAAATCTTTGGCATGCCAAATGGAAATGTTTTCAAGCTTGGCTGGGTGCCAGTGATGGCCCATTTGTCCATGTCCGGTACAATCTTCAACTGGGCCGACATAATTTCAGATAGCATGGTCTCGCAATTAACTGTTGCTCAAGGAGGCCTGACCCAGAAGAAGGCTGACTTCTTCATGTCTTCTTATTTGATGGATTGCTTGTTAAGCAAGCACTCCTTCCCAGATTTGGGTTGCATGTGGAGTAGAAAAGAGTTTCCTCTCTTTGTAGCCTACCAACCCACATGGGAAAGCAAATTCGTGAATTACTACAAGCATATCTGTGAGAAACTCATCATGCCCCTGTATTAGTTCATTTTTATAGAGGAGACAAACTATCTTTCCGATAATTCCATGCCCATCATCGAAGAGTTTGGAGATTATTACTTCTCCAACGAGGGCACCTATATCTGAATGAGTGGAGGATCTCAACCTCCCTTTCTTTTGCCTCGATATGTCACAGATTTTGTAGTGCACAAGGAAGCTCTGATACAACTCTTCAGCATTGGCGGAGTTAGCAAGATCCTCACAGAGAGAAAGACAGGTATTTATCCACCGAGGCCATTCACCATCGGTGCATATAGTCTCCCGAGGGCAAGAGACGGTGAAAATTTGGCTCAGGGCTTAGAAGTTTTTAATTTCAGCACAAGGCCTTTTAGGAGACATGATCATAATGGCAGGGTTGCTAAGCATTGTCTTGATGTCAAAACTTCTTATGAGTATACACATCTTGGGGACAAAGAAGAAGCATTTTTTCGAAGTGCCAGGAACATGACCGAATTGGGGAAACGATACCACCATAAAAATGGAACAAGCTCCATCCCTAAACCTGTTGGGTTGATCCAAAAGGAGCAAGAAGCAGCAACATCTCATTCAAAAGAGTCAGAGAGGAAGGAAAATGAAGAAGAAGAAAGACTCCAAAAGGAGCAAGAAGCCAAGCAACAATAAGATGCAGAAGCTACTAGAGTTCAGCAGCAGCGAGAAGCAGAAGCCACTAGATTGCATCAGGAGCATGAAGCAAAATCTCTAAGAGAGGAAGAAGAGAGAAACCTACAAGAGCAAGCTGCCAAATTGCAACATGAAGAGGCCGAAAGATTACAAGCAGAGCTGGCAGAGAGGCAAGCGGAAGAGGAAGCTGAGAAATCCGTGGAACAAGGCATGTCTAGCCCGGAGGCCATGGACTTGGATCTGACAACAATGAAACAACCATGGATAGCTAATAAAGGGTTTGTCACTACCGAAGAGTTAGCACTTACCCCATACAACCCCAGAAAGCAATGCCAAGTGGCCAACTTGGATTCCGTTTGTTTTAATCAAAGGAAGAAGGCCATTATTGACATATCATTGAAGAAAATGGAGATTGGACAAGACCAATATGAACACGTCATGCTCTGTGGCTTCATCCCATGCAAGTAATTACAATGTCGATCGTCTTGTTAGAGATGTTAAGAAATATAGGGAGCTATGTTTCAAGATAAAAGCCGACAGCAAGAAAGAAGTGTTAGAAGGGAATGAATTAAAGTTGAAGTACAAAGAGCTGGAGGAAGAGAAAAAGGAAACAACTTTGAGAATCAAGCAACTAGAAAATGAAAAAATAACACTAGAAATGCAGCTGGAAATCTCAGGAGATGAGCAAAAGAACTTAAAGTTCCGCATAACAGAATTGGAAACTCATGAGGCCAACAATATTCAACAAGGTGATTTCTTCAAGCTCCAGTTTGAAAGACTGATAAAAGAAAAGGAAGAACTATTAGAAAACTCAAGGAAGTAACTAAAAAGAAGCATGATTTGTCTATATTTTACAAACAAGTCTGCGACATGTAAGAAAAGACTCATCAATTGCTAGTATTAATTTCTGAAGAAGTCTGTAGGATGAAAGAAATGATAACAATAATGACAACCATTAAGGTTGGGGCGCTAAAGATGAAGGAAAAATATGCGCAACATGTAGTAGAAATAAAAGAGCAGTTTGAATGGAGCAAGGGGAGATTGGGATTTCCCTCAAACTTGCGTGCTACAAACGCTGAGGAATTGGACATAGACACGGGAGTCCTCGAGTTTTGTAAAGATTGTGGTGCTAAGTTAATCCTAGAGATCCGTAAAACCATCCGAAAATGTCACACTTTCTACTCCAAAATTCGGGAATCCCATGATAAGTGTCACGTGGCTTTACCTCTGACCATTTATGAGTTTCCTGAGAGAGAACAACGACTAACAGGATTACAAGGTAATTTGAATGCAGAATTAGACTATCTTAAGAAGATAGAGGGGATAACCCCGGATGACCTCCACCAGTTCATTGGTCAGCCCGCTGTCCACATCCATTTCTTGGAAGAGATTGCTCAGGAAGCTGTAGCAGGGGAAACAAATGTCAAATCAGATTTGCGCAAGCATGAAATTGAGCTGAAAGTGACAATCTCTGCGCGGGGAAAGACCATCCTGAGAGAACTTAGATAGTGGGACAATTATATTCAAGAGGTGGACAAACTATCAAAAGTAGGCGAGCCTGTTGAATAAAACAAGTCAGCAGACCAAGAGAAATCAAATGAAGCAGCAGGGCCATTTGGAACTTAATTTGTTCTATTATAATTTTGAGGAAAGAGAGCCGGAAATTTCTTTATTGTATAAATATGTTAAAAGACAGCTGGAAATTTCATTATTGTAAAAATATGTTAAAGGATATTTGGAAATGCTTTTGTCTCTTTAGGCACTAGAGGACAAACTTTTGTTTTCCCCTAGGGTTAGGTTTTGAGAAGAGACAAGTATTGTAAGATTTATAAATAGAAGAATACAAAAGATAGAAAGGACTTTTGGCAGGTGAAAGGACAGACTTATGTTGTACGTGAACTATTTTACTACATCAATAAAGAAAGTTCAATTTTTCCTAATGGAAGCCTGCATGGAGTTATGTTATGGGAATGTTTGAATGACTGGCCGAATTACTTCTGCATTATTCACGCATTTGATGTGAGATTGTTCTTAACCATCTGAATTAATTCTTTGCTTTAAATGATTTCACTCTCTTATGCAAAATTTCTGTGTAAAATGGGCAATAGAATGTTCTCCTCTATCAAGGCTATCTTTGATAATCTTTTAATTTCTGCTGTAAATGCTTCTATTCAATTTAAAAGCTATATGTGAAGTTCTTGGTAGCATTTCCAGTTTATTACTCATCCTTTAAATTTGCACCTTCCGAGGATAGATTAAACTTTCTTTAAATAGTTTTAGATTAGATTTGTTTACAGTTTGCATCTAGATTACAACACTTTCATCTCATCTTTAAAATAAAAAATAGATAAACAGTGGATCAAGCCGCAACCGGTGCAAAAGAAAACAAATCTTTAAATCTTACACGGTAGCCGATCCGTTAACCGGACGGTTTCTCTACACAAAACGATGAACGATCTAATTGGGCTCGCTTACCGGGGAGAATCCGTTGCTGATTGATGCTATGACTTTCGAGGCATCAACAAAATGGTAAACCCTTTAAATTTAGTCAATGCAATCAAATATTTATTTCTTTACCAATTGAATCTCAATGTACTCAGGAAAACGAGAGTAGCCTATATTCATCGACAGAACACCAACTTTCCATTTACGACATCCATGAAGATATCTTTAGTTATCGAAAAAAATACTTCTTTCACATCAAATATTTTTTGCAAACCAATCAAAGAAATGCAAAGAGGTAGGGGAGAATATTCCCCCATTCACCGTCCATGCCAACTTGCCACTTTCATTGAGAAATGACAATACCTTACAAATCCCCAAGAGTTGTATCTAACTATTAGCATGAAATATAAGTGAGCAATAACATAGTATCAAAAGAATAGTTCATGTGACATAAGGTTACGACCCACAAACACCAAGAGAAAATAAGGGAGGATGGAATAGTGCACAACCAAGCTTGAATCTTGAGAGTATCATATTTTTTCTAACTTTGGCCTCTTTATTGAAATAGAGGATAGCTTACACTATGTAATAAAATCCTCCTCGGTGACAACAAAAGTACCTTTTAGAAAAAACAGTGTGACTCTTGACTTTCTGAGTGACTCTAATTGAATCTTTTGCCTTACATGGTTTTGTATTCATTCTAGAAGTGGATGTTGAGGATATAATTTTAATATAAATATAAAAAATTACAATTATACTCCATCTATGTGCACTTGTAATCAATAGTTTGTTTGTTAGTTATTTAGACCTCCCCTTCTCTTTGGTTGTTTGCCTTGTCCTTGATGTCTCCAATGCCATGCACATAAGAATGCTTCTTTGTGCCATTTAAAAATTTGTACATTTTACCAAGTTCAATCCATCAAACTTGAGTTACTCAAACAAATATGTAGCAACAACCTCGGTCTATAAGCTTTGAGGGTTGTCAACTTTGGGTTTCTTGGATCTTAATGGTTCTCTTCTTCATGTTGCTAATCTTAATTTCTTCCAAATTTGCACATAATGTGAGGAAAAACATGTTATTACGTCCACTTGTGTTTGAAAAGAAACTTAAAATGTTTTATCTGTTAAATAAATATTTCAAAATAAAAAGGACTCTAAGGTAATATTAATTATATTCTCTATCTTATTGTTGGGCAAGTCAAGTCTCGGAACTATGAAGTTAAGTGTAGTTAAGTTGAAGACAGTTTTGGTGCAAGTCAGTTTTGGGAGCTGCAAAGTGGAGCGCAGCGCAGTATCGACAGGATGGAAACCGCGCAGCTGAGGACTGGTTCTGCGATGTGCCAGCAGGGAACCTATTTTGGGTAAAGAACGAAGGTAAAGTTGGCTGGGTGAAAGCAGCCTATTTTTGGTTAAGATGCTCCATGATTACCAAGCAATAGGTAAGGAGTAAGAAGAAAGGAAAGCGACCGGTCACAAGCGCAGAGGAAGCACGATGTGAACCGATCGCATAAGGTCGTTAGAGAAGGAACGACTAGGTGAAAGCGACAATCGGCATGCAGTCGACAGGGCAGGATGAAAGCGACGTGACCACACACAAAGGATGGCCACGACGGAAGAGTCATTATCAGCACCTAACAGTTCGATTAGGGGAAAACCGCGACAGTTTTGGAAACCTTAGGGTTTCACCTATGCACTGTAAAGACATGACCTACGGGCATGATCTATAAGAAGGCACAATTTTGTAAGGGAAAGGGTTAAGATTGGGTTTGAATCTCATTGTATAATTTCGAGCAGGACTTGTTTTGAGTCTGCCATTGTAAAGGCTCTACAAGCTATGTGCGCAGAGACCTATTGAGAGAGAAGAGATTCTGCAGCTGAGTGCACAGACTGGAACTGTTGTACCCTTCCCAAAGACTAATACAACAACAGTTCCTGTGGACGTATCTCCCATCCTGGGGGTGAACCACGTTAAACTCTGTGTTGTGTTATTTTTTACATGTTTGCACCTGTTTATTTGCTTACAATGAATGCTTAAGATCTTGCTTATCAATTTATGTGTTTAACTTTTATATGTATTCGCCATAAAGAATGAGATGGGAATAATATGTTAAGTTTCGCATATGTGGATGAATTCTAGATGCATAAGTATTTCTAATTCTGTGAATGCATAAGTCAGTTAGATAAACACTTAAGCGAGTAGAGTTTATGGTGAGCAATTCGCTCGTAGCGCAACACCGGAAGTTCACAGCATTTTGTGTTCGGTCATATTGCACGAACCATAAGATAAATAACCTAATACAACTGATGAATGGATAAAACACTAAGTATAACTTGTTGAAGGTGGTTAAGTCTAAAGAGGAAGCGCAGTTACCCGTTGCGTTGTCCTGTTGTTGAGTAATTTTCGAACCGTGCAGTCCTTGGATGCACGATTTGTGCAAGTGTCTGAGCTTGTGGAAGTGCTAACTGCGAAGAAGGTGATCTTCATGCAGTCCTCACTCCGCATCGGAAGCCCTATGGTGCGTTGTTCGTCAGATCTGTTTAAGCACTCATCACGTAGTTGTGGAAACCTGATTCCACAGCTCCCCCATTACTTCACCTCGGGTGAGACCTCAGTCTGCTCGCAGATTGTTTTCGAAAGGGCCGGTGAAAAGGGGTTTTGTTGGTTCCTTGAACCATGAAGAACCTGGGTCTTTATAGAAAACCTCAAGACAGTTATGTAAGCCAACACTTATGATGTTCTTAATTGAGGGGTTTGATTCTATTTAATCTACACTTGAATTACAAACCAAATCTCTTTACTACCTAAACCATTTGGATTCATATTGATAGTATTTGTTGTGTACCTCACTTGATATCCCTGTCAAGTTAGGCATCGTAACCAACGTGGATGGGTTACCACAACTATGAATATAGAATAATGTGAATTCAATCTCTATGGGTCAAATTTTTTTTGTTGTATTTTGAATTTTTAAGGCTTTGATGTTTCTCATCCAACCTTTGAAAAGTTCTCAAATATGGAAAAAAATTCAACATAGTTACAACCATAATTTCTGTTAAAATGATGATTGATTATTGCAAATTTTATTCTTGGCACACACAAGCATATTCGCTAACTTAGAGCCTAGTTGATACTAATTCCACAAGCTCATTTGCAATGGCAATGTGATCATTGTAATATAATTTTTCCAAAATCTAAATTGATTCTTTGAAATGGTGAATAGTCGATTGAGGTTGCAATGTCAAACAAAACATCTCAATAATAATATCCTTTACCTTAGTGATATGTTTTTTGAAGGCGTGTAACACTGACCTCAGTGATCAAAGAAAATGTGACGCCTCATTCAAAAACCTTTTTTATTCATGATCAATAGATGATTCTAAACGTATTTGACCATGAACTCTTTTAAGGTATCCCAAATTTGGTTTTCTACCTTTTTTATTATTTCTAGATCACAAAATTATCAACAACTCAAGTAGTCTCCAAGACTTATGTCTTATACTATCATTTTATATCACAATAAGAAGATGTGCAACATTATTGATTGATCGGTGAAATTTCTCATGAATAGGTAATGTATTCTAAATATGTTATCATATGATATAAAATCAGTTCGAAACAATTTATCCAATTTCACAACTACTTTGTAAAGGATTACACCCTAGAAATCATTATTTCCACATTGTAATGCAGATAGAGATAGATATGAAATGTTCAATTCTAAACATGCCTTGTACTTGGATGAAAATAAGTAGTGTTCTTATAACCATATTTCCGTATATTGAAGGTTGGATTCTCCAACCAACTGATTTCAAAGATGAAACATGCATGATCGATATAGCATTCATCATTGACATGTGGTATGAGTAATATAAGCTTTGAAATAAAAGTATCAATCAACTAAAATATGATTGAAGAAGGAATGCAAGAATAATAGGAAATATATACAACTTCAATTTATATGTCATTTGCATCCTCCCACAGTGATGGAAAAGGTTTTGCAGTATGTTAGTCAAATGATTGTGGCAATTCCCAAAATATGACCCACCAATAAATTTGTCGTTATAAACAACATACGCATCAAGAGGCCCAATGCTATGATTCAATTCAAATCATATTTTGGTGATCAGAAAACCAATAAAAAATGTGTTTACTCTATAGTTAAATGATGAAACATTCCATCACGCAATATCTTTAACACAAAAGGCATCCCAAAGGAGATTCTATGGATGTGGGAAAAAACTAAGATTCATTGAATATATTATTAAGGAATCATTAACACAAGAATGGATAAATATAAATCTTATCATTAAGCCCGCAGAAAATGGTTTAGACTATGTATTTATGCAGTCAACTACGATTATTACTATTGTTAGTGGTGTTACTTCTCAATTTGCAAGAATGTGTCGCATAAAAATTCTATGTGTTGAAAAGAACATGGAGTGGATTTTATTTCCATTTTGAAAGGGTTTTGTGGTCGGTTCAAAAGAGGTTGTGTCCGTGTTAACCGTGTTTAACCATGTTGTTAACACCCAAAAATTGTTCACCTAGCTCATCCCCCTAGTCACATAACCATTTCATCTTGAAGTTTGACCACCAGTACGCCTCATCCTACTACCCGCAGGGGAATGACCAAGTTCATGAGGCTATCAACAAGATCCCGAAGAAAATCCTTCAATGAATAGTAAACAAGCACAAGTCAAATTGGCACCATATGTTGTTTCCTGCAATTTTGGGTTACCGCACTTCTACTAAGACCACCACGGGTTTTACCCCTTTCCATTTGGTTCACAGCGTAGAGTCTGTTCTCCCCATTGAGTGTCAAATCCATGCTTTACACATTGCCGTGGAGATTCCCCCAGACACCTCAACACTTGAGCAAATTTTACTCTTGTTGGAACAGGCGGATGAATACCGACGAATGACCTTACAAATAATCAAGGCTGCCAAACATCACTCTAAATCCCATTATGACAAGCGCGTCCATCCCCGCACCTTCCAAGAAGGAGACCTAGTGCTCGTTTATGACCAAGCTCATGACAAGCACGACAAAGGAAATTTTGAATCTATGTGGCAAGGCCATTACATTTTCCAAACCTGTCTCGAATAGGGTCATACATCCTTACCGATTATGAAGGACACCCTTTGACCAAACCTCGCAATGGGTTGTATCTCAAGTGATTTTTCCCTTAATTTTTTTCAGACCCACTAGTCCATGTTGTATAGTTTTCTTTCCCTTTTTGTTTTTCACTTTTTTGCATTTTTAACCTCACAGTTTGCTTCCATGTGTGACCACAGATGGATCCTGTTCCCCCAATCTATGTCGGTTTTCACGATGGTGCAAGTAGATGGTCTCCAAACCTCGCCTCCGCATCTTGGATACTGTATTCCCCTTCACATGAGTTGATCCACCTCGATGGAGTGTGTATTAGCGCTGCCACCAATAACCAAGCTAAGTACGATGTTGTGACCAGTCTCTTGATCGCTTCCCTCCAGTTGGGAATTAGTCACCTTCATGTGTTTATTGACTCCTAGTTGCTTGTCGCCCAACTCAATAACTGTTACAAGGTACGAGATCCTTGCCTTTTTAGAAAATTCCTACACACTAAACAACGGATTAGATAGTTCGAGTTCATTACATTCACTCATGTCCCACGAAGTCATAATAATGTTGCAAACCAAATGGCTAACAATATTCTAGACCAACATATAAAACATAACATATAGGAATTAAACCATACAAAATGCATCATCCTATCCTCCACATGCACATATACATCATATAGGCATACAACATCATAAAAAAAAAGAGGACCATCATCATAATAAACTTCATCCACGCGCATATATATATCATAATCAAAATAACATAGTGTTTACATCATAACATTAGCATCACTACAATGAGGATCCCCAACATCTTCCTCATCATGACAATAATCGCTGAGTACAAAATTGCCTATGCTCATCGAATTAGGAGGCAGTTCCATCAACTACCTAGTAATATGAGTCATCTACATCATCCTCGTCCTCGTCCTCGTCCTCCTCATCATTTGGCTCAGTATCCTCATCCTTCTCATCATATGGGGCATCCCCCCATTCCATTCCCTCACTGCCTCAACCGCCATCGTAATCCTTTGCATCACTGGTCTCCACTCCCATGGAGCATTGTAACAAATGTCGATCAACTCTTGATCCAAATGTTGTCATCCGTCATCTACCACTCCATCCAGTAAGCAGTCAATCCCAACACGTAGTGACTCCAAAGTCATCGAAGCACTCCGTTGTCGTCGATTCCCATGACCAGGAGAATACACTCCCTCCACTCAACCCCTCTGCGCCCGATACCCAGCTGGAGGCTGCGTTCCCACATCTGCACACACAAGCACACCATCCAATATCGACATCATAAAAATACTCTAGCTACCATATATGCTATGAAGTATAAACAACATGATACTGTAAAATAATTAAATACATACCATCTGGTCCCCATGCCTGGCCAAGAGGTCGTGGTAGCTCTACATCTGCTCTGTAGTCCATCCCTACATATGGGTAATCCTCGATCACGACTAGCATCTACCGCCACTGAGTAAGGAACTAACGCGTAAAGAACCAACCCACCAGTCCCCCACCATCGCGAGTCATCATATATCCCATCCTCGGCTCAGTGGTCCCACCGTCACACACTACTATGTGCAGTCGTAGCATCGGAACCCGCTCAAAAAAGAACAAGCATAAGAATGAAGGGAAACAAAAATCCCCTCCTATGCGACTCACCTTTTTCAGATCTCGCCAAACCACTGTAAGATACATTCCCCCCTGCCAAAGTATGTCCCTGCTAGTGCCTGCTCCACTAGCATCATCTGACCTCCATAGATTTTGTGGGGCACCTTCCACCCTAGTATCCGCACAACCGAAGCTGCTATAGCTCGTGTCTCCAGACTCTCTATGTCGCAGATCAATATAGCATTGTCATGCATGTAGGTCATGGCATAATAGTGCCACTCTAGTAGATACTCCATCGAGACATCATTGGGATTCCTAGGCTATGTGTCTGCAATCATACCTAACCGCGAAAGCCCAGTCAGAAAGTACACATCCGTTAATGTGATCTCCAGCCGCTCCCCCTATATCACAAATTCCCCCACATCGACATCCTAGAACTCTACCAACTTGTTCAGCAGTAACTTCACTGAACACATTGGGGGTAAGTTGTAAAACTTCAGTAACCCACACCAGACCAAAGTATCCTGCACATCCTTGTCATCCATGATGTCATCAAGCAACCTCCCGAGCTCTCGCTCTCACCAACTCACTCTCGGCATCCTACACATAAGTGAAAAAATGCCTCATCAATACTATACACATAAAAAACTTGTCCCCCTAGGTCCATGAAACAAAACTTGGGCAAAAAAGTGCACTCCAAAGTGCGCCTTTTTTCCCCTTAGGCGTGCTCTGGAGCACACTTTTCCCATCAAAATGCGTGCTCCTCAAGTGCGCCTGTTGGGCACACAGCCGTGCTAGGAGCACTTTTCTCCGAGAAATGCGTGCCCCGGAGTGCAGCTATACGATCCACAGTCGTGCTCTAAACGCACAACTTTTTGGCTCAAAGTCGTTCCTAGGGTGCGCCTTTTCCATCGAAAAGCGTGCTCTAGTGCATTACTGCCCTAACCAAGCTTGCCAGAGCTCCCTCGAGGACCAAATCCAATGCAACAAACATGCAAAATGACAAAAATAACTTCACAAGTTACCTGCAAGTCACATATCTCGATTCCATCGAAAATACTAAGAGAAATCAGAATTTCCTCTTTCGGGTCCCTCCACACTCCTCCCAATTTGCATAGTGAAAATGACATGTGGAGGTGGGCTCCCTTTCTATTTATAACCATTTTTACCCTAGTTTTTCTTTGACCATTCCGGAGTCATCCGAACTCCGTTTTTTGTGCCGTTTGCACTGCCGGATTCAGAATTTTGTGCCCACAATGATGCTTGAGATCATTTATCACTCTCACTCAGTCCTTTTTTGGGCATTTTTCCCATGCCCCCCACTGCCTCGATCTATGTTCCATCACAATAATCGACGTTTTTGTCTCAACTTTGACCATTTTGTCTATCGCGGCCTATTCATGAGCCCTTCGCTCCGTCGATACTATAATTATTGCGTTATTTTTCCACCATTCATCTACCCGCAAGGAGGCCCCATCAGTGTTCCCCCCCTCACCTTCTCGGTTCCCATATTTGTCCCTTCATTGAACACTTCCTCCTTGCTTGGATTTTACATCTATTCAATATACTTTTATCCCTTTTTCGGGCTGAGCAACTCCTTTACAAAAAAGGCACTCAGGGAGTTTCTATTAAACTATTTTCTGACTCCTTAAAGAATGAAAAGATCACTGAGCAATCTTGCTTCCTTTCATGCTTGTTAAAGTATCTGAAATGGCATCTATCTAGTATAAGTTTAACCCTTTTCCGGACCTAGTAGACTAATTACGAAAAATGAATACTGATCTAGTCACATCGGCTAGAAGAGTTCTCCATTGCATACTTTTATGATTTTTCGAGCTTTGGGGACTAACACACGAAAAAGAACCCCCTCGGAGTCTTCTTATTTCTTTCAGACTCTCTAAAATTGAAAGCGAACATGAGCATTCAACGTCATAGGATCATATAAATCCACATGACGATATCCTCTCCATGTTTTAGAGTCTTCTTATCGCTTTCAGACTCCTTAAAATTGCAAGCACCCACGAGCATACATTGTCCTGGGCTCGCACAAATCCACACGACGGTATCCTTTCGAGCACACTTATATCCCTTCTTTGAGCTCCTTAAACCATGAAGAAGGCCCAAACGGTGCCTCTCGGCGCAACGATAAATCACATCTAGTCACACCATTACGAAAACATCCCCAACATGCTCGCCTTTGTTGAGAGTATTCTGCGATGTGTCACCCTTGGAGTCTCCTGATCTCACTCATCAGTTCCCTCCTTGAGTCTCTTGCATTATAGCCACAGTCATTGATCCCCTAAGCTACGATCTACTTCCTTGAAGTCAGTTTCATATGTTTTGAGGTCAGTCTTGTTGTCATACTCTGAACAAAGTAATTTTGATTCCTCCCACTCTATGACCCCCGTATCCCCCAACAGTATGTCAGTCTCACATCCAGTACTATCACCTCTTGGTTGTACACCTCGCGATTCTGTCAAGGAAACATCATTACCTTGATAGTTTCAGGTCTCCCTCTGTTGATGTCGGCACATATATTCCAGAGAATAGACCCAAAGGTCCCTGTACCTTGGACTCATATCCATCAGTGGTGAGTGCCTACAGACCATCTGAGAGGAGTCCTTAGTGCCTCTTAGAATGGTTGTTTCTCACGTGCTCGACTTCAACTCCATTATCACACTGTTGAGATTCGTGCAGGTAATTGGTACCTTAATTTATTGGTCGAATACCCCGGATGACCTCTGACTCTATCACATTGGTGAGTCTATTTGGAACCCCCCAGTTGTATGTTCCCGCGGATATCCGAGCTGCGTTGGCGACAATGTTCGGAAGCACTTGAACTATATGCTTCATAGAGTATCCAGTTCAGATGCATTTCAATGTACCTTTGAGATTCTGACTCTCATTTGTTATGTCCATACAATTGTTGGACACCTTCAGATCTAGCAGAGCATAAGTTGATATGGTACCGCATTCAGGATGGATGCCATTGTTTCCAATTCTATCAATTCTTCATATAAGTCATGGTTGGACCACAAGTATGTCCCAGATTTGTGTCCCCTTTGTACCATTATAATGTACACAACAGTTCTCTATGTATTATTTAGATCCCCTTTGGGCTTCATTATTATTTGTATATCTTGATACGAGCATGGGTATGCCCGCCTCGTCCATATATTTGGATTATGTTCCTCATCCGGTATTGAGGTGATGTATTTCCATTTTTTGCCCCTACAGTTCATATGAAGCATGTGTTCCGGTCTCCAACCATTTTCTTCTCTCTGCCATCATTGTAACATCCTGATTTTTCATAAAAATTTAAAACTTTTTGAAGTAGCATTAATTATGATAATTATAGTTGCGGAAATTTGATTAAGACGGCATTGATTAAGAAGTCGTCTCGTACTAAACATAATTTAATTTCTGAGTTAGAAACATTTTTTATAATGACAACTCAACATGCTTCTAACAACATGCTTATTATAATAAATGCACTGAAAGGTTAGAAATATGATGCGATACTTTTCTTTTGACAAGACACTGAGAGTTTGCTTTCTTTATGTCCTACGAGGTACCCTGGAGTTTACTTAGCTGCAACGCTAAGGCATTTGAAATGTTTTTATGTGTAGATGACAGGTAAGAAGTCCTATGACTGCATGATTTAAGAGTACGTGTGTAATTCAATTCAACGTCGAAATAATAAAATGTTATGAATTCTTTGCGAAACAAGTTACCTCCAGGTATGAAATACTTAGTTCTGCTTACTGGTTTCAAAGCTTTCTTACCAACTCATCAATGTTTTAAAAACAATGTCGTCTATTAAATCTTCATGCTGCTAAATTTGTTATCGTGACTATCGTTGTCATTGTGGTTTTACTTTTTGTTGTTGTCTTCAGGTAATTTATACATAGTACTAATGTAGTAATTGTACCACTAAATCATCAAATGTTTGCATTATGAAATTATTGAAGACATAAATAATATGATCTCAGTTCTTATGCTAAAACATTATTTAGTTTGAGAACTAAATGCAATTCCTATATTTTTTAATTATTTGCAAATTAAAAGAAATATAAACAAAAATACATTAACTATAGGGCTAACATTATAATATTTATAAACATCCAACCCTATTAATTTACAATTTCTAAAATCGACAAAGTTCAACTATATTTAATATTTATAAGCCTCATGACTTATACATAAAATAACATCCACTATGTAAATTTTGCATAAAAATAAAACATAACGTTAATACCATGATTGTGAACATAAAATTTGAAACTATATCGATTGATATATGAAGTACTAACTTGTAATGAATATTGAAATGACAGGGTTCTAGGTTTTAATGCTCGGCATAC
Organism: Larix kaempferi; assembly: GCA_027924585.1. Classification (NCBI taxonomy): domain Eukaryota; kingdom Viridiplantae; phylum Streptophyta; class Pinopsida; order Pinales; family Pinaceae; genus Larix; species Larix kaempferi. Next base: position 56,779,623 of record BSBM01000299.1, on the reverse strand, counting down.
ACATCGAGCTGGCATTGAAAAGTGTACCAACCTTGCATTAATGGCCCGACCTGCACTACGTAGTGATGAGGACTATTGGCACTCCACGTAATACAAAACAAATGAATGTGGTGACTGCGAAAATTACTGTGTGTGGTTTCCATACTTAAACTCCTCCATGCTGGATGTAGAACGATCCTTAGTGAGCAGAGGTGCAAGGCCGTGCTTGTGATAATGATGAAGCAATAAATGAATATAGTTGTTCGACCTCCAAGGTAATTCGCTGGCACTCCATTGATCGTTGATTGCTTTGAATCTAAAACATTGGATGCTAACCCTAGCATCTCATCGTAAAGGTTTGATGGAGAGTTTAATGACTTTCATTGTTCCACTAGTGTTTCGGGTAGCGAGGCCGACAGGCTGCTGGAGGATAAGGTTTAGACAACATGTAATTTGAGGTTTCGATCTCAAGACCTGTAGGTGTTATAGTTAGTTGTTGCAGGTTTTGTCTCAGTGCCACGGCGTTACGATAGAGTGTAGTTTTCACCGAAATCGGTTTTATTGCTGTTGAGTTAAGAATTTGTAGTTTCGTTTTCTAAATTTTGTGGAAGAAAACTCTTATGTACAAGGAAAGGCTCAAAGCCTTGGTTCAAATCATGGAGTTCGTCTTTTTGCTGGTGAAATGTATGGGACTCAGTCGTTGATTCCATAGGTAAGCGTTCAATCTCAGAAGTGTTAATAGCTTCAAAATACAACATGCATTAACCTTTTTCTAACTCTCGACTATGTTGTGGACAGGTACAGGTTTTGAAAAGATATCTTTGGCAAGGGTTTGGAAATGGATAGCAAGCCTCCATTCCTAGTAAGCTCTAGTGGTCTCAAACCCTCGTAGGTGCCAATTGGACTTGGTTGATGATGATTCAAAATGCAAAGAGTCACAAACTGTCCCACCATGGTTTCGACTTTGTCCAACTGTCGAGTTTTCTTTGAAGAACTTGAGTTGATATAAAAATACTTGTACAGGAAATGGCACTCGTATGTTTTAAGTGATACTCGACCTATTTTGATGTCTATCTCATCGATGATGAGAGTTTTTAATACTCGTTTTGAATGCTAGATGATGAGGATAAACCCTGTGTAGTTTTCGTTTGATAATGTAAATTCGTTCTGGTGAATGTTGGTGTTTTCTTCGTAGTGCTGGAACCTTTGTAAGGTTTGAAACTTGAACTATGAAATGTTTTGGTTAAGTTCTGTTGAGTGAGGATTTAGAGTTGAGGGCTCGTTTAACTCTGTATACTAAGTTTTGTTTCTTGTAATGGAAAACTTTGTTTTAAACTATTCGTTGGGGTTACTGTATAAGAGATAATGTCTGCCGAGCCATGGTACAGTCTGTATGCATTTTCCAAAGATGATAGACTCAGTTGTTTGGAAAACGGTGAAGTAGTTTTTCGACTGTTTGAAATTTCGAAAAGGGCTATGCCCAAACTCTAGTTTTCTTCGATTTTTACACAAGATGTTTCGCCTATAAACTCCAAAAAACATCCAGGCATAAACTAGGGTTTTGAACTATAGTTTGAACATGAATGTGTAAATCGCATTTTGGCTAACTATTGAAAAAGATAAAAAGGTTCTGGAAGTACTATATAGGGTTTAAAAGTCATACGATCTCTTACTTTGAATGTTATCCACAGTTTGTAATGAAATGAAAAAAAAATATGATGGTCGAAAGCAAAGTTAGGGTTTACATTGTTTTTGGTTTTTGATACTACTAAAATGATTGAAACAAGTTTCAAACAGGAATTTAGTGAAGGAAAATAAGTGTGTGTGTGTGTAGATCAGAAAACTGTGTATTGATCAATACTTGCAGCTTATAAATATCATTAACAATACTATTTATTTGAATATATGATGTATAAAAGTTTAAATTGCATTTATTTGCTATGTAATTAATAGAGATAAGAAACAAATATATGTTTATACAGAAGTTAAATTATATTTTTTTTTCATGAAATAATAAAATAATACTATATCATTTCAGATGCTATATAGTAAATTTTTACTATGTTTAGCTATAGGACAGAAATTGAAAAACATAGCACTTACTGTAATCATTTGTCTAATCAATGGCAATCTGTCAATCTTTCATCTATTATTAATTTGCTTCTCTATACTAGAGTACGATGCAAATAACAACATGTGGAAAAATATAGAGATGGTTATCAATTCAGATGGTTATCAATTCAGATTTTTATGAAGCTTATCATTCAGACTTAAACAAAAAACAAAAAACAAATTTCTCTACAAAACAAAGTTTGATAATTTTCACTAAACAAAACTATTAAACTATAATAAATTAGGAAACTGTAAAACTTGGTTAATCTGTAGGAAAACAAACAGCCCAAGAAGACTGTTCCACCCAACCAAATCCTAAAGACAGCCAAGTACTTGCCTTAGGACCCCTGAGCCTGTTCACTGAACCACCAGGAGGAAGAAACTTAGAAGTTTAGGATCTCCACTTGCAGTAGCAATAGTTTTCCAATCTTTAAAACTAGCAGTCCAAAGGACCTGCACCAACACCTCTGGTTCTCCTTATCAGAATAATTTGCAGACTTACAATTGCACTCACACCTAGCCTCCCTATTCGAATCTCTCAGTGATCACCTGATGCACATGAGGAATGTTTCTGCAGAAAAATATTGTGTAAGAGCTGCCTGCTCAATTTGAATTTGCCTTATGTAGGCTGCCTAGGTCTTTTCAGTTGTTACTTGGTCATTAAATGAGCTTCCTGCCCACTCCCACCACCTGGGGGATAATGACACATTTTTAGGGGTAGTTGTCCCATAACCAATAGCTAGTGGTGAAGTGCAATTGCTGCCATCTGTCCCATGCTTTTGTAACAGCTTCCATTCCTCCTAATGGATCAGTGAACACTCATTTAACAGTTCCCTTGGGTGTTTGTCTCCTACTTTAATTTATTTAAATAATAATAATCAGTAATTACATTCATCCTTGATCCAAATTGATCATAATTACAAAACCTTGTAATTAAAATTTAACATAAAGTATTTTGCCAAATAAAATAATATTTTCAGAACTTTGGTAGGTGACAATCACAATGCTCACACCCTTGGAAAATTTCATAAACTATGATTTCTATCGACCATACGATGAGCTCTTTCCCTCACACATTAGGGGGCAATCTGTTAGCACCCAAAAATTGTTCACCTAGCTCATCCCCGTTGTCACATAACCCATTCATCCCTTTTTCCTACATTTTTGGCCTCCAAAAACCCAAAAATCCCTAAATTGGGAACCAAATGGGAAAAAAAATCATTATTTCCCTCATCAATTAGTGAAAATCCTTCAAAAAAGGTAAAATTCCATAAAAAAAGGGTCAAAATCCCCAAAAAAGAAAAAGAAAAAGGGGGAAAAGTCAAAATAAAATTAAAAAGGAGGGAAAACATCAAATACCACCAGCCAATACTATTGGTTTCCCAATACCATGGGTCCATACTCCACAACCCAAAATTGCTATAAAAAGGTGATGGAGGCCCCCTATTTCACATCCATGTATCACTCTTGCTACCCTTATCTTGCCAAAATTCCTACTACACTCTAGCCTACCTCTTTGATATTTTGTTCCCATCTAGTCGATATTTGGCCACCATTTGAGCATTTGGAGAAGAGCAAGGAACCTTGGAGACCTAGAGCGCTACTCTTCGTACAACTACGAGAGCCCCCATCACCTCAACTTCCGAGGTAAACTCTGATTGTAAACCATTATTTGCAACATAATACAAAATACAAATTTTATTCATGGGTTCATGTTGATCTGTTATCATATTGCAATAGTTAGATTAGTTTTTATTTTTATTTGCACTCACACATATTATCTATTTTTTGTTAAGTTTAAACCAAATAGACTAGCAAGATCACTGAAAGAAACATAATCACAAGATAAACACAAAATTTACCCTAGGAAACCCTCATGGGGTAGAAAACCCAGCAAAGCCTTCCTCAATAAGATGATCAACCAAAATACAAGATGTGCTCCCTCCTTCTCTACCTTCTTAGAAGATCTCCCAGAAAAGTGTGCTACTTTTCTGAGTTCTGCAAGGGTGTCTAATGAGGAGCTCACCTCCTCTATTTATATTGGTTCCCAACTGACTAAAACACCTAATGGGGCCGACCTCTCCTGGAGAAGTCTAATAACCCCTAAAATATAAGATCAGGGGCGACCCCCACATGGTGGGTCTAATAACCCTAGTTACCATAACCCATCGGAGGAATAATCGTCTCCGGATACATGATAGGGTTATCTCGGAGGGATGAAACATCTCCGGAATAATAATGTACAAATATAATATTCTTGGAAGTTACAATATTCAACACTCCCCCTTAACGAGAAGGATATTATAACAATGTCTGCAGGAGCAAGGAGTCATTGACTACATCATACATGATACATCTATAAATCATCGGAAGCTTTCTTCAATTCATCATCAGTAACTCAACCAGTTACTGGAACATCAATGTCATCAGCATCGTCATCACTCGATCATCAGCATCGTCATCACACGATCATCAGTACATACGATCATATTACAGGATGATCAATCCTGCTCTCTTTAGGACATAGGTCCATGGATGATACAATCCGATCAAGTTCCAGGATGATCAGTCCTCATCACTTTAAGACAAGTCTCATGTCTAGGAACGATGTAATCCCATCTTCATTTTTCGGAGACATCAGTCTGGGACCAAAGTTCGGGGAAGATACAATCCCCTACCTGTTCATTTAGGACTTTATTATCGAAGACCCAGTCTACGGCTCAATTCTGGGACCGCAGTCCGGGGAAGATACAATCTCCTACCTGTTCATTCAGGACTTCATTATCGGAGACCCAGTCTACGGCTCAATTCTGGGACCACAGTCCGGGGAAGATACAATCCCCTACCTGTTCATTCAGGACTTTATTATCGGAGACCCAATCTACGGCTCAATTCTGGGACTGCAGTCCGGGGAAGATACAATCCCCTACCTGTTCATTCAGGACTTCATTATCGGATACATCATGTCTACGGCTCAATTCTGGGACCGCAGTCCGGGGAAGATACAATCCCCTACCTGTTCATTCAGGACTTCATTATCGGAGACATCATGTCTATGGCTCAATTCTGGGACCGCAGTCCGGGGAAGATACAATCCCCTACCTGTTCATTCAGGACTTCATTATCGGAGACATCATGTCTACGACCCTCTTTAGGAATAAAGTCCAGGGATGATCCAATCCTCTCATGTCCACCAAGGACTTCATTCTCGAAGACATACATCTATGGCTCTCTTTAGAACAAGTGTTCAAGGATGATACAATCCCTCTTCTTTCTCGGAGACACCTGTCTACAGCTCACTTTAAAACATGTGTTCAAGGATGATGCAATCCCTCTTCTTTCTCGGAGACACCTGTCTACGGCTCACTTTAGAACATGTGTTCAAGGATGATGCAATCCTCACATGTATTCTCATCAATACAAGTACAAGTATTCTTCACCATACAAGTACATACATGTATCATCAAAAGCATGTATTCTCACCAATACATCTATCATCGAAAGCATGTATTCTCACCAATACATCTATCATCGAAAGCATGTATTCTCACCAATACATCTATCATCAAAAGCATGTATTCTCACTAATACATCTATCATCAAAAGCATGTATAAGTAAAACTGAGTATTCTAAGTATAAGAGTCCTAAATCTAAATATTTCTAAGTAACTAGGTGTAGTGAGCAGGTAACCTCATCATTGATGAGACAATCTTGTCATCAGTGACTATACTACTCCCCCTTTCAAGGAGGGTCCTTTTGAACTACACCAAGCTTGTCTCGGAAGTATTCAAATTTCACTCGAGACAGAGGTTTGGTTAAGATATCAGCAATTTGATCCTCAGTGCTCACATACTCGAGCTTGATGGCTCCTCTCTGCACCATATCTCGTATATAAAAGTATCGAATCTCTATGTGTTTTGACTTATCGTGGAATGCAGGATTTTTTGTCATCTTAATGCAGCTTTGATTATCACACATAATCACAGTGGGATCCATTTCTAATTCAAACACTCCAAATAATAGCTTCCGAAGCCATACTGCTTCACAGTTGGCAGAGCAGGAAGCTATATATTCTGCTTCAGCAGTACTGAGGGCCACACTAGATTGTTTCTTGCTGAACCATGAGATCATGGCAGATCCAAGACCATAACATCCACCTGAAGTACTCTTTCTGTCTGAGACACTTCCTGCCTAATCAGAATCTGAGTAACCATGTAATCTGAGTTCATGATCTCCAAGATAATATGGACCAAAATCCAATGTACCTTTTAGGTACCTCATTACATGCTTTGCAGCTATTAGATGAACCTTTCTAGGTTCTACTAGATACTGACTTAGGGTATTTACAGCAAAGTATATATCTGGCCTAGTATTTGTTAAATACATCAATGACCCAATGATTTGTCTATATAGAGTTAGGTCCACTAATTCTGATGAGTCATTAACTAATAACTTCAAGTTGGAGTCCATGGGAGTGGCCATGGTTTTACACTCCAACATATCAAACCTTTTTAGAATCTCCACAGCATACTTACCTTGATATAGAAAGATTCCTTTTGGTTCTTGCCATACTTCTATACCTAAGAAGTAGTGCATTAATCCTAGATCTTTCATCTCGGATTCTGAAGAAAGCTTCTTCTTGCTTTCAATAATTTGTTTCTCATTTCCGGTTAGAAATAGATCATCTACATATAACAACAGTATAACTGGTTTATCATCCATCACTTTGAGATAAAGATTTGGATCATCTTTACTCTTGGTAAAGCCCATGCTTGTTAAGAAATTGTCAATCCTTCCGTACCAAGCCCTAGGAGCTTGCTTCAACCCATATAATGCCTTTTTCAATTTGCATACATGAGTTCTTCCGTCTTTAACCTCAAACCCTTGGGGTTGCTCTATGTACACTTCTTCTTCAATTACACCATTCAGAAAAGCTGTCTTAACATCCATTTGGTGTAATTTCCACTTCATCATAGATGCAAGTGCCATGATAGTTCTAATTGAAGTATACCTAGCAACTGGTGCAAATGTTTCTTCATAGTCAATTCCCTCATTCTGAGAGAATCCTCTGGCCACAAATCTTGCTTTATATTGTTCAATGCTACCATCTGCAGCATGTTTTATCTTGAAAATCCATTTGGAAGAAACCACACTTTTATCTTTTGGTTTGGGAACTACATCCCAAACATCATTTTTCATTATTGACTGATATTCTTCTGTCATTGCTTCTATACATTCTTTCTTCTGAGCTGCCTCTTCATAGCTAGAGGGTTGTTGATCCACAAGATCACACATCAAGGCCATATAGTTGGACACTAGCTTTGGTTTCTTTCTTTCTCTAGTGGATCCTTCAGGAGCTCCATATCTTTCAGCTCCTTGAATAATATCTCTAGCCCATGCTGGCCTTCTTTTCTTAGATAAATCTGTAATAGGAGGTTCTTGTGGTTCCAACATGTCATGATACTCTGGTGAATCATCTTAAGGGATGTGCACAACCTCTGTGATTCTAGGAGATGTATCTTCTTCATAGATTTCTTCAAGTTGGCACTTCCTAGATTTCTTGAGAGCTACTTCTTCATCAAATGTTACATCTCTACTTATTTATATATGATGAAAACCTGGTATGTAAATTCTGAAGGCTTTGGATGATTCACAATAACCAACAAATATTCCCTTCTTACCAGAAGGATCCAACTTGGTTCTCTTTTCTTTTGGAATGTGGATGTACACAGGACACCCAAATATTTTAAGATGACTTACCTCAGGCTTCTTTCCTGTAAACACTTCTTCTGGAGTTTTGAAATCAAGAGCACTATGAGATAGTCTATTTTGCACATATACGGTTGTCTTAGCTGCTTCATCCCATAGATACATGGGAAGATCTTGGTCATGTATCATAGTCTTTACAGCTTCCATGATAGTTCTATTTTTCCTCTCAACCACCCCATTTTGTTGGGGATTGTAGGGAGTGGTTAGTTCCCTCTTAATTCCAGCTTCTTTACAAAAGTATTCAAAGTCCTTTGAAGTATATTCTCCGCCATTATCTGTTCTGAGAATCTTGATTCTCTTTTCTGAGAGATTTTCTATTAGATCCTTGAACTCTTTGAATTTTCCAAAGACTTCATTCTTACCTTTTAGGAAGTATATCCAAGTTTTCCTTGAATAGTCATCAATGAATGAAAGATAGTATTCAAACCCACTTAGAGAAGTGGTGGGCATTGGTCCACATACATTTGAGTGTATTAGCTCCAAAATGTTCTTAGTCTTTGTTTCACTCTTTGGAAAGGGGTTCTTGACATTCTTCCCTTTCTTACATCCTTTACATGAGCCATCATGATCAGCCTTCAAATCTGGTAATCCTATGACCACCTTGCTTACATAGGGTAAGGATTTGTAGTTAATGTGAGCTAATCTTCTATGCCATAGCTCACTGGGGCTATAAACTTCATGAGCAAGGGCAGATTCTGGATGACCCTTGAGTTTATAGAAACCTCCTTCTTCTTCACTAATGATAACTGCATCTTTAATTGATTTTCCTTTGGACCACATGAGTACTTGTCCATCTATGAAAGCCACTCTAAAACCTTTCTTATCTAGTGCTGAGATAGAGAGTAGGTTCTTCTTTAAACCTATTACATATAAAACTTCTTTCATTTTCAAGGGTGTTCCAGAATCAAGCTTGTAGCTTGCTTCACCAATTCCCTTGATGGGATATTGATAATCATCTCCTAGAGATACCTTTTGTGGTGAAGACTTTTCTTCGATTCTTGAGAGAGTTTCCTTTTGACCTGTCATGTGCTTTGAAGCACCACTGTCAATGAGCCATGTACCTTCACCAGGACACACAGATCCAGAGAGTGCAGAAAATAGGACATATTCTTCTGGATCTTTTTTCTTTACTTTAGATCTTTTCTTTTGAGGCCTTTCCTCCTCTTCTTCTTCTTCTTCTTCTTCTCCTTCTTCTTCTTCACTATCATCTTCTGCCATATGTGCATGATGTCTTTTGTGGACAAACCTTTTCTTCTTGTTTTCTGGTAAGGTACAGTCTCTAGCATAGTGTCCTAGTTTAAGACAATTAAAAAATTGGACTGTGGAGAGGTCTCTTTCTGATTTTGTTCCTCCTTTCCTTTTGAATCTATGAGAGGGTTGAGACCTTTTGTGGTTCACTTTCCTGAAGTGACCCCTTTTTCCTTTTTTGGTGTGGGTGGCCAAAGCTTGGTCATCCTCTTTGAGAAGAGCTTCTCTGTTGGCTACCCTAGCCTCTTCTTGAACACAATCCTCCCATACTATATCAAACTTCATGTTTTCTTTTCTGGCACACATGGTTTGTATGAATGATTCCCAAGCTCTAGTGAGACCATTTAGAGCAGTCATCACAAGTTCATCTTCATCAAGAGTATCACCAATGGCATCTAGTTGCTCCTTGATTAGAGAGACCCTTGAGAAGCAGTCTTGAATGGATTCACCTTTGTGCATCTTGGTATTCTTCAACTGAGTCCTTAGGTTCTTCTTCCTATTGATGTTCTTTCCTTCATACATTCTTCCTAGGGCATCATACATTTCCTTTGGAGTCTTCTTGGAGGCCACTTAGGGAATCAAGTGGTCTTTAATAGAATCAGCTATGATTCTCTTTTCCCTAATCAAATACTTCCTATGCTTTTCTTTGGCTTCATCTCCTTCCGGTTCTGCAACTTCATCCTTGATATAATGAGCAAGATCATTCTCTTCAAGAATGAGACCAATTCTCTATTTCCATGCCCGGAAATTCTCTATACCTTCTAGCTTGTCTTCAAGCTTAGTGTTTGGAGCCATATTCTCTTGGGGGATTCCAAGAGATAAGAAACAAAGTAGTACTTACCGGGAAATATTACCTTTTTACTTTTTCGGATCCTTGAACAGAATTTCCGGTTTTATCGCACTTTTGGTAAAATTAGGGTTTGACTTTCCCGGAGTTCTACCCAACCAAAAAGTTCGATCTAGGGCTCAAAAGATTGTTTTTGAGAAGGGCTATCCAGCCATGTAATCAGAATTCAACAATACCAACTTTTTGCTGAAACCAATTTATGGTTTATCGCACTTTTGGTAAAACTAGGGTTTGACTTTCCCGGAGTTCTACCCAACCAAAAAGTTCGATCTAGGGCTCAAAAGATTGGTTTTGAGAAGGGCTATCCAGCCATGTAATCAGAATTCAACAATACCAACTTTTTGTTGAAACCCTAATTTTCACCGGAGAGAGAGAGAGAGAGATTCTTACCTTGTGAAAGATGTCCTATTCAGGCCAGCTCTGATACCATGTTAAGTTTAAACCAAATAGACTAGCAAGATCACTGAAAGAAACATAATCACAAGATAGACACAGAATTTACCCTGGGAAACCCTCATGGGGTAGAAAACCCAGCAAAGCTTTCCTCAATAAGATGATCAACCAAAATACAAGATGTGCTCCCTCCTTCTCTACCTTCTTAGCGTATCTCCCAGACAAGTGCGCTACTTTTCTGAGTTGTGCAAGTGTGTCTAATGAGGAGCTCAACTCCTCTATTTATATTGGTTCCCAACTGACTAAAACCCCTAATGGGGCCGATCTCTCCTGGAGAAGTCTAATAACCCCTAAAATATAAGATCAGGGCCGACCCCCACATGGTGGGTCTAATAACCCTAGTTACCTTAACCCATCGGAGGAATAATCATCTTCGGATACATGATAGGGTAATCTCGGAGGGATGAAACATCTCCGGAATAATAATGTACAAATATAATATTCTTGGAAGTTACAATATTCAACATTTTTGGAACTACTACTAAGGGTTCCATAATCCTTAGTAGGTGCTCTTTAGCACGAGTTGGTGTGAAAACACTAGCTACAAATGTTCTGTGAGGGTTAATCCATTGTTTATGGAAGGGATTTGGTATCGTGGAAGGCATATCCTCTTGGGGATTCTCAGTGGATTGTGGGATTTTCTTGTATTTTATGGTGGGTATCTTTTGACGGCGGTTTTTGTTTTCCTCGTGGGGGTTTGCCCCTTTTCCGATGGAGTTTTTTAAGGGGTTCTTTGGGAAGCTTGTATCATTGGAGCCTATCCATTTCTCTCTCTGTTGGGGTGCAGATTTGGGTTCTTAAAGAATGGTAGGAATTCCATGTGGTATTATTCATGTCCAGAAGTAGCACGAACAGTGGGAGGCGATAGGTGTAATAAGATATGATGTTGAATTCTACTCCGTGATGAGGGCATGCAATTTGTCCAGAGATACCACACGATGTGTTGAAGGGGAAATAGGGATTTGTGAAACGACACCTGGCGTGAACTTCCCACATGTCGTTGACACATATAAAGGGAAAATGTTCTAGTTGAACTGTCCTCGGGTGCGGAAGAAGTTGTGCTGGACTCTCTCTTGGTCTGTGAAGTGTAGGGTTATTGTGAGGAGGGTTTTGTAAACCCTCAGGTGGATATTTCGACGTCAAGAAAAATAATTTATAAGTTGGAAAGGAAGTGGAAATCTAGATCTGGAGAGCACAAAATGGTGTTGGGGCATGATGTGGGTTTGGAGGATGTGGTTGGTATGCAGTTAATGGCCTTGGTAGGGAAGTTCAACTATATATACATGAAAAATAGGGAGATAAATAGTTGGGTTTTGAGGGTTTGTGGTCCAGTCCTTGGATATAAACCCATCATATCAATCTTTCCAAAGGGTTGGTATGGATTTAATTTTAAGAAGGTGGAACATGCTACCTACATCCTTCATAAGACATGGCTCAAAGGTAACAGCAACCTCATGTTGAAGCAATGACACTCCGGGCTTGATCCCAAGTCAGAGAGAATTCGGTTTAGACACTTGTGGTTTTTACTCCCAGGTTTTCCACTAGAAATGTGGAATATGGAAGCATTTCAGGCTGTCACTAACAAACTAGGGCATTTTCTGCATGTGGGGGATGATGTTCTAAAAGGGATGGTTAAGCGAGTTGGTAGAATGTTGGTGGAAGTAGATATTTCCTTGGGTCTTATCGAAAAGTTGGAGATAGAGTGGTGAGGGAGGAAGTATAACCGGGTGTTATATTATCAGGGAATACCTTTCCGTTGTTCAAAATGTAAAGATGTTGGACACATTTGGAAGTAGTGCTTAGCTTCGTCCTCGACTTTTGACAGAGATGAATCTTGGGAGAGGGATCTAGCTTGGTCTTCTAATTATACTAGCGAGTAAGAACATGAAGTTTTGGATGATCTAAATGCTGGGTATTCTCGTAGAGTTAGTATGCTTGGCTCCACCTTTGAGGACTCCATCTTTGGTAAGCTCAAATGCTTTGACCTTTTATTTTTCTCATCTTTAAATGATATGGAAATATAATCTATTAAATCTTTGGAATTAAAAGAAGATTTTCAGGGGGGAATCCCTTGAATTAAATCCTATACTAAGCTCTTCAAATGCCTCCCTTTCGGGAAACAATGTGGCCATCCTTGGTTCTCAAGGGGTTAATCAGTTAGATAATTTATTAGATGAGAATGCCAAAGTTCCTCCATATGGGGGGGTTTTGTCCGGTGATGGATATTTAGATTGCATTGGGCACCTTTTAGACTCCCAGTCGAGTGGCGAGTTTGGGTTGGAAATTTGCTTCGTGGATACGATTTTCATGCAGGGTATTCCTAGGGTGATGGTATTTATAATTCTCTTGTAGTGAAGGAAAATTTGTAAGGGGTTGGTAACCATTTGTCCTAGTTGGATGGCGATTTTGGAGTGGAAACTCCCTCTCAAGATTCAATTGTCATTGCGGGAAATTCTTTGGGTGAGTGTCTTGATAAAAGTCCTGCTATGAGGGAGAATATATAGGTGGTTTGAAATCCATTTCCCCTTAAGGAGGCCGTCCAATCTTCTAGTGCCAAGATGGAAGTTCATATTCCTTCTTATTGTGAAATGGAAAAAAACTCCCTATCCAATATTATATTGGAAATGCGCCTATGAAGTCATCAGATTCTAGGGTGGACACAGAAGCAAACCTCAATAATGAGTTTGTTTATCCATGTTATCATCTTCTAAAGATGTAGAAGGGGGCTAGGAGGTGTGGCATAAAACAATATTTTTCCCCACTCAAAACCAAAAGTGCTAGAAAAAGGAATCAAGGGGTGTTGATGAATAAGGGGGATGTAAGTGCTTTGCCAGTTTCTGCCTCAAAATCCAAATCTTCTGATTCAATGGCTCTTAGAGAACTAAAAGCCCTAACCAAGGTTAAGAAATGATATGCATCTCTTTGAATGTCAGTGTTATTTTTTCAACATTTAATTCAATAGATCTAGGATCTTAACTGAACGAATAACATGTATAGCATATCAAGCATAAGATACAAGAGACAAGAGACATAAAACATTTCACCAGGGAAAACCAAGAAGGTGAAAAACCCCACAACTTCCTTAGAGATAGAATAAGCATCAATACAAGGATCACAATGATCAAACCCAAGAGATAGATAACTTCAGTAGCATGCTCCTCCTCCACTTGTGCGCACCCTCCTCTTCTCTCACTAATGCGAAGTGAGTGAATAATAGAATGTGTAAAATGAGAGAGACACACTCTCTATTTATACACTAAATTTCACTTGACCTTTACTCAACTAGGTTGGCATCAACTTAACCACTTAACATAATACTAACTGGGCCGACCGCACTAGGGTGGTCTAATAACCCTTTAACACTCATGACTCATACAGGGCCGACTCCATCAAGGTGGTCTAATAACCCATCAAGTATAAGTTACGACACTTACAATATAACTTGCGACACATGCAAGTACAACTGACGACACTTCCAATCAAAGGAATAATACATCTCCATTGGGGATACAATAAATTACAAATACAATATACAAGTGAATATCTTCCGAAGTTACAAATACATCAACACTTCCTCTTAATTAGGAAGGTATTCTCTTGACACAAGTCATCAATACATATAGGCACAAGTCTTCAATTCTGGAGCTGGATCATCATCACTGGATCACGGAGCATCATCATCATCACTGTTGTTGTACTTGACATCTCGATCACTGAGTTATCTCATAATTCTTCTCGTCATAGGAAGTTCTATAGAGCCAGCCCTTTTTCATGTTAGATGTAGGCCCACCACATGTAGGTCTTCATCAACAGGCCATACTGTGGAATCCTCAGGACTTATTATGTGCGTCAACAAAACCTCGAAAGAGCATCCCAGGACTGATTACGAGCTTACTGCTCAACCTATTGGATCTCCCAAGATCTTTTACACGTTGACTGTCACAAAACCTTAAAAGAGTGTCTTGCATCCTGCAAGAACTCTAAAGAGCATCCCAGGACTGATTACAAGCTTACTGCTCAACCTATCGGATATCCAAGATTGATTATATGTGACACCCCACACCACAAAACCTTTAAAGAGCGTCTTGCAACCTGCAAATACTCTAAAGAGCATCCCAGGATTGATTACGAGCTTACTGCTCAACCTATTGGATCTCTAGTTCTGATTACATGTGGTAGGAAAAACCTTTAAAGAGTGTCTTGCAACCTGCAAGTACTCTAATGAGCATCCTAGGACTAATTACGAGCTTACTGCTCAACCTATCGGATCTATAGGGATTATTACATGCCTCTAGTAGAAAAACCTCAAAAGAGCATCCTAGATCAGACTATAGGATCTCCCAGGATCTTTTCTATGCTACATGCACAACTTGTCCATGGCCACGGAGTATCATCTTGATACTCATGATCATACTGATCATCATCATACCGTACATATTCCAGATGCACATCATCATCACATGATCATCCTGATCATCATCACAGCATCATCCTGATGCATATAATCTAGAGTATCGTCCTAATACTCATCACACATGATCATCTTGATCATCGTCACAGCATTGTCCTGATACTCATCACATATGATCATCCTAATCATCATCATAGCATTTTCCTGATGCATATCATCACATATGATTCAACTGATCATGTAAAGCATCTACCTGATGCATATCATCACACATGATCCACCTAATCATGTAAAGCATCCACCTGATGCATATCATCACACATGATCCAACTGATCATGCAAAGCATCCACTTGATGCATATCATCACATATGATCATCCTGATCATCGACACAACATCATCCTAATGTATATCATTTGAAGCATCATCCTGATGCTCATCACACAACGCTTACATCCACAACCATGGGAGGATCCTCCTACCACCATGCTTGGAATGGCTCCTGCAAATGTGTCCCATCACTTCTTCCTCGAAGTATCTTCTATTTGAATAACACCAAGCCTCTCTCTGAAGTACTCGAACTTCACTCTGGCTAGTGGTTTGGTCAACACATCTGCAATATGCTCATCCGTCGCAACATACAGGAGCTTCACTGGTCCTCTATGCACCATATCCCTAATATAGTGATATTTGATCTCAATGTGCTTCTACTTGTCATGGAACACCGGGTTCTATGACAACTTCACACAACTCTGGTTGTCACAAAAGATACAGGTAGCATCCAATGGGAGATCAAATAACTCAGACAGTAGCTTCCTCAGCCATACTGCCTCACAACTAGTCAAACAAGATACGACTTACTCTGCTTCGGCTGTACTTAGTGCTACGCAGGATTGCTTCCTGCTAAACCAAGAGATCACACCTGATCCCATACTGAAGCAACACCCAGAAGTGCTCTTCCTATCTGTAGCACTGCCTACCCAATATGAATCAACATAACCCTCTAGGTTAAACTTTTGATTCGCATCATACTTGAGCCCATGATCAACTGTACCCTTCAGGTACCTCAAAATATGCTTCACAGCAACTAGGTGAACACCTCTGGGATCCGTCAGGAACTAGCTCAATGTGTTCACCGCAAAGCAAATATCTTGTCTCGTGTTCGTCAGGTACACCAAGGACCCAATCATCTGACGATACACTGTGACATCAACTGGATCAGATGAAGCATCACACAGAAGCTTTAGGTTCGATGCCATAGGTGTGGCCATGGCCTTGCATTCCATCATCCCGAACCTCTTCAAGATCTCTACTGCATACTTCCCTTGTCCAAGGAGTATTCCATCCGCACTCTGCCACACCTCCATGCCTAGAAAGTAATGCATCATCCCCAAGTCCTTCATCTCAAACTCAGCAACAAGATTCCTCTTCATATCAACAATCAATCTATCCTCACCTGTAACAAACAGGTCATCCACATACAATAGTAGTATCACTAGATTTCCTTCATCAACCTTGTAGTAAAGGTTGGAATCTGCTTTACTCTTGGTAAATCCCAAACTGGATAGAAAGCTATCTATCCTACCATACCAAGTCCTAGGAGCTTGCTTCAAGCCATACAAGGCTTTCTACACACATATGACTCCCTGTCACGTGTCTCAAAACCAAGTGGCTTCTCCACATACACTTCCTCTTCGACTACACCATATCCATCTGGTGTATCTTCCACTTCATCATTGCAGCCAGAGCAAGTATTGTTTTGATGGAAGTGTATATGTCTACAGGAGCAAAAGTCTCTTCATAATATATCCCCTCTTTCTGGGAGAAGCCACAAACCTTGCCTTGTATTTCTCTATGCTACCATCTGCAGCATGCTTGATCTTATAGATCCACTTGGAAGTCACAACAGACTTCCCTTCTGGTCTCAGGACCACATCCCAGACATCATTCTTCATGATCGACTGGTACTCCTCGATCATGGCATCCTTCTATTACTGCATCCCAGATCTTGGGAACTTCAGATTCTTCAATATCTTCAATAGATAGCTTCGTTGCTGGAACAAATGTTGTAGTCCTTCTTTTGTAGGTGATTGTACACGATCTTTCCTACAAGTCAAATTCAATTGCATGATTAGAAACTTCTCATAGTTTTTCAAAAATACATTCTTATGCATAAAGACATATGTCATATAGTCATGCAATTATCTTAGCCAATGCTTCAATACAACATTTATCCATATCCCGTAACTTTCTAGATGCCTTCCATCTCTACCAGAACATAATTTGTTTAAGAGTGTGCACAACTCCAAACATGCCAGCAAAGAGGTTTCATTCTAGATAAGTAGCAATGGAATGTTGTATAATACCATAGGCCACTTACCCATTACTTGCATATTAGTAGTATCTTGTTCATTAATGCAACTTTTCTAAAATGCAAAGTGTACATCCTAAATCTAGGAACATAAGCATGTACATGAATGAACAACATCCTTTAAGTAATAAGAAATGATAATTCAAATACTTATATTTTCTCCCTCTTGATCTTTGCTTCCCGGATTACCTGTCATTGAACTTATATCCATCCTAAACCACTATGCATGCTTAAGTGTGCACTAGTGTCATCATTGTGTTATCCTCAAGATCTCATACATACCCATACATATATTAGTATAATCTCAATGCTATCAAAACATTATGATCCTAAATACTCTTATGTATGGTCATGATCATTTCATACATAGGTAATAAGCGTTAGTATTCAAGGTTTCAGGGAGGACTTCAATTACTCATGCATATTCTTATTTGAACATAGGAGTCTTCTAGTTGCCATATCATTAATCAAACTAAGAAACATAATATGCATAAACTGTTGATTACTTAGACTTCTAACTTCAAGAATAACCATTCATACAAAAGTATAAGATCCTAACACAAGGTAGGATTCTAACTTGATATAGGAAAAACATACCTGGATTGTCATGCTTGTTAGTTATGTCTAACATACCCAAACAGTGTCTTCTTGTTCTCTTCAATGACCTGTGCTAGTAACCTGCATAACTCATAAGTTAACCATTGTAGAACCAAAATATATATACCTCGTAAGTAGAGCTTCTATAAGGGTTGTGGATGAGTCTTTGTCTTGATGTCACCATGGTCATATGTTCTTGATCTAGAACTTGATTTGTCTTTCTTAATGTACCTTTCATGTTAGCAGACAACATCAACCTCATACAACACCACAGTGCATTAGTACAGTCACATAACCCTAATAAATGAATGTCTTCTATCATTCACATGCATTCATACTTTTACTAGGGTGATAAGACAAGTCTAAAATTAATCAATATTGTACTAACCTCAATAATATGACGACAAATATATCATAACCTTAATCATGAACAGATTTCAAAAACATGCCTTTATCTCTTTAAGTCATACATGTCGGGATTGCTTGTGGCCTTCTTATGTAGGCCTTGGCCTCATCTCCCTCTGAAACTGGAACTTCTTCACTTATGTAGGTGTCCAATTCATTATCTTCTAGGATTAACCCAATCCACTTTAATTTGCTGAAACTGGATCTAGAGCTGGATTAGGGTTTGTTAGAGAAACCCTAAAAATTCAAATTTTGAATTTCAAACTTCTGAATGGATGGAAAGATGTCGCTTGCTGATCTGATCAAGCTGGTATACTTCAATTTTGAAATCTCCAAAATTTGACCCCTCAAAATTGCCTTTGAAACTTCTGGATCTTCTGGATAGGATCCCGAACTAGGATTTGATGAAGCCCGGTATTCTTCCCATCCAAAAGGTTCGATCTTGTGTTCTAAACTTTGATTTTCCTGAGGAGCTTCCAGTCATGGTCATAGATTTCAAAAACTACAACTTTTGCATAAGCCCTAATTTTCCACCTTTCCGATCAAAATCCCAAACTAGGGTTTGATCAAGCCCAACCTTCTTCCCAACCAAAAAATTTGATCTTGGTCTCTAAATTTCGATTTTGATGAGGAGAACCCAGCCATGGTATCTAATTCCAAAAATTCCAACTTTCTCTGAAGCCCTAAATTCCCACCGCAGTGACAAACCAAGAATGAAGGTGCTTAGAATCCAATTCCGTTTTGACAGAAATATGCACCTTATTGTTTCTTGTACATCTCTGAAATTACGAATCCTCAGGGTCTGAAATTTCAGCCTGTGGTATCCTAACCTGTCATCTTTCCAACCCCATAGGTATGACCTCAATTGGATTATCTGAGAGAGAGAGAGAGAGAGAGAGTTATGCCAAGTGTCGCAACGTGACCTGTTTATGGGATAAAACAGGAGAGCAAACTTGTACGACGTTCCACGTGTCATTGGTTCAACTTCGGCCTCTGAAAAACATACCTGAGAAACTACAGTCTGTGATCTTACTGTCACTTTTGAGAGAATTTCATTTGGAGCTTCCTAGCCCAAGTTGTGACATTTTTTCCTAGGTCACATGTTTATGACTGAGATCTAGAAGAGGCAGAAACCCTAGATTGTATGGATCATATCTCACAAAGTACAACGAATCAGATGTTGTGCTTCAGAAACAAGGTACATGGGGATGTCACCTTCGACCTGTAAGAGTTTCATATCCTAAACCTTCTCCAAAATGGATTTGTAGCAAAAGTGCTACGATGACTGGTTTTTGCAATATCAAGCCCTAGCTTCCGAATTGTCGCAAGTGCAACAAGTGTCATAAATGCCATATCATGCCTTCCTTCAGGCTAGCTCTGATACCATGTTAGTTTTTCAACATTTAATTCAATATATCTAGGATCTTAACTGAACGAATAACATGTACAGCATATCAAGCATAAGAGACAAGAGACAAGAGACACAAAACATTTCACCGAGGAAAACCAAGAAGGTGAAAAACCCCGCAACTTCCTCGGAGATAGAATAAGCATCAATACAAAGATCACAATGATCAAACCCAAGAGATAGATAACTTCAGCAGCATGATCCTCCTCCACTTGTGCACACCCTCCTCTTCTCTCACTAATGTGAAGTGAGTGAATAATAGAATGTGTAAAACGAGAGAGAGACACTCTCTATTTATACACTAACTTTCACTTGACCTTTACTCAACTAGGTCGGCCTCAACTTAACCACTTAACATAATACTAACTGGGCTGACCCCACTAGGGTGGTATAATAACCCTTTAACCCACATGACTCATACAGGGCCGACCCCATCAAGGTGGTCTAATAACCCATCAAGTATAAGTTACGACACTTACAATATAACTTGTGACACATGCAAGTACAACTGACGACACTTCCAATCGGAGGAATAATACATCTCCGTTGGGGATACAATAAAGTACACATGCAATATACAAGTGAATATCTTCCGAAGTTACAAATACATCAACAATTATAGGAGTGGGGGACCTTCCAAAATTTCTTTCCCTCAAAAGAATGCTAGAGAAAAATAACCCTGACATCATCCTTCTTCAAGAACGATGGTGGTTGGTGAAAAGCTAGACAATTTTTTCCAAAGTTGAGGCCGTAGTGGGAGGTTTGTAGTATTGACGCGGAGGGCCTTTCTGGAGGTTTACTATTGGCATGAAATCCTCTTAAGGCTCAGTTTGTCCCCAATCATTTCTCAGCTGGCATTTTGTTGACTGGTAAGTTTTTGGGTCTGGAAAAGGAAATTAATTTGATAAATTGCTATGGCCATTATCAAGACCGTAATCTATTTTGTGATTGGGTGATTCTAGAGGATACCTTAAATATTTCGAATTTGATTTTGGCAGGTGATCTAAATTTTATAGTTGCTACTTCTGAAATTTGGGGACATTGTTCCAAACTTAATCCTTTGGGGGATTTATTTATGGATACCTTCTATGCGGTGAGTCTATTAGATATTGAACCTCTTCCTCTTGTTCCTACCTGAAGGAATGGTAGGGGAGGAGTAGACTGGATTGTGAAATGATTGGATCTTTTTATGTTGATGAATCTCTTGTTGAAGCTATGTTCAGATATATGTCATGGGTTGATTCAACAAAGATTTCTTATCATTCTGCAATTCTGCTTCAGTTTGAATTTGATGGAAACAGAAACCATGTTCCCTTAAAATTCAACCATGTTTGGTTGAAGGAACAAGTTTTTATTGATTTGATTCATGCTGAATGGTTAAAAATGGAAGTGGGGAATGACTCATCTGATATGAATAAGTTGGTCCAAAAACTCAAGGTGCTAAAAGGAGTTGTATCAAAGTGGGACCGAGATAGGAAGAAATCTATGTCGAAAATGAAATTGACTTCATTACTCCCTACAATGTTTCTGGTACTTTCTCTGCACAGAATAATAGGGCCTTGATAGATCTAGAACATATGAAACTGAAATTGCTTTGAATTGAGGTGGAGGCTTGGTGTTTGAAGAGCCGTGCTATTTGGCTTTCTGCTGGAGATTAAAACACAAAATTCTTTTATAAAATTTTAGAGAATAGAAGGATTCAAAACACAATTTGGGAGGATACTGAAGGGAATTTAGTTTTTGATCTTGAATCCTTACATGTTGAAGCTATGTATTTGTTTGTTTGTTTTTTTTCAGAATCTGTATTGTGATCCAAAATTGTCTTCTATTGTGGATCAATTCAAGGTCATCAAAGAATACCCTCATTTTTCTACGGAGGCCGAGGGTATAAGTTTTACTGCTCCAGTTTCGTTAGATTTATTGAATGGATTTTCCAGGTCAAAGAGACCTCGTCCGGATGGTGGAAATATTTATGGAATTCTTTGATATCATGGGTCAAGATATTTTGGAGGTTGTGGAGGAGTCTAGGTTGTTTGGGAAGGTTTCTAGTGCTATAAACTCAAATTTTATTGCACTCATTCCTAAATGCTCTCATCCTTATGATTTTAATGATTTCAGACCTATTTTGTTGTGAAATTTGATTTATAAAATTATTGCAAATATTATAGCCTAGAGGATGGAACCCGTTCTTTCAAAGTTCATCTCTATGGAACAATCTGGTTTCTTGGAAAATCGTCAAATCTAGAGTGGCTCAAGAGATTTTCCATAGTATAAAATAGAATCATTTGAAGTCTCTGGTTCTCCAATTAGACCTGGTTAGGGCCTATGATAGAGTTGATTGGACCTTCCTCTGATTGATCTTGATACAAACCGAGCTTCCTTGGGAAGCCACCAGATGGGGATGTCGAATCATTTGAAGTCTTTGGTTCTCCAATTAGACCTGGTTAGGGCCTATGATAGAGTTGATTGGACCTTCCTCCGATTGATCTTGATACAAACCGAGCTTCCTTGGGAAGCCACCAGATGGGGATGTCCTCTTTCCCCATTATTATTCCTCCTTATCGAAGGCATTATTATTCCTCCTTGTTATCGAAGGTTTGAGTAGAATGATTTCAAAAGCTAAGGGAGAAGGCTTACTTAAGGGAGTTAAAGTTTCAACATCGTCTTCTTTTACTCACATTATTTTCATAGATGATGTAATGCTATTTGGTGTGGGGTCTCTAGTTGAATGCCAGGTATACAAGAATATTCTTGACCAGCTCTCTAGTGCCTCTGGCATGCTCATTAGTAAGGTTAAGTCGTCTTTTCTGGAACATGATATGGATGAGGAGCAAATTCAGCAGATTAAGCAAATTCTAACTTTCAAAATTGCTCCTCTTGCTATGGGTACTAAGTATCTGGGATACTCATCAAACCTAATAATTATTCGACTAATGATTGGCAATGGATGCTAAAATAATTTGATAAGCGTATCCAACATTGGTGCTGCAGATGATTATCTCTTGGTGGTCGATTAACTTTGGCGAAATTTGTTCTAGAAATCGGTTTGTTGGCTATCACTGTGTAATATTCCAAAATCAATTTTATCTTGCATTCGAAGGAAGATTTTCAATTTCATTTGGTCATGAAGTTCCGATAAACACAAGTTTCATTTAAGATGCTGGCAGCGACTGTCTCGTCCAAAGAAGCTAGGGGGCTGGCCCTTAAAGAACAATTTTGATTTCTCGCTTGCATTATCGGCCAAGAGTTTGGGTCATTCTCTCTTTGTTGACATTCTTTGGAGTAGAGTTTTGAAGGAGAAGTATTTCAGAGGTTTGAAAACTACACAATGGATTGGACAAAAAAATAAGGTTATCAAAGGTGTCTCCAACATCTGATCTGATCTTATTGGCTCGTTTAAGGTTCTGGGGGACTGGATGGCCTGGTTTCCTGGAAATGGCAGATCCATTCGTGTTGGGGAATATCCAATAATCAGTGGCCCTATTGATTATGATCTCTCTCTGGAATTGATAGATTTTCTGCGATCAAAGGGATATTATACTTTAAATCAGGTGGCTATTGGAGGAGCTGGTAGAAGATACAATCATTTAAGGATTATAGCTTCGCAATTGGGTCTTTATGGATATATGGGTGAGGAACTGACATCATACATCACTGACCTCCAAAGAGGAAGCATACAATTAACAACAGGGCCCGATAGTCTCTTATGGTCCCGGAATGTTCAGACGGGTTTTATTACTGCAAAACTAGCATATGATTCTTGACCGTTGGATGTCACTGTGGACAATAATTGGTGGTACAAGTGCTGTTGGGACTGGAACATTCCTTGAAAGAAAAAATTGTTTATATGGCTTGCACTCGAAAACCGTATCATGACCTGGGATAATTACATTGGAAAAGCTGGCTTTGAACCAAACATGTGTGTTATGTGCAGCTGAATCAGTTGATCATCTATTTGTATTCTAAATTTGCGGAACATGTTTGGTCTTTCATAAAAAATTCTTGCAGTGGTGTGGGGATGGCATCACTCTTCTTTCTCTAATTGTTTTAAAAATTGGCTAAGAATTGACTTAGTCTAGAGTGTGTTGCCTTATTTTATCTGTTGGGAGATTTGGAAGGCCAGACACAGACTTCTCTTTGAAGGAAATAAATGGGGGCCATCACTTATTGGAAGTAAAGCTATGGCTGCCTTTTTGGAGTTCAATAAACAACCTAATCTTCATCTCCATCCTTCTTTTCTCCTTGGTCCAGTTTTGGATGTTGAGAGGCCCTGAGGCTTCTTTGATGGGGCTTCCCAAGCCTATGCTATCAGGAGTGGAGTTGGTGTAATATATTTTGGATTGGAAATGATACTTGTTTTAAGGTTTGGATGAATTGTGGTGTTGGAACGAATATTAGAAGTGAACTCCGGGCTTTATGGATGCTATTGTTCTTTGCTAGGTCTCTTTACATTGACAATATTTAGATTGTTGGTGATTCAAAAATCATTATTGACTGGGCTCTTGAGAGGTCCTCTATGCAGGTTTTAGCACTTTCTTCCTGCTTGGCAAAGACTAAACAGCTTAAAGCAAAACTAGCTTGCGGATGAACTTTCAAAAAGGCCCTTCTATTCTCGGACGACATCATCTTCTTTGAGCATTTAGAAAGGGATTTGGTGGTGGAAAATGGCAGTATCAATATTTTCTAGTTTTGACCTTTATGTAGTTTTTTTTGTTACGACATTTGTATATCTTCTATTATCAGCTTTTCTTTGCGGGTGTTGTTCTCAGGGTTTTAGCGTGGATATTCACACTTACATACCAATATATTGTTGGTATGGAGTCCTTTTTTGCTAAGATATTCTTGCAATTTCTCTTTCGGCATCTATCGACATATACCGACATATAGCAACTGTTTGGGATTGGTTTTTTTTTTTATTTTTTTTCTTCGATGGTAGCTCTTATGATAGAGGGGCGAAAAAATCTCCAGATCCAACCGATCTTAAGTACTGAGCCGCTGCATTTAATGTTTTGTAGCTCAATACTTAGCTTTCGCCAGATCCAATGGACCCTAACGGATCATGGTTTTTAGTATTGTTTCTTATTTATAATGAGTTGGCATTCTTGGTCCTTTGCTGGCTGTTTGACTTTTTTCGTCCTAGTAGTGCCCGAGCTTTGATGTACTGGTCTTGTTGTAGTTTCAAATGCTCTTGGTCTATCTTATGTCCTGGACTTTGTTTCTCTCGGTCTGAATTTGATTTGCACAGTTTGGCTATTTTTGCTGTTTATGGTGTTTGTGGCATGTTTTGGGGCAGTCGTGTGCTCTAGGTTCTTTGGCTCCTGGTCTGAATTTGGTTTGCACATTTGACTATTTTTGCTGTTTATGGTGTTTGTGGTATGTTTTGGGGCAGTCGTGTGCTCTAGGTTCTTTGGCTTTTTGCTATTTTGATTTTGTACTTTCAGCGATCAGTTTTTTTCTTTGAAAACAAATCTTATGGAGATTGGAATTAATGCAAAGACTATAATAATTTTTTTTTTAAGGAACCAACAATAATATCTTTTGCTGGGATTTTTTTTACCTTTGAATGGTCGAGTGCGGGTTTTGAAAACTATACTATAGATATTGTGCCAATTAAATAAAATTCAGTTTCCACCCACATGGACAATTTTTGTATTTTAGGATTTTGATCATTCATGGGTGTTTTTTTAGTCTATATCATTTTAGTGAAATTGGTTTAGAAATATTTTTGAACATGTTAAACATGAGCAAGGCAAACATGAGGCACATGTTCAATGTATTGAGCTTGAGACAGTGTGCTTCTCCATTGTTGGCAATATTCTGAAGCAACACTGCTTCCAATGTCCAAGTATTAATATCATTGCATGCAAGTTGGTGACGTAATTTGTTTACATAGTTCATGCTTTGGATTGGCAAGCATACTAACAGGCATGTAGCAGAAGACGCAGAGTGGCAGGTCGAGGGCACAAGGCAACGCTCTGTGGGTTACAACGTCCAGCGTCTCCATAGAAAATAGCTACAACCGTGAACGCATAGAGATACCTCCACCGCAACGTTGGCAGAGCACAACAACATGGCAGGTGCAATTGTAACCAAACGTATTTCCCTTTTGATTCCAAAACACATGCAATTTCAGTGATAGTTGTCATGCCATACGATGCTCAGCAATGCAATCAGATGGCAGGCTATATAAAATAATCATCAACGCAAAAGCAAACACATTACTGCCAGGGAGTAGCGTGTCTTTCGATGAAAAATCCCAACCCACAACTTGATCACTCGGCGCTTAGGAGGTTCAAACTCGTCCGACCGTGAACTTGAGGGGGAGAGATACGAAGAGGAGAGGAAAATATGTAAATTGAAGTCATCCAACGGATCAACAACGAAGTCAATGGTTGACTTCGTTGCTTGTCCGTTGGATAGCTTGAACGTGCATGTATTTTAAGCTTAGGTGGAGAGATACAGTGGTCAGAAATATGGATTGGGTGGTTGTGGGGTCTGTTTATTGTCTTCTCCCAACCATGCTTGCAATGCGAAGACTAATCTGTGTCATGAAAAAATGAAATATTTTAAATATATTGGAGAATTAATTGATGTGTAGCATTATTTGATGATGATGATGATGATGATTGCCGATCAACTTTGTTTTATCGGATCTTAATAAGGTTATTACTTGGTTTGCTTTAAACTTTTGTTCCTATGCTTTTGGCAAGTTAGGAGGTTAGCAATGTTTGTATTGTAGAAAATACTATGAAACTCATATGTAATGTGGGTGTAAGCTACACTCTAAGAGAAAGTGTTTTTCATTCTCAATTCTCATAGACTCACAAAGAAGGCAAACCCTTTCTGCGCATGGAGTTTTGGGAATAGACCAACGCCCTGTTTCGCTATGAAGCTAATAGGAGTTCATTGTAATCTTGGCTATATTAATTTTCTTCTTTGAACTAGTTACTATCGAGAGATATTTCTGATCTTCCAAATTAGGGTTAATGACCTCCTTATAGTATCTTAGTTTCTCTTGACTGCTAAATTTTTCTCGCACCACAATTTCTCTTTAAACTTAAAGGTAATAATATTTTTGACATTATCGATATTCTGAAGTGTCATTTTCATCAATGCTCCAATGGTCTAACCAAGCCATCGTATCTTGACACCAACTCCGTTTGAGGCGTAGTTGGTTTTGACTTGAATTTAAAGCCATTTTAGGAAGTCTCTCGTTTCCCATGTTATTTATCTTGTGCTTGTACATGAGGTACCTAGTCATATTCATACTCTTGATGGGGAAATACCCACTTCTATGAAGAGAATATGATAAGGTGTATTACTTTTAATTTTGAGATTATAAATTATAAATTGTTTCTAGATTTACTCAATCTTTCTTCAAAATTATTTTATTTTAATATGATCTAAATAGTCCAAATTTAATCTTTAAATGAAAATTGAAAATTTGTTTATTCATCATATAGATTATCCTAATTTCAACTTTATCATACCATGAGCCGAGGTTATTTACAAATGGTATTAAAAGTTCACATGATAGTAAATGGTATTCGATGTTCACATGATAGTCACTTCACAATTACCTTCATAGAGGGTTTTATAGATATAAATTGGTACTCGAAGAGCCAATTACTTTTAAAGCATTTAAACTAATGTTATCATTCAATTACGTTTAAACCATTCAAATTACATCACTAATGTTTATCTCAATTTTCAAAGAATATTTTTTATTATTGCAATTATCAAAGCATTTTATAATTTTGTTGATCATTTATGACATTTTAATTATCAAAGCATTTTATAATTTTGTTTATCATTCATGACATTGTTTATTTTATGAGTTTGATCAATTAACATTGTATACTTAATCTTATTTTCATAAGGTATTTTAATTTGTTGTCTTATTAGCCCCTGCTTGGAGGAGCAGCAGGGATTATAGGAATCAATTTGATGCAAATTTATTACTTTGGCACATTTCCAATGCATTTAATACCAAAGTTTTAAATTCATTTTTACCTCTTGACCAATACCTAAATTAGAAGCCTTATTTGACCTCATATCGAGGCATAGGCTAGTCGATTCCTCCAGTCCCTCCAGCTGATATGTTGCATGTTGCATAGGTGAGTTTTCGGCTAGGAAGGGCTTCATCTGGAAGCCGCATGCAGGGTCATGGACCCTTACACCTGCTGCCTCAACTAGATCACCTGTGGCACCCACTTCTACCAGTGCGTTTATATTCTTCTCCATCCAACCCCGGAGGCACAAGGTTCGAAACACCCACCCCTCACTACTCGATCACATGTTTGAATCCCAACTTACTCTGCCTTCTGTTGTTTTGTTGTGTAGGTTATGCAGGCGAACGTGCTGGCCATGCATTGTTTCGACATATATGACAACCTTTTTTAGCCTTACATCCAGTAAGGTTAACCTTTTTTTAGCCTTGCATTGTTTCGACATATATGACAACCTTTTTTCGGCATAGGCTAGTCGATTCCTCCAGTCCCTCCAGCTGATGTGTTGCATGTTGCATAGGTGAGTTTTCGGCTAGGAAGGGCTTCATCTGGAAGCCGCATGCAGGGTCATGGACCCTTACACCTGCTGCCTCAACTAGATCACCTGTGGCACCCACTTCTACCAGTGCGTTTATATTCTTCTCCATCCAACCCCGGAGGCACAAGGTTCGAAACACCCACCCTCACTACTCGATCACATGTTTGAATCCCAACTTACTCTGCCTTCTGTTGTTTTGTTGTGTAGGTTATGCAGGCGAACGTGCTGGCCATGCATTGTTTCGACATATATGACAACCTTTTTTTGCCTTACATGCCGCATATGAGTCTTGTGTATGGGGACTTTTCGGATGACGAGAAGGAAAAGGTCAAGGCCCAGGCTCAGGCTCAGGGGAAACTCAATCACCTCATCTGCATCACGGAATTCCAGGTCTCCAACTTGTGCTTGTACTCAATGGATACTGAAGATAAGTCCCTCGCCTCATGGGAGAAGGTGGCAGAGTGTGATGTTAAAGCATGTTTTGAAAAGTAGTAGTAATGTATCGGCTGAAATCTCTGCTTTTAAATAAATTTTAGCCTGATTAGTTTATTGATGCCCTTATTAATTTATGTCCGTAAACCCTATGTTATTTCAGTGAGTGTATGATAAATGATTTATGTATTTTGATGTTATTATTCTATTAGACAACTAGATTAGTTTCCCTCACCTTTAAAATTGATAGAGAATAGATCGATTACTCCGGCTTCTTACCGGCCTATCACGTTCTCAGAAGTGTTTTCATCTGCACTGAAAACCATAGCTTTGAACAGTTCTCTGACATTTTTCTTTAGAGTGTATATTTATGTGGAGATTCTGCTTATTTTGTGAAGTATTGGTGCAACTGCAGAGGATTTAGTGTTTGTTGGATGATTCGTTCTCTGGTTCGTCCCAACTTTGGTCATGAGGCCTGTAATCATCTCCTGCCTTCCCGGAGCTCGTAAATTTGCGAGTTTGAATGATCTTAAGAGGGATCCGGGCAGAATAACTAGTAATTATAGGATTCCTCTGTATTTTGTTCTGAAATAGGATTTTTTTGGATTTTCTGATGTAAAAATAATGGTAATGTTAGAATGTTTTGCACATTTTTAATGGCTTCGCTCCGACGGTGTAAAGTCTTGGACAAAACGCATTGAGTTCTTCATTTCTAAGGTTCTGCTAAGTTTGTTAGTGGATATCATAATTTATGGTTGTTTAATCTTATTTTTTTATATTTCTTTGGGCGATTTGTTGCATACACCCTTGGATTTCTATTGCTTGTAGTAGGCATACAACTGTTTATCCCAATCTTCAGATCGATCTCCTACCGGGGAAGGAGGCGGGGGGGCAAAATTTGTAAGTAGAGGGCGAATTCCTTGCTTGTTGATTCATTGTATCTTTTTATATTCCAAAACATTTGAAATCATGGTGTGTTGGAAATAAATGTTGAAGTGCATGGATTTGATTGAAGCAGGTGGCCCAAGAAGCTAATGATGGTTAGATGACAGATTTCATCGAGGGCAACTTCCTCACACAGCAGGTTGCATGCTATGCAAATTCTCTCTATGAAAAGTAACAGAGAAGTATAAGCAATGGGCATAGTAAGGTTAAAGCTATCAAGAAAGTATCATAATATGTGTCTCAGTTGAGAAGGATGGGAAAAGGGCATGGTAAGATGATGCTACATGTCATTATGGTAAACAAGAGGAGAGACCTTTTCCATATTGACAATGAAGTACATGATTTAATGCAGGAGTTGGGATTTCATCATATGTCTCGTTAATATAAGATGGACTTGTGATTGATTTGGATGTCTTTTTTATTTTGCAACTGTATGACATTTTGATCAGATGCTCCTCAACGGAGGCGATGTGGCTCCTGCCCCTGTCGCAGGATCTCTCGTTGCTTGAGAAAATAATAATGAACTCTTTAGGCATACCTGGAAGAATCTCAAGCGTTGAGGCATGTGGCTCATGGCCCTGACAAAGCAGTTCAAGAGCTCTTGCTGCCTGAGAAAATAGTTAATGAACTCTTTATCCATACCTGGAAGAATCTCAATATATCAACGAGATAAAGTTCTGTAGTACATGAAACTCGAGATAAAGTTATGTAGTTCCTGTGCTTAAACTATATATTTTGATAGCCATGATTTATATTTCTGTTTCAATGCTAATGGACACATCGTGAAAATGTTTGGTAACTATCTTTTGCTTGGAATGCTTGGGATTATGTGTTGAACATGTATAGTTGTGCTTTTATTGGAACATATCGAAAGAATATGGTTTTCTTCCTATTCATATGATTGTCATCTATCTCAAACTTTATTATTGAGATTTCAAGTTTGCTGAAAGTGTCAGGGACCTTTTATTATTAAGATTTCAACTTAGCTAAAAGTGTTGGAACCTGAGGATAATAATGTTATCATAATTCTGTTCCGTTTTCGGTTTTCATGGTGCCTTGTGCTTGAATTTATATTTTGAAGCATTTTATTCTTTTCAATTCGAAAGCTCAATGAATCTGTAAGCATCGTATGTTTAAGCTTTACTAGTTTGATAATTAGGTAATGAGGGCAAATCAAAATATCTTGATTTCCCTTGTTATAAAGAAAGTGGTTGATGTAATTGTGTTTCATGGTTAGAAA
This sequence comes from Larix kaempferi, assembly GCA_027924585.1. NCBI lineage: Eukaryota > Viridiplantae > Streptophyta > Pinopsida > Pinales > Pinaceae > Larix > Larix kaempferi. Next base: position 56,748,858 of record BSBM01000299.1, on the reverse strand, counting down.
TTAGCTTTTCGATGGAAAAGTTAAATTTTACAGACTATTTTTTATATAATTGAATAAGTAAAAAGTTTATTTTTAACAAAATTTACACTAATTTTTTAAAAAGTTTATTTTTAATAACTATTTAAAATGCTTATTTTAAGTTTTGGATTTTTTTTCCAGCCAAAAAAAAATCGTATTATTGTTATTCATTCGAATCAAATAGTACAATGATTGAGAATATCAAAGTTCAAGATATCTAAACCAGAACTTGATCTCAAAAAAATTCAACCTCATCGCTGCTATACATAAAGATAAACGTCCAAAAAAAAAGATTTACAGACAAAAAACTAAGTTCCTCCCAAGAGTACAAATTTTCTTAAAAGAAAAATAAGTTACCCTTGTCAAGCAGACAGGCCTCCATCCATTCTTCCCAAAAAAGAACTCCAACAGGACCAACAAAGGCATCTCATTGAAAGTTGATCTGCGTGAGAGTTGTGTGTTCTGTAGATATGCTCAAAAGAAATCTGTTCCATTTTAGCAATCTCCTGACGAATACGAGCACACAAATATTTTAGTTCCAAAACATTGAGAATGTATTCATTTGTGGCCCATTTAATCATAACTCGAGAGTCCCCAAAGACTCTTGGATTCACCAAGCCAAAGGAATTCACCACCTTTAGAACAACCCAAAGTGCCAGTAACTCAGCTTTCATATTGGTACCCTTGCCGCCATTTAGACGGAGAGCAAAGTAATGGCTTTCAATGATATAGATGACCCCACCAGTGGCACACAAACCATCCTGAGCAGCCCCATCGAAAAATAAAACCGGTTGCGAAACCCCATAGGAAAAAGAGCTCATACTCATAGCCTTTATATCATGTTCATCTTGAGAATAAGTATGTAATAAATTACAAACAATCTTTGCACACTGCATAGCATCAAGTCTAGAATTCTGAAAAATCACTTCATTTTTTGTAAACCAAATGATCCAAGATATAAAAATAGGAAGGAATAGTGGCTTCTTGTTACCTCTAACCCAATTGAGTAATCCATTGCCAAAATCCAAATCATCCCAAACAAACTGCAAATTGAGGTCAATGCAGCACAGATTCCAAATTTTTTGCAGAAAATAGCACTTCACCAATAGATGATCAGCAGTTTCAGAGTGTAAATTACATAAGCAGCACCAGCTAGGACCACACCAGCCACGTTTAAGTAAATTTTCCCATGTCTTAAGACTACCATTGAGTGCATGCCAAAGAAAACACTTTACCTTCAAAGGTAAAGACCATTTCCAAATTTTCGAATACCACCAGTGATTAGGATAAATACCCTGATGCTGAATAATCCTATCATAAGCATATTTTGCAGTAACAGTACCTTCTTTTGGATTACCAGCGCAAATTAATTTATCAGGGGACCCCGAAAGAGTAATACCAGCAGTCCTAAGAGCCCAGATAAAACAATCCCATTCCCTTGCATGTTCAGGAATCAATCCATCTAAATCACATAACCAACTAGTACCAGTGCTGTGAAACAGGTCCAAATCATAAATATCAGAAAAAAGTTTTAAACCCCAACAAGTTTAGCCAAGAAACCAAACTTTCTGACAAACGATTACAATCCTCTATGCCAAGCACAGGATCAATCCCGATACGAATACTGCAACCATTACCCACCTACCAACATAAATCATTGGCTATCCAACCATAAACTTTAAGAAAACCTCTCCAAATTGGCGACAACATACCAGAAATCCACTTGGGTTTCCTCAGCTAACTGATTAAGTCAATTTTAATATATTTTAGGTGGAGAACCTTCGACCACAGCGAATTGCTGAACAAGCCACGCCAAAAACTCTTCAACCTAAGAGCTTTACTGAAAACATAAATATCTTTGATGCCCCACCCACCACATTTCACCGGCCTGGCTAGTACCTTCCATTTTACCATCACCAGATTTGGGCCTTCACGTGTGCCAGACCAGAGAAAATTGAAAATAAGCCTCTTGAGCCTATTTAAAATGTATGCCGGAACCTCTAATAGAGATTACCAAAAAACCGGAATACTAGATAGAACAGCATTAACTAAAACCAGTCTGCCACCTGATGAGAGCAACCGATAAGACCAATGATCTATTCTTCATTCAAACTTACTAATAATCCACCGCCAGTCTTCTGCTTTATAGGAATTAGGTTTTAACATAAAACCTAAATATTTCAAACCAGCAACCAGATCATTACAACAATAAGGTAGAATGGTTGCAATTTCACCTCTTCTATCAGCTTCCACATTATGCTGATAAAACAAGACTTAGAAATACTTATCTTCATACCAGAAACCTTACAAAAGAAATTTATGATGTTGGAGAAAATCTTCCACTCTGTGACAGAGTCGGTGCCAGCAAGAAGGACATCATCTACAAATAGAAGATGCGACAGAAAGCAACCATCACCCATTTTGATACCTTTTATCAGTCCCCATTCTTTGGCTTGTTGTATAAGTCTACTGAGACCGTCCATTATCAAAAGAAATAACAGAGATGACAACGGGCAACTCTGTCTGATCCCTCTCGTGCATTGAAAGAAAGAAGTGGGATTGCCATTTACCAAAACAACAATGCAAGGCATAGAAACACACGCCATAATCCAATTTATCACTAGAGGAGGTGTACCAATTTGAATCAAAATCAGCCTGAGGAAAGACTAATTAACTCGATCGTAGGCTTTCTCTAAATCCATTTTTAAGATCATTGCCTTCAACTTCTTGGATTTAATAGTGTGAAGCATCTCTTGAGAAATACCAATGGAATCATGTAATTGTCTGTCCTTCAAGAACCCAAACTGTTCTGGAGAAATAGTAGAAGATAAAACATCCTTCAATCTCTGAGCTATAATTTTAGACACAAGTTTATAGATGAGGTTACAGAGCACAATGGGTCGGTACTCCCCAAAAGAAACATGTTTGTTACTTTTGGGAATTAAGGTAAGGAAAGTGGAATTTAAAGCACCAGAAATGAATCCATGAACCCTAGTAAACTCCACCAGGCGATGAATATCATTCCCCATAAAGTAAAAAAAGTGTACATAAAATTCCATAGGCCACCCATCAGGCCCAAGAATTTTATGTGTGTTTATTAGAAATTAGCTGGATTTGTGTGTTTATTAGAAATTAGCTTTTCTATGGAAAAGTTAAAGTTTACAGACTATTTTTTTTTTTTATAATTGAATAAGTAAAAACTTTATTTTTAATAAAGTTTACAAAGTTTATTTTTAATAATGATTTAAAATGGTTATTTTAAGTTTTGGATCTGTGCTCATGGAAAAGATATTGTATTCAAAGTTTTGGATTTGTGCTCATGGAAAAGATATGGTATTTATTACAATTACCGTTCATTATTAATTAATGTTCTACTTTCTCCACTTGTTAATGTTATAATCTCAAATGTTTTGTGAAGATACATCAAATTTATGTTTTTAGAGTTTTTGTTAAATACCATGTGTTACTAACTTATTAATGTGTTACTAATTAGAGCAAGGTTATGTTGTTGGATTTGAGTTGGAGCTTCCTCATATCCCACCATTGCCTACCATTGTGAGCATTCGCAAGCTTGCTTGCCACCTAGCATCAAGGAGAAATTGTTTCTCTCCATTGTTCTTCCATTTACTTAGCATTTAGTTTGGACAAGAAAGGCCTCCCTAAGGGAGATTGTTGGTTTCCCTTGAATCCTTCACCTCCTAGGTGTTATACAAATATTCCATTGGGAAATACAAGAGTGGTTTAGCATACCTTTGGTTGTTGTTGGAGTTTGCATCTTTCCCGCATCTCTTTCATTTTATTTTCATCAATATTTTTATGTTTGGATGTGAACTACAATAACAATCTCTTGCAGGATCACTTGCAGGAATACCAACCACCAAAAAGGGGCTCCAAGGACTGAGGCCTTGCAACAACCTACAAGGCTTATCTACTCACCAAGTGGAAGAGTGCACTTGTGCAATTTTTTTCCATGACAAAACCCATGGGGATTTAATGGGTTAGAGGTATGATCATGGAGACTCTAAAGTAGGGACATTACATCCTAAAACTCTTTTTTTTATACATAATTTTACGCATTTGAAGTAGCATGTATAGCTTATGTGTATGAGCTAAGTTTTGCTACTTGCATGAGAATATCATAGCTAATGATGTATAGTGTGATTGGTAAAAGGATATGGAGTAGATCAATTATGTTGTGAAACTCCAAGGTGTTATAGGTCAAATCTGCACTTCTTCGTTCGTGATCACATTAAGCTATCGATCACACAAAATGATAACATGGATTGAAGAGCAAGATTGCCCTAAATGATACATGGACTTGGTTTACCCCCTCAGCAGCTGACAAAACCCTGTTTTAACCTACCTTTTGACATGTGCACTACGCTACAAGCATCATAGTAGCGCATTTCTTGAAGTGTTCCCTACTCTACAAGCATAATAGTAGCGCACACCTGCTAGTATGCCCTACTTTACTTAAGCAAACTAGTGCACACCTTAAAAAATCTTGCAAAGCAGTGAAGTTGCATATTGTGCGCTACTCTACTGTGAAATACTTGCGCACATCTTAAAATGTAATAAAAAATATATTAATTTGACGAATTGGGATTAGTTGCAGTTGGTTTTGCAACTTCCCAATCAAACTACCTCTCGATCCAAACTGCCTACCTTGTCCCATAAATACAAGGGGGATAGATGAGAGAGGGGGGGAGAAACCATGCATTAAGGGTTGTTATGCTGGAGGAATTCCAAAGTTAGTGTGAAGAGCAGGAGCCCAGAATCCGGTTGCACGAGCACTCTGAATGATCAGGTATAATAGTACTGATTATTTGCTTTTGACAATAAAGGTTGAAATACCTTTCCCGTCCCAATCAAATGTCTAATGGATTGCATGTTTGTTTGGATTAAATGCTTGATTGTATTTGATGTCTAAATTGTATTTCAATTTCATCATTGTTATATCAGTCAAGATACGCTGAGGAAGGTATCTTTGTATTGCAGGTTTGTCAAACAGAAGATCAAGTGGAGGATCGATCGAAGGAGCAAGCGAAAGCTAGGATCGAACGTCATTAATAAGGTATGCCTTCAAGAACCTTGATCTCTTTCCTTTTGTAGGAGCCTATGTGATATGATTAATGTATTTACCTGTCACCCCAGAAGTTGGTAGTGTCCCTCTCCTCGCTATAGGGTAGAAATCCCGAACAACAGACTAGCGACTCCGCTGGGGACCGGTTGTTTTCTGCTTTAGGAGACATAGTTAGTTTTCCTTCCAGTACTTTTGGGTCTTTTTGGTATTTTTGATCCTTTGAGAGGCTTTGTAGGTTACTATAGCCTGTTTCCATTGATGGACTCACCTCAGTTTTGAAGTTTTAGAGCCTATTTCATACCTCCTCTGACATGTGCGCTTGTCTACCTTATACACAGTAGCGCACACCTGATGATAAGCGCTACTTTCTCTACTATACAGTAGGGCACATCTCCCAGTGTGTGCTGGTTTATGCACTACACAGTAGCGCATACCCCTGTAACTCTCTGTCTGCTGTGGGGATTTGATTTCCAGTTTCTTGCCTTGCTTTCTTAACTGATCCTTGAGGTTTGTAAGCCATTGTTGAGTCTTGTTAGCCTCTCCTAAGTCCCTTAACTCATATTTGCTTGCTTGAGTACTTTTTGAGGTGTCTTGCTTGTTTGTGACTCTTTTTGAAGACCGCATATTGTTCCTTATTGGACATAGCTGCACTCCTAAACCCTAGATGCTTGTTGTAGGTATACAAACCTTTGTCTTATAACATTTGCTATTTGTGGAAACACTATCACACTTTGACCATGTCTTGGCCTTTGATTTAGGGTTTGACCCCAAGTTGGAGTCCTTAGGGTGTTTTCAAAAGCTTTTTGAGTCTAGACACTTTTCTGATTGCTTTTTCAGTTCCAATCCAAGTAAGTTGAAGTCTTTTAGTTTGCTTTCTTTCGAGTCTTTGTGATTGTAAGGCCATCTTTGGTTCACTTGCCTACCTTTTGCTTGGCTTAGTTTTTTCTTAGGGTTTTTTGTGCTTTGGAGCAACCTATGAGGTTTGCCTTTCTGTTACAAGCATCTCTTATCCCTGTTTCTTTTCACTTTGTTTCCAAGCCCAAAGCTTTTTCCTTTGAAAAACTTTGTAGGACAAGTCTTTGTCAAGTCATCGATTTGATTGTCGTCAGCCTTAGAGTTGCTTTTCCTTACTCACATTTCTCTTTTAGGTCTTACTTGTTTCCATTTTTGAGTTCTTTTTCTTTTACATATATTAGAAAAAGCAAAAAATGAGTTTGGTAGTTTAAAGTAGTGAGACTTATAATCATTTCGAAGTAGCGTAGTTTACTTTGTTTTGAATTTGAAAAGAAAATAAATAAATAAAACTTGTTTTAGGTTTGCTTAGTTTTCATTTTGGAAAGAGCATAAACGAAAAAGAAAAAGAGTCTTTTGTTGTTTTGAAAGTTGTTTCATTTACGCACTTTACTTTCTGTCACAACCACGCCACACAATGCACTGCAACCTTTGAGTAAAGAAAAACTCTTAAAAAGAATAATTAATAAAATTTATTAGCAACTTTTCTTTCTAGGGATGTCACTACACCAACTAGCTTAGGCTAGGGTTTCGGATTAGAACACACTTTAACTATCCGAAACCATTTTCATTACTCAATAATCGTAGTGAGACAGTTTTTAGGTAAACCCATTGACATCAAAGTTGTTCTGGAATCTCCACTGAAACCGGAGTTAAGCACAAGGTCTTGCGAAGGTGAAATAGTGAGGATACCCCTTCACTTTTCATTCGGAGCATGCACCAAGGCTAGTTCGCGTACGGGGATCCTTTTGGATTTCGGGCTTAGCTACCCTGCCCATGCGTTCTAGTCGGACCTGGGACTGTCCCCCAGAGCTTCTTTCGTGTTAATGGTAGCCTTAGTATCTTGACTTTATGGATTCTTACACAGGTGGCAGTGAAAGGCTATTTTCATTGTACTTAGGACAGATACAGAAGGTAACCCTTTTCAGTAATCCCAGGAGGGCGGTTTGGTGATTCAAACACTTGCACCCAGAGGACCTGAACTGGACATCGTATAACTTTTTTTCGATGCTCTATTAGCTTGTTTTGGGCCCTGATCATTCCAAACTTTCTATTGAGAGTATTCACCTCCTTGTTTTCATGGTTTTGGATACTTAGAATTTTGTAGTGGTGTGCTCTTTGTGCCTTTTGCCCTTTGTTGGCCTTAGATATTTCTGGCCCGTTGAGTCGGAACTATGGATAACATCCCGGTGAGCACCAATCAAGGGACCCCTGTTCAAGGGGATCCTTGTGCTTTTCCATTCATTGGGAACATTGGTACTCCCTTAATGGCTACCTTGAATCTTCTAGGATTCACTATAGAGCTATTGGCTTGGTTATTTTCCACTTCGAATGCCTTGCATGCTCCTAATGCTTCTCAAGTAAGCACCTCACATCAAGAGCATCAGAAGCCTATGCCCGCTTCGCCAGTAACATCTTCTCCTCCTCCTTCTACCTCATGTGGTGAAAGTAGTAATACTAGTAACCAGCATTCTAAAAGGAATAGATGGAGGAAGAATAGGAAGAAGATGCCAAAGCAAGGGAGCAGCCACCCAGCCTCTGGAGGTCATGCTGGGGGAACCTACCCAGCCTTTGGAAGTCATGCTGGGAAAAAACACTCAGTCACTGTGAATCATACTGAACCTTGCCACCCTGCCTCTGGAAGTCATGCTGGGGGCACCTACCTAGCCTCTGGAGGTCATGCTGGGAGAAAAAGTTCAGTCAATGCAAATTATACTAAAATCATGTCTTCAACCACTGTTTCTCATGTTGAGTACACGCCATTGATCACTGATGGTCATATTAATGACAAGTCACCAGTTACTGTGAGTCATACTGGAGACACTGAATCGGCCACTACAAGTCATGCTGAGAACGTTGACATTGTCGACAAACCGAATAAATAGAAGCTTAAGTTCCCTTGTAAGTTTTTCGAGGGAGACCATCTTGCTCACCGATGCCCTGCTATTCCATAGGTGCAAAGAGTGTGGTCCATAGTTCAAAATTCTTCTGCTTCTGAGCAACCAGCCAATGCAAGTCATGCTGGGGGAAAGCTATCAGCCAATGATAGTCATGCTGAGAGTACTGTTGTTGTTACGGAGTCTAAGCTTATAGGACGCAAGCCAAAGTTCCCTTGTAAACTTTGTAAGGGAGATCACCTTACTCACCGGTGCCCTGTTATTCCAGAGGTGCGGAGAGTGTGGTCCATGTCTGAAGGATCCTCTGTTCTTGAACTATCTATAGATTCTCAATAGCCTAATCAGCCTTTGGTTGATGAAGTGGTTGAACCAATGCAATCTTTGGTCAACCCCACTCTTCCTTTGGAGAGTGAAGCGATCGAATCAATGCAATCTTCGATCGATCCCATCAGTCCTTTGGAGATTGATGCACCTGTCCCTAAAGTCTTCTGCATTACCAGTTTGGATGTTTCTGAAATGGGGGGGACTACATTTGTGCTGAGTGAACCCCTACCAAGCTCTGGGATCATTTCCTTTGATTGGAATAGTTTAACTGGGCCTCGCCTTCCTTCTTCTTCACCTTTCCAGATAAAGGTTGATATTGGAAACCATGTGGTTCACCGATGTATTGTAGATGAAGGAGCCTCTGTTAGTATCTTATCCCCTTATGCTTGGAGAGATTTAGGTTTTCCTAACCTTGTTCCAGCTGTTAATTGGCCGTTGACTTTCGATAAAAGACCTAGTGAACCGTTGGGATTCCTCCCTCAAGTACCCGTTACTTTGGGTGGAAAAAAGTGTTAGTTGATTTTATGGTTTTAAAGGACCCTATGGACTTTGATATGATCCTAGGGCATGATTACGTATATACTATGCAGGTTGTGGTGGCTACGCTCTTTCATGTGATGCATTTTCCTCACAACGAAAGCATTGTCACCATCGATCAGCTTACATTTGTCGATCCCTCTTATTACCCAACTATAGACCAGGTATGTCCCCCATCAGTAGGCACTACTATGTCACAATTAAATTATGTGGCATATTGTTCCTCGAGTCCAATTGCTACTGAGAAGATGCCTCTGAATTCATGCTTATCTTCTTGGGACGAGGTCCCGGCAATTGACCAGGTGATCACTCCATCTGAATGTTTAGACATGCATTCTATTTGGGATGATATACTTCCATCTGATGAAGTTTTCCTAGAATCTATAATGAAGTATACCATTCATTTGGACATTGATCCACTGCCAAGTATTCTTTTGCTTTCACTTTGAGCTCGTTAAAAACAGTAAGGAAGCTATGAGCATTCTTCCATCTCTCCTTTGAGCTCGTTAAAAACAGTAAGGAGGTCACGAGTTTACTTTTTTGGGCTCGTTAAAATTTTACGAAAAATATTTTTATGGAGTTCTCTCTAAGCTCTTGTTAGACTCTTAAAATATGACAAGATTGCCGAGTAGACTTGTCCTCTTCAAGCTCGTTAAAGGAATTGAAGGCCCATTTGCTTAAGTATAAGTTTAACCTTTTTCTGGACTTTTGCGGATTACTTACGAAAAAGGAATACTCTAGTCATTCGTGGCTAGAAGAGTTCTTCTTCCATTGTTTTATACTTTTTCGGGGGAGGAGACTAACTTTACGAAAAAGGACCTTTTGGAGCCTTCTTTAGGGTTTTCAGGCTCTCGAAATATGAAAACACCAAGCGAGTACTCACCTACTCGGGCTCGATGTGAAATCCACGAGAGGGTAAATAGAGGATTGTTTAAGTTTTTCAGACTCTATAAACAGGAAAACACCAGCGAACATTAACCTACTTGGGCTCGATATTAAAATCCACGAGTAGGTGTATGGAGCTATTGTTTAAGTTTTTCAGACTCCTTAAAATTGAAAACACCAGCGAGCAAGAACAGATCTCGGCTCGATATTAAAATCCAAAGATCAGTATTATAGAGTATTCTTCTATCTCTTCTTCGAACTCTGTAAACAATGAAGAAGGTCCCGAGTCTTCCTGCCATGGGCTCGTTAAACTCTTTACATGGTTGGATCTATTGAGTTTTCATTCTTTCTTGGACTCATTAAAACAACAAGAAAGGTATTATTTTATCTAAAAAGAATAAGAGATAAGAAGGGTACATCACATCTTGCAATTTCAAAGGCAATTTAGTCAGTCCTATCCTTGAACACAACACCTATTTGAGTCTATCATTTCAGTTGGGTTTAGTTTTTGACCTTAGGGTGAACCTGATCTCCGAGTTGTTTACTCCCCCGGTTGGTTATTCTTCCAACCATATGGAGGGTCTGCCAATGTCTCCTACATTGCAGGTTTATATCACTTTCCCATCATGTTGAGAATTGCCTAAGTCACTTTGTGTCGTGCTTACTGTTCAAGGATACAGCCTGTGTCGGCCATTCTGCAGTTTATCTTGACCTCATGTGTCGGCCTTCCTAGTGTTAGTCTTGTTACTTGTACTACTCCACTTCAGCTCATACCATTTGAGTGTTCCTTGTGTTGGATGATGGAGGATGTGTTAAGGCCTCCCTTCCAACAGACTTCTTCCCATCGACATCAACTCATTTTGCTCTGGGAATGAAGTTTAGAGTTTCGGTTAGTACCTTGGGGATTGCAGTCAACAGTGGCAATTTCCCTCATCGTCGAATAATGAGAATACATCAATGTCTTTTATTCGACGGGTTCCTTAGGTGTTCGAATTCAAGTTCTCTTATTCACACTTGTTGGATTGTACTAGGTACCTTGGACCCCATTATCATTATTGGTGGAAGCCCTTGTGTTTGTTAACGGTATACATCAATGACCGGTAATCAAATGATTCCTCCCATGTTCGACTTTCAACTCATTTATTCACATGGTTAGGGTTTGTACGTTGGGTTGTTTGGATGAAGACCTTGGGATTTTGATAGCATTACCTCATTATGTTATCACCCAAGCTGCGCAAGACTGAGCCTCACTCATTTTGACTCTCCATGAGACATAGATCCAGTTTGTTGTTATGGCAATGATCTCTCATTCTGACATGGATCCACGCATGTATTTAAATGGCCATGCTATATATACATCTCCTAGTTATGTATCAGAGATCATATTGTATCATGCTACACATCTATATGATGTCAATATTGTAATTGCTCGTTGACCTTGATCATTATTTCAGGTACTTTTGTGACTTGGTTCTGTGGTTTCTTGCTCCTTCGCTTAATGTATTTCGGCCATCATTTCCCTCTGACCTCACACATTAGGGGGGCATCTGTTATAGGTCAAATATACACTTCTCCGTTCGTGATCACATTAAGCTGTCGATCACACAAAAGGACAACATGGATTGAAGAGAAAGATTGCCCTAGATGATACATGGACTTGGTTTACCCCTCAGCAGCTGACAAAACCCTGTTTTAACCTAATTATTGACATGTGCGCTACCCTACAAGCATCATAGTAGCGCATTTCTTGAAGTGTGCCCTACTCTACAAGCATAATAGTAGCGCACACCTGCTAGTATGCCCTACTTTACTTAAGCAAACTAGTGCACACCTTAAAAAATATTGCAAACGCTGGTTGTAAAGCAGTGAAGTTGCATATTGTGCACTACTCTACTGTGAAATACTCGCACACATCTTAAAATGTAATAAAAAATATATTAATTTGATGAATTGGGATTAGTTGCAGTTGGTTTTGCAACTTCCCAATCAAACTACCTCTCGATCCAAACTGTCGACCTTGTCCCATAAATACAAGGGGGGTAGATGAGAGAGGGGGGGAGAAACTATGCATTAAGGGTTGTTATGCTGGAGGAATTCCAAAGTTAGTGTGAAGAGCAGGAGCCCAGAATCCAGTTGCACAAGCACTCTAAATGATCAGGTATAATTGTACTGATTATTTGCTTTTGACAATAAAGGTTGAAATACCCTTCATGTCCCAATCAAAGTCTAATGGATTGCATGTTTGTTTGGATTAAATGCTTGATTGTATTTGATGTCTAAATTGTATTTCAATTTCATCATTGTTATATCAGTCAAGATACACTGAGGAAGGTATCTTTGTATTGCAGGTTTGTCAAACAGAAGATCAAGTGGAGGATCGATCGAAGGAGCAAGCGAAAGCTAGGATCGAACGTCGTTAATAAGGTCCGCTTTCAAGAACCTTGATCTCTTTCCTTTTGTAGATGCCTATGTGATATGATTAATGTATTTTACCTGTCACCCCAAAAGTTGGTAGTGTCCCTCTCCTCGCTATAGGGTAGAAATCCCGAACAACACAAGGTATGTAAAGAAATTGGATTAGAGGAAATTTGAGGTCTAAAATGGGCCTCTTAAAGAAAATAATAAAATAATAGTTGAAATAATGAAATAATAGTTAAAATAATAAAATAATATTTATTAATTTTGGAGGAAGAAAGAAAAAAACTATTTTTTTGTTCATATTTTCAACATATCTCTCTGTGTTTTTACTCAAATCTCGAGCGGGAGCACTCATTGGATGTGGAATTTTCGCATCCAACGAGTGCTCCCGCTCGAAATGTGAGTAAAAACATAGGGAGATATGTTGAAAATACAAACAAAAAAGTAGTTTTTTATGACAAATATCTCAAGTCAACTATTATGGTTGACTCATTTTATTGAAATTCTATTGGTTCTTGAATTCCAACTCATCAACAAATTATGGTTGGCTAGTTTTCTTAGATGGCCCATTTTAGACCTCAAATTTCCTCTAATTTGAAGAATTCCTTGATTCCTCTCTTTCTTTTCTATTAAATTTATCTAGATTTGGAAAGTTGCTATGTGGAAACAATAATGCATGGGAATGCTTATAAATACAATAGAGTATAAGGATTGGAATACATTTGCATTAATGTATATATATATATATATATATATATAGGAATAATATATGGTAGAGTGAATATAGATATGCATGGGAATATATGATGTTATGTATTAACTAAGAGTGGTTTACTATCATATGCAATGAGTATGACATGATAATTGATGTTGTTGCTAACTTGTGGTATAACTAGGAATGGTTGAGGACATGATTGAAGATGTTGCTAATGCAGTTACATTTGAAAAACAACCTCATGAAAAGAATAATGACAAGAGGATGATTGTTAATAGGTTTGATGACAAGATCATATGAGTTCCCATGAAGCATCAATTGATCATGTAACATCAACAATGTTGATTGCAATCGTACATGTATGAAAATTTCCATGCCAATATAGTAAGTGAATTGAAAGGAATTGTGTAAGAATTCATTTAGTCACACTTGATATCTTTATTGATATGTTTATGATGGCATTCGGATGTGTGCATGTGATTGATACATGGTTTGGTATGATAAAGGCAACAAGATTCTTTGTATGTCAATATTGTTAGAATCTTATTGGTGCATTCATTAGTTAGTGTGTCATGACTGAGTTGTTTAAGAGTAGTAACTAAATTGGATGAGTATTTATACTCATGTTATGAATTTGAATTCTATGTTTATGAGACTATAATGTGGTGGAATTGGGAAATTTTATAGCACTGCACAAGTACCCAATGGTCTACTTGGTTGTAATCATTGTCCTGGACTATAGCCTTTTTGGAAACATTGAAGAGCAATATATGAATATATCCATAGAGTTGTGTTTGGGTTAAAGAGAAAGGTGTCTAGATGGCCAAACGAGTAATGGGAAGGTGGCTAGATGATGTGTTGAGGTGTTGGTTTAGTCCTCCAACTTGTCTTGGTAAAACACATGAGTTTGAAATATGGTATTTTTAACTCAATATGAGGGGGCATTGAGTGAATGTGCATAGATTAACTATGAAATCATGTAAATGGAAATTCTATATTTATGAATGTTGGTACATATGATTGATGTATGCTTGCATGGAAAATACATTCTTTTAATTGAATGTCATGGAAGGGTTCTTGAAACACTATGGAGCAATGAAAGGAAAGACCTTACAGTACTCCTGAGGAGTTGTTGAGCAGTGAAAGGAGTGGTATGAGTTAATACAAGTGAAAATAATATTAATCACGCCATAAGACAATATGTAATTAACCAATAATCATTTCTAGAATATGAATATGGTGAAGAGTGTTATTGTATAACCATGTGTATTAACACATTTGTTGATAATGTAATGATTATTGTGTTGCTAGTGAATGCATTCCATTACATTTTAGATATTGACGACTAACATTGGTTGAATTATTTACATGTTACAATTCTTAGATCACTTCATGAGTTGTTGTAAAGGTTGCAATGAAAGGATTATATGCATGGATCATATGGAGAATAGATGTTACGTCATGCAAAGGCCAACAATTGTGAGAAGGATCTCATACTTGTGAAATTTGGTTTATAGATTTGAAAAAAAAATTTCTTATTGAAATTATATGATGATATCCCATGATAAGTGTATGTGTATAATACATGTGAGTTGATAAATTTGTCTGGTGAGGATAGATGATGGATGCTTAAATATTACAAGCAAAGGGGAGAATGATACTATGATGACACTCGAACCCTATGATATGCTTTGATCGCCATGAACTAAGATATATTAGAGGTTTCCAGTGGGATGCCTTGGAAGTAAGACTCTATAAGTTTGTGCATTTCCTGTGTAAGAAATCCTTGGAAAATGATGGATCGCTCGAGGGACTGTTTAGCTGAGAAATTATCCAGAGTGGAATTTATGTCAGGCCTTTGAAGAGAAAACCACAAAGTCCTTGAAGTCGGTACTTTGGAACAATATTCAGGACTACTGTATATCATTACACAGAGCTAAGAGTGAAGTTTGAGGCTCATCGAAGATGTAATGGATGGATTAGGGGTCGATCAACATTTGTTTGGATCATAGGCCTTGTTTGGAGTTTGTGTGTAGACTTGTGGTATATAGCGCCAACCGTATGTTAGTCCACATGACCAAGAGTCAAATTCCATGGCAAATCAACACATTGAAGGTCGAGCAAGTGGGTTTGAAAAACTATGGTAAGCTATTGTATATGGTTTAATTCATTTTACAATGCCGAAGATTTTGAACCATAGTTTAAAAAGCCATGTAAATATATCATGCGCATGTTATCATGCCAAAGTGGGGTTTTACCCTTGGTTTTGGGGCATAATTGATTACATTTCTCTCATATAGTTTGTTTGAAACTATATTCTATAGAATCATTTTATAAAGTGGCCTTCTTGAAATGGGAATAAGGAAGTTACTATTTCATCTTTCAAAATCATTGTAATCGCAAATTCTAGGTGCATTTTCGGTTATACCCGACACCATAGAGTCAACATTAAGTGTAAGTAATCGAGTCCAAGCCAGTGAAGCCCATAGTCAAACGAAATTCTCCTATTTGTTCCATTGCAATTGGATGTAAGTGTATGTATCTTGATTGTAATAATGGGAAAATAATCAAAGCGAGGATGGATTTAGGAACTCAAAGAGATCAACCAAAGCATTCATGAGGAAAATGCCGAGTTGAAAAGAAGATTGCAACTTGTCGAAGATGAGAAGCTAGAACTGCAAGAGAGATTACAAAAGTTGCAACTTGAGTTGCAAGCCAAGAATTAGATTTTGGAAAAGTATCAGGATAGTGATGAAGTGGAGAAGAGGAAAAATTCTACCAAAGATGCAGAAATCATGACCGAGGTAAATACTGTAAGTAATTCATCATGTTTTCCATGTTCGCTTGAAGGGGTAAATGCTTCTTTTGATGATTTTGAGAAACACACATTAGGAGTTGGCATGAAGCTCCTTACCAAGATGGGTTAAAGAGGAGGGACCTGGAATTAATGGACAAGGTTTTACGCAACCACTGGAGTTGGTAGCAAGGCCTTAACTTGCAGCTTTGGGATACAATAAAGAAGAGTTTGGAGAGTGCTCCAAAACTGTTGAAGCAAGAGATACTTTGAAAGCATTCCCTACACTGTTATATTCCAAGAGAGGGTCCAAATCAGGTTCTCCTCTGCATAGTTGTGACAAAGAAAACCATCAAAGGTATAATCCTAGTGACACTAAAGTTTCTTTTGATTATAAGAAACATGGTAATGTAACTCATGATTTATTGCATAAGACTCCATGTACATTTTGTAGATTAAAAAATCATGGAATTGAAAAGTGTTGGAAGAGAATGTCTTTGTATAGGGAAGTCATGTCAATTAAGAAAAAGACAAGGTGTAAAGACCACTCTTCGAGTCCAAAATTGGAGAATGGCAATGAAGTTTCATTGTCCAAGAGAAAGAACTATTGCACTCACTGTACTATGAGTGGCCATTGGATTGGAAAATGATGGAAATTTCATCTGCAACTTCGTCCATAGTAGGGAAAGAAAGTTCTGCAAGCAACTACAAAGCATTGGAGGGAACTTGTATGAGTACCCATAGATATAGAGGTAGCCGATGAAAGAATTGGTCAGACACCAACAGTCTAAGAGGAAGTCACGAAGAAGGCCAACCATCCAAAGAAGAACTTATCTAGAAGGAGGAACCCAACGAAGGAAATCCATTAGAATGGATTGGTAAGAAATGGATATCCTTTATGCATAGCTAGTTCTAAATATGATGTTGTGCTTACCATTCTTGTAATAGTTGGCAAGATGGTAAAGAGGCATTTCATTGGAGAAGGTTCTCCAAAACAAAATTTGAAATCGGGAAGCGACAACAGACATGATAGTGGGAGTCATTAGCATGCACATGAGCCAAGGTGGCATCAAATTGAAGTGGCATGACCGAAGAAGGGACAAATGATGACCTGTCATACATCACTTATATGCAACATGATGTCATCCTTTCTTGGGAATGCAACAACAAAGAGAGTTCATAAATCAGCCTCTCGGGTAGAGATCAATCCAAGATGGAGATCCAGGATGGACATCCAAGATGGAAACCCAAGACAAAGACTAGTTCCATGATGGAGGTCAGTGGAGATCAACAAGATGGGAAAGCGGGGGATCTTATTGTCACCAAGATGCTGAACACTTTTGGAGGTCCAAAAGTTTCTTTTGTGAGGAGGTTTGATCTAGGTGTATCTCCACACACATGAAGAATTTTACTTTGCACACCATGAAGAAATTGATGATATGTGACAAAGTTTTGAAATAAGTGCATTAATGTTTTAATTGGGTTTAATAAGCTCATGTATTATTCATTTGTAAAATTATTAGTGCTTAAAGTGAGATGGGAAGCTCATGCATTATTCATTTAATGATTAATACTTGAAATGAGTGGAAAATTACTCATGTATTATTCATTTATTTGTAAAAAGGGAAATTGGTTTTATGTGAGAATCCACCTCAACTAATTTTATATTTCTCAATGAGTGGTTGAGAGTCTCATGGGAATGGTTAAGAGTCTCTTAGTTTGTTTGAGATTCTTTTCCATTTTATGCCTTGAGTTGGTTTGGTATCCTAGAATTATGGATCCTTTTTTTCCTTAAAAGTCATGAGATCCTGTTATTTGGGATCTTGGAGTTATTCCTTTGTTTGATTGTGAATGGGGAGAAACTATATAAATCCCCAATGTGAGTCTTTTGATGGAGGATCTTGGGAGAATATGAGAGTTCATGGAGAAAATGCTACATAAGCTCTATGGAGGATAATAAGCAAGAAATACTTGCTTGTAAAGGAGAGATATCAAGTTGTAGGCTTGCTTGAGAATGCATAATTGCCACCTTAAGTGAGAATGCATTGTTTCCCCTTTTGTAAAGGAGAATCAACCTGTATTTGGGAGAAGAAATACAAACAGTTCGACGATTCCGCGAGCCCGAAGACGTAGCTAGGGGGTTTGGAGAACCCTGTTAACAATTCTAGTTTGTGTATTATTTTATGTGCTTGCTTCTTTCAATTAAGTAGTTTAATGCTGAGTTTTTTTATTATTATGCCAAATTTCTTTGTGAATAATGGAAATTTGAGAATCTGTTACTGCATCTGATATTGGAGACAAACTGAATCACTTTTAGAATGCCCAATTTCAGATAAACTGGTAATGTGGTTCATGATAGTGATAGAGTGGCCATGCAAATGATTCCAATTGGGGAATGGGCCATTCCCATGTGTGAATCTATGGTGTGGTTTGAAATTGTGGGAAACAAAATCCATGGGAAAGGCCCACTCAAGTCTCATAGCTAAATGAGGCACTAGGACATATAAAGGACCTTGAAAAGGCTCCATGTGGTGTTGGAATTGAATAAATTGCATCGTTGTAAAGTGCCAAGAAGCCCAAAAAAGGTCAAGTTGGACTTGGTCATAATTGCTTAAAGTAATTGGACCAGTAAGGCAATGTGCATAGAATGCAATCATAATTGTAACAACATGGAAGGATACAAAAGGTTGATAGATGGTTGTAACAAAAATGGAGAACGATCTCTATAAGGAAACATTGATAAAAGGAGAAATTTCTCACCTTAAACTATTCTTATTTATAGCATAAGAATGGCATGCTTGGAAAGTAGCAAGTATAAATGTTATACATGTGTATATGTATTGAATTGCTACTTGGTAAAAAAATCATAGCTAGTGATTCCTTGTGTGCTTGGAAGAGGGGCAATGAATTGGACCAACTATGATGTGGAAGAGGAGTTCCATGCTATGATGATGAGTTTTTTTCTTTGTGGAATCTTTTTCCTCTTGAGGATGGGCAAAGCTTGAGACCTGAAACATTGAGGTTTTTCCAAAAACTAATGCAACTCTCCAGATTTATATAAGGGAGAATTCATTAACTCTTTTCTTGCTTTTGTATTTATACTTTTTGAGTTTTATGTACAAAAAATTATGACATGGGGATGTTGGATATGCAAGACATTATATTGCTTGGACACATATTAACTAGTGGGCATATTAAGAGATACTGCATAGTGCATGCGAATATGCTTGTGTGTGCATATGGTATTGCATATTGGTAAAAGTAGTATGGTTTTACATATGCAATGAGCCACTAATGACAATTATTGTGGTTGATGATGATTTTTTTACTAGAGACAATAGATCATGGCTGAAGATGTTGATGATGTTGTTGCATGTGGCTTGCAGCCTTGTGAGGAAAGGATGGGGTGATGAATCTATGATCAAGATGTTGGTGGAAGGATGGTGTAATCCTTTGTAAGAGACCAACCGATCAAGTAACATAAAAAATGTTGTTGGCAGCCGCAATGCAAGTAATGGTTTGTTTATATGATTGTTTAAGTGCTAAAAGGGGATTGGGTAAGAATCCATTCAACCATATGTAATATTGAATGCATCTATGTGAAATAAATTCCACTAGGTATGGTGATAAATGTGGTAGTAAGGGAAAGGAACCTTATACCATGTGACTTTTTAAAATTTAGAATGCATTCATATGAAATAATAGCATGCCATGTGTGAGGCCATGAGGGTGTTGGGTTATGAATTCTATAGTGCTGCACAAGTATTCCATGAACTCCCTATTGGTGTTAATCTTGGATGAAACCTATTTGCCAACAAGCAGGGAGTGAGTGAACTCCTAATGTTGTGTTCAAGTGAAAAAGGAAGGCACCCAGGTAGTTAACCAAGTGATTGGGGAGATGGTTGGGTATTGTGTTGAAGCATTGACTAGAATTTCCAACTTAACATGGTAGCACAAACATGTAGGCACAAAAATCTGTTTGAGCAATGCCAAAGTGCATTGGGTGCATGAGCATAAGTGAATTATGCACATTGAATTAATTATTGGGAATGGGTTCCCTATGCCCTTGAGACATTGTTAAGCAGTGAAGGGAGTAGCTTGGCATGTGAGTATGCCAGTGTGATTTTGATGACATAACATTATGGTATTTGTGAATCAATGCAGGGGTGCAATGACTGAATGTGCATTAAAATATTATGTAAACCTTGTTGAATATGCATGCATATGTGTGGGTGCATATGTTAAGATGCATTGTGTGAATGTATGGTTGTGATATATACATTTCAATGCAATTAGATAATGGATGAAATTATGAATTATTGGTAATTCTGAGATCATTTCATGTGTTGCACCCTGATATGGATGCAGTTGGAGGAATTGCATGTAGAAGGTAGTCATGTTTGATGAGCTACAAAAATGATCTATAGGGAGGACAAAGTTGCATGAAAGGAGTATGATTGTGTAACCATGAGTGTGAGAAGGATTATTTGATTGCATAGATAATGTGATTGTATTGTGATAATGATGCATATAGAGTAAATGTATTTCATTTCCTTTGAGATATTAACAACTGATAGTGTTTGCATTATTGTGTGTTATAATTCTGAGATCACTTTAGTGACGATTGTAAATGCCGCAATGAAAATATTTTATGCATGGGTACTCACAACTTGTTTGGTTGATTGAAAAATTCATATCGCAAGTAGAATTGTCTTGGACATAACAATGTGTGTAATTCCATAATAAATACTCGAAACACCCATGAGAAAATTCCAAACATTATGAGAAGGAACTCATGTTGTGAAATTTGTTTTCTGTATGAAATAGATTCGAAATTTCTGATTTAAATTTATGAGAATGATCTTGTTAATTCTAAACATGATTAAGTGTAACAATGCATGCAATTCTTAAGCATAAACATAAAGTAAAACAATAATGCACACACGCACATTAAGCATAGACTTTAACCTAGAAACCCTTAACCGGGAAAACCAGCTTAACTTGAGCTTCACTTCTCTCTTTGTCTCTTTCATTGTGTTAAGTCAACCATTTACAAATTATACAATATATAGGTCTTTACCAACCTTCGAAACCCTAATTCCTTAACCAGGATCAAAATACAAGGGGTCGAAAACCATTGGCCAAAAATAGTAAAAAATGGGGTGAAAATAGCCCCAATTTTTTTTTTCTCGACGACTTCGTCCCCAAACCACCAAATGGGGGCACACTGCCCCCTAGTCAGGGGGTTATGCCCCCCCTGGACCCCCTTAATTCGGGGGCCAGCCCCCAAACCCATGATAGAAGGTGGGTAGTCATGTAGAGAATATAACACATACCAAACATATTTCATGGTTGAAAAATCTAATTTCTGTTGGAGACAAAATTGTAAATTCAGATTTGAATTTGGTTATTAATGTTATTGATTGTTTGGCTATTGTGAATTGTGTCAGGAGGACACATTGTGGGAAGACCATGCACTATGGCCTGCAAGAAGAGCCAAACATCATGAGAAGAACCTCATGTTTAGGAAATATGGTTTCTATACAAAACATATTTGAGAGTTTTTTTTATTGAAATTTATGAGGATAATTTTTTATTGAAATTTAAATGTGTTTCTAAAAGAAATGTATTTAAGAAACATGTTTGTGAAATCTAGTTTCTGTATGAAATGGATTTGAGAATTTCTGATTGAAATTATCATGATGACATCTCATGGGAGTTGTATGTGTATAATACAGGTGAGATGATGGTTGTTAAAAGGTTGTTGAAAGCAAAGGGAAGAATGCTATTCTAATGACACTGGAACACTATGAAACAATATTGAATTCTTACGAAAAAATATGTGATTCTTATAGTGGCTATGATATGCATGCTTTCCTTTGCTACTTGTTATAGGCATATGCTGAAATGCTAGAGGCATTGGGAGTGTACCAAGGTAGTACAAAGGAATGATTGACATTGTTGTCCAAGATAGATAGCAACAAGACTATAACATTCCCATCCATCATTGCTACCAACAGAGGGAAGATCTATGAATTACGAGGTTCTAAATTTCACCCCATGGAATAATACACAATGCATAAAGAATGAAATGTGTGTGCAAATGCATAAATAAAAATATGTGATGGAAATAAAATCTATCCATAGACACAAGATGCATATACTAACATATTTATCATAGGCATAATATCAAATCAATGCACATTCAAATACAAAGAGAATACTTATTTTTAATAAAGAAGATCCAAGCAATTGGCTATGAAAGAGTGATTTTCTACCCAAATGCAGGCACTTTATCTAGCATATACTCTTTCCGCTAAGAGGCCACCCCCAAGCTGGGATATGATGCCACTAGGGTGAAGGGAACTCCTACAGGCTTCTCTCTCTCACCCCACAACTCATTCTGCTCCCCATGCTTAACAAAATGCTCATTCAAAGCTCTACAAGAATATCACTTAGCCATCATAGCCTTGGATCCAACAATAGCTTGAAAATCCACAAGGGATCTCGTATTTAAAATCAAAATGTCCAAAATCCCTTTCCCAAGAGGCTTGCATATTTTTTATAGACTCCATTGAGCCCTTTCCCCTTCACTCTAGAATTCACTCACAAAATATTAATAAAACATTAATTAATGATATTTTCATGAGAGAATGATTATTTGGGACCTTAACTCACTCTCTAATGTTATTTTGACCAAATGATACTTTAACTTCCTTGGAAATTCGAATTAGAGAGGTTTGGATTGATTCAAGGGAGTTACAACTCATGTGGCCCCACCTACCACCTCATGTGCCCTCCTTGGGGAGTTACTCTTCTCTAGTGCGCCTTCATTAGCTATTTTTAGGACCTGCTACTTGTCATAAGTTGTCATAGACCCATTTTTCTTTGATTCTAGTAGACTCTCCCTCATTTGGTGGGAGTTACACTTCACTTGACTTCTTCCACCACAATGTGCCCCTCCTAGCTATTTTAAGCATGCCTCCTCATTCATGATATTCCTTGGGAGTTACTACTCCATTAGTGCGCCCTTCTTGTCCACATTGGTATAATGACACATTATTTACAAATTTGGACATCATACTTCATACATGTATGGCCCACATCACCCCTCCCTTAATATTTTTTCATGAACCTTACAAGGTGACTTAACCATTGCCTCCCCTAATCTAATGGAGTGGTCCATAAAAAAATATTTGGGGACATTACAGTCCTCCCCGCCCCATATTGCTTGTCCTCAAGCAATTTAAATTTGGGGATGACACATGTTCTCCTTCCCCAAACTTTTATGCACAATTAATTTTCCCACCTCCTTCCTTAATGATGAATTCATTATAATGGTGTAAGTTTAAATGGACCAAGTCATCAAATTTATACTCCACCATCTAAACCATACTAAGGATAAACATGATGTCATGGTTCCAACCCAACCAAAAAGATGTGAAATATCCTCTACTCAATGCATAGTCCTACAAGGTACTGACATAGGAAGCAATTTAACAACTGCCAATGAAAAGAGTGAATCTACACTGTAACCACTCAATCAACTACCCAATAAACTGATCTACTAAGAATATCATCATATGAAAGCCAAAACTGACTCTCACCTCTGGGTCTTCTAGTGAAATTCTCTCTAGTACTGTAACTCCAAGATCCCCATCTAATCTCAGAAAGGGACCTCCATGCTACTGCTGCACCACTATGATCATAACCATCCCACTGTTGTACTCTTCCTTCATCCTCCTCTCATGGATATCCAAACTAAAAAAATTGTAAAAAATGAATCCACCACCATAGATAATGGCCTGCATATGCATCCAAGTGAAGGCTACCATCCTGCTTCCATAATCTATTATGAATACATGAAAATGAAGTATGCCCTTATCATTGTCCATGACTCTGGGATGCTCATGAAATCCAATCATCCCCTCAAGAGATAGCTCCATCTCCCCTACTATCCTATCACCAACCCAATTGAAACAATTGATTCCAAGAGTGATCCCAGGGTCCCAAATGAACCTGATAAATGTAGAGTGCCTACTGCATCCATCTTTTCACTGCATAGTCTCCACCCAAAGAGCCTCTTGTAGTATCCTAAGACACCTAGTATGAAAACACTATATCCATCCATCATAAGTTCTCCAACCTAGGAATCTAATCCATTGCTCCACATGGATAGGCTCCTGAAAGAGATGGTTGGTTCCACCTCTATGCCAACTGCTAAATTGTTGGACCAAGTAATTCCAAGATCCCACTTTCTGTGTTGCACCCCTCCTATCAACTCTGTAATTTGCATCAATATACCAGTCCGAAGGATGCCAAGATCCCACCACCAGATTGGAAGTTCATCACTCCCAATTCTCATTCAAACATATGTGAGCATCTCCAGCAGAACATGAAGCTCCTCTTGTGCACCATGCACACTGGTCCTCTGGGTCACATCACTGTCACCTATCCCATCCAACCGACTCAAGTGAAACTCCCATGTCCTACCATGAATGATGCTAGACATTAGAAAACAACCACATATGCCTCTGTTGCTACTCACAAGACTGGAAGGGAACTGGTATGTTTGTCAACCCAAAGGGTATGACCAGAAAATCAAAATAAAGTCAAGAAGTAGATATGTGTGTATGTTGATCCTCATATGGAACCATCACAAGAAGTCCCTCTATCAAGTCACATGTCATGTTTACATCCCCATGTGTTGTGGCTGTCATAAATGTCTGGGATGGTGGAAAATATGCTAGCCTCAAGTCCTTACAAATTTCATCCACCCAATCCATGGATGCATATAATCCTATGTTGGATGGTCCATAAAGAAAATGCTCATCGGCCTCCTCCATGACTAAGTCTCTCTCCCATAGGGGTAGCTCTTGATCCTCCTGATGCAAAACAAGTGCTTGGTCAACATCATCCATGTTAATCCTCTCTTCAAGCACCTGCAAATATGAATGATCCTTATGTGGAACCATCACAAATGGTCCCTCCATCAACCCAAAAGTGCCACCAACCTTCTCCATGTCATTCTCAACTTTTGCATATTATTCCATTGAAGAAATAATGGTTGAAGATAGGTTTCTTTTTGCTGCCTTGTTTGGGTTGCCAACAAACTTGCCTTCATAGCTCTTGGTAACCACTAATTTCCCAAATCTTGTGTCTTGTTCACATTTTCCAATGGTTGATATAAAAAATTAGAATGCTTGTGGCATGGATTCACGACACATTATTCATTTTCAACTTACAAATCTAGAATTCCAACATTAGAAAACTCTACAATTTCATCCTTCTCACATAGAATGGAGAGTCTATCTCATGATGCCGCAAGGAAATAGGATTACTAGAAAAATCATAATTGTTTTCATACCTTGGTGTTATGTTTCCATCCTTTATGCAGATGACATTAGCTTCATAGTGAAGCTCTAATGGGGAATGGAAGGTTGATTTCTATTCTTCCTCTAAATCCGGTCCAAGAGATGTCTCTCCACCACCATCATCATCCGAACTCATTCCTTCATCAAGTTCCTTAGTAGTGATCTCAAATTCACCAACATAGAAACTTCAGTACCTTTTAGTGGATTCTATTTCATTCAATACCACATTGTAAACAACTTCATGAAATATTGCTAGGCCTTCTCCTATGCACCATTCATCTGTATGACTGGGTGTAGCCTCTGTTTCTTGTTCTTCATGATAATCTCTTGCACATATTTCTTCAATTTTGCATCCATCATGAAGTGTCTTGCACTCCTCCTGGAGTGATTCTTCTTGAAGCTTATCACCTATAGGGCTAGGTGCCTCATTGTTTTGGCAAGTAGAACAACATGGTTCTTCCCTCAATGAACTATATCTCTCCACATTTTGAGATGAAGGTTGAATAATAACAGTGGATTTATTGCCTTCTTAACCCAACTCATCACTCGAACCTTTGGATGCTCCTTTTCTAGAGAAGCCAAACATCTTGTCCATAAGTCTTGATGTAGATCATTCTGGTAATAAGGATTGACACTGCTGCAAGTTATGATCCAACCTCTGTTGTGTCTTATCCATGTTCTTCAACTACCTTTTCCATTCATGTTTCTCCTCTTTTATAGGCGAGACTGGAAGGAAGGTGGGTGACATTTTTCCATCTGCAAATCTATCCATTGAAGAAACTTCATCTTCAACACTGTATATGATGTCACAAAAAGAATCATACAACTCATTTAGATCATGAAAACCTCCATCCATTGTTTCAACTCTTTCCTTGTCATCCGCCAAAGAATTGAAACCATCTTCAGAAAATGACTCTTCCCATGCTAAGCTCTCCTCAAGTTCCCATGCATCCAGTTCCAACTCGTCATCACCTGGTACATCCATGTCTGCAATCCTTCTTCAAATTATTTATTTAGTTCCCACAAATATTGAGGAACATGCCCTGATACCACTGTAATGTACCCAATTAAAAATTTAGGCACATTCACTACAACTTTCCAATAGAGATTAAAATGATCCCCGAATTTATCCAAACAATGGCTTTACTATATTTACCAGAATATGAATAATATGGTGCAACCCAGATGTATATTGTCAAACAACTGTAAGGTGTCCAATAAGCTCTGAAATATCACCACTGTAATATTTATTATCCAAAATTAGATCTATGAACCCCAATGCAACCCTAGAAAATCATTGGATTCGAACGTAGGAGCACTAGCTCAAATCTGACCACACCCAAAACTGGGTTTCCAACTCTTCCCAAACAACCCCTAACTCACTCGAATTTGACCCAATCAACTTCTGAGGGAACAAAACACATATAATCTGACCACTAACAATCATCAGATAGATTTATGGAAACTTTGAACATTAAATCTTAAGAGTACACTGACATTTCCAACTCGGGTGTGCAAGCATAAATATACAAATTAACCAATTGGTGAAATGATCACAATGCATGCATACATAAACCTTTTTGAGTGAAATAAAAAATGTTTCCTATTGTAAATGACACTCTAAATGTAATGGAATAGGTCTCAAAACCCATAAACACTTTTAAATGACCTAACTAGAAGATGAATTTCAATCCACTTAACACTGGTACAAGATTAAGAACACCCACAACTATATAACTCCCAAACTAAACCCAAATGCTTCCAAACACATCTAAATCAAGACATCACGGACTCTTATGGAAGTTTCATGCCAATATATTAAGTTTACACAACCACACTTTAACATATCTACTCATAGATAAACATTTGCTCATAGATTAACCAGTGCTTGCGTATTGGACAACATATGGAGAAAAACACCGTGATTTTTATTATGAATGGAGCATGATCAGAGAGTACATCAATGGATCCTACAATAGATCGAAATATAGATAGGTGTATTCTACAAAAAGAGTATAGATGGCTACTATAGAACCACAAAGGAAAGAGGGAGAGTCACTGCACCAAATGAGTGATTTCCTTCCATTGTTGCACCCTCCACAAGCAAGGTTTCGACCCCAACTTGCAGATCTTCCACCTACAATGTTCCCTCCATAAAATATGAGTGATATACATCCATTATATTAGTATTCATGAGACTTGGACAGCCAGAGGAGCACCCTCCTCAAGCAGAAACCACCACAAACACTCCACTCTGGAAATGCCACAAATCCACACTGGTACTAATTGGAACTCAAACACACCAACATGAATTCGAATCAACTACTGAACATGGACATGAACATCTGCAATAAACTCTATAGAGAAATATGAAGGTGACTTATCCTCTCAATAATCAGCTACAATGAAGCTTCATGAAGAGATCAAGGTGATCTCGTCCTCTCTACTAGCTAGGGTGGGATTTTTCACCACCGAAACCAGTTTACAATTGCAAGGGGCACATCTCCCAAGATTAAAAATTCAAAAGAACTCTCCTATTCAAAATCAAAATTTCCAAAATCCCTTTCCCAAGAGGCCTGCATCCTTTTTATAGATTCCATTTAGCCCTTTCCCCCTCATTCTAGAATTCTCTCACAAAATATTAATAAAATATTAATTAATGATATTTTCATGAGAGAATGATTATTTGGGAACTTAAATCACTCTCTAATGTTATTTTGACCAAATAATACTTTACCTTCCTTGACAATTCGAAATAGAGAGGTTTGGCTTGATTTGAGGGAATTACAACTCATGTGGGCCCACCTACCACCTCATGCACCCTCCTTGGGGAGTTACACTTCTCTGGTGTGCCTTCATTAGCTATTTTTAGGACCTGCTACTTGTCATAAGTTGTCATAGATCCATTTTTCCTTGATTCTAGGAGATTCTCCCTCCTTTGGTGGGAGTTACACTTCACTTGACTTCTCCCACCACTAATGCGCTCTTGCTGGCTATTTTTATCCTTCCTCCTCATTCATGAGATTCCTTAGGAGTTACTACTCCACTAGTGTTCCCTTCTTGTCCACATTGGCCTAATGACCAATTATTTACAAATTTGGAAATCATACTTCATGCATTTATGGCCCACATCACCCCCCCCCAATAGTTTTTCATGAACCTTACAAGGTAACTTAGCCATTGCTTCCCCTAGTCTAATGGAGTGGTCCATAGCAAAATATTTGGGGGACATTATAGGGGGGATGACCTATTCCTCATGATAAATATTTAACCTATCCAAAGTCTCATTTATTTGATTGTTTTATTTCCATTTATCCCTAACTTTTATGCTGATTTAAGATTTTAGTTATGTGAAAGGGGAAATATGAATATGATAACATAGTAATCATATACAAAAGTGCCTAGATCCTATATTGTAGTAACTACCTCCTCTTTTTAAGGAACCAAGAATGGAATGGAGGAGAGGAATCCTCCCTCACACTCATTCTCTCAATGGAATGGATGGGAAATTCGAATAGGGAGAGAGAAGCTTGGAAAAAAGGGAGTTCCCAGAGACAAAATAAGGGCTTGAAGGAAGAAAACTCAACCCAACTCTCATATGAACCATGTAGAGACGAAAACAACGATTCTAGGTGATATTAGAGACCATTGGAAAGTAGCTCGATAACATTTTAAATCCATAAAGGTTGCTAGTTGAGAGGTTGAATAAAGAACTAGTAGAGACTTGCTTGGTTGGTATATTGGAATCCTTTAGTGGAAAGAAGAGGGGTTTTGGAAACCTTGCCAACCTTCTTTTCCCTAGTGGTCTCATAGCCCAACATGGGGGTGGCATTCTTTAGTGGAATAGCCTATGATTGGGAGGAAATCAGTCCCATAAGTCAATTTCCTTAAAGCTTCATCTTGGAAAAGAGAAGTGTATTTATGAAGTCAATATTGTAAAATGATGAATACATGATATCATTATCATGGTATTCTGAACGAAAAATTCCTTTAGATGATGTATCATTTGTTTGATTAAGTTATGTGCAAATCATATATGGAAAAGTGTTGTACTTTCTTGCATAAGAGTTATTTGACAAAAGAACTAAGGGAAAGGTTTCCTTGTCCCATTATGATTGATAAATGGGTGCTACGAATGAACTCAAACTTGTAAAAAATTAATAAATGTTTTTGAAATGGATTCATAGATGTATAAAAATTGCATTACTCAGACCCAATCAATGGTTCAAAGTGAAATAACCTTGTAACTTTAAAAATTGAAAAATTCTTGAGTTTTCAGCATTGTAGGAATGTGCAAAACACACTGTAAAGACTTATCCATACCTCACAAAATATAAAATGGATAGGTGTGAATTTTTTTGTGTTGGTTCTAAACACGCTTGTTAACATGCTCCCCAAAAATATCAAATACACATGTTTCCCTTAAGAGATATTAATTCTACAACATGGTCCTTTTCCTCTAAGCCAATGATGGGTTTTTGATGGAGGAAATGGGGTGGGCAGCCAAGAGAAAGCCACAAAGTGTTTGACAAAATGATTACCATTTTCATTTGTTTGAAGTTTCCCACAAAGTGTTTGAGAGAATGTCTCTACCATTTGCAAGAAAAAGGTAATACCATGTAGATTACTAGTATTTAGCAAAAAGTTGGGTTTTCTATGTGGAAGATGAAACATGGGAAACTAGGTAGATTATTAAGTCACTTTTCTTGGTTATCAAATTAAAAACCTATAAATACACTTCCAAAAAATAATAAATATAAAATGCCACAAACCAAAAAGTTTATTACATATAAGGTGCATAGTATTGTTCTATCGTTCCAACTTCCATTTGTGTGGAGTTTAGCTAAAACATCATTGCATGTAAGCTTGTTGCTCTTACAAAGATCATACATAGCATATTTATTTATATATTTCATTGAAAGAAAAATACCAAATAGGATCACAACAAAGGTTGAATAAAATGTCATAGAGATAGAATAAATAATGTTGATTAACTAAAATTAGGAAGTTAAAAAACTTATTTCATTATTAAAATTTTAATAAATAAATTCAATTGAACGAAAAAAAAAAATAGGATGAAAGCATAAACATGTTATCCAAACAAACAATCTGACAAACTTGTACGCGGAGGGGTTAATAGATTTTGTAGTCAGTTTTCTCAGTTATCAAATGAAAAACTATAAGTACCTTCGAAAATATAAGATTTGTTTAGAAAACTATGAAATCTTTTAAAATTTATGGAAATCATTATAAACAACATTTTTTGAATGCTATGATCCTCTCTAGTGTTGTAATGGGGAGCGGAAGAACCCATTTAGAGTAATAATATTGGAGGTTATTTAATGTAAGGTGGGCTAAGCCCACTATGCATATTATTATTAAATAAGGTCCGCTATGTTAATCAATGTTAAATATTGTAATGACGTTTCATTAAAGTTGGTCCATTAGGTAGTTAGGAGCTTGTTATGATTAGAATTATCTTGTTATATATAAGTAGAATGAAATCATACAAAATATAACTATTATGTGGGGGAGAACACGGTGAAACCCTAACTAGGAGAGAATGGAGTTGTGAAACCTTAACTAGGGGTTTATTTTTTGCTACACAGGTTTTTGGATCTTTCCATGGAGTCAAACTCTCATTCCACAAGAGGCCAGTACCAACCATGTAAAAAAAGTGGGAAATAGGTGCGTTTATTATTTGTCTGTAGTAAATCTCTATTTTTTCTAAGTTTTTTTATTGGTGAGGGTTTTCAATTTGCTGAGTAGGCTCATTTGGGGTTGATTCGGATTCCTACCTACTACTAGTTGATGATGTGTCTCTTGTTCATATGTTTTTCACACTGAAGTGGACGTGGATGGTTCCCAATCTATGTCGACTACTCCTGTTGGTGGTTTCCATCATACTTGATCAATGGCTCATGATGGTGCCTGGACGGGTGGCTCGTGTCATTGTCCAGTCGTTTTTGACAGGCACAACTGCCCACATTCCACTCTAGAAAGGAGAAAAGCATTGGGATCAATAAGGAAATGACAACTTGTTGGTATCCATATCCTCTTGAAGCTCCCACAATTTTTTTTTCTCAATTCTCGGTTGGCGTTCATATCCTCCCGAAGCTCCCACGACAAAAAAATCCTTTTTCAATTCCTGGGTTAACTTTTTGCTCTTTTAACGATTTCTTAGGGTTTCCATCGACTTTTGTATGTTTCGAAGATGTGAATGGTGCGACGTTTGGTTTCTCTTCTATTTTGAAGCCGAAGAACAACGACCAAGCAAGGAAGAGAACAGTTGGTCTGAAGGGTGATGAAAAAGTAAAACTACTTGTCATCGGAGAAAAAAAAGAAAAAAATTGACTGGAGCTAGGGAAAAAGTTCAGCAGGGCAAAAATATCTTGAAGGCTCATTCTGAACCCATTCACTTGGTCTTGGCTAAAGATGTAAATTTTGATAGGGTTGGTATTATGATCAAACATGATCTGGTGGGTGATTTGGAGTACATATCCTTACCAAGATTGAAGATCTTGCAGTGGATCTAGGAAAAATGGAAACCCCTAATTGGATACTACCCCAAAGCTAGCATTCTTGTGAATGGCTGGTATTGTTCTCATTCTCTTTCAGATGAGAACACATCTCTAATTTTGGGAAAACCTTGGGTTTTTGGTTGAGGTTCTATGGTTTTGGATCAGTGGCATTCTTATCTTAACCCATTGAAGAATCATATTAAAAAAGGTACCTATGGTTTCAACTACCAGGGTTTCCTTTACAAATATGGACGAGACCTATTATGGAAGAAGTGGCAAATCTAGTTGGTCGATATATATTTATGAATCATGATATGTTATATGGCATGGATAAGAAGGTCAATTCCATCCTGGAAGAGGTGGATATCTTAGAGGGGATTCCTACAGATATCTTGATTTCTAGGGGGGATTTCAAATTCAACCAAAGGCTTGATTATCTGAAGGCTTTGTTCAAGCGTTTTATATGTTGGAATACTGGGAATTTAAAGGATAATTGCCCAAACTCTTGGGGGTTTGTATTGGCTCTAGGTATGATTTATGAAGCTGAGACTTCATCTGATGAGGAACCAATGGTGAATGAGCCATCTCATTCCTTTGATATCAATGGAAAGGATCCAGTCTTAGGTGATCGTTCAACTGATGACTCTACATCCTTCCTTGGTAAGCTTAAAAAATTCTTCCCTGTCTTTTATAACTCGTTGGAACAAGAAGAGATGAATTTCATTATTGAAGCTAAAGGAGGGTATATAAATAAGTTAGATAGATCTGCGGGTGACTCTCTTCTGATTCTTGTTTATGCTACCCCTCCCTTGTTTCTTGCTAATAATTTTGTAACTAAAGATAGGGTCAATTGTGATTTTGCTGGTGTGGAAAAAAATTTGAACCCAATTCCACATACATCCTCTAGTGTTGATTCTTTGATAAATCCTTTGAATCTTCCTTTATCTGGTGAAATTAACAATTTGTATATCTTTGAGTTTTCTTATGGTATTGGCTCGGTTAAAATAGTTTTCAGTCCATGTACTGACTCCGTTAAACATAATCCAATATTGAATTTGGTTAATCATTCTTTCATTAGGGGTGATAGGGCTCTTGGGGAACTTTCTCCTCCTTCCCTTCCACAAGCTAATGAGTCTACCTCGTCCCCATTCTCTAATAACATTGACTTTAATCAGGGTGTCCTAAAATCAATTGGTCCAATGTTTCAGGATACTTTGACACCTGCGCCTCTGAATATTTTCTTTGATAAACCTACAAGGTTGGGGGTTAATATGATATCCTCTATTCATTGTGATAATGTGAGTATCCGTCGCAAAAGAAACAAAAAAGGTAAAAATAAATTCGGGGAAACTATTTTGGATGAAGATAGGGTTTCTGGACGAGAATATATCCCACTATCAACAAGGCTAAATGAGCGTGATTCTTATTCTCCTCTCGAGGTCTCTGATGTCAATCTTGGGGTTCTTAGAGCAAGCCATACCTCGAGTCATGTTCATTAATGATAATTTCTTCCTTCAACATCAGGGGCTAGGGGGAAATTCCAAATTCAATTCCCTAAAGAGAATTTTCAGTATATTTCGAGCTAATGTTGTACTTATTCAAGTAGTTCTAAAGCTTGTGAAACCTTTTTAAAACTTTTCCAGGGGCGGGAATGTTGTGCCTTGGATGAT
The DNA here is from genome assembly GCA_027924585.1 of Larix kaempferi. Lineage (NCBI taxonomy): Eukaryota > Viridiplantae > Streptophyta > Pinopsida > Pinales > Pinaceae > Larix > Larix kaempferi. The sequence continues at coordinate 56,715,610 of BSBM01000299.1, read as the reverse complement.
GTTGGGTTGTTAGGGGGCTTACCGGCCAGATGGAATCCCTCCATGCCTGATTTTAAGCTTTACATCTCTCATGCAAGTATACTTTTAGAGGGAAAGCTTTGGGTTTTAGACCAATCCATCAACATTGTTAATTGTTATGTCCCTTATATTGGTGGGGAAGACTTCTGGAATAAGGTTGTAAATAATGGAATTTTGAAGGTCGATTTTTTTTTATTTTTGGGGGTGACTTAAAACTCACCCTATCTGCTAATGAATTTTTGGGTTCTGATCCTAGACCTGACCCCTTGGAATATTTTTTCTATCAAACATTCCAGGAGGAAAACCTTATTGATTTTCTTCCTAGTCTTATGACTCCTACATGGAGAAATGGGAGAATTGGCAAAGCTGGGGTTTCCAAAAGACTCAGCAAATTTATGATATCATAGAAGTTTTTTGAGGTTGTCAGTAGATACAGATCATGGCCTATTCATTCTAGTATATTTGAACATATACCTATTTGTCTATAATTTGAGATGGACAATTATACTAAAAGGGGACCTTTTAAGTTTAACCATACTTGGCTTGAAAACTCAGATTTCTCCACTTTGGTTAGAGACTTTTGGACTTCACATCCTATTGAGCTAGGGGATTTAGCTATGAAAGGACTTGTTTCTAAGTTAAAGGGTTTAAAAAGGCTGGTTATTCAGTGGGAACAAGGAAAAAAGAAGGAACTAAATCAATAACTTTTGAAGACAAGAAAATATTGATATTATTTTTGGCCACAATGCTTCTGGTATATTTTTTAGGGAGACAAAGGACAAGTTGATTGCTTTGGAATCCAAAAAAGCTAAAATTCTTAGAATAAATGAGAAATATTGGAGATTGAAGAGCAAAGACATTTGGATCACAGAAGGGGATAATAATACCAAGTTTTTCCATAAGTATGCCAACCATAGGAGGATCACAAATTCTATTTGGGAGCTTAAAGACAATCAAAGAAAATCTATCAATTCACAAAAGGATCTGGAATGTGTTGTTGTCTCACACTTCTCTGAAGTTTTCAGGGATTCTAATAAGACAAACATATCAGCTCAACTTAAAGTTGTCCAACAATACCCTTGATTCTTCTCTACTGAGGAGGGGTTACAAGGAAGGAAGTTACTTAGGAGAAATAGAAGACATCCTTAAAAAAATGCGAGATCAAAAAGTCTTGTCCCCGATGGCTAGACCATGGAACTTTTTCTGCCTTTTTTTAGATAATGGGGGTTGATCTGTTGAGAGTGGTTGAAGAATCCCGAGTCAATGGATATGTGTCTTGCTCCTTAAATGCCACATTTATTGCATTTATTCCCAAGAATTCCAATCATGAGTCTTTTGATGAGTATAGGCCCATCTCCCTATGTAATTTGGTCTGTAAAATCATATCTAAGGTGATCTCTAATAGAATTAATCCCAAATTAGTTAAGTACTTGTCAAAAGAACAGTTTGGCTTTCTAAACAAGAGACAAATTCTTGATGCAATTGGAGTTACTCAAGAATGCATTTGTTCCATAAAAACAAAGAAAATTGTAGCTTTGATTCTTAAAATGGATATGATGAAAGCATATGACAGAGTAGACTGGGTGTTCCTCATATTAGTCTTGCTACAAATTGGTCTTCCTCTATTGGTCACCGATTGGATCATGTCATGTGTGACTTCTGCAACCTTTTATGTTTTGATCAATGGATATCCCTCAGATTTCTTTAAGAGTTCTAGGGTTTTCGACAAGGGTGCCCCTTCTCACCTTATTTATTCACTGCCAGTGGTTGAAGGACTTAGCTGACTCATAGGAAAAGTTAAACAAGAGAAGAAATCAATTGGTGGGAAAGTGACCTCTATACACTTTATCACTCACTTACTCTTTGTGGATGATGTCTTGTTATTTGGAAATGGTATAGTGGAAGAACGAGAAAATTATCATGAGCTTATTAAGTTGTTATGTGATGCCGCTGGAATGAAGATCAACTTTCAAAAATCTTGTTTTATAAAGAATGCAGTTCAAGATGATGTTATGGCACATATTTAGGTATTTTTCCCTTTCAAGCAAGAACAACTAGAATTTGGTTTCAAATACTTGGTATATTTCCTGAAAACAAACAATTATGTAAAGCAAGTTGGATGTGGCTTCTTTAAAAGTTGAAAAAAAGATAGAATGTTGGTGTTATAAATGTCTATTCATTGGGGGCAGACTTACTCTGGTCAAAGTTGTACTAGAAAGCATTCCAGTTTATTTGCTTTCCCTAACTAAGATACCCATGTCCATACTCAATAGTATAAGGAGTAAAATTATGCATTTCTTGTGGTTAGGTAATGGTAATAAAAACAAATTTCATCGGGTTTGTTGGGAAAGAATTTCATTGCCAAAGTATATGGGTGGTTGGGGACTAAAAAATCTCTCTTGGTTTAGCATAGCCTCAGGTCTTAAAAGTTTATGGAGGGGTTTATTTGGTTCTAGTTTATGGAAAGAAATCTTAGCTACAAAGTATCTAGAAAACAAGCATGTGGTTGAATAGATTAGGAACTCGAAAAAAGTGGTAGGACAAGCATTATATTTTTGGAATGGATTTATGAAATCCTATCCCTAGTTGGGATCTTGGCTATCATGGAAAATTGGAAATGGAGAATTCATCCATCTTGGTATTGATCCCTTTATTGGTGGGGAGGAAATGTATAAGCTATCAAATGCACTTATTTATCAACTTGCTAATCGTGGTATTTTCAGGTTGGCACATGTTAGAAATATGAAAGACAGATCGTCTTCATATTGGCTATCGATAGGTGATTTGAAACTCACAAGTTCTCATGCAATAGAGTGGAACTGTTTTATTTCTGGTTTGAATCACCTTGGCATTAGATTAACTGAGGAGGATGACAAGTTGGTTTGGGCTTGGAACCAATCTGATAGTAATATTAATGCAAAGTTATCCTACCAGGCTATTACTTCAATTGCTTGTGATTTTGAAGAGAAATGGTGGCAAAAAAGACTATGGAAATGGCATATTCCTCTAAAAATAAAATGCTTCATCTGGATTTGCTTAGAAGACAAGATACTCACATGGGAAAATTTAATTAAAAGAGGACTTGAGGGTCCTAACATCTGCATTCTTTGCAAGAAAGATTCTAAATTTGTTTATCATTTATTTGTGAAAAGTCGCTTTACTAGAACTATTTGGAGTGAGGTGTTTGTAGGTCTGCACATTATTGGGGACTGGAACCAGTCATCATTAGATGAGAATTTGAAACTTTGGACAATCAACCTCTCTCAACACAAATAACTCCTAGACCTTATGTGTTGAAGATGTACAACAACACCCTCAACCGATTAGCTACAAGATTTTGGGATTATATAGAGATTACAACATGAATAAAATTTAGAAAAAAACAAGACGATTCAAACAACCTATGTTTTTAGTTGATGACACTATTGGTTTTTTTGATGGTGCTTTTCCCTCGAGCCAATGTGGAGGAATGTTGATCAGATTATCACACTGAAAACATTTTTTGTTATGGCTTGGATGTGGTACAAGTACCAACACAAGGGTAGAGTTATTGGCTCTCTGGGGCTTCTACTTTTGGTAGTATCCAAAGGCATTTCAACTCTTCAAGTGTATGGTGACTCTAAAGTAGTAGTGGATTGGGCCAAAGGGGAAGCATCACTCCAAGTAGCCATTATGGAACAATGGTGTAATAGGATAAAACAACTACAACTCTCTTTTTCTTCATTGTCTTTTATACACATCTTTAGGGAGTACAATTCTATGGCAAATTCCTTATCAAAAAGGGCAGTGGGGGTAACTGAAGGCATCTTATATTATGAAGAATTTCAGGACTTCATAAAGACTGTTGAAGGTTCAATGAAGGCATACTAATTATCCATAGATGTTTACTATTCGTGTGTAATTATTTGCTAGAGCGTGTCTTAGTTTTTTAGACTACTACTAGTTTTCATTTTTTGTGTTGTACTTTAAGAAGATAGGAGCGATCTAAGATTAGACAATTTTTGGACAAAAACATGGCTCTTTTTTGGATGCTACTAGCAACTGAAGGCTATTAGGATGAAATATTGATGATTTCTACGGTTCTCCTATGTAATGGATACTATAACTTTGATTCACTCTTGAATAACAAGTTATAGTTTTTCTTTTCTTTTTGAAAAAAAAAGAATGGAGCCCTCCTTATGAAAGATGTGGAAGGATATTGTATTTGGAGCTTAGCTCATTGAGAAATCATTCAACATTAAGAGGCAAGTAAACATGAGTGGATTCCTTTTTTAAAATGATCAGTTTTAAGTTGTTTCCCTACCTTGAAGGTTTTTGATAAATAAAGCATTGAGTATTTTTTATACCTCTTGTGTGATTGCACATTCATATCTAAGGTACATAATAGTAAAACATCAAAAAGTAGCTCTTTATGAAATATTGAAATCCAAAAAACATCCTTAACCCTAATCTTTACCATACAAACTCTTTGAAATCAAAATTTCTCTTCATGAAATAGTGAAATAAAAAAATCCTTAACCTTAAACTTCATCGATAAACCCTTTGAAATCATTCAATGTATAAACACTTGCAAATTAAAGTCAAGAATAGGAACTCTATTAAGAGACAAGAAGCACCATATTTGGATACATGACTACTTAAACCTAGGAAAAAATATACAAGCAATAAATAAGGTTTGTAGTGCATAGAAGAACATTCAAATGTTGATTTGCTATGTTGTGAAGAGAATTGGAGAACATGAAATTGGTTTGCAAAGTTATTATGATATAAAATTAAAATAAATAACTAGAGCATTTACCATCCAAATGTTGAAATGAGTGAGGGTGTTGCACATATATGAGGTTGTCACCTCCTTCATCATAGACTAGAGAGGATGTTGACTAGATTCTCCATGAAAATAAGTGATATTGTCATCGTGGACAATAAAGTCTATTCCATGATATCACTAGAGAAGGGTTCATTGTGGGTTGGCCAAAAGGGACCTCGGAGTTAGCAACATGAAAAGGAAAGTCGTCGATAGGGGGTTAGAAACATGCATGGAGGAAAATCTTTGATGAGGATTGGGGTCTTGTTGAATGGAGACATACTGCCTAGAGAAAAAATGTCGAGTAGAGGTGGCATTTGTCCACATTCTAACTTACTCCCTCCATTATTCCAAAATGAAGCTCTACTTCTCCAAGCTAAAAAATTCTTCTCCAAGCAAAAAAAGGTCGTAGCTCAAGTTGACTTACAAAATGTTAATTTAGAGCTTTTGAAAAGGATGGGGGGCACTAAAAGTATAGAAGGGCCCACCACTTGAGAAAAGAGAAAAATAACATATATAAAAATATATAGGACAAGGAAGATAGATGAAGACAAAGAGGATGAAAGATTAGGTTAGTAGCAATCTTTCTTCACCAAAACAAAGAAGATGGACGAAGAGGACAAGGGTAAAGGACTAGGCTATCTTGTAGAGATATTCTCTATTAGGCAATCCAACAAGTAAAAATTCCAACCAATCCAAAACTTTGATCAATTTTCAAAGCATATGGTTCAATTTAGAATGGGGGAGAACCTTTGGGGCATAGCTCTACAATGCATGAAACATGGATCATTTGGAACTCAAACTTGAAATTTTGACCAAATTCAACTTCATCTTTTGTAAAAATGGAGTCCCTTTACTACAAGATTATCTTATTCTGTTTAGCAATCATTATTGAAGGCTTTGAAAATAGAGTCCCTTTGCTACAAGATTATCTTACTCTATTTAGCAATCATTATTGAAGGATCTAAAAAATAGAGTCCATTTGCTACAAGATTAGCTTACTCTGTTTAGCAATCATTATTGAGGGTTTAGAATCTAGATAGGTATTTGAGAAATGCTTAGAAAGTTTCCTTCACTCATCTTCCAAAGGAGAGGTCATCAGGCACAAAACCCAAGGACAAGAAGCGGTGTCTCCATGTTTGTTGTGAGGTGAAGTGGGTTTCCAAGTTTCTAGGGGTGTGGATCCTAGAGGGTGTCTCGAAGCTCGCACAACGAGCTCTCATATGATATTTTTGTGGAAAGAAGACTGCATTATATTCCATGGTGTCATGGGTTGGCAAGGCTTGGTACAAGGTGACAAAAGGGAAAGTGTAAATCTCTTCTTTACAAAGAGGGTGCTTTTTTTACTTTCAGAGCTCTGGAGACAAGGACAACATCCTCAATGAAGGCTCGTGGTTTTATGGTTGTTTGAGGTTTGTTTGTTTTCCTTTGTACAATAATTTTAGCTTCAAAATTGCTTGCAGACAACAATTTCCTTTGGGTTAGGTCACTGAGCCTCCCTCTCCATCACTAGGTGCCAGAGGTTCTTCATCTTGTCGAGAATTCTTTGGGTTTGCTTAAGCATTAAGAATGAAATATTAAAAATAATAGATAATAGACCATTTTTTACAATCCATTATGAGGGAGAAGTGTAATTTTGTGCTCAACATGGTATTGGCATTTAGCACTTTAATATTAAGTAAATAATTTTTTTACAGTAATCCTAACCTAAAGTTTATATATTCCAATTAATTAAAACTAAAAAAAGTAATGAAATTTGGATATTTCTTATACAATCTTGGAGTTGAACCATTAAATTAAGGATTTACATTGAACCATTAAATTAAGGATTTACATACTAAGTATTTAAGCACATATGAGGGGTTTACATATTAAATTGATATATATCCATCTTAACTCTAAATCTACCAAGGGTTGAAAGAGATCAAATCACTTTAGGTGCAAACCTTTTTTTAGCATGCAAAATTTGAGAAAAAGGTTTGCACCTCAAGAGATTTGATGCCTCTCTGTGCTTGTAGATCCTGAACTAAGATGGATCTAGTGGACTTCCATATTAGATCATGTTAGTATTATGTTGGTGTGTGGCACAGTACACTGGATTCAGGTTTTGGATTATGAAAACATTCTTTCGAGATGTCGATTTTGCCAGGTCAGATTTTGCGAGGTTGTATTTCACAGGTATGGTTTATAAGCAAATGCAGTGATGGATTGGTTCAGAGTAGGCTCGGATTGGTGTTTCTTCAGCCTCAGGTTTATATGCAGATCAGAAGGACTCTCGTCCTAAGAGCACATTGTAGGAGGAAGCATCAAGTTATCAACTCTTCTGATCTCAAAATCCGCAGTTGGGCCATCGCTAGAGCGTACACTGGGCTCAGTTGTTATAGTTCTCCGTGAGTCATTTTCTTCAAAGATCAATCCCCTGGATCCTCAGGATGACCCTGCGGCTTCTGCAATAGTCTTACTTAGCGAGTTGAGCATTTCTCTCTAACACTCCTAGGTATCGTCTGTGAGTTGAATTCATGGGCGGGCTTTCAGAAATAGTCTCAGAGATTCATGGCTTTCCCATATCAGATTCATGCGGAGGGAGGGTGGAGATAGAGGGATTGCGAGCCAGGGTGGAGGGTTTTTCTAGGAGGCGAAGTTTGTGTAAAGGAGATAAATTGGCCCATCATATCACGCAAAGAACAGTTTCCATGTTGAAGTAGCTCCTTCAAATTGGGAAAGATGCTCAGGTTCTTCCATTGTAATCAAATGAGTGGGTAGCGAAGGGGCTAAAAGTGTCTGTGAGGACTCTTTCACTTTCCCTATGCCGATGGTGCTGGAGGCTTTTGGTCACAATGATATTCTTCCCAAGTCCTTCAATGTGGCCTCGTTTTTGGAAGAGCACCGGTAAGGTTTCACTTGACTTTTAATAAATATCTTATGGTATTGTCGAGTTCATTGGACCGTGCGACATCCAACTCAAGGCTTGAGCCTCCTCTGCTAGGTCTGGTTTCATCGGAGTCAGAGTCAGGTAGTCTTTCGAGGTCTTTCAAAGGTATGTATGACAGAGTCACAGAAGGGTGGGAAGATTCACTTCGTTCCTTAGGAATATTCTCCACCAATCTCTAGGACAGGACAGAAACCCCCCAAGTCCCGACACAGGAATTGCTAATTTGGTTATTAGATTTCATCTCAGCCACATGATCTGCAAAAGCTGTTTTTGAGTTCACTTTTGCACTCAGCCCTTATAAAGTGCCAGAGGCGACTGGGGGATGAAGAAGCTTTCATTTTTATTTCTGCCTTGCTTTTAATTGTTGAAAATCTCGGCTTTGCTTTGGTTGAGAATGGATCTTGTATACTTTTGGATAGCTTATTACAGCTTAGATGAAATTGAAGAAAACACCCATTTTTTGTTGAGCATCTCGTTCTCTGGTAGGTGAGTTTTGGATCAGTTTTCCCGATCGATACTGTGGGATTTCATAAGTAGATATTGTCATCTTTCTTAGCTTGATTTTTTTCTTTAAAATATATACAATAATGATGATAATCTAATTGAAGATCATAGCCTAACAATATGTCAAATGGATATATATATTCATGTACAGCTATATAAATCCAAACCACACAACTATATGCAAAATGTCCCATTGTAAAGGTGAATATAACAACAGGATACAATACCAAGTGAAATATTGGGCTATAAATGACCTCTAGAGTCCAAAATAATCATGAGATAGTCTACAATCAAATCAAAATTTTGAATCTACATCCTATACATTCTCTATGTGGGTATGCAGAACATCTTGACCCGATGCCTATGGAGGTCCAAAAGCCGTGTCTGTATCCTGTGATGTTGGAAGCAGAGCAGCAAGTCATCCAAGGTAAGTCCATCCATAATAGAGGGGGCATCATTAAATAGAAAATTAGGTTTTAGGATAGTTGTAATGCTTTTTTGGGTTTTGGGGGAATAGGCATGTACCTATACAAAACCATTCAAACCGATCAATTTTGACTGATTTATCTTGAACTAACTGGTCCTGACCGGCTCTAACTGGTTCAGACCAGTTCATGACCGGTGTAGGTCTGGTTCAAGAGAAAACAGATCCAAACTGGTTTGAATCCCCTGTTCAGACTAGAAAACCCCCTAATCGGTTCAAATTAGCTAGATCCGATCTGGTCCCACTGGTTCTAAGAACCTTGATACACACACTTACTTTCGTACTTTCTATTGGGATTGTTAGACCCTGCAAGGGATGCCTATGTGTCTTGACTCTTCCATGGGACGGGGATGTCATAACATCCATGATGATAGAGAATGTCCCTATGCCCAAAGTTTTCCCTACCTTAAAGCATAGAGGTGTGTTCCGTTATCCTTGAAGCGTAGAGGATGCGTATTGGAACCTAAGGATGAGTCCCCGTGGTAACTATTAATTATCCAATCCCATATAACTAAGCTTTTGAATCAAACTTTTGGAACCTAAGGATGAGTCCCCGTGGTAACCATTACAAGTACAACCAAGCTTGAAACACAACAACTATGATACCTAGTTAATTTTTACCATGGCAATCCACCACCATCTTTGCCTTTGCGAGTCAAAAGACATTCAAGGTTTTTATCTGTCCAATCATTCATTTTCAATGTATCTGGTTCTATCGTAGAACAATCATACAAATTTTTCAAGGGCCACAAAAAGAAAGGAGCCATTAACAAATTGCAAATTTAACAAATCTTGACCATCTTAAAGACCAAGGCCTCTTGGAATAATAAAACCAGTTTGTAAGGATTTGATAGCATATCCATTAGCCTCAGCAACCGAGACAAGAAGGGAGTATGTTAAAGGACAGTTTCTTAAAGACCTTGCTGAATCAAAAGATCTAACAAATTACAATTTCTCCTAACGAATAAAAATCGTCTTGATAAAGAGCAAAATTTATTCCTTAAAACCTAAGTAACGTGACATGAGGACATGGGACACGGAATACATCGAAATACGAGTGTCTGACATGGGACACGATGACCCCGGAAACAGGACACAAGGCCATGGTTTTATATATATATATATATATATATATATATATATATTAAGGTCACAACGAAGCCAGACACCAATTTTGCTGTATGAGATCCCCTTGTCTGTGGGACAAGGGACCCCCTCTGCACAGCGATGTAACTGCTAAAGTCTACAGAGGTGTACATACCCTATTCCCCTCCGGATATGAACCTATGACCTCCAGGAGAAAACACATGTTCTTAATTGTTAGGTCCACTCAGGATATATATATATTAAAAATAAATTATAAATATGAAATATAGAGATAAAAGATCCAGTTTTTTAGAAACTAGAACATTTACAAAACACTTGGAATCCCTTCAAATATCGATTTTACCCTTTACCTGCACAATGAGAGACTGTTGACATCACTTTCCCTACAACTAAAAGTGAGAAAACCAAGGTTCCGAGACGGCGGGACGCGGGGTGCGGGGAGACGCACATTCGGGACGTGTGGAGACCACCCCCAAATTTTAGAGAAATTCGGGGGGGACGGCGGGACGCGAGAGTTATAAATTTTTTTTAAAATATTAAAAATATGCAAAATATAAATCCCAACAATAACAAACCATCCCATGCAAATTAGTGAATTACTAAACACTACATTCATCATTGTGCAATCATGCAATGTAAATGCAAAGTTCAAACAAATTACACGATTCATCATAATTATATTAATATATGTATCTGTGATTAACATGAACATCATATTTCATGTTGTCACTTTTGAGTCTTTGTCATTTGATATTTCAGTTTTGAGTCTCGCCGGAGTTTCGGAGTTTCGGGGGGGGACGCCCACAAGTCTCGGAGTTTCGGGGGGGACGCCCACAAGTCTCGGAGTTTCGGGGGGGACGCCCACAAGTCTCGCCGCCCACCGAAACGTTTCGCTGTGCGTTTCGCCAAGTTTTGCCCAAAGCGGGACGTCCCGAAACGTTTCGCATGGAGTTTCGGAGTCCCCGGGACGCAAGAAACGCCGAAACGCGTCCCCGACCCTTCGGGACGCGTCCCCGTGGAACACTGCATGCAATTTAGTGAATTACTAAACACTACATTCATCATTGTGCAATCATGCAATGTAAATGCAAAGTTCAAACAAATTACACGATTCATCATAATTATATTAATATATGTATCTGTGATTAACATGAACATCATATTTCATGTTTGTCACTTTTGAGTCTTTGTCATTTGATATTTCAGTTTTGAGTCTCGCCGGAGTTTCGGAGTTTCGGGGGGGACGCCCACAAGTCTCGGAGTTTCGGGGGGGGACGCCCACAAGTCTCGGAGTTTCGGGGGGGACGCCCACAAGTCTCGCCGCCCACCGAAACGTTTCGCTGTGCGTTTCGCCAAGTTTTGCCCAAAGCGGGACGTCCCGAAACGTTTCGCATGGAGTTTCGGAGTCCCCGGGACGCAAGAAACGCCGAAACGCGTCCCCGACCCTTCGGGACGCGTCCCCGTGGAACACTGGAGAAAACACAATGAAAAATGGTTGTTAGAATGGGACATGTCTAAGGCACATGTTGGACACGTGCTTGGCACATGTTTTAGGTCATGTGCCAAACAAGTGTTTGACACGTATCCTAGCATATCCATGCACATGTCCTGTTTTAGGACATGTGCCAAGCACGTGTCCAACATGTATCCTGATTCCTAGCACATCTGTGTCTGACACATAAATATGGATACAGAGCCTCTAAGGGACATGTCCTATTTCACAGCTTAAAACCTTTCACTAAAACATACAACCTTCAACATGAGTTCCAAAAGCCTCACTTAACTCTTTCATAAGCCTTTTCCAAATCAATCAAAGCCATGACCACCTCTTGCTCAGACCTATTTCACAGTATAAGGTTTCCCAGTTTGTAAGGAAGTCTTCTAGGATATGCCAATTTGAGTGGGAGAATTCAGTCTATATTATCATAAATTGTCGGAGAATTTAGGATCATTTTGTTCAAGTAAATGGACAGGCTGCCTATAGCAGCAGCAGTGATAAGGGTGTTATAGTGTAAAAGAAGGTTCCCTGAGAAGCCAAAAGACAAAAACCTAATGTAATGTTTCTTCTTAATAATAGAGTAGTTTTTAAACAACCTCCTTTTTTTTAAAGTTGGTGGACTACTAGGACTAGTAACTCTGTCCGTCATGACACCCAGCTCACTTGCATGGCCATGGCACACCACAAGGGTTTAACATGTATCTGGGGGGATTTGAACTCTGGTGGGGGAATATCACCCATGCCACTTTACCAACCAGTTACCAGCCAGACCCCATTGTACAAATACAAAGAGAAAAAAGGCATTAAAGACCAACAGAAAACAAGTATTTCATAAATATTTATAATCTCCCAACAATATATTTCCCGGTTTTCAATGGAAAAAGGGTTTTACTTTATGCTTCTAACACATTTATTACATGGCAGTCGAGAAATCAGTGATTATTACAGGTTTTTCACATTGCGCTATGCACTATGGAAGTTCCCCGCAAAACCACCAAGTGAGAACGGGTTTTATGGCCTAAATTACTACCCCTAACTTTATCATGTTGCCCCCTTGTCTTTCAGATAATCAAATAAATTGGCACCATATTATTACAGGATCTGAGAGAGCTAAATTCTTAATGTTCGAAAATATTCCCTGAATTTGCACCTGACATGAAATCCAAATTCAAAAGTTTGAAGAGCTCATCGAGACTCAATCAGAAATCTTTGCCTAATATAAAGCTTCCCAGGTTGTAACCAAGTTGTCTAGGATATATCTTCCTTCTACAATGCCAACTTGAGCAGAAGAATTCAGTCTCTTCTGCCATAAATTTTCAAGTATTTAGGATCTTTTTGTTCAGTAAGATGGATAGGCTGCCTGTAGCAGTAGCACTGATGAGAGTGGTAAAGTGTAAAAGAAGGTTCGCTGAGAAATTAAAACCCAATGTGATGTTTCTACTTAATAATAGAGTAATTAGTAAAAGGATTAGAAATCAGAAGAAAGCAAGCAATTCCTAAATATTGATAAACCATCAGCGAGATACTTCCTGGATATCGCTGAAGAAAGGCTCTTCCTTTGTTCTTCCAACACATTATTGTGTTGCAGTCGAGAAGTTATTGATTACTATAGGTTATCTTGACATTATGGAAGTGCTTATGACCAACTGAGAATGGGTGCAAGGCCTACATTTCTACTCCTAACAGATAATCAAATATATTGGCACTCCTAATTACAGGATCTGAAAATGCTAGATTCCATATTTTTGAAAAATTGTTCTGAATTTGCACCTGACATGACACATCCAAATTCAAAGCTTGAAGAGTTTATTTAGACCAGCTTAGTTTGACTTGGCCAAGATGCATGAGTCTTGCCGAGTCTTGTCAAGTCTTCTCTGGCCTGAGTACTCGCCATGAAACTCACCACAAACTCACCACCAAACTTGCCATATTTTTTGTCCACATAATTTACTATATTTTGAGGTTTTTTTGTATTTGCTGAGTCACCGAGTCTTGCCAAGTGCCAGGCCAGCTGAGTCTTTGTAGAGCCCGACTGTGACAATATTATTGATTGAGACTCAACCAGCAATGATACCACACATACTCTCAATCTACATTGCGGGGGAGCACCCTCCCCCCCCTCGCCCCCACTCCGGAAGCTCGCTTCCAAGCAGAGCATGCCCGAAGCGCTAGGAGAGCGCACTCTGAGATCGCTCCCGATCGGGAGCGCTTTTGTAGGTCGTGCTCCATGCTAAAAATTTTGGCTCCCTAGTTCTGTCCGGAAGCAATGTGGGAGCGATTGGGAGTGTTCGCTCCCTCATCGCTCCAGCGATTTAAAAATCACTCCCTAAAACGCTCTGTCGATTGCTCCCAACGCTCCTGAGAGCGCTCCCACGTCATCCGCGTGGATTGAGGAGAGGAAGGTGACTTTTGACCATTTTCGAGTGGTTTGCTTGGGCTTTAAAGCACTCCCCAACTTCTTTTCACTTCATTGTTACCATTTGACTCATGTTTGCAAGGGTTTGTGGAGCTTGGAGTGAATTTGGAGATTTGATGAAGAGTTTGGAGAGCAAGAAGGGAGATTGAAGGGTGCCATTTGCAAGAGCTTGGAGGCGAGCTTGAAGGCTGCCATAAGGTTCAACTTCAAACACCATTGGATAGCCAAAGAGGTAGGACACTAAAATATTTATTGTTTTTTCTTTTCCATATAAACTTGTATTTGTTTATGGCTTGAAATTTTGAATGCTTGTAGTTTTTTTTCTCCTACTCTTTCCCATTCCTTCTCCCTCATTCCATTGCAGGCAAAGAGTTATTCTCTAAATCTCTACAAGACTACAAGCATGGTGATGGATATGTCAATGTGGTTTCTCCTTTTGGTTCCATTGTTTATTATGATGGTTTTGATTGGAAACCGGAGGAGAAATGAAGAAGAGGATGAAGAAGTGGTGTTAAGATCCTAGTGGACGGCCTTCACTAACACCTCGGGGTTTTGGTGTAACGGTTCGTATCATTTGGTATCAGAGCCTCCACCCAGGTTCGAGTCACAGAGCAGGTGGCAACGTCGGCATTGCAGTGTTTGTCCGAGGCTCGTACGGCTCAAAGGGGACACCACCGTACTGGCGCACATCCAACCCAGAGTCTGGACTCTGGAGCGTGGTGGGATGTTAAGATCCTAGTGGACGGCCTTCACTAACACCTCGGGGTTTTGGTGTAACGGTTCGTATCAAGTGGGTAGTGGCACATATCGTGGAGAGGTAGGAGAAGAGGAGGATGAGGAAAATGATAGTGATGGTGGTGATGGAAAGAAAACCAAAGACAACCAAACACCCTTGTGGAAATATGTCACAAAACTTGGAGGACGGAGAGGGGGTCGAACCACAAAATTTACATGCCCCGATTGTGGAGCAACTTCCACAGGTTCATATACCCATGTGAGAAATCACTTATGTGGGGTTATGCCATGGGATGAAAACAAGACTATAGGAGTCAAAACTTGTACACAAGTGCCATCAAATGACAGAGCCAAATATAAGAGGGAAGAGAAGGAAGCACAATACCTATGCAAGAAAACAAGGGTTGAACATGAAACTACAAGCTCACATAGAACATTTAGTGCTCGATCCCCATCCACCCATGGCAGTGGATTCTTGCCCCCGCATTCAGGGCGTAGAACAATATCAGATTTCCTTGACTAAGGTGGTAGGGATGATGTGGATGCAAAAGTGTTTCGATTTCTCTATGCATGTGGCATACCATTCAATGTTCTTCGCTCACCCTATTGGCATGAAATGGTTGAAGCCATTCGAAGTGCCCCTGCAGGATTCAGGAGCCCCGGGTATGACAAAGCTAGAAGCGTGAGACTTGACAAGGAAAAAGCCAAGATCCAAAATGCTTTGGGGCAATTCACAAATTCTTGGAATGAATATGGGGTATCCATTGTATCTGATGGTTGGACAAATGTAAAGGGAAAGCCATTGATAAATATTCTTGGGGTGTCCGCCAGTGGTGCAATCTTCCTTTGATCCCATGACTACTCGGATCGGTTCAAGACCGGCATCAACATTGCAGAAGCCTTAATTAAAACCATTGAATCTATTGGGTCATACAACGTCATCCAAGTCATTACCGATAATGTTGCTAATTGTAAAGCAGCGGGAGCAATCATTGAGGATAGATACCCCAACATATTTTGGTCCGGGTGTTTGGTTCATACATTGAACCTTTTAATGCATGATATTATTAAGATGAAGGAGAATGATTATAAATGGATTGGTTCACTGTACAAGAAAGGCAAACGCATGATAAGATTTATTACCAATCATAGTAATGCCCATCACATTTTCCGCAGATTCAAGGTTGGAGCTTTTGAAGCTTGCAAAGACTAGATTTGCTAGCTATTACCTTACCTTCATGAGCCTTTTGAAGGTAAGGGAGGCATTGGCTAGTATGGTATCAAGTGATTCATGGCAGATTTTGAAAAACAAGGCGACATCCGCATCTGAGAGGCGTGATTTTCAAGAGGTGGAGGACATAGTTCTTGATGGTCGGTTTTGGGTGAGTGTCAGGTATGTGTTGCAATTCACCAAGCCCATTTATAACATGATTCGGTTTGTAGATACTGATCAATCGATAATTAGGGAGGTGTATGAGCAAATGGATACAATGCTAGGTCAAATAAAAGATATTGTTGAGCCAAAAGATCCCATCTTGTATGAGCATATTCAAAAGCATGTGGTCAATAGGTGGGATAAACTTAATGTTCCACTCCATGCCTTAGCCTATGTCCTTACACCAAAATATTATTCTCCATCTTGGTTGGCGAAACCAGCACCTGGGCGTGGGTTCAAGAGAAAACCCCACACAGATCCAGAGGTACAAGCTGGGTACAGGCAAGCTATAGACAAGTTGGTCCCTGATGAAGAGGAGAGTGCCATATTGCATGCTGAATTGAGCAAATACCTTACTCAACATGGGGTGTTCGCTAGTTTGCATGCAAACAAAGATCGAGATAGATTGGTTCCTATCGAGTGGTGGAACATGTATGGCTCTGCCACCACACAGTTGCATAAATTGGCCATCAGAGTGCTTTCATAGGTGGTTAACAGTTCTTCTGCAGAGAGGTGTTGGAGCACCTATAGCTTCATCCACAGCGTGAAAAGAAACAACCTTAATGAAAACCGGGAAGAAAGCTTGGTTTTTGAACACTACAACTTGAGGTTGTTGTCTCATTATTGTGAACGTGCCAAAAGCGACAAAACATATCTCACTTGGGACAAAAACCCGGAGGAGAACAATTTAGAGGATGGAGCCATGGTTTTAAAGCGCTTGGAAGCTAAACTTTTGGGTGATGATGATGGTGGCCGTGCAACATCAACAACAAAGATGCCACCCCCCTCCAATAGCAGTGTACCAATTCCACCTGTACCAGTTTTTCCTCTAGCTTCACAACCTCCATCCTCTTGTGGGGGTGGTGTAGCTATTGGACATGGTTCACGGCCACTTCCACCTACTCAGGATGAGGAGGCTAGCAGTGTTCATAGATCACGGGAAAAGAGATTATAAGTTTCCCGTGGCAAGAGGAAATATTAGTACTTGTCTTTTTCTAGTTTTTCGTTACTTCGCAAATTGTAACTATTGACTCTTTAATATTTCTTATGGTGACTCTAGATTACTCTATGAAATATTTTGAAACATTATATGACAATTTAAGTTTGATGTTTGATGTTGAAACTAGAACGGTGAACCTACCTTTGAAGTTCATTGCTTGCAACTTTGCACTATTGACTACATAATAGCATATTATAATTGTTTGAAGTTTTGAACTTTGGTCATTAGTAATTACTAATGAATATGTGCTTCATGAATTGTTTCATTTCATAGTTGATCATTAAATCATTTGATGTTGTGACTTGTCTGTTATAGTTTGGTAACTTTGGTTACAAGAGATATGAGTTTGAAACTTTGATGAGTCATGAGTCATGACAAATGTTATATATTGAAAATGGTTGATGATGATCATTTGATGACAATGCTATATAGTTTAATCCATGCTTTTATGTTTTTTGTAACTAATTCAACATTCTACAAGGTTTTGTTGACATATATGCATCAAAATATATAAAAAATATATATTATATAAAAAACGCTCCCGGAAACACTCCCACCTCGGAAGCTTTTGAAAATTTCGCTTTTCGCTTCGCTCCCGCTTCCCGCTCTATGCCCCCAACAGTGTAGCTCTCAATTATCCCTGTAAGAGACTAGTCAATTGAATAGAGCAAAACTATTATGCAAAAGGAAGAGAACGTCCTTTTGATACCATATCTACCACGAAAATGATGTCAACCTCTTGATGAGAACATTTCCATGAAATGTTTACTGTCCAACATGCCTATTTTGCATAAAAGGCAATCAAAATAGCATACAAGTCAAACACAGACCACCTTTACTTTACAGAGATTTGAATAAACGTCAATGAACACCACAAAATATAAAGAACGGAAATGGCAGAAGACTATATATAACTTTCAAGAAACAAAGAAAATAGCATCAGAATAAAATAAATATTATGCAGCCATTATAAAAACTTCATTGAAACCCTAAGGTGCCATTTTTTTAGACATGTATAATAGTTTGATAGGAATTTACATTATGCTGTCTCCATACTCAAAAAGGTATAGCTGAAAGTTTGTGATCCATACAAACATAGGGCTCAATGGACCCATATTAAACTGAATGTCAATAGCCCTTCTTTAATATCCACGGTTGTTGCTATAGGTATTAGTCTTTCCCCACGTTTAATTGAAAATTGATAAGGATATCCTTTTCCTTAGGTTCACAAGACAAGTCATTCAACAGTCCTATAGAATCTTCATCAGTCTGTCCATGGCCTTCAGAAGTTGGTACTATGACTTCCTTATCTGACTTAACAAACTTCAAATACTCCCTTGCTTTCATGTAACCTATGCAGGGGTACAACAAGAAGCCTACTATGACAACAGCGCAGCTTACAATTAAAGTTTTTAAGGAAGCCAAGCACATGACAATAATGAGCAATACTGAGGGTGGGATGCAGAGGACAGCGACCCAAAATGTATTTAAAGGGACTCTGTAAGGCCGTTGGAGATCTGGTTGCTTTATTCTCAACCAAACAAAAGCTGCAAACTCAAGAAGCATCCCAATACAGTAGACAAAATTCAGAAACTCCAAAATCTCTTGAAAGCTCATCCAGGATAAAAAGATTACTCCAGTAGCAGAACAGATAATGCTAAATGTGGGAGTTCCATGCTTGGACCTGTGCAGAAAATAAAAAAAGATTCATCACCTTGTGCCTTTTTTTGTGTCCCAGCATGAACAGATTGTAAGTAATCTATTTCTTTATATAGAGCCATGGGCCATAAAGATTCCAGTTAAGTTCACCCCAATGAGTTGGCTACACAGGTCCTGTAAAATGAAATTATAGTTTAAGAGTAGAAATTAGTCAGACCTGTGTGCAAAGATCTCCGGCAACATGCCCATCTCACTCATGCCAAGTAGCTGGAATGCATCGCCGCTCATCTCTGCTTCAAACAAGCCCAAATTTGACATTGCTGCTGCTGCCTGAATCCACCATTTCAGCCAGGCACCACCTATCAACATTGCCACCTCTGCAAAATAGCCATCACTCCAATCACTTGTGGATAGATCTACAGCCCCTGTACCTGCAAGCAGTGGAATTATATAGGAACAAACCACCAAAATAACTGCTAACATAAGAGCCTTTGGAAAGGTCTTGTTTGGAGATTCCACCTCCCCAGCCAAGGTACTGGCCTTATCCCAGTAATTCAGATTCCAAAAGAGGCTGTTTAAGTATCCTCTCCAGTCAGTTTTCCTTATGTCAACGATCAGCCATTGTCGTGGCCTAAGACGGGGAATTGACAACACCCCCATCACAGCAAAAGGAATAAGAGAAAAGATTGCAAGGCCTACTGCAGCAAAGCCCACAATGGTTAATCCTCTGTAGTTTAGATAGGTCAAAGAAAAAGTGATCCCGAGGAGGGTTGAGATTCGTGTCCAGCCTCTTGCAAAAATTGGGAATGAATGCTTCAAGTAATCCAGAAAGAGAACAGGATAGAGAGCATTGTCCATAACACCACTGAACCACTTCCACACACCCTCTTGAAAACCCCAAAAGGGCCCAAATGCAGCAGATATCCAGAGCACATAACCTCCATTCTCAGGAAAAGTAGTGGCAAGTTCTGCTGTGATTAGGGCTTCAGGGATACTCCAGATAAAGGGAAATATGATAAACCCCAATAAAGCCAAGAGTGGGCCTCCTGCCCTTACAGAATCCTCTATACCAAAAGGACCCCCAGAGACCTCATAGAATATAAGAGCGACGAGAGGAAGCATGGAGAGTTTAGGCAACCCACCATTGCCCGGTTTATCATATTTGGAAGAGTCCTCATTGGTTTGGGCGTGACTTTCATGCGAGTACTCCTCCATTATCCGTCCCCCAATCCCTCAATTACTGAGACTGGCCAAGATATCAAAATGGTTTGTTTCTGGGGACTCGATAGATCTGTTCACAACCAATGTGTTCAATTTACATTTTATCTTTCTCCCACTCGCATTCTAACATTATCGATTCACTCCATTATTATTTAATTGCAAATAAAATTCACATTTCTTATCGCTATTGAGTGTAATCGTCTCTGATTGAAGATAATTTGATCTTAACTCTAACTTAAAATTGTTTTATTAACTCAAATAATCCATTGGATAATGTGTGCTTCAAGTCTGATCATGGGCGAGTAATTTTACACGAAGAAACCTTGAAAAACTTACCAATTTATGACCTTTTCCGTTGTTACAGATCTGAGGCTGTGTTCCTCTTATCAAATAACACCCGATGAATATGGAAATTTGAGCCAGGAGACCATAAAATTTGCAATCCCAGGGTATGACATTGCCAATCTCCGGACTTTCTCAGGAAGGCATCTCCTCCCTCTGATTCCCAAAAATAAAGCCACGCACATCCCTGACAGAATTCCAATCCAAACCAAGAAGATAACTAGATTTTCTTCAAGGAAAATTCATGTACACAGTGATCATATATGGTGGACTCTTGGCCCCGCCCTGTGCTTGTGCAGCTTAGTGCCTCAGAGGCATCCATCTACGTTTACTTTTCAGCGGAGAAACCATAATTGTTGAAGAAATGGTTTTGAAGATGGGTAAAAAACCTTCATCCTGTTAGAAAATTAATGGAAATTCCTCGATGGCCGAATGCGTCGAATGAAAGCTAGGGCGATTTCTGAAGCTAGATTTCGCTACTCCTCCGTCTTTGGTTGCATAGATTTTTACATTCCTATATTCCGTCAACGCTCTCAAATATCGTATTTGAAAGTGTTTTTTTTAGTGGCGTATCATACACTTTTGACGTGGAATGCCATATTGTATGTATATATCCCGGTAAGAGTGTTAAACTATGCAACGTGGCTGATTTCCTCGAGGTATTATTAAAGTTTGGGGAGTCAAATTTGTCCTCAAACAATGATCTTAGCATCATTATAACATTTAGTGTAAAATTTTTAATACTAAAATCATTGTAATGAGATAAACACTCATATTTTTTTAAAGTAGAAAACAGTTGTAATTTGTTATTCCTTTTCGAAATCAAAGTTACAGAAGATATTTAAACAAAGTTTACACTATTTCTATTTTCAGTATTGTAATTGACTCATTGAGATATTGAAATACATACAACAATTTGCTAGTTCAACATGTTCCTGTTACTTCCGATATCAAATACAGTACCCAAAAAAGCTACACTTATAATCAAGATACATTGAATAAAATGGTTATAATAATATTGTTTCTCAATATTCAATAAAAACAAAGTTAAATAGTGCCATTGTTAACAATGGAGTCTTCAATATGTTCATAAAAACGATAAAGCCATCCATCAATCTAATTATATATATGAGTGAAGGAGATGTCCCAAAATTCCAAGTTATATGTTTTATGTAGCCATTGCTCCAAAAACACTCAAATTGTTTTGATTGGTTAAGTGTTTATCAATGAGATAAACATTCAAAGTTGTTTGGATTGGTTAAGTGTTTGTCAAACAAATATGTGCTCCCTTTTTAATCAATTATGTAATGAGTAGTTATTTAAATGTTGCATAATAACTTTGTTAAGTATAATGATTTTGTTAAACATATTGAAATAGTAAGTTAATATTAAATAAATATAAGAAGATTTGTTTGTATGGATAAATTATGTGTAAAAAATATTTATATTGAGTAAATATAAATAAATATAAGAAGATTGGTTAAGTATTTTTTATTATGTATTTTTCATGGATATAAATGGAATGTTGAAATTGATTTTTATTTCAAAATATTTAATATATAATTAATCATTAAAAATGGTTGAATTTAAAAAAAAATGCAATTCTAAAATTAAAAATAAAAACAATATATTAACTATACATATATTAAGTATAAATAATAATAATACCAAAAATATACTTATTTAATAAAAATAATTCTTCAAAACATTTTATAAGACCAATTCATAACAAATTTTGCAAAGCAATTATATAATAAAACATTAAAGACATTTTATGAAACCCATTCATAACTAATTTTGCAAAGCAATTATATAAAAAAACCCTAAAAACAATCAATGATGTCTTTTTTTTTCCCGCGAAAAAAAGCATACTATTGATATTCAAAACGTGGAATCAAATAGTACATGATATGATCAAAAGTATGATTAGAGATTGGACTATCATCCCAAAGATAATTACATGAGCCTCTCATCAAGAGTTCCCCCCATACATAAAAACTCAAAATTACATCACCCGCAACCTATAACAAGGAGTTGCATACAAAAACTAATCCAGAAAATATAATTGTCCAGAATCTACAAGCTGATTATCAAAGTACTCATCCCAAAATAAAATGCCCTCATCACTATCCAATGCTGCTTTTGACAGCAAATCCGCCTGGGAGTTATGTTCTCGGAAAATATGGGCTAATGTGACAGAGAGAAACATGCCAAGCTCCGATTTAATACGAGCACACAAGTAAGCCAGGTTCAAAACATTTATGGCAAACTCACCCTGAGCCCATTTGATAGTGACTCGTGAGTCACCAAATATCTTCACAGAACCACAACCAAACAGATTGGCCACCTGCACCACACACCATAACGCCAAGAGTTCTGCCTTCATGTTGGATCCCCTTCCACAATTCATCCTCAAGGTAAAATAATGTTAAAATTGAGATGAATTACTCCCCCAATACCACAAACTCCCAAATGATGTCAAAATAAGGAAAAAACAACATCAAATCTTCCCCAAAAAAATGCAATTTAACACCTAACTCTTTATCATTTTTCCTTGCTTACAACCACATATATATAAAGAATACAACTTTCTTACTCCAAATGCTATAGGAATGAGACTCACATATATTCTTATTGGTTTTACCTTTCCTCACAACCACATCATAATGTAATTGCAAATGGTTTTAAATTAAGTATAATACATATAATAAACGAACATGTGATGTTCTTTGATTTTATGATCATATGGACTCTCAAGTG
The DNA here is from genome assembly GCA_027924585.1 of Larix kaempferi. Lineage (NCBI taxonomy): Eukaryota > Viridiplantae > Streptophyta > Pinopsida > Pinales > Pinaceae > Larix > Larix kaempferi. The sequence continues at coordinate 56,692,695 of BSBM01000299.1, read as the reverse complement.
ATGCTCCTTGATGAAAGGTGTGCATCTACTTTGAAATTGTTGTTGCCACAAAGATAGTAGAAGGGAATAACCTAACTACATCAACTTGTAAAAATATAAATAATTATTAACGATATCAAAGTTAAAGACTTGGAATGTGATATGGTGGGATATGTCACATTGACAATCGGAAAGATTAATTATCTCGCTATCACCTTAGGATAAGTAAGTAATTTCATTCTTGTAAAGTGAACTAGTCAACATACAGATCATCTACATGGCTCTCAATGTAGCCATTGAACTAAATGTGGTAAACATAATTTGTCAAAGTGGTATCAACACATCGCTCTCTGCTTTATAGATTTCATTACAATTACAAAATCAATCTTTAATTTCCTCTTTTTTTTCATAAACAATAGAGAATAATGTGGCTAATGGCAATGCATTATTATTCTTTGATACATCTACTATATTAAGGGATTTTTAGTTGTTATTCATTTGATATGTTCTAGGGGATACAACAAGAGTAGAAATACCAGGTGTTTGAGGGGGAATAGAAAAGGTCAGATGAATAACATTGGCATTGAATTCAAGCGACTAGTTCTATGCCTTCTCATATGAGTGCTCACAAGTACCTAAGAACAATAGCCCCCACTACATTCAACGGTGTTGGATCCCTTAGAGTAACCCTTCATAAAGGCTTATGAGAAACTTGCTTAGAAAATATATGGGGAAGAGAGGATACAACAACCAAATGAAGACCACCATGGCCAGTGTTTTGATGCCTTTTATGAGGACCATTTTCAAATAACTCCACAACATTTAGGAGCCTATAAACCCAATTTCCATGTTATATGTAATTTGAAAATGCACTATGGCTCTCTCATGAATTTGGGTCTATAATGTAATGCAAATTTAAGGCAGAGGATACTAATGATCTGAAATGGGATCATTGTATAATTTTTCATCTGTTTTGGTACTTTTTGGGTGGAAAAATTGGAACTATTGAATTGCAAGGCCCATTTTATGGGTAGGTCCCACTTTGGTAATTTATGGTCCAAAACCTTTTGAATCTTGTTTGGGGTCTTAAACAATTGCTTTCATAGTCAAAACTTAGCTCCCAACTTCTTAATATTTTCTTACATGTTGAGATATTTCCAATGACATAAAATTCACTTCAACCAGAGTTTGTTTGCAAAAGTTATGTCTCTTGCAAGTTGACCTATCTTGTTGACCACCATGGTATTGAGTGGATGCCACATCGGCTTCTATTACTCACACATGTGGAGATAATCATGTGTGGAATTTCAAAAGATTCTAGAGGGTCCAAATCCCTAACTTTAATTGAGGGTTGCGGCATGCAAAAACCATAACCCTAACCCAACAGCTATCAAACTGTTAAATACTTATCCACTAGCGAAAGATGGGGTTTTGTTCTTACGATATTGTTTATTGTTCCATAGTCGAGCAGAGCATCTAGGAGTGGGATATTAAATCATAAAATAGGAAGTAGAATATAATGTAGCACCCATTCAAGCCACAATGCCCATGGAAACTCCATAGTGAGTGCACTTTCTTTGTACTTGCATTTCATAGTTGAGAATAAAATAAAAGAGCATAGGCCTCACCCTCTAGCTAGGTTTTTCCCATATTGATTTTCCCTTGGGTACATCTCGTGTTCATTGGGTGGATTGTGTGGTATTTGCTTGTTTCTTTCATTTAAATTTCAGTTTATTTCAATACTAAACAAGTAATATTAAATCTGCAATCTAAAGTAAAATGTTCCATAATAAGAGATTGTAGAATATTAGAAGATATGTTGTGATGAATTGTTCTAATGGAATATCCATGTTAGTTTATAAATCATATTGGTATCAAAGCAGTTTTCTTTGGGGGTTTTGTAGGAAGTTGAAGGATCTAGGAATTGACATAAAAAAAAAATCTCAAAATCCTAGTTATGACAGATGAGTACAATAATAAAAATCCACATAATGAGTTAGAGGAGAGATTTTCAAAGTTGGAATCACAAGTCACTGACATCTCTCGCAACATGGCCATTCTCATGGAGGCTCTAGAGAACAAGTTTGGACCTTTTGGGAAGTTTGGTATCTCTAAATTAGAAGTTGGCTCATATGAGAAATTTGGAGACAATGATGACCCATAAAAGGAGTTGAAAAGGGACCTATAGAAAGTGAGACGAAGTTACATTGCTATCACTTATTTCCAATCTCTATTTAAAGTGGAATCAAATGTGGACATCGAACCCTACTAAGGTGAGATTGATGATGTTACATTGAATCAATGTTTTCAACAACTTGAAGTTTATTTCAGTGTTGATAACATAGGAGAAGAGAAAAATATTTAATTTTCTTAATTGAAGTTAGAGGGCCATGCCAAAAATTGGTGGGAAAGTCACATGGAAACGCTTAGGTTGGAGGGTGATTCCCCAATAACTAAGTGGGAGGTGCTTAAAACCCTCATTAAGTCCCATTTTTACCTTATTGAGTATCACAAGTACCAATGAATCCATTAGCACTACTTTCAACAAAAATAAGGGTAGAGTTTGCGAGAGTACACTCCCAAGTTCAAAAAAATGGCCATTACATTGGGTATATCTCCCAAGAACTTGGATGTGCTCATCAAGTATATGGGTGGTCTACACAATAATTTATGGAGTTAAGTGGTGCTCTTCAAACCTAGTACATCTGATGAGGCTTGCATACAAACATAGTTTCTGGAGAATATGTGTAAGACAAAAGGACAACTAAGTGGTTCCAAGTAGAAAGACCTCGAATATGCTTCCAAGGATGGAATGAGAAGTGGAAGGGAAAGGATAACAATACATCAATAAATGTACATCAGTGAAAGGATCCAAACAACAACTACAACCATTATAATGTTGATGACCACATCAAAGATTGAGTATTGGAAGCTACATCCCGAGTTGAATTAAAGATTCATAAGAAGAATGATAATAAGAAGAACATGCTAGACATTGATTCAAGCAATTGGGTAGATATCAACTCAAAGGAAAATGAAAATATTGGTTGCACTACAATTCAAAAAGAGGCGAATGTGAGTAGTCTCCATCCTAGGGATGAGAAGGATATGACTAAACTCTTCCATATTAATATCTAAATTAAGAAGACAACTTAGGTGGATTCTTTATTTGACTCCTATTTGCAAGCCAATTTTATAGAAGGAGATCTAGCTAGAAATCTCGTATTGAAATTTCATGACCATCCTCACCCATATCCATTGGGATGGGTAAACAAGGATGCAAAGGTTAGGGTCACTAAGTAGTGTAGGATCCGGTTTTCTATAAGTGTAATCTATATTTATGAAGTGGAGGTAAACATAGTACCACTTGATGTGTTTGGTGTGGTGTTTGGAATCCCTACATGTACATGACTAATGGAATCTTCATGAGAAGAGAAAGCTAATCATTCCTTATCAAGGATGGGAATTCCTTCATCATTAATGCACACAAAGGTATATCCAATATCTCTCTAGTAAGTTCTAACCAAGCCAAAAAAAATGATCTAAAATGGATCATTATATAATTTAACATTTATTTGAGTGCTTTATGGGTGGAAAAATTGGAGGTATTGGATTGTCGGACCCATTTTATGGGTAGGTCTCACTTTGGTGATTTGGGGTTTGTTGTGAAAAAAAATTGCTCAATGGTGCGCGATTCTTCCTTCCCTTGCAGGTTGCAAAAAAGGAAATAGATTAAGTGAAGGTTAATGTGACCAATACTAACATGTTGAAGCAAAATAAATAAACAAAAGTAAGATATATAAACTATCAATGCTATATGCCATGAAAACAGAGAGAAGAAGTACACTCCCTTTGGGAGGGTCCTTTGATCTCTCTCAAATTGCTCTCTAACTAACTTAGAATGATGAAGGAAAATAATTGCTTATTGAGGAATAATTCAAGTGACCCTGGGACGCCAATGAATGGTAAGAATGAGACATCTCTCAAACCAATTCTTGCAACATAACTTTGCTCCTAATTTATCCTTATGAAATGCATGCTCATGGGTTCCTTTTATAGACCAAATGGAGGTCTTCAAACAACTGATTCATTATGTGAATGCTCCCTCCCATGAAGTGGCCTCAAGGTACTAGTATGGAGCTATTAAATGCCCAAGCATGTGATGGAGGCAAATCCAAATTCCTTGGAGCCAAAATGCAGTTGTGAAGCTTTGAATGCATCATGAAAGTTATCATTTCGCATGCTGGTGCACATGTGTGGGTTTTGAAGGATTTTCCATGCAATGTCATGAGGGATACCTTTTGCGAACCCATGTGGGTGGACCTAAGTTTGAATTTTTATTCATTACTTCATTTCACATGTTGATTTTTATGAAAAATAAGCTTTGTGAGCTACATGTATCTCGATGATGTCCTTCTGCAACTAATGTCGAAATGTCACAAGTGTGCAAAATTTAAGTGATAACAGATGCCCATTGATGTATGCAGTTAGAAGTGATTCACATATTTAAAATACATCATCATTTATTTCCCTCATGCTGATATTCCATCACTGTGATAGTAAGAGAGAAATTGTTGAGAGTAAAAGAAATCTCATAGGGGAGTGTTGGTGATAACTAGTGAAGCGATAAACAAATAGGTGACATATAAAGAACGATTTTATACAAACGAGACATGAATCCCTATGCTTGTGAAATTATATCAAAGTAAACTACAATAAGAGAAGACCGAGGGGTCAGATATCTAAACCATTGGGGTAGGATCAAATTTGGTTTCGATCCCTACCTGAGTATATATACCTAGTGCATTGATATGATGGTAATGAGGCCCAAGGGGGTGAAATTCTAATGCTGTCGAATAACCGATGAGGTTGGGTGGACCTGAATAATGGCGAGGATGCTAGGAGGGAAACTTGTAGTGACAAATCTATATGACTTTAATCATAACTACTACTACTGCAATTGCTCAAACATACGACTCACTTTGATGTGATACAAGAGTTGATGTCGAGCATAGGGGAGACTACTAAGGTAGAAATAACTTATGACTCTCTTTTCTTAGTCCAATGTTAACACTTTATATGAGGAGAAGGGTAACCAAGCTACAATCATTGTAATCGTAAGTCTCAAAATGCATGGTATTGAAGTTGATGAGAGGTAAGGCTATTGAAGAGATAACGATCTTGTTGATGAGGACCAAGAAAACATTATAACTAACTGGGATGGTGACATAATAACACAAGAAAAGTTGGTAAGCATGAGGCTCATGAATTTCCTTGATCAGAGTAAAATGGGTGACTGATACTAGGCAACAATATTCAACTAGTGCTACAAGGTTAACTAGGGTTGGGAGGGTCTGATGGATTGAACAGATTGTAAAATGGGCATTAGATGGTAATTCCAAACTGAGATGATTAGGAGGTGTTTGCGCTAAAGTTGTCTCTTGAATGCTAAGGAGACAAACCTATCACATCTTGGATCTAAAATGATTTGATTGAGTTTGTAGGATCAAGTTTGGGTGGTAAGGGATCATTAAAATCACACAGGGTTTGGAATAATCAAAACACTAGTTGTAATGGATTAGCAACACATCATTGTTTCAAAGATTTTGGTTCGTAAAAACATGTCTTCCTATATAAACAGAGTGCATATATGATCATATAAACAACCAACAGTTTACTTATACATTCACAGGATAAGATCCCAACTCAAAACATCATTAAGAGTTGGAATGTCTTTTGAAAACAAAACAAGTTACTTTAAGGAAATACACATTCAAAGCTTCAAAGTCATTAGATCTTAAACATAACTCACTAATGCAGTGCAAGAGCAATTCTACTTTCAAATTAAGTAATAGCGGCCAAATATAAGAGGTAGAGATTAATTCACAATCAAAAAATCCTTGAGCATGCATATGTTACGGTATTCCTTGATGATGAAAGGTTACATATTATATCTTCTTCTCCGGTCACCCCCTCAAAACCTGCTTCTTGCTCCCAGGAAGGTCCCCCCTATTCTTGGTTTTTCCTACAATATGTAGGAAATTACATAACATAGTTTCTTGATTCATCGAATCATCTTGATTCATCGAATCATCTTGATTCATCGAATCATCTCTATAGCTAGATTTAGTATATGTTGCACCATTGTAGGATCTTTTATAACAAATTAACTAATAATTAATTCATATCCTACTATCATGGAATTTGTTTTAACTATTCAATATCAAATGACTCAATAACCAAAGAACTGAAGCTTGGTTTTGCTAACGAAAATTCACTTTAATAAGGATGAAATCATGATCCACTTGTTGATCCTTCAGTTGATGTAGATACCCCTATCCTGCTAAAAACTTGATCCAATGTAGCCTCTTTCAACTAACAATGAATCATTCTTGTATCTTCAGAAACTTGTAACTGCTGTAAAAACCTTCATGGCTGGCGAAATCGTGAAAAATAGGCTTTGAACAACCACTCGTAGTTCCAAAATAGTGAAACCTATGTAAAATATGAGAGAGGTATTTGTAATTTGGCCCATTATTGAAGTGGGGATTTAACCGTTTTGAGAGATTCCTTATGATTTGGTTAGAATGAGTTATGGAAGTAAATGGATACAGAGTATAGGATTGGTCATGGCTAGTTGAAACATTTGACAAGAGAATTAAAAAATGGACTTACATGATGCTTTGCATCAGTGGAAGGCTTACTCTAATCAAAGCTATGTTAGTCTTCATCATGGTATATTGGTTCTCTTTATCCCAGGTTCCTCTTTTTATTATTAATTCAATAAGGAAGAACATCTTCAATTTTCTATGGAGTGGGGGGACAAATAGAGCCAAACTTATTATGGCAAGCTGGGAAAGGCTTTCAATGACAAAAGAGTAGCGAGGCTGGGGCATAAATTTTTTAACATGGTTCAATATTGATTTAAGATTGAAGAGTTTCTGGTGTGGGGTATTTGGAAAAAGTATCTGGACTACTGTTTTGCATGGAAAATATATTAAAATGAATATGATTTCATGGATTAGAAATCCTAAGAAAAGTGTTAGGAATTCCTCTCTTGTATGGATGTGATTTCTTAAAATATATCAATGGATTGGAAAGGATCTCACAAGGAGAGTTGGAAATGGTAAGGATGTGATGGTTGGTATAGACCCTATACTTGATTTGGGTGAAAATTTATAGCTTTCTTCATATATTTTGGAATATTTGGCCGAGATTGGATATTTTACTCTTGGCCACATTAAAAGGCCTAAATGGATCAATAAGGAAAATTATTATTGGTATAATGCGAAAGAACTAGGAATTGGTAGTGTCTGGGCAAATGAATGGGAGGAATATATCAAAAGACTCAACTCTTTTGGTTGTAGATTGACTGAGAATCATGACTCACTTATATGGCTCTCTAATCTAGACAGGTACAATCACTGTTAAATATGCTCATCATGTTGATTTTTGTACCTAGGAAAGTATTCCCATAGGTGACTTTTGCCTTAGTCACTTAAAAGGGGAAATAAAGTGACCCTTGCATTAAATGACTTGAGATGAGCATTTAATTAGATTTCAGATAGTAAAGTCACTTTTTTGATAAATTTAAGTGAGGTTAGTGAAATTAATTTTTATAGGAATTTAATGAGCTTTTATTCTCATCCACTCATCTCATCTAATTTCAACCATTGGATTGAGTGACCATTCACTCACCCTAGGGTTTAGACAAAAAGAGAAAGGGAAGGCAAGAGAACTCACTTTTTTGCTGAAGAGAAGTGAAGATGAAAAACTGGGTTGGGCATTAAACTATGGTAAGTTGACTTGAAAACCGGATTGGGTTAAAATATCAGAAAATTTTCATGGTATCAGAGCTTGGGGGCAGAAAACTAAACTTATTTCAGACAGTTAGTGATTTCTTCTGTTAGTGGGAAGTACCTCATTGAGTTGGCAGTGAGATGGCTACAACACTTAGGTTGGAGGATAGGCTAGATGGGACAAGGAATTTTGTTCCATGGAAAGCTAGGATAATGCTAATTTTGGAAGAGAATGAGTTATGGGATGAAGTGGTAAACAGTACTACAACCAACCTTATTCAGATTCCCGCTGCTACAGATGCAGCAGCATTGTCAGCCTTCAACAATAAAGACTGTAAGGCTAGGAGAATTATTCTTGATGCAGTTAAAGACCACATCATTCCCCACATTTGAGGTAAGGACCGTGCATTTAAAATGTGGGCAGCCTTGACTAGTTTGTACCAGAGCACTAATGAGAACCGGAAGATGGTTCTAAGAGAAAATATGAAAGGTATAAAGATGAATGGTGGAGAGGCAGTGACATCGTACCTTACCAGGATATCTCAGGTTAGAGATGAGCTAGCAGTAGTTGGAGAGTTAGTTACAGCTACTGAGCTTGTGTGGACAGCAGTGAATGGGGCTTCCAAGCCTTGGGGTGCTTTTGTGTAGGCTATAGCGGGGAGGGAGAACTTACCTTCTTGGGATAAACTGTGGGATGATTTTGTATAGGAGGAGACCAGGAGAGGTCTTGTATAGGGCAGCTCTTCGCAGGGTAGAGGGGATGAGGAGAATGTGGCATTGACTGCAAAGGGAAAGAAGAAGAAGAAGGGCCCTAAGCAACAGCAACAGGGTGCGCAGAAGAAATATTTGAGCAAAGTCAAGTGCTTTTCTTGTCATGGATTTGGGCACTATGTTTCTCAGTGTCCAAAGAAGAAGAAAAAGCAGCAGATAGTAGCCTCAGCGGAAGTTGATGGTTTTGGAGAGAGATTTCAGAGAGAGTTTTCTCTATATGCTGGATATGTTGAGAGAGAGAGAGCCTCTAGTATTACCATCACTGATCTGGATACTGAGATGGAGTATTCTTTCTTGACTGGCCATAAAATGGGTGCTTCCACCACTAGCACTTGGTATATTGATAGTGGAGCTTCGAGTCACATGACAGGTGTTCGAGAGATGTTCTTTGATCTTTTAGATACAGGTGTAGATGTGGAGGTTGTACTGGGAGATGACACCATCATCAGAGAAGTTGGTCGTGGGACCATTACCTTTCAGAGGGAGTCCATGAGTCCTATGATTTTGAGGGATGTGTTGTTTGTCCCTGGGATGAAAAAGAACTTGGTATCAGTTTCCACTATTGAGGACAGGGGTCTTGGGGTTTTTTTTTCGATGGACGCGTGTAGGTATTCCCTAAGACTACAAGACTATCTACCTCCATGGACATTGGGGTTAGATGTGGGAAACTATACAAGCTCTTGTTTCAGCCTCAGCATGCTTTGGCACATAGCAACAACAGTGAGCTATGCAAGCTATGGCATCAGAGGATGGCCCATTTGCATCATCTAGCTTTGAGATTGCTGAGGAGTATGATTATAGGTTTACCAGAGTTCAGCACAGAGCATAGTGATGTATGCAGGGGGTGTGCTTTGGGAAAGTACACCAAGACTGCTTTTTCGAGCAGTGACAGCAGGTCAGTAGGGGTGCTTGATTTGATCCATATAGATATATGTGGTCTTATGTCATTAGTTTCCTTGACTGGATTTGAGTATTATGTCTCTTTCATCGATGACTATTCTAGGAAGACCTGGATCTACTTCTTGAGGAGCAAGAAGTCACCTTTAGTCTTGAGTATCTTCCAAGAGTTCAAAGCTCTTGTGGAGAATCAGACAGGGAGGAGGATTCGGGTCGTGAGATCGAACAATGGGGGTGAGTATACCTCCAATGAGTTCGATGAATTTTGTAGACATGAGGGTATACAAAGACAGTTGACAGTTCCATATAATCCTGAGCAGAATGGAGTAGCAGAAAGGAAGAACAGGGATATTGTGGGAGCAGCGAGAGCTATGCTTCATGATCATAGTCTTCCTTTCTTTCTTTGGGCAGAGGCTTGCAGTACTGCAGTTTACCTGTAGAACAAGAGTCCCCACCGTGCCTTGGGGAGGAAGACTCCTGAGGAGATGTTCACAGGAAAGAAGCCTGAGGTTGGTCATTTTCGCATATTTGGTTGCTTGACTTACTCTCATGTCCCTTCTGAGAAGAGGACAAAGTTTGATCCCACTGCAGAGAGAGGCATCTTTGTGGGCTATGATGAGGCTTCGAAGGCTTACCTCATTTATATTCTTGGCCAGAAGAAGGTTGTTGTGAGGCGGGAAGTGAGATTTGAGGAGGAGAGAGCCTTCATGAATTCTAGAGAGTTGGAGCATGGGGATCCACTGGCTTCCACACCTCAGGTGACACAAGGATCTTCAGTACAGATCATAGGTTCACAGGTTTCCGAAGTGACTGGGCCACAGGTTATAGGCACAGGTTCTACAGGTTTAGTGGTTTAACCAACAGTTACTCCAGGGACAGGTTCTGGTTCTTAGGTTACAGGTTCATCAGTGCCTAGTTCATGGGCTATTGATCCACAGGTTGTTGGACCATCTGCTTCTGGCATTTCTTCAGATGAGGAGAGACCAGTTTGGGAGGAGCCTTCAAGGAAGAGGAATCCTAAATGGCTTCATGATACCTTGGAGGAAGCAAAGGCATTTGGTAGGCCCCAAGAGGAGGTCAGGACAATTGTGATGCCGGATAGATTGGGCATGGATCTAGTTGCGAGTCTTCATGATTCAGAGCCTTCCACATTTGAGGAGGCCTCTCAGCATCAGGTTTGGAGTGATGCCATGATGGAAGAGTACCATTCCATCATGACGAATGATGCATTTGTACCGAGACGAGAGGGGAAGTCTGTTGTGACTTCCAAGTGGATCTACAAGGTGAAGCATGCTGCAGATGGCAGTGTGGAGAAGTACAAGGCTCGTTTTGTGGCACGAGGGTTTTCACAGATAGAGGGAGTTAATTATGATGAGACCTTTGCACTAGTTGCTCGTTATTCTTCCATCAGAGCGGTGATTTGTATAGCAGCAGAGAAGGGTTGGAAGATCCACCAGATGGATGTGAAGACCACATTTCTCAATGGTCTTCTGTAGGAGGAGGTTTACTTGGAGCAGCCACAAGGATTTGAGATTCATGGGAGAGATTCTCATGTGTGTAGGATGAGGAAGGCCTTGTATGGACTGAAGCAAGCTCCTAGAGCTTGGTACTCCACGATTGATGCGTATTTGACATCGATGGGTTTTTAGAAAAGTGAGGTTGATCCCAACCTTTACTACATTGTGGTTGGTGGAGATCCTCTCATTCTTTTGCTATATGTTGATGATTTTATATCACTGGAGAGGAGCATCTCATTGCACATTGCAAGAGAGATCTTGCTTCAAAGTACGAGATGATAGACATTGGGTTGATGCACTATTATCTGGGGATGGAGGTTTGGCAGGAGCTTGGTCACATTTTCTTGGGACAGGGAAAGTATGCAGTAGATATTCTGAGGAGATTTCGGATGGAGGATTGCAGGCCGATGTCCACACCTATGATCACCAACTGGAGGAAGCTTCATGCTTCTGAGGGTAAGTTGGTGGATCCTACTCTATACTGTCAGATCATTGGGTCATTGATGTATTTGGTCAACACCAGGCCAGACTTATGTTTTGCGGTGAACACTCTTAGTCAAATCATGGTGGAGCCTAGGAGTGTGCATTGGGTAGCCGCGAAACATGTGTTGAGATACCTTGCAGGGACAATGGACTATGGTTTGGACTACAGGGGTTCGGGTGAAGTCAGTTTGGTTGGTTTCACAGATTCAGACCGGGCAGGTAGTGTGATGGATCGGAATAGGACTTCGGTTGTTGTTTCAGTTTGGGCTCGACAACAATGTCATGGTTCATTCGAAAACAAAAGTCCGTTGCTTTGAGTTCTGCTGAGGCTGAGTATATGGAAGCCAGTCATGCTACTTGCGAGGCACTATGGCTTCGTAAGTTGTTGGTTGATTTATTTGATCAGGAGCTGAGACCTATGGTGATTTACTGTGACAATTAGAGTTGCATCCAACTCTCTGAGAATCCAGTTTTCCATGACAGGTCTAAGAACATAGAGATCAGATACCACTTCATCCGAGACTATGTTCAGAGAGGAGCTGTGGATTTACAATACATTTCCACTGATGAGCAGGTTGCAGATATTCTGACGAAATATTTGGGAAGGGGCAAGTTTGTTTTCTTCAGAGACAAGTTGGGAGTGGTGCAGAACACCTTCCTCGGTAAGAGGGAGTGTTGATTTTTGTACCTAGGAAAGTCTTCCCCTAGGTGACTTTTGCCTTAGTCACTTAAAAGGGGAAATAAAGTGATCCTTGCATTAAATGACCGGAGATGAGAATTTAATTATACTTTAAAGAGTAAAGTCACTTTTTTGATAAATTTAGGTGAGGTGAGTGAAATTAATTTTTATGAGAATTTAATGAGCTTTTATTCTCATCCACTCATCTCATCTAATCTCAGCCATTGGATTGAGTGACCATTCACTCACCCTAGGGTTTAGACAAAAGGAGTAAGGGAAGGCAAGGGAACTCACTTTTTTGCTGAAGAGAAGTGAAGATGAAAAACTGGGTTGGGCATTAAACTATGGCAAGTTGACTTGAAAACCGGGTTGGGTTAAAATATCAAAAAAATTTCATGGTATCAGAGCTTGGGGGTAGAAAACTAAACTTATTTCAGACAGTCAGTGATTTCTTCTGTTAGTGGGAAGAACCTCATTTAGTTGGCAGTGAGATGGCTACAACACTTAGGTTGGAGGATAGGCTAGATGGGACAAGGAATTTTGTTCCATGGAAAGCTAGGATAATGCTGATTTTGGAAGAGAATGAGTTATGGGATGAAGTGGTAAACAATACTACAACCAACCTTATTCAGATTCCCGCTGCTACAGATGCAGCAACATTGTCAGCCTTCAACAATAAAGACTGTAAGGCTAGGAGAATTATTCTTGATGCAGTTAAAGACCACATCATTCCACACATTTGAGGAAAGGACCGTGCATTTAAAATGTGGGCATCCTTGACTAGTTTGTACCAGAGCACTAATGAGAACCGGAAGATGGTTCTAAGAGAAAATATGAAAGGTATAAAGATGAACGGTGGAGATGCAGTGACATCGTACCTTACCAGGATATATCAGGTTAGAGATGAGCTAGCAGTAGTTGGAGAGTTAGTTACAGCTACTGAGCTTGTGCGGACAGCAGTGAATGGGGCTTCCAAGCCTTGGGGTGCTTTTGTGTAGGCTATAGTGGGGAGAGAGAACTTACCTTCTTGGGATAAACTGTGGGATGATTTTGTATAGGAGAAGACCAGGGGAGGTCTTGTACAGGGCAGCTCTTCGCAGGGTAGGGAGGATGAGGAGAATGTGGCATTGACTGCAAAGGGCAAGAAGAAGAAGAAGGGCCCCAAGCAACAGCAACAGGGTGGGAAGAAGAAATATTTGAGCAAAGTCAAGTGCTTTGCTTGTCAGATATTTGGGCACTATGTTTCTCAGTGTCCAAAGAAGAAGAAGAAGCAGCAGATAGTAGCCTCAGCGGAAGTTGATGGTTTTGGAGAAAGATTTCAGAGAGAGTTTTCTCTATATGCTGGATATGTTGAGAGAGAGAGAGCCTCTAGTGTTACCATCACTGATCTGGATACTGAGATGGAGTATTCTTTCTTGACTGGCCATAAGATGGGTGCTTCCACCACTAGCACTTGGTATATTGATAGTGGAGCTTCGAGTCACATGACAGGTGCTCGAGAGATGTTCTTTGATCTTTTAGATACAGGTGTAGATGTGGAGATTGTACTGGGAGATGACACCATCATCAGAGAAGTTGGTCGTGGGACCATTACCTTTCAGAGGGAGTCCATGAGTCCTATGATTTTGAGGGATGTGTTGTTTGTCCCTGGGCTGAAAAGGAACTTGGTATCGGTTTCCACTATTGAGGACAGGGGTCTTGGGGTTTTTTTCTTCGATGGACGCGTGTAGGTATTCCCCAAGACTACCAGACTATCTACCTCCATGGACATTGGGGTTAGATGTGGGAAACTATACAAGCTCTTGTTTCATCCTTAGCATGCTTTGGCACACAGCAAAAACAGTGAGCTATGCAAGCTATGGCATCAGAGGATGGCCCATTTACATCATCTAGCTTTGAGATTGCTAAGGAGTATGGTTATAGGTTTACCAGAGTTCAGCATAGAGCATAGTGATGTATGCAGGGGGTGTGCTTTGGGAAAGTACACCAAGACTGCTTTTCCGAGCAGTGACAGCAGGTCAGTAGGGGTGCTTGATTTGATCCATATAGATATATGTGATCTTATGTCATTAGTTTCCTTGACTGGATTTGAGTATTATGTCTCTTTCATCGATGACTATTCTAGGAAGACTTGGATCTACTTCTTGAGGAGAAAGAAGTCACCTTTAGTCTTGAGGATCTTCCAAGAGTTCAAATCTCTTGTGGAGAATCAGACAGGGAGGAGGATTCGGGTCGTGAGATCGAACAATGGGGGTGAGTATACCTCCAATGAGTTTGATGATTTTTGTAGACATGAGGGTATACAGAGACAGTTGACAGTTCCATATAATCCTGAGCAGAATGGAGTAGCGAAAAGGAAGAACAGGGCTATTGTGGGAGCAACGAGAGCTATGTTCCATGATCATAGTCTTCCTTTCTTTCTTTGGGCAGAGGCTTGCAATACTGCAGTTTACCTGTAGAACAGGAGTCCCCACCGTGCCTTGGGGAGGAAGACTCCTGAGGAGATGTTCACAGGAAAGAAGCCTAAGGTTGGTCATTTTCGCATATTTGGTTGCTTGACTTACTCTCATGTCCCTTCTGAGAAGAGGACAAAGTTTGATCCCACTGCAAAGAGAGGCATCTTTGTGGGCTATGATGAGGCTTCGAAGGCTTACCTCATTTATATTCTTGGCCAGAAGAAGGTTGTTGTGAGGCGGGAAGTGAGATTTGAGGAGGAGAGAGCCTTCATGAATTCTAGAGAGTTGGAGCATGGGGATCCACTGGCTTCCACACCTCAGGTGACACAAGGATCTTCAGTACAGATCATAGGTTCACAGGTTTCCGAAGTGACTGGGCCACAGGTTACAGGCACAGGTTCTACAGGTTCAGTGGTTTAACCAACAGTTACTCCAGGGACAAGTTCTGGTTCTTAGGTTACAGGTTCATCAGTGACTAGTTCACGGGCTATTGATCCACAGGTTGTTGGACCATCTGCTTCTAGATTCTTCAGATGAGGAGAGACCAGTTTGGGAGGAGCCTTCAAGGAAAAGGAATCCTAAATGGCTTCATGATACCTTGGAGGAAGCAAAGGCATTTGGTAGGCCCCAAGAGGAGGTCAGGACAATTGTGATGCCGGATAGATTGGGCATGGATCTAGTTGCGAGTCTTCATGATTCAGAGCCTTCCACATTTGAGGAGGCCTCTCAGCATCAGGTTTGGAGCGATGCCATGATGGAAGAGTACCATTCCATCATGACGAATGATGCATTTGTACCGAGACGAGAGGGGAAGTCTGTTGTGACTTCCAAGTGGATCTACAAGGTGAAGCATGCTGCAGATGGCAGTGTGGAGAAGTACAAGGCTCGTTTTGTGGCACGAGGGTTTTCACAGATAGAGGGAGTTAATTATGATGAGACCTTTGCGCTGGTTGCTCGTTATTCTTCCATCAGAGTGGTGATTTCTATAGTAGCAGAGATGGGTTGGAAGATCCACTAGATGGATGTGAAGACCACATTTCTCAATGGTCTTCTGTAGGAGGAGGTTTACTTGGAGCAGCCACAGGGATTTGAGATTCATGGGAGAGATTCTCATGTGTGTAGGATGAGGAAAGCCTTGTATGGACTGAAGCAAGCTCCTAGAGCTTGGTACTTCATGATTGATGCGTATTTGACATCGATGGGTTTTAAGAAGAGTGAGGTTGATCCCAACCTTTACTACATTGTGGTTGGTGGAGATCCTCTCATTCTTTTGCTATATGTTGATGATTTTATATCAATGGAGAGGAGCATCTCATTGCACATTGCAAGAGAGATCTTGCTTCAAAGTACAAGATGACAGCCATTGGGTTGATGCACTATTATCTGGGGATGGAGGTTTGGCAGGAGCTTGGTCATATTTTCTTGGGACAGGGAAAGTATGCAGTAGATATTCTGAGGAGATTTCGGATGGAGGATTGCAAGCCGATGTCCACACCTATGATCACCAACTTGAGGAAGCTTCATGCTTCTGAGGGTAAGTTGGTGGATCCTACTCTATACTGTCAGATCATTGGGTCATTGATGTATTTGGTCAACACCAAGCCAGACTTATGTTTTGCGGTGAACACTCTTAGTCAGTTCATGGTGGAGCCTAGGAGTGTGCATTGGGTAGCCGCGAAACATGTGTTGAGATACCTTGTAGGGACAATGGACTATGGTTTGGACTACAGGGGTTCGGGTGAAGTCAGTTTGGTTGGTTTCACAGATTCAGACTGGGCAGGTAGTGTGATGGATCGGAATAGGACTTCGGTTGTTTTTTCAGTTTGGGCTCGACAACAGTGTCATGGTTCATTCGGAAACAAAAGTCCGTTGCTTTGAGTTCTACTGAGGCTGAGTATATGGAAGCCAGTCATGCTACTTGCGAGGCATTGTGGCTTCGTAATTTGTTGGTTGATTTATTTGATCAGGAGCTGAGACCTATGGTGATTTACTGTGACAATTAGAGTTGCATCCAACTCTCTGAGAATCCAGTTTTCCATGACAGGTCTAAGCACATAGAGATCAGATACCACTTCATCCGAGACTATGTTCAGAGAGGAGCTGTGGAGTTACAGTACATTTCCACTGATGAGCAGGTTGCAGATATTCTGACGAAATCTTTGGGAAGGGGCAAGTTTGTTTTCTTCAGAGACAAGTTGGGAGTGGTGCAGAACACCTTCCTCGGTAAGAGGGAGTGTTGATTTTTGTACCTAGGAAAGTCTTCCCCTAGGTGACTTTTGCCTTAGTCACTTAAAAGGGGAAATAAAGTGATCCTTGCATTAAATGACTTGAGATGAGCATTTCATTATACTTTAAAGAGTAAAGTCACTTTTTTGATAAATTTAAGTGAGGTGAGTGAAATTAATTTTTATGAGAATTTAATGAGCTTTTATTCTCATCCACTCATCTCATCTAATCTCAGCCATTGGATTGAGTGACCATTCACTCACCCTAGGGTTTAGACAAAAGGAGTAAGGGAAGGCAAGGGAACTCACTTTTTTGCTAAAGAGAAGTGAAGATGAAAAACTGGGTTGGGCATTAAACTATGGCAAGTTGACTTGAAAACCGGGTTGGGTTAAAATAAAAATAAAAAATCACATCAAGCTATTATTCAAGAGGGAAGTTGTATAGTTCAGAATTGGTGGCATAAGAGACTTTGGATATGGCACATTCCTTTAAAAATTAAGTGCTTCATGTGGTTTGATTTACAAAATTGTCCAAAAACCTAGGATAATTTGTTAAAAAGGGACGGTGTGGGCCTAATATCCGTCCCTTCTGTAAATTTGACTCTGATTCTGGAGATAATATTATGGTCATATGCAAATTTACCTTAGAATTCTGGAACAATGTCTGTTCTTCACTTAACATTGAACATGTCTGGGGGGGATCAAATTTTGATCAAAATTGCTATTAGTGGTGTAAATCTTACAGAAACTTCTATACTCTCCCTGCATTTATCTCATGGAAAATTTTAAAGGTTAGGAATGTATTTGTATTTGAAGACCATGTACAGGACATTGATGTGATTTGCATGCAAATTATAAATTTGTTCAAAGAATACAGTATTGGGGAGGTAAATGCATGCAACCTGAGAATTCTAAAATAAATACAACAATTCAATGGAGTGGTAGGATTTTTTTTTAACAAGAACGAATAAATGTATTAAAATAATAAAAAAAGAAAAAGATGAATGAGGAACCATGGCTGAGCCAGTCCGGTTCAATACAAAGCTCAATTTCTTCTTCGAATTTCAGATTATAATTATGCTTATCAAACTACGATGATGGGATTCCAAATGCTACGTCTGTTGGTGAATGAATTGCGTTTTCAATTCTCCATGAGTTGCGTCCAGATCGGTGCAGGTTGGCGATTAGTGCCAATTGTTGAATCATGCTATCGGTCTGCTCATGCTCTGGAGACTAGTGTCAATTGCTGAATAGCATATAGTATTGCGGATCATGCTCTCGGTTTGCTCACGATTAGTCATGCATAACATGTTAAGGGATGTTATGATAACCCATCTCCCCATTCGAGAGTTCGAAAATCCCATATTTGAGAGTTGTACCAGCTTTTTCATGTCTGTCAACTTCATAGTTCAAATCTCTCAGTATGTGGAATGCTTTGAAATAGATAAAATAGATTGTGATTTGCCGGATGCGGTGGATGATCAATTTTATTGCCAGATCATTGAAGTCTGTGTGCATGTTGAGGGATTTGATGATTAAATTGGAGTCTCCAAATACATGTAAATTCTCTATTTTCCAATTTTTGGCAATCTGACATCCTTTTAGGAGAGCCAAGGCTTTTGCTAGATTGTTGGAGCAATTTCCCAGTCCCCACCTATATATGATTTCCATCGTTCCTCCTGTAGAGAATAAGACCCCTCTCATTCCAACCAGTCTGGGATTCCTTTTGGATGCGCCATCGAAATGCAAACTGTCTATATTCTGTTTGTTTCTCCAGTCTTGAAATTCGGAGTTGGTGAATCTTATTTTCTAATGTGGCAGATTCCGAGGTCGTAACCTTACATCCTTTTTGGGATTGGGAGGGAGGGTTCCAAGCCAATGAAGCTCATTTGCATTGAGATTTGTATCTGTCTAGAGGTTAGAGGATTGCGTGGATTCAATGAGTAGGCATTTGGCATGACCAACAACTTGCAAGGGGGAGGTATAGGTGTCCTGGAATAAGGCTTTATTCCTTGCCAACAAAATCTTCCAGCATGTGAATTTAGGAATCGTCAGCCATATAAGAGACCATAGTTTGTTTTTGACAGAGGGGAAGGGCAGGTGGACTTCCAGTATTTCAAAAGGTAGGTGATGGAGTTGAAGACCGGCATGGTCACATCAAGACTTCGGAGCATGTGATTCCAGACAACTTTTTCAAATTGGCACTCCAAAAATAAGTGGTCAATTGATTCATAATTCCTCCACCATAATATACATATATGTGGCCCAATGATGCCTCTTTTAATTAGATTGTATCCAGTAAGTACTTTCCTGTGGGCGAGTGTCCAGGTGAAGAAATTTACTTTGGGAAGTCCAAATGGACTCCAGACCATTTTCCATAAGCTTTTCATTGAGATATCATGATTTTGAAGGGCGCTGAAGCCAAGAGCAGCTGTGTAATTCTCTTTTGGCCCCCGACCACTATCGTCTTTGTCTTGTAGGTGGGAAGGAGCACAACCGACCATATTTTCCATGAGAAGGATTCTTGAGGGTTCGAGGTTAGCTGGGACTTCAAGAATTTTCCGTTCTTGCCATGCACTGTTGGAATCCCAAACCCTGAGATCTTTTAGCGTTCTAATTCTATTATGAGCTAGCCAATGGGAAATGTCATGGAGATCGTTCTTTTCCTGGAGAGGGGGGTGCCCGTGATTTTGTTAGAGAAAATATTTATATTTGTTCCATTCCCATGGGTCCAGCAAAGCTTTCGCGTGAATAGATCCCATGCGGCCCTGCATAATGACCATATTGAGGATCCTTTAGAGATGGGCTTCTTGTCGAGGCATCTTATCTTTGTGCCTGTTAAGTATTTTCTTCTTAGCAAGTGGCTGACCTGATCCTGTCTGTTGGAGAGTATTTTCCAAAGGATTTTTCCTCCCATTTCTATATTTTCTTGGTGAGGGTCACGAATTTGGAGGCCGCCTGATATTTTCGGTTGTTTTATGATGCTCCAGTTCACCAAATGCAGCTTGTTCTCGTTGTTTTTTCCCCCATTCCAAAGGAAGTCTCTTATAAGTTTACTTATTTGATTTGAAATCCATATGGGTTCCAAGAGAAGGGATGACTGATAAATTGGGAGAGCTGAGAGGATTGCTTTTATCAAGATCAATTTCCTGGCTTTGTTGAGCCAGTATCCTCCCCAATTCCTAGTTTTGGATATGATTATGCTTACAGTTTCATCCTAGAATCTTGATTTTGTGTGGCCTTGTGCTATGTGGATGCCCAAGTATTTGAATTTGTCGCAATGCTCATGAAATTTCATTCCGAGGATGTGACCAATGTTGGCTGTAGAGATTTTATTTAAATTCCAGCTGTAGACAACACTTTTGCAGAGGTTGATAATGCCTCTTGATGCATTGCTTGAAATTTCGAGCAATGATTGAGGAGTCACCTCCTAGTAAAAGGGAGTCATCAACGAAGAGAGAATGGTTTAGGGGCATGGAATTGGAGGCTATATTGAGGCCAGGGAGGGATCCAATTCATAAATCAGAGTTCAACTTTCGACTTAGAGAGTCTGCCAGAATGGTGTATAAAAAGGAAGACAGGGGGTAGCCTTGTCGGATTCCACGTGTTGCTTGGAAGAATTGTGTTGGGCATCCATTTACCAGAGGGGCAATCCAAGGCCCGCTTATGTAGGCTGAGATCCACTTTATGAAGGTTTCACCAAACCCGAAGCATTCCATAATTTTAAAGAGGAAGGAGTGATTGACGTGGTCGAAGGCATTAGCCATGTCAATTTTGATTAACATACCTATTTCCTTGCATTTTTTGCTGGAGTGGATGGTTTCTTGAACGAGGATCACATTGTCAAGGATTTGTCTTCCTTTTAAGAATCTGCCTTGGTTGTCTGAGATGATGTTTGTGAGAAGAGGATTCATTCTGTTTGCCAGCATTTTGGATATAATCTTATAGGAAGAATTGCGCAATGCGATTGGTCGGAATTGACCGAAGGAGCTGGGATTTGTTTTTATTCTGGTATGAGTGCAAGGAATGTGGAGTTGGTGCAGCCTCTGATCTTTGCCTTGGAGTGAAAATTCCTAACCATTCTCATGTAATATTTCCTTATGTATTGCTAGCAAGCTTGGTAAAAATGAATTGAATATATGTCTGGTCTTGGAGCTTTGTCAGGGTCAAAATACTAGATCATGTTGATAACTTCTTGCTCAGTGAACGGTTTGAGGAGTTTGATATTGTTATCCACCATGATGTTTTTTGGTATGTGGTTAAGGAGAATTTGCTCATCTTATTCTTTTGCGTTTTCTTCCTCCATGAATAGATTGGAGAAATGATCATACGCTGCCTCTTGGATTTTTCCATGCCCTTTGGAAATTGGTCCATTTTTCGTTCGTATTTTTGAGATATGGTTGATCGAATATCTGATTTTGGTTTGTTTGTGGAAAAATGAAGTATTCTTGTCACTAGCCTTGAGCCATGTACTACGTGATTTTAATCTACATAACTCTTCTTCTTTTCAAAAGGAATGATGGACCTTTATTTGTTGATTGAATTCTTCTTGAAGTAATGAGCTGTCTATTGGGCCTTCCTCCTACGAAGTCTAAACGGTCTCCAGCTTTTCAACAACCTTCTTCCTGGAGTTTGAAGGTTGGGGGCAGTTATCTTTAGTCCAAATTTTGAGCGCTTTCTTGGTAGTGATGAGTTTTTGCTCCCGAACGAATCCCGGGGAGCCTGATATAGGAGTTCTCCAGGCTTTGTATAAGGTGTCCCAGAAGCCTTCATGGTTTAGCCATTGAGGGCCGAATCTTAATGGGATCAGTCCGAGATTCCCTTCCTGTTAAAAATGGAGAAGGATCGATTTGTGATCCGAGGCCATATTTGGCATAATTTTTGAAGAGATGATATACCCCTCGTCCAAGAGACTGCTTTGGACTAGGAATATGTCAATCCAGGCCATAATGTTTCCTTTTCCTGATCACTTGTTGGACCAGGTGAATCTGCCTTTTTTAGATTTGATATCTAGTAGGTCCCGAGTTTGAATAATGGATTCAGCTTGTGATTTGAGAGTGTCCCTTCCAGTATTGCCTCCTTTTTTTATAGATGCAGAGAGGGTTATGTTCATATCACCTGCAAGAATAAGATTTTGGGGTGCATATGCACCAAGGAAATCTTCCAGAAGTTTCCAGCAGTCTTTTTTTTTCTTCAGAGTAGAGGTTAGGAACATACATATTGAAGAGTGCGATCTGAATATTGCTTTGAATGTGTGTGAGTTCTGTAAATATCCAATGTTGAGTGGAGAAGGAATTGTGTAGTTGAAGGTTGTCATAGGACCAGAGGGTTTCCAAGCCACCGGAGGCTCCTCTAGCACTAATAGTCATTTCAGTGTTCTTTTTCCACTTTTTCTTTCCAATTGCAAGGATAGTATTTTCAGCGAGTTTGGTCTCTTGGAGCATGAGGATGTCTGGCATGTCAATATTTTGGAGATATTTGACAACATCTAATTTGTTGGGGCTTCCCAGTGCTTTGCAGTTCCAAGAAACCAACTTCATTATTTACTATTGTAAATAGATCCCCCCCCACTGGCGTGTCTCCTGTTTTCTTTCCTGCTATCCTGGCTCTGGTGTTTCTGCTGAAGGCCATGTCTATTGTTGCTTTAGATCCTTGAGTCTTTTCACGTTCGACTTCTTCTTCTCTTATATCTTTGCTTGATTTCCGCCCTAGTTTTTTGGAAGATTTGTCTACTAGGTCTTCCGAAGAGGTAGGGGAGGCTACGGATCTGGATTTGGTAATGTCTGTGTAGGAAGGAGAGTGTGTTTCTTTTTCTTTTTTAGGGCTTGATATTTTCTAGGGATGTTTTGGGGATTCTTGGATCTGGGGGGCCTCTTGGGATTCCATATATTCGGGGATTTCTCCTTCTTCTAGGGCTTCAGGGGTTTCCTGAGCTTCTGAAGTTTCAAGAAATTTGAATCTATTCTCATTATTAGTGGCCATGGATTTTTGATGCTAAGGGTTCTTTCTCGTGCCTTGAATTTCTTTTGAGAGTATTTTTGGTCCAGATCCAGGATTAGGAATTTTTTTGAATGGCTGTCCATTGATCTTTTTTCCCTTCTGAGTCCAGATCTACGGGAATTTTTTTTCCATATCAAGCGAAGTGCCCATAATCATGGAAATACCTGCATTTGAATGGGATTTGCTCGTAATCAAGCTCCTGTATGTGAGACCAACCTGCCATGGTGAGATTTATAGCTTATGGGAGTCCATGTTTGAGGTCAACTTCAACGAAGATCCTTGCACATGAGTATTGATCCTTCCCCTATGCTTTGTTTATGTATTTTCCAAGGACGTTCCTGATGGATTCTAATGATTTAGGATTCCAACAGCGGAGAAGGAGGTACGAGAGTCTCACCCAAACCGGAATTGTGGAGGGGACATCTTGGGTCAGATCAAAGTTTGGATTCCATTTGTTTAGGTAGAGCCCTTCTGGTCCCATGAAGTATGACCCATTCCTAAAAATTAACTCTCGATCATGCTTGCTTTCAAAGACAAATGCGAAGATTCCCTTTCCTAGAAGATAAGAGTTAACTTCCTCCAAGATTAGGGGCCTCCAATGTTTTTGAACCCAAGTATTAGTAGCTTTTGGATAGGGCCACATACCTTTGAATTGACCAATTGAGCCTCATTCTGAGAGGTTAAGGGAAGTTTTTCACGGTTGTTCGATCGAGACTGCTACCGTGGGTATTTCAGATAGCTTTTTCATGAATTTTTTCTGAGAAGTCGACAACATATTTTTTCCTTACGTAGAGATGAGCTTCATGAATTCGCTGAGCTCAGGTGGAGGGGGTGGGGGGCTAGGGTGTCCATCAAAGGCCATCATAGAGCTCGAGGGTCGAGCCCTAGCTTAAGTCTGTGATCAAGGTTATTTCATGTTGGTTAGGGTAGAGAGGATCCGTCAGAGAGCAGAGGCCCGAGTCTAGATCGTGATCGGCGATCGGTGTAGATCCTGTTTGCGTATCCCTGGAGAACAATCTTATGGGAGTAAAAAAAAGTATCAAGGATTTCAAAGGTTTATTCAATCGATATATGAACCATTTCTTATTGATAGATAGTTATGTTCCTATTTACATGCCTTTAGAGGAATTTTATGGTGTTTTCATATAAGTCCTTGTTTTGATCATGTAAGTACAATTTTTTGATGGGGCTACAAAGGATGGATACTGTGCGGCAGGTGCAGTCTTACATCTTAATGATTCTCACAGGTATACTTTCATATTACAGTGTGGTATTGGATCCAATATGAAGGTTGAGCTAGTTTCACTCTAGTGTCTATGTAGGATGGCCTCCTTATTTGGTATTGTTACTCTTGCGGTATTTGGGGACTCAAGAGTCACTATAAAATGGGAAAAAGGTGATTATAATCTGAATGTTGTTTCTTTACTACATTGGTGCATCTGGATACAAGAATAATTGAAGAATTTCTCACTTATCAGATTCAATCATATATATAGGGAACATAATCAGTTGGAAAACAGTTTGTCCAAACATGCTTTGGAAGGTGAAGAAGGGATCCTCTATTGGGAGAAATTTTTAGATAATTCTCAAATAGATTTGGGCTCTCTTTATATTTTTGGTTTGTAGTTCATTAGTATGATGTATGTATCTGGTTAATATTGTCTTAGGATGGATTTAAATCCATTTTTAGTTGATTTGTGTTTAGGATAAAGATAGTTCTCAGCTTTTGGATATTATGGGCAAGGCAGTCAGTTGATAGACTGTATATGAACAACATTGTACTTTTTTATTCATGTTTGAATAACAAAAGTACATTTTTTTCCTCGGAAAAAAATAAGAGTTATCTATTTTTGTGATAGGAGAGTTTTGAAAATTGGCACGATGAACTAAAAAAAAATGGAGATATTTAGTAATTACTACCTATATGTATGTAATTGAATGGTTGGTTGATTATGAAATTTGATTGATTCTTTTATTGAATTGAATTAATTATTGGTATAATTTTGATGTTTGTAAGGTTACATTTAAAGAGATGTTACATTTAAAGAGAGAAGTTGCATGGTTTGCAAATTTAGCTCTTTATCCCAGACTTTCAAACAATTTAATATAGGGCCTTATACTTTTGAAAATAAGTAAGATGCCCAAGGTACAAGTTATACATATTTCTGCAAATCAGTTAACTAGTGACATTCCAAGTGGACTCTAAAGCTATGAAGAAATAAAATACTTGAATCTTTCCTACAATGCACTTGAAGGTATGATTCCAACTTCACTTGGTAAGCTTCACAATCTCTGGGTCATGGATTTCTCATCCAACAATTTTTTTGGTGGAATATCCATGTCATTGGAAAAACTCAAAATGATCAGCCATTTGAATTTTTCTTTCAACAAGTTATCAGGAAAAGTCCCTAATGGTGGAGTTTACAGAAAGCTTGGTGCCAATGCATTTATTGGAACTATTGACCTATGTGGAATATGGTAAAGTTTGCCACTATTCTTTGCTAACAAACATAAAATTAATTTGAAAAAAAAATCATATCTATTGTTGTAGTTATGTTCTAACAAATTCGTCCTACGGATAGTTAAATCTACTCGAAGATTAAACTAAGTTTAAACAAGATTAATATAAGACAGAAGTGAAACAAGTGGTTATTTACTCTCCTAGATCTAACATAATACATAATCTTTCAAACATTAAGAGGGGAAGGAATTGTGAAACTTACCTCAAATTCGTTTGTTGTCTTAGCTCCAGCTCCACACTTGATCTCCAAGGGTTGAGCGTGTTTGAAGAAGACAAGAAACAACACCTCCAAGCAATAGATGTAATGGTTAAGATATAATTTATACAAATACATATCATGCATCTAACTAGAGTGAGAAACACAATATGGGAGAATAAGCCAAGTTTATATTAATGAAAGCTAAGAAGACTATTAAAAAGTTACCCTTGATTGCCAAGCAACAAATTCCACTTCCAAGCTTTTCCTCTTGCTATCTCTGCAAATCCCCTAAGACAATAGGTTTGATGCCTTCAAAAGTTCCCCCATAGCTCATGGATGGCCTCCTTATTATAGGATTTTGGAGGCCAACCACTAGGAGAGAATAATGGATCTAAGTGAGTGGAAGGTGGATCAAGAAGGTGAGTCATACCAAGAAAGGAGGGTGAGCTGAGATTCGAGAGGAACCTCCATCCCATAAATATCTCCTTCGAATCCAAGATCCAAGATCTAAGTGATAAGGTGTTTGAGGTATTTTTCGCGCCCCTGAAGGCATGCAAAGTGCGAAAATGTTGTATTTTCACGCCTTGCACCACTAGCAGGGCACAAAAATATGGGTAAAGAGGACTCCATGAGGTGGCATTCGACCATGATAGGTTGGATTTGCCTCCAAGGAAGGCTAGGGAGGGGACCAACATAGTGGAAATGAGTCTCAACACTTGCTAGGAGGTATGACCATTAGGTTCCGCATGGTGATATGACATGAAGAATCACAATGGTGATCAAAGTGATAATTTGAGGTATAACAGATGCCCCCTAAAGTGTGAGGTCAAAAGAAACTGATGGTCGAAACACTTTACCAATAAGTATTTCATAGATAACGAAAAAGAGACTGGAGAGGAGCTGCAAGGAACAAGAAAACATCAACCAGATGTCAAATAATGTCGAGGCGGGCATAACCATGCTCACAACCATAGACTTAAAGTAAGGCTTCCGACCAATACAATGCAGATCCATGATAGTACATACGCAACAATGACTGAAAAAAGATCATGGCTACTAGGATACAAGCGTAGATCCATGAAAATATAAGGACATAGCCACGACTAATACAAAGTGGATCTGTGTGACAGTACATAAATGCGGTCATCAACATAATGTTTATGTGGGAACCTACTAAAAAATCGCCATTGCAACCTGGATGTGAAATAAACATCAGAACTATCCAGGGTCTTCTACCCGATCCCAAAGCGATACGAATATAACCATGCGATTACAAGGTGTTAAAGTCGAACATGGTAGAGACTACTTGATTACCGGCCAATGACGTGAACCATTAACAAGTTCGAGGGTAATCACCAATGATGACAATGATCCCCAAGGTATCTCTAGTATAACCCAACGAATGTGAATAAGGATTTTTTGAGTTCGAACATTCAAGGGATTATCTGATCAAAGGTCAATAATGGAAACCCACTATCGAATACGAGGAAACTGTAATGTCCCCATTCAAATAATTGTATAGCAGACAATCCCCATCAATCCTACCAAGTTTTGTAGGTTGAATGGGTACATTGGGAATTGTAATAAGGGAGCAAAGGAATAATGTTTATACATTAGAATAGTCCAAGTATTTAATAAATAAGTTGAATAAATGAATCCAAGAGGAATTATAGGTGGCAAATGGTTTTGAGGACATTTGGAGGATGTGGGGCCCACACTAGCTTGGTTTCTCACTACCACATGGCAAATCTCACTTTCCATTTCGAATCCATGGGAAGGCAAACATTATTGGGTCATTTCGTAAGGAATACACATGGCATTGAGCATATTAGGTCGAAATGGGATGGAATAGTAACCTCCATGGAAGAGGAAGAGTAAAATTGGAGACTAGTGGACACTTGGGCTAGATTCCCTAGTCTTATGACTACAATGATGAAGCATCTATGACATCTATGACAAAATTCAGATATGACTTCTAACATTTGACCATTATGACATGTCAGCCCCAAAAATAGGCTCAAGGAAGGAGCTCATGGAGTTGGGGGAACCCAAAGAGACTCCTGCTCGAATTTGGGAAAAAATGGAGGGTTGGAAACTAGGAGACAAGTGGCAAATGTGGAATATTTCCTAAGTGGAAATATCTAGAAGCTAATGAGAGGATTTCGACCCTTAGAAGGCTAATGTTGGTTATAAATTGTAGAAATCAAGTATGAGAATGGCTTTTGATGATTTGAGAAAAATTGCATTTGTGAAGAGAGAGCTAGTGGATGACTAGTTTCTTGCCTTAGCCAATTTCGAGGGTGAAAGATTCCCATCCAAGATGGTGTTTGGAGAGGCCACTCAGGTCTTTCATGGTGCTTTAATGGATTTTGTATTTGCAGGTAGAAGCTACAGGAAGGTTCATGGTTTGGTTTAGTGCAGCCCTTTCTCTCCACCATTTCCAATTTTGAAGGCATATTCATGCTCCTTGAGGGATTGCGCTTTGGGTGAGAACTTGTACTCATTGAGAGAGCTTCATATAATATATTTATGATTTCAATAGATTCATATCCTCTGTTATTCATATTCAAAAAGTATCAGGTCGAAATATCCATTGATTGTATGCAAAAATGTTGATTAATGAGCAAACAATGCCCATTTCCCCACTACATTGATGTATAGCATGGTAATGCTGATGATTTCGAGTGAATGGATTATTCTATGATACATTTATGATTAATAGATTGCCATGGATGTATTTTACAAGTTTCATGTACTTTACTTGAGCATTTAAAGTATTTTTACTCAGTTTAATTGCATTGGGAGAAGAAATAATGCCATTTCCCCAAAGGTCAAATTGATGATTTTTGCAGCTGAATGGTAGAGGGTTGGAACATAGATAAAAATCATTTAATGATGCAAATGAGACCTTAATAACATCCTTAACACATACCCTACCTCGTTTCAAAGATTCAAAGTATTTTGGAAGCATTTGGGAGGCCATTTTCATTATTTATCTAGGGGGGATTTCATGCATAAATTGCTAGTTACAATACCATACATTGACCAGAATACAAATCAAATTTGAAGAAGTATTTTGAGGGTTATAAATCATCTTTGAAATTAATATTCAATTCTAAATATCATTCATACATCCTTACAGAAGATTTGGGAGCATTTGGGTTAATTTGGAGGCGAGCATTTGGGTTAATTTGGAGGCCAAAACAATAAAACTAGTCAAAGTTCGAAATTGGGGAAAAAATTGGAAAATTGGGCATTTTCATAAAATTTTGAAAAATGGACATTACAAGTGGTATCAGAGCATGGTCTTGGCACCTGATGGTATTAACAAGAATCCAAACGAATAAACTACCACCCTTTGAACCAGTAGTTGAAGAAGTTTTGGTTGAAGAAGAGATAGTAGGAGAAAAAGAGTTTTTTTTTCTAAAATAATGGGTAGAGAGGAGGATGAAGAATTAAGACAGCAGGTGAAACTTATTGCAACCTTAGAATCATGTTTCTCTAAAATTTCCACTAGCATGGAAAAAATGGGTAACAAAATTATGCAAGGATTGGAATTGTTGATAAGCCAACTTGGAAGCAAAGGGGTGATAGGAGATAACAGTGGTTCACACTCAAGGGAAAAGATAAGAGGGAGTGAGCATATTTTTTCAAGCACAGGACCACATAATAGACTTGATGAATTCCAAAGCACACAAAGGCATATTGCACCTAAGTTTCTCATACCCAAAGAAGAGCCTAACATTCAGATGGATAGTATTAAACTAGCAACTGATTGGAATGGGTTGAGAGAAGAGTGTAAAAGAGGTTTACCATTTAGTGACTATATTGATGCTACACATAAAATGAAAAGGAGGGAAGACAATAGAAGTCCATTCCAAAACAAAGAATTAAATAGTGCTATTGGAAAAATGTCACTTCCTACTTTTGATGGTTCTTCTGAAAATTCTGCTAACACTTGGGTGCAAAAATTGGATGTGTATTTTCAGCTGAATCTATTAGGAACCCATGTCTTTACTTTGTTAGTGTGTTGTTGTTAGACGCATATGCTTTGTAAGTCGTCCCGTAGTATTTGTTGATCAATAGTTTGTGTTATATTTGTTGGCGCATATGCTTTGTAAGTCGCCCATAGTATTGTTGATCCATAGTTTGTAACGGCCCATGGTTTCGACCCATAGTATTGGTGCCTAGAATTAGTATATAAGTGTGTTGAGACCTATGAAGGTACCGTGAAGTTATTTGTATTGAGCTTGCTCATAGGAGGTTGCCCCCTTGAAGTGGCCTGTGATCAACATAAAAGTGATTCTGAGTTCTGTCATTTCTGCTATTTCGCATATTCACATTAATTAATTGTTGCAGGTGCCTCACATCTGGTATCAGAGCACTTTCTTGGGCTCGCTGGGTGAAATTTCTGCCAAAATTTTTTTTCGCATCTGTTGCAGGTTCGGATTTGGGAATAATCCCTATCCGCTTAACTGTGGGAAGTACTTGGGCATAAGCCCTAAAACTCATTGTGAGGAGTACCACAGGAACCCCGAAGTAGCTGGCCCATTGAGAGGACCTTCCAGCGAAAAGGGAAACAACCCCTACCTGATTGACTAGTTCCCACCCGTGAGGTAAACCAAGAGCTGTCGTTTGTGGCAAAGCGGTTATCAGTTTTACTTGAGCCATCGAATGAGGGGTACTGCCCCAATACGCAAGCCATCAGACAGCATTGGTGGCCGAGTGAAACCCTTGAACTGTTAGGAAGCCGCACATACCTGGGGTCCATATCTAATTTCAGCTGAACTGTCGTCGATCGTTGCTGCGCCGTTTTACATCTAGTCGTTCAGATCCATTTTGCAAGCCGTTCCAGATCCAGCCATTTTCAATCCATTCGGCGCCGTTTCAGATCCATTTCGAGCCGTAGCTGCTCCAGTCTGATAAAAAAAAAAAAGAGTATAAAATTCAGTTTTTTCTCCACATATCCCTTGTTTTCACTCTATTTCTCTTGAAATTTTCGGGGAACCCCTGTCACCCCATTCTGCATATTTCATTCCTGAGGATCCTATCCAAAATTCCCCTTCCCAAAGCCCGAAATCTCACATTTGTCTATTTTTAGGGTTTGCCATAACTTCCTCAGATTTCACCCAATCACCCTCAAATTTTACCACAGAGTTCATTTCTGAATTCTGCTTCTTTGTTCCCCTCTGCCAAATTTTCTCATTCTTTCACCCCGCTTCTAGAATCCTCATTTTTGTTTCCCTGTCTATTCAACAGTGTCCAAAACCTAGTCAAACCCCAATTACCCTTCAGATTTTTTCCCTAGTCCAGATTTTCCCTTACTGAAGTAGTTTCTGTTTTTGTTTTCCTACCCAGTCAACTAAAAAAAAAACTCCTGGTTATGGTTGTCACCTGTGCAGGAGCAAAAACCATGGAGGAAGCACTTGCAGCCATCCAAGCCAAACTCCAGGATCTGGATGAAAAATTTCTCGGCCTCCATCTTGAACATTTAGCTATGAACAACAAATGGCAGTCCGAGTCTTCATCAGACAATGGGTTCTCCTCTTCCAGCAATTTTTGTGGTCTGAAGCTTTATTTTCCTCGCTTCAATGGTACTGATCCAACTGGATGGATCTATCGTGCATAACAGTATTTCAGTCTGCATAATACTTTTGATGTCAACAAAGTTCCGTTGGCATCCTTTCACTTGGAATAGGAAGCTCTTCACTGGTACCGTTGGTACATCAAGGCTGATCCAGAGCCCAAATGGCCAGACTTTTGCCAGCTCCTTTTGCAACGATTTGGTCCTAGTGCTTTTGATGACTTCACAGGAGCCCTCACTAAACTTCACCAAATTGGCACGGTGAGAGAGTATCAAACCGAATTTGAGAATCTAGCCAACCGCACCGAAGGATTGTCTGATGACTTTTCCGGAGTTGTTTTATCAGTGGTCTAAAGGATGCCATCTGCTCTGAGATCAAAATGTTCTGTCCCAACACAATGATGGAAGCACTCGGGTTGGCTAAGTTGGCAGAAGACAAGATTGCAGCCCAACAACGCTCCAATCCCACGTTTGTTCCCTTCTGAAATATGGGTTCTCAGCGACCACCTATACCGCAGGCTCCTCGACCGACTCCTATCAAGCGTTTGTCTGAAACAGAGATGTAAGCACGCAGAGAAAAGGGGGATTTGCTATAATTGTGATGAGAAATTCACTCGGGGACATAGATGTGTTCAGCAAAAGCTCTATCTCTTGGATGTGGAGTCTCCGCCTGCCTCTGAAATTGGTGACGAAGATCCAGAAACACTGGATGCTTCGGTCGACATTCAGGAACCGCCTATTGACCCTTCGTCTCAGGATGACCAGCCAAAGATATCTCTCCATGCTTTAGCTGGAATCACCACCCCCCAAACAATGCGGGTCAGGGGTTACTTCAAGAAGCTTCCTCTTACAATACTCATTGATTCTGGTAGCACTCATAATTTCATTGACCCTCGGATCGCCAAACAAGCTGATTGTTTTATCCATCCTTGCTCCAAATTTGAAGTCATGGTTACCAATGGGGGCACCTTACCTTGCAAAGGGAAGTGTTGAAATGTGCGTATCTCTATGGGAGATTATACCTTGCGCTCTGACATGTTTTCCTTGCCCTTAGGCGGATGTGATGTGGTTTTGGGCGCTCAATGGCTATGCACACTTGGCCCTATCTTATGGGATTTTGCTGAACTTTGGATGCAGTTTTCCCTCAATGGACAAAAACACACATTGACAGGATTACAACCAGGTTCTCTCAGCATCATCAGTTCACATCGCATGGAAAAACTCCTCAAGAATAATTCACATGGTGTCATCGCTCAGATCCATTCCATCTAGATGCAACCATCAGCGGTCTCCACTACTCCTTTGGATCTACAACAAATTCTGGATCGATATACAGGTGTCTTTGCTGAACCAGTGGGATTGCCACCTTCCAGGCTAGAAGACCATCGTATTCAACTCCTTTCTGGCATCGTTCCTCCCAACATCAGGCCCTATCGCTACCCATTTCACCAAAAAACGGAGATTGAAATGCTCGTTCGGGACTTATTGAAGCAAGGTATTATTCGCCCAAGCACTAGTTCCTTTTCTTCTCCAGTTAGTCTTGTCCGCAAAAAAGATGGGTCATGGCGCCTCTGCATTGACTTCCGAGCACTTAATCACCTCACCATCAAGGATAAGTTTCCAATTCCTGTTGTTGATGAGCTTCATGGGGCTCACTTTTTCTCCAAATTGGATCTTCGTTCTGGGTATCATCAAATTCGGGTTCATAAGGATGATATTCCTAAAACAGCTTTCCGCACACATGATGGCCATTATGAGTTTTTGGTCATTCCCTTTGGCCTCACTAATGCTCCTTCCACATTCCAGGCCTTAATGAATCAAATATTTCGACCCTACTTATGGAAATTCATTTTGATATTCTTTGATGATATCCTCATCTACAGTAAAACATGGGATGAACATCTCCAGCATCTGGATCTTGTCATGCAACTTTTCTCTGACCGTCATCTCCATGCCAAGTAGTCTAAATGTGTTTTTGGACAGAAGGAAGTTGAGTATCTCGAGCACATTATCTCAGCACAAGGGGTTTGCGTGGATCTTGCCAAAATCGATGCCATGAACAATTGGCCGCATCCTCAAACACTCAAGAGCCTTCGTGGTTTTTTGGGGTTGACTGGCTACTACCGCAAGTTTGTCATGGATTATGGGAAGATTGCAGCTCCATTAACTGCTCTATTGAAAAAGGATGCTTTTACATGGACACCTACTGCTCAGTGTGCATTTGACAAACTAAAACAAGCTATGTGTCCTACACCTGTGCTAGCTATGCCCGATTTTTCCAAGCCCTTCACTATTGAGAGTGATGCTTGCGGCAATGGACTTGGTGTTGTTCTCCTTCAAGATGAACACCCCATTGCGTTCACCAGCAAAGCCCTTTCAGGTAAGAATTTAGCTGCCTCTACCTATGAGAAGAAAATGATGGCTATTTTGCATGCAGTACAGAAGTGGCGCCCATACCTATTAGGGAATCATTTCTGCATCAAGACTGATCACCAGAGTCTGAAATATTTCTTGGACCAACGTGTCTCCTCCCCGGCACAACAGAAATGGGTTAGCAAACTCATGGGTTATGACTATGAGATCACTTACAAGAAGGGTAAAGACAATATTGTGGCAGATGCTCTTTCTCGCACATTTAATGCCCAAGGTTCTCTTTCAGCTATCTCTATGCCTGTTCCAAATTGGTTGCAATCTGTTCAACAGGGTTATGTCAATGACTCTTCCTTATCTCAAATCATCCAACGCTTGACCAACAACCCTTCTGCGGTACCACATTACTCTTGGGATGGTGCTTCTCTGCGATACAAGGGTCGTCTGGTGCTTCCCCAGAGCACAGATATTCAACAGGCTGTCTTCTATGAACTCCATGCTTCTCCATCGGCAGGGCACTCTGGGTTCCTCAAAATGTATGAACGAGCACGGCGTAACTTCTTTTGGCAGGGCATGAAAAGGACAATTCAACAGATGGTGGCCGAATGTGATACCTGCCAACGCAATAAGGGTGAAACAACACTCCTTCCAGGATTGCTTGAACCCTTGCCCATACCTACACGGATTTGGACAGATATTTCTATGGATTTCATTGAAGGGTTCCCTAAATCTGGCGAGAAGACAGTGATTCTCATTGTGGTTGATCGCCTCTCCAAATATAGTCATTTTTGTGCTCTCAGCCATCCCTATACAGCCTCCTCCGTCGCTCAAATTTTTTTGGAACAGATCTTTCGTCTTCATGGCATCCCTTCTTCCATTGTCTCGAATCGTAATGCGACTTTCACCAGTCATTTTTGGACAGAACTATTTCGCCACACTGGCACCAAACTGAAGATGAGTTCAGGGTATCACCCACAAACAGATGGTCAGACTGAAATTGTCAATAAATGCTTGGAAACTTATCTTCGTTGCTTCACCTCGGCACAACAACATCAGTGGGAAAAGTGGCTCCCTCTCGCTGAATGGTGGTACAATACCTCTTACCACACTGCCTCTAAAATGACCCCATATGAAGCAGTCTATGGTCAGGCACCTCCAGCTCTTCTTCCATACACCCCCACCAGTTCACCAGTTCAGGAAGTTGACACGATCCTTCGAAACCGCGATCAGATTCTTCGCATTTTGTGGGACAATCTTCACATGGCAAGAAATCGCATGAAGCAACAAGCTGATCAACACTGTTCGGAGCGCACTTTTCAAGTCGGCGATATGGTTTTTCTTCATCTCCAGCCGTACAAACAAACCTCCTTGAAACTCAAAGGGCGTCATAAGCTCGCTCCAAAGTTCTATGGGCCATATCGGATTCTTCAGAAGATTGGGTCCGTTGCTTATAAATTGGAACTTCCTCCTTCTTCTCGCATTCATCCAGTCTTTCATGTCTCTTGTCTGAAGAAATTTCTTGGCACCAACATCAGCGGACAAACGATTTTACCCGAACTGGATAATGAAGGATCCATCCTTTTGGAGCCAGAGGCCATCCTCAATCGGTGCACACGTCAGCTTCGCTCTCGCTCTATCACAGAGGTCTTAATTCAGTGGCATGGCATGCAACCAGAGGATGCTACATGGGAAGCACTCCTTCAGATTCAACAACAATTTCCACATCTAAAGCTTTGAGGACAAAGCTTTTTTTAAGAGGGAGGGGATGTTAGGAACCCATGTCTTTACTTTGTTAGTATGTTGTTGTTGGACGCATATGCTTTGTAAGTCGTCCCATAGTATTTGTTGATCAATAGTTTGTGTTATTGTTGTTGGCGCATATGCTTTGTAAGTCGCCCGTAGTATTGTTGATCCATAGTTTGTAACGGCCCATGGTTTCGACCCATAGTATTGGTGCCTAGAATTAGTATATAAGTGTGTGTTGAGACCTAGGAAGGCACCGTGAAGTTATTTGTATTGAGCTTGCTCATAGGAGGTTGCCCCCTCGAAGTGGCATGTGATCAATATAAAAGTGATTCTGAGTTCTGTCATTTCTGCTATTTCACATATTCGCATTAATTAATTGTTGCAGGTACCTCACAGAATCCTATGATGGAAGAGGATGCATTAAAAATGGCCATTTTGCATTTGGAAGGAGATGCCAATGAATGGTGGTTTCATGGGATGGAAAACTTAGGTCATAATCAGGTTAAAACATATGGAGAATTTGTTGACAAGGGGCTAGAGAGATTCGAACAAAAAGATCCAGAATTGCCTTTCAAAGAACTAGTTCAATTGAAGCAAACTGGGACCCCTATTGAATATATGTTGGACTTTCAAAAACTATGAGTTAAGGTGGCTGGTGTCTCTATGGGAAGGTTAGTATTATTGTTCACTGCATTTTTGGATGAACCCTTAAAATGTTTGGTCAAATCCCACAAACCAACTACATCAATGAGCTTGACTAGGGATCTCCAAAATGTGCTTCCTAAAACAAGATTTCCTCCCAAGCCTAGCTACAAATTTGAAAAGAAACCTTGGAAAAGGGATAGATATGATAAGAAACTTGGCAAAGAGAGTAATTTGAAATGAATAAAAAATCAAGATTAAACATGGATGAACTTCGAAAAAATAAATTGTGCTTCACATGCTTCCAACCATGGACACCGGGGCACAAATGTACTAAAGGAAAAGCTCAATACATAGAAGTATTTTCTGATAATGAGGGGTATGATGGGGGCATAGATGAATATGGACATATTTCAAATCAAGAAGAGGCATATGAGACAGCATTAGAAGATGAAAGACAAGAAGAAAATCAACCTTCACCGGACAAAGCAAGAATGGCAGTACTTTTAGCAGTACCTCACTATCATACTATCCGATGCAAGGGTGTGGTACAAGGACAAAGGACTTCAGTTTTGGTAGATGAAATAGCCACCCATAACTTCATTGATGCAGAGATGGTGGAGAAAAGAAAGATACCTATTGAAACATTTGATGGCTTCACGGTGGTCATTCCCGGTCACAACACAATGCAATGCAAAGCATGGGTTCCAAAGCTGCAAGTCACGGTAGGTAACTATACTTTTGTTGATAGTTTTTATGTGGTTGATGTTGCTGATACTAATTTGGTTTTGGGAGTGCAATGGATATATTCAATAGGAGAGCATATTGTAAATTATCAAATTCCTGAAATGAAATTCCAAGATTCAAAAGGGGTACAAAGACTTGTGAGAGGGCAACACACTTATCCAAATCAAGTAGTGACTTGCAATAGTATGAAATCTATATTGAAACATGGGGACATAGAATGGGTTGTTGAATTTCATATTACATCTCCCAAGCCAAATATAAAGATTGTTGAACACCCAAAGGAGATAGAGAGACTTTTGCAAAAATATGAAAAAAAAATTAGAGACCTTCCACATGGTAGACCACCGGATAGGGGGGTTGAGCACAGTATTATTTTGGAGGAGGGTACTTCACCCCTTCAGATACCACCTTATAGACATCCTAAAAAGTTCAGAGATGAGATTGAAAAAGCCATCCAAGAACTCCTAGATTTGGGACTCGTTAGACCAAGCTCTAACCCTTATGCTTCTTCAGTAGTGCTAGTGAAGAAAAAAGATGGAACATTGAGAATGTGCATAGATTTTAGAGCCTTGAACAAAAAGACTATCAAGAATAGGTATCCTATTCCTAGGATTGATGAGATACATGGGGCCAAATACTTCTCCAAAATTGACTTCAAATCAGGGTATCGTCAAATTCGAATGAAAGACGAAGATGTGCAAAAGACTGCTTTTCAATGTCATTATGGTCACTTTGAATTTCTTGTCATGCCTTTTGGGTTAACTAATGCTCCAGCCACATTTCAAGCATGCATGAATAGGATCTTTTGCAAGCAACTAAGAACGTTTGTTTTGGTTTTCTTTGATGAAATTCTCATTTACAGTAAAACATGGGAAGAGCATTTGCAGCAATTAGAAATTGTGTTGAAAGTTTTAAAAGAAGAGTCCTTATTTGTTAAGTTGTCAAAGTGTGAATTTGGGATGAAAGAATTACTGTATCTTGGGCACATTATTGGGCAAAAAGGAGTGGAGGTACACATGGAAAAAATCAATGCTATCTTAGAATGGCCATCACCAAAAAATATTACCGAATTGAGAGGATTTATTGGCATATTCACCTACTATAGAAAATTTGTGAAGAGATTCTCCAAGTTGACTTCTCCACTCACTGATTTGACTAAGAAGGATGCTTTCAAGTGGGATGAAGAGGCTGAAAAGACCTTCCAAAAAATGAAAGAGGTAATGAGTAGTTGTCCCATACTTGCACTTACTGATTTTACTAAACCTTTTGTTGTGGAATGTGATGCTTCGGGTGGAGGAATAGGGGTTGTCCTAAAGCAAGGCCAACACCCCATAGCCTTTGAGAGCAGAAAGTTGCAGCCTAATGAAAAAATTTACTCCATCTATGATAAAGAAATGCTGGCCATTATGCATGCATTGGCCAAATTCAGACAATACTTGGTGGGCAGCGAGTTTGTGGTGAAAACTGACCACAATAGTCAAAAGACATTTTCTCACCCAAAAAGATATAAATGAAAGGCAACAAAAGTGGGTAAGAAAAATACAAGCTTATGATTTTGATATTGAATATGTCACAGGAAAGAATAGTATAGTAACAGATGCTTTGTCAAGAAGACCTTCTTTTTCTCTCATGGAAATTGCTAAGGATTGGAAAAACATGCTACTAGTTGAATATGCTAAAGACAAATTTGCTTGTGATGTGTTGGATGGAATCAAAGGGGATGATAACTACAGGATTTTGAATGGCCTGATATATTCTAAGGGCATAATTTATTTAGTTCAGAACTCAAATCTCAAGTACCGAATTTTGCAAGAAACACATGATTCCCCACTAGCGGGTCGTCCGGGGATCTTCAAAACTTATAAACAGTTGAGGCAAAGGTTTTTTTGGAAAGGGTTGAAGGAAGATGTTCAGAAATATGTGAATGAATGTAAAGTATGTCAACAAAACAAATCAGAACTCACATGTCCAACTGGGCTATTACAACCATTGCCCATTCCGGAGCAAAAATGGGACAGTATCTCCATGGATTTCATCACCGGTTTGCCTAAATATTTGGGTAAGGATTGCATCTATGTGGTAGTGGAAAGGTTGAAAAAATTTGCTCATGTTGTTACATCATATTTTAGTGCTGCACAAGTGGCTGATATTTTTTTCAAAGAAATCTTCAGATTGCATGGGCTCCCCAAGACCATTGTTAGTGATAGAGATAGTAGATTCATGGGTGCCTTTTGGCAAGAACTTTTTAGGTTGGTGGGAACTCAATTGACTCCAAGTACTAGCTATCATCCACAAACTGATGGACAAACAAAGAGAGTGAATCAATGGTTGGAAGGGTACTTAAGAAACTATGTGGGGGAGCAGCAAAAAGCATGGGCAAAATGGTTACACTTGGGTGAGTTTTGCTACAACACCACTTATCATATGTCAATAGGGATGTCTCCTTTCAAAGAATTATATGGTTATGATGCACTCACATTAGTTGAAATAATATTTTGTGATAGTAGAGCCCCAAAGGCTAAAGATTGGGTGGAAGAAAGCCAAGATATGTTAAAGCTCTTGAAAGACAATTTGCAAGTTGTTCAAAATCAACAAAAACAATATGTTGATAGACATAGAGAAGAAAGAACCTTTCTGGTCAATGATTTAATATATTTAAGGTTTCGGCCATATAAGCAAACATCTCTCAAAAAGAATGGAGTAGAAAAATTAAAACCAAGGTACTATGGGCCATACAAGGTAGTGCGGAAGATTGGAGAGGTAGCATATGAACTAGAACTTCTGGAAGGGAGTAAAATCCATAATGTATTTCATGTTTCTTGTCTCAAGAAATCCATTGGTCAGAAAATCATCACTTCAAAAATACTTTCTCCCTTGGATGATGAAGGTCAGCTCACACTTGTTCCGGAAAAGATTTTGAAGACACGGGAAAAGAGGTTGAGGAGCAGGATTATCAAAGAATATTTAGTACAATGGAAGGACCTACCAAATGAAGATGCCACATGGGAAGATGAGAAGATTTTGCAACATCATAATTTGAAATTGCTTGAGGACAAGAAATCTTGGGTGGGGAGGACTGTAATGTCTTCATTCAAATAATTGTATAGCAGACAATCCCCATCAATCCTACCAAGTTCCCTAGGTTGAATGGGTACATTGGGAATTGTAATAAGGGAGCAAAGGAATAATGTTTATACATTAGAATAGTCCAAGTATTTAATAAATAAGTTGAATAAATGAATACAAGAGGAATTATAGGTGGCAAATGGTTTTGAGGACATT
Source organism: Larix kaempferi (assembly GCA_027924585.1). NCBI lineage: Eukaryota > Viridiplantae > Streptophyta > Pinopsida > Pinales > Pinaceae > Larix > Larix kaempferi. The sequence continues at coordinate 56,652,798 of BSBM01000299.1, read as the reverse complement.
TGGAGGATGTGGGACCCACACTAGCTTGGTTTCTCACTGCCACATGGCAAATCTCACTTGCCATTTCGAATCCATGGGAAGGAAAACATTATTGGGTGAGTTAGTAAGGCATACACATGGCATTGAGCGTCTTAGTTAGAAATGGGATGGAATAGTAACCTCCATGGAAGAGGAAGATTCAAATTGGAGACTGGTGGACACTTGGGCCAAATTCCCTAGTCTTATGACAACAATGATGAAGCATCTATGACATCTATGACAAAATTCAGATCTGAATTCTGACATCTAACCATTATGACATGTCATCCCCAAAAATAGGCTCAAGGAAGGCGCTCATGGAGTTGGGGGAAGCCAAAGAGACTCCTACTCGAATTTGGGAGAAGATGGAGGGTTGGAAACTAGGAGATAAGTGGCAAATGTGGAATATTTCCTAAGTGGAAATCTCTAGAAGCTAATGAGAGGATTTCGACCCTTAGAAGGCTAATGTTAGTTATAAAATGTAGAAATCAAGTATGAGAATGACTTTTGATGATTTGAGAAAAATTGCATTTGTGAAGAGAGAGCTAGTGGATGACTAGTTTCTTGCCTTAGCCAATTTCGAGGGTGAAAGATTCCCATCCAAGCTGGTGTTTAGAGAGGCCACTCAGGTCTTTCATGGTGCTTTAATGGAGTTTGTATTTTCAGGTAGAAGCTACAGGAAGGTTCATGGTTTGGTTTAGTGCAGCCCTTTCTTTCCACCATTTCCAATTTTGAAGGCATATTCATGCTCCTTAAGGGATTGCGCTTTGGGTGAGAACTTGTACTCATTGGGAGAGCTTCATATAATATATTTCTGATTGTAATAGCTTCATATCCTCTGTTCTTCATATTCAGAAAGTATCAGGTCGAAATATCCACTGATTGCATGCAAAAATGTTGATTAATGAACAAACAATGTCCATTTCCCCACTACATTGATGTATAGCATGGTAATGTTGATGATTTCGAATGAATGGATTATTCTCTGATACATTTATGATTAATAGACTTCCATGGATGTATTTTACAAGTTTCATGTACTGTACTTGAGCATTTAAAGTATTTTTTACTTAGTTTAATTGCATTGGGAGAAGAAATAGTGCCATTTCCCCAAGGGTCGAATTGATGATTTTTTGCAGCTGTATGGTAGAGGGTTGGAACAAATATAACAATCAATTAATGTTTCACATGATACCTTAATAACATCCTTAACACATACCTTACCTCTGTTCAGATATTCGAAGGAGTTTGGAAGCATTTGAGAGGCCATTTTCATTGTTTACCCAGGGGGGATTTGATGCATAAATTGTTAGTTAAAATACCATACATTGACCAAAATACAAATCAAATTTGTAGAAGTATTTTGAGGGTTATAAATCATCCCTGAACTTAATATTCAAGTCTAAATATCATTCATACACCCTTACAGAATATTTGGGAGCATTTGGGTTAATTTGGAGGCCAAAACAGTAAAACTAGTCAAAGTTCGAAATTGGGGAAAAATTGGAAAATTGGGCATTTTCATAAAATTTTGAAAAATGGACATTACAGAAACCTACCATTGAGGCATGCAGTTACCAAGGTACTACGGTTGGTTCCTAAGCCTAATTCTTGGATAATGAGTTGAAGTCGATAGGCACAAACTCGTCGAAGGAGGGCCATAATGAATCCCACATAATCGACACGAAACCAATATAGGAAAGTGAAATGAAGTAATGAACCAAATGAGTATGGACTGAAACAAAATATGAAGGTCAGAAATGTTGCAGAAGGTTGAATCAGATTAGTAATAATCCTTTGAACATATAACGACATGAGACATAGCTTGGCAGCAAGGATTGATAGAGGTGACAACCGAAAGGTGAGATGACTCAAGGTGGGAGACTCATTAGATGATAATCTCATGAAAGGTGACTCATGATTACAGTTAGGACCTGGATGTATACTGAATACCCAAATAAGAAGACAAGGTATGAATGCATGCCATGTTCAAAGGTAAAGACTCATAAGCTACCATAAATGGTAAACTCGACGTATTCCCCCATTTTCCCCCATCATGAATGACGAGTACCTCTTTGTTTTTTAACGAGCTCGAGGAGGATAAAAGATGCTCGATATAGCTCACCTTTGGGTGAGTCCAACCTTGTACATTTCACGAACCCAAGGAAGAAGAGGTTCGGTTCCATAAGGATCCTTCGATGTTTAATTTCACGAGTCCAAGGAAGGAAAACTCGACGATTTTTCATGTTTAGAGAGTCTAAAATAATCTAAAGAAGACTCCAAAGTTTGAATTTTTTTCATAAAAGTTAGTCCCCGGACTCAAAAAAGTATAAAATAATATCTGGAAGAACTCTCCTATTAAAAAACTGACTAAGGTATACCTTTCTCGTAAATAGTCTAAACGGTTCGAAAAAGGGATAGCCTACCACCAAATAGATGACCCTTCAAATGATTTTACAAGTGTGAAAGAGACAAGTGCACTTGGAAATCTTTTCTTGATCATGGAGTTTGAAAAGAGCTTAAAGAAAACTCTGGTTCGGGAGTTGATCGCCTTAGTCCGAAAAATGGATAAAATAATACTAAGATGATACTTTCCTCATTGTTTTACGAGCACGAGTAAAGCGGAATAAGCTTGACACCTTTTTCTTGAGTTTAACAAGCACTACTCAAGTGTGAAAAGTGCTTGGAATCTCTTTCATATTTCATATCCAGAGCACGGAAGAGAGAAAGTGAGATCGAAGAAGGCCAGATAAATAACTCCATTGGTGTTAACAACTTGGATAAACCTGTCGAAACTTGATCAAAAACCATAGAAACAGTATTAGAAGATAATAAATGTGAAAATGGACTCCAAATGAAGGTCATTAATGAAAAATTAGCAAAAAGGACTAGTTGCATTATATAAAAGAGGGTAAAATGAGAAATTACCCATTGTTATTTGGTCATTTTCACCTCAAGAGGAGTTTTACGTTGGTTGGGAGCCAAATTTCAACTAAAGAGATCGAGAGATCCAGAGCACTGTTTGAAGCAGGTTAGTCCTCTCATCCTACTCTTTCATTCAATGGTTTAAATTTTTGGTTTCATGGTGAATTTAGGATTTGCAGGGGCATTGGGGCAAAAAACTTGTGCCCATAAATTTTCACACCCCCTCTATATCGAGAGGCACGCAAATTCCTGAAATTTCGCATTATGGTCTATGTTGGGGGTGTGGAAATTATCAATTTTTACGTCCTTAGTAGAAGGTAGGGCATGAAAATACACAGAATGGGAATTTGAAATTTTTTCCATCAATTCATTTAGCCAAAATAGGTTCCAAGATTCTAACTGGAAGTTCCTTCGGTGAGTTTCAGGGATTTCCAAAAGAGAAAAGCAAGAATGATCGAGTGGAAAGAAAGAGAACATGAAGGGGAGGATTGAGATGCTCTTAATGATGAAAACACTCTATCCGCACTAAGGGAGTGTGGATTGTTCAAATTTTTTAAAACAAGAGGGATCCAGAAGCAGTGGAAGCTCTTAAATCACATAATAGAGATGTGAGACGCGGATCTTCAAGCCTTCCGAATTGGTGAACACATCCTTGAAATAGAGCTCGAGAACATATATTTTTTGATCGGTCTCTCTAAAAGAGGGGCAAGGGTCAACTTGGATGGGCACCGTAGTACTAAAGAGACCACAGAAGATTATATAGCCCAATAATGCAGACAAGGATCTCACAAAAAGAGTGGGAATGTGCTTATTTCTGATGTGCTAGATATTCCTTTGAGGACAGTCTTGCACACTCTCGCCCTAGTGGCGGGAAGTATTGGATCTCATCATGCTACCAAGGCTCAAATGACCTATGCCTTGGAATGTATCGAACCAAATTTATTCGACCAGTGTGAAGGTGTTTTGGTCAACATCAAAGACCAAGTGATTAAATGCAACAATGGAAGCATCAAATAGTTTGGGTATGGGAGTATCTTGGTTACCTTCTTTCTAGAGAGGCTCCCGTTGCTACGCCCACAGGTAGAGAGACCTCCCTATCCTCCATATGAACCAAGGATGGGGATATGGAGTGACTATGCAGGGCAGCTTGGTGGGACACAAGTTCGAGCGTTCGCCGAGAACTTCTTTTCCTGGCTCGAGGAGAAGATCGTTATCATCAAGGATTATCCCTATGCAGAAGTATACTTCAGAGGCGACATTGAATTGGCGTTGCCAGAGGATGATGATTGGGACGAGTCAGGTATGTGACCTTCATATATGTTTTTTTATTTTTTCAAGTTATATGTATATATATATATATATATATTTGTTTTTGATACGTAAAAGACTTAATACATATGTGTGCATTGCTGCAGATCGAGGATCGACGAGACTAGTAGGATCATCACCACTGCGACGACGAGGGGCAGAGTACCAAGCAGAGGAAGAAGAGGCAGGGGAATTCCGCGATGTGGAGCGTAATATCGAGGGATTAACCATGGGTATTCCTCCGATGAGGATGCCCAAGGTTCCCTATCATATTCAGAGGTGTACTGTGGGTGTGCCAAAGCGTATTGGAAGATTTTTCCGCCATGTGGATAGGGAAGTTGTGTGCTATCATGAGCACCGTGCTCCCCGTGACTTTTTTTTAGCAGTAGCTTTTGGTAGCAGCATTTACACGATATGTAGGCAAGAGTGCCAATTTTTGTATGGGTTATGATCCCAATTTTTGTCTTTTGATGCATTATGATACTAGAAGTGACACGATAAAAACTTTTTACATGATATACATATGGATCTATCTCTATTGTTTACCTATGATTAATTGTATGTTACATTTTTACATGTGTTCTCATGATGATATGGATTATGTTTGAGCTAGATTCCAATCCAGCATATAGTTAGCTAATGAATCAACTACTGTGTTAAATTGCCTTGGAATGTGTTGATATAAAATATAATCAAATGATCGTTCAAGGAGGCGTACCCTTCTATATAGATTAAGTAATATGGGATCACAGAAAGTATAAATATGGTTTAGTTGAGATACCACAAGCTAAGACTCTAGGTAGACTATAAGATGATGGATTTTGAGAGAAGATACTTCAGTTAGAAGTCCAATAACTGCATGATACTCCGTTATGTTATTTGTTGTGGGGCCTAAGCAGGTTCCACCCAAAGACATCAACTCACCAGTAGGGTAATACAATACCCATGCTATAGAAGCAAGGTTCTAGGTATGTCGACTAGCACCATATGCAAATCCAAAGTACGTCTACATCTGTGCACGAAAGCACAAGTTGTGATAAATAGTTTTGGACGAGATAGGATCCCGACACACAAAAAATTGAATCAAAATCACACTATAGATACACTATATACAAAGTGTTTAACGCAGGATGACCCTACGCATAAAATATCTTCAGGTAAATCCCATTACGAGGCTCTCCCAAAGGTGCCACAATCAACTAGTTCGTAAGCACCCTTCTCTAACACTCGTATGATAATTTAGGGACCATACCACAAGATCTAATTTTCCTTTACCTAATTTGTCGTGCATTTGGTCATAGGTTAAGACTAGGTCACCTTCATTGAAAACGCGAGGTTGAATAGATTTATCATATTGAGCGTTAACACGCTTTTTATGAGCCTCGTTGGTGAGTGCAACGTCACAACAAGTTTCATCAAGCTTAGTTAAGTATAGAAACCGTTCTTCCTCAGTAGTCGTGTTAGGTAAGAGTTCAACGACTAATTTGAGGAATGGTATTTTACATTCAATCAGAAGGATCGCTTCCAGGCCATAGACCAATTGGAACGGTGTAACCTGGTTGCGTTTTTTACTGAAGTCTTATAGGCCCAAAGAGCTAAAAATAGAGCTAAGTGCCACTTTGATTTTTGGGTTCCCACCATGCGTTGTATCATTTTTTTCAAGACTTTATTAATTGCCTCTACTTGTCCATTTTCCTGGGGGTAATAAGGAGATGAGTTTTTGTGACTAAAAACCAATTTGGAACTTAGTTCATCCATCATATGATTCCTAAAATGGGAACCATGGTCAGTTACGATGGCTTGCGAAACTCCAAACCTTGCGATGATATGATTGAATATGAAAAGTGCTATCGTTTTTCCATCTTCTGCATGTGTAGGCATGGCTTCATCCCATTTGGTAAAATAGTCAACATCGACGATGACATAACTATTCCCCCTGGCTTAAGTAGGCTTACAGTGCATGAAATTGATACCCCATTTTGCAAAGGGGCCAATGACAACAACAGGATGAAGTGGAGCTGGGTAAGAACGCTTCTTAGAATGGAAGAATTGGCATGGGGGGCACTTCTTAACCACTTCAATACAATCTTTGAAGATGGAAGGCCAGAATTATCCCACATGCAAAATTTTATGGGCTGTAGCCATTCTAGAAAGGTGACCGCCACAAGCTCTAGAGTGGCAGTCATTGAGTTGCGTTCGGCCTCGTCAAGATTTAAGAAACAACATAAAACATAATTGACACCACGACGATATAAGGTATCACTAATGATGAGATAATATTTGGCGTGGTGGCGGATACGACGTCGCTCATCGCGATTGAGGTCAGACCGAAAGCACTGGGTTTGGAGATATAAAACCATGTCTCAGTACCATGGATCATTCGTGCCAATGAGGAACAAAGACTCGTCAAGAAGGGAGTCGATGGGGTTAGATTGATCATTGACATGGGGAAATGCGCAAATAAGTTCAACAAAGACCAAGGATTTTTTGGATTTCGCTTTGGCAAACTCCAAATCAAACTCCCGAAAAACTACAATCCAACGAGAGTACTTGCACCCTAGCACTTGACGTGTTAGGATATAATACATTGGATTAAATTTGGCAATAACGATGGTGTTGTGGAGTAAAATCTAGTGTCGAAACCTCTGGACCACAAAAACGATTGCCAGAGCCAGTTTCTCCACATGTGAGTAACGTATTTCAGAGTCAATGAGACTCTTACTGAGATAGTAGACCACATGTTCTTGACCACTATTTTCTTCTTGTACGAGAACTATGCCAATGGTGGTGGTAGAGGCAGCGAGATATAAAATGTAATCCTGGGTATAATTGGGGGGTTGTAACACGATAGCATGGGTCAGGTCCTTTTTCAAATTGTCAAAAGACTGTTGGGATTCATCATCCCAAATGAAAAGAACATCTTTCTTGAGAAGCCTCATGTAGCCCTGAGTGATCTCGGAAAAATTGCAGACAAAGCGGCGTAAAAAGTTCGCATGCCCTTGCAAACTTTGGATTTCTGGTATGTTAGATGGTGAAGGTAAAGCTAAAATATCTTCAACCTTCAGTGGATCAAGGTGAATACCATCCTTGGAGATTATGAACCCTTACAATCTACTGACGTCAACAAAAAATACACATTTGCGAGGATTCAAGCGAATGTTGTAGTGGAAGCACTGTAGAAATATGGCACTCAGGTGATTTGGACAATCTCCGCACACAAAAGAATGAGCGGGTAAGTCATCGATATATGGTTCCACAACATGCTTGATATCATGAAGTGCATAAGACATGGCCCATTGAAAAGTGGATCCAGCGTTCTTGAGGCCAAAAGGTAACTTGCGATAGGAAAAGGTTCCCCATGGGAAAATAAAAGCAGCCTTGTGCTGGTCTACTGAGAGTATCTCAATCTGATTATAGCCGGAGAAGCCATCCATAAATGAAAAGATGACGCTCCTGACACAATTATCGATAATTTGGTTGATAAAGTGAGTTGAATAGTTGTCCTTAGGACAAGATTCGTTCAAATCCCTATAATCAACACAAAATATAATCGTGCCCTGTTTCTTAGCTACAGGAACGATATTGGACACCCAGTCTATCAATGGGACAAGATAGATAAAACCAGCTCGAATGAGCTTTTAGACTTCTGCTTTAATGGCTGCAGTTTTTCTGGGATGAATAGGTTAGAGTTTTTGCTACACAGATCAGGCACCAGGATAAACCTTGATTTCATGGACCACGATGGATGGGTCAATTCCCAACATTTCTTCATAACTCCATGCAAAAACATCGCGAAACTCCTTGAACAAGGAAATGTAAAATTCCACCTCAGTGGGTGTACAATTTTTTCCTAAATGGATATGTTCCAGGATACCAGGTTTTGCTGATATGTCTATTGGAAAGGTTTCCATGATATTAGCCATATTTTCTTCAGAAAACACATTGTGTGTGAGGATGGGAATCTAAGATGTTTGGACTATATCAGGTGAAACGATGGATTTGTTTTTGGGTTCTATCGATTGGATCGTAGGAAAATATGAGCGATGATGGTGATCTTTCCATGGAGGTTCATTGATGCTCATGATTTCCATAATAGACTCATCGAAGGGAAAAGTCTGCAAAAGGGAATCAAAAGAGGGTACAGGTGAGTTGATCTAAGACGGGAGTGGTGCCATTGGCTAGTGGACAATAGAGTCGATACAATTGGAAGTGGATTGAATCGCATGAAATGTTGTTTGATTGAGGTTTAGAGGCATACAATCACCAATGGTTTCGTACTCAGCGGGACTTGGTATACCCCAAGAATCATTAGGTTCGTGGGATTGAAAAGTACTCGAAGAGATCATGTTGATCGAAAAGATTGGGGGTGGGAGCTCCGGGAATACGCCAATGATAGAGGAATCCTTCATAATACCAACACCAATGTCTTCATAGTGATGCTGAGATTGTGTCAATAGCGGGACATTGTTGGTAGTGTTGGAATGGATATCCGAAATGCAAAAATCCAACTGATCAATGGTGACAATTTTCCCTTGATGAGGAAATTGTACCAAACGAAAAATTGAAGATGCTACAATGGTCATGGAATAAAACCAATTACGACCAAGTAGGATGTTATAATCCAATGGAGCATCTACAATTTCGACGTGGATGGATACGATTTTCCCCCTAGTTCTACGACGAGTGATGGGATGAGTCCGTAAGGTTGGAAACCACAGGTGTCAAAATATTTCAAAGCAGTAGGAGACTGAGTTACCTCCGGAGAGCCAATAGCTCTCCAGCAAGACAAAGACATGATAGAAGTGGAAGCAGCTTCGTCCAAAATGGTATGATGGATGTTGTTTCCACAAATATTGGTATGAATATGAAAAGCTAACTGGTGAGAAAGTCTTGGCTTAAAATATTCTAAATTAAACATAATTGTGTTGGAAGAGTTTGGGTCAACAGCTCTGAGTGTTGACAACAAAGTTCTACCCTGAGTAGGGAAATATTGTAGAACTTCAAGAGTGGACATTGCACAAGGTGCTTGAGATAAATCCTCAACAATATTGTAATTTTGGGCAGCTCGCGCGCTTGTATTGAATGTCACTTTTCGAATGGTGTCCTTTGAGGAGCACAACACAGTGTCAGTAATAGGCCTTTCGATATGTAGAGGGCCAGTAGGGGGAGGAATAGAAGGAGGATCTTCCATGGGAGATTTATCTTTTGAATTCCCATTCTTGTTTGAATTTGGAATAGAATCATATGTCTTTGAATGAGTGGATATATGGACAATCTCGTTACTCATCATGAGTATGCTGCAGTTTGAGAATGTCTCTGGTTGGGTAGGATCGTTTGGATTTCCCCTTATAGGGGGGTCTATGTGATCATTTGCTGTTGTTGGGATGGGAAAGGGTAAGTTAGGACCGTCGGGTGGGAAGAACCTTTCACAAATTTGTTAAATTCCTCTCGATAAGGACAGTATTTTGTATAGTGGTATTCCTGGAAAATAAGGCATGGGAACTTAGATTTTCGTTTGGGTTTATTATCAGCATTGGTTTGTGGTTTTCCTACGAGGAGAATATTTTTTGGGTTTCCCTTTATTGTTCTTATTTTTCTCTCCGGATTGTTGTGATGCAGATTGAACCACGTTCACCTCGGAGGTATGAGTAGGAGAAGTAGTGTTTGTAGATGCAGCCTGGTTTTGAAGTGGAGCAGAAGTGTTTTGTTTTCAACTAGATTTAGTTGCAGGCCGGGCCTTCACGGAACCAACTACACCATCGATAGGAGGTTCGGTAGCGGGCCTGGATGGATCACCAGTGGGGTGAGGGGCATGAGGGATCAATTCATATAGAGTTCTGGATTGGGAGTAAACCAAGTCCAGATACTGAGCGCGACTGATCGCCTACTCTTCTCTAACAGCCCCACCCATTGCAACATCCCTAGCAATAGCTGGCAGTAATGACTTTGTGAACCAATCGACTAATAATTGGTCGGGAATATGAGCCTGAATTAATCTTTGGCGTCTCCTACACTCATAAATATGACCAGAGATGTGAGTGGAAGTGGATTGTCGCAACAAAGTTAAGAGGTACGTGTCAATTTCATATCGAATGGGAAGCTAGAAATGTGTCAAAAAATGCATGGCAAGGGAGTTGAAATCTCGAAAAGAGTATCGTGGCAGCTCGATATACCATTTAGATGCCATTCCGGTGAGTGTTCATTGGAAGAGCCTTAATCGTATGGAGTCATCCATCAATGAGTTCGAAGAACACCAAAGATGGAATGTCATGACGTGATTTTTTGGTTCTTCCTCGAGTTTGGCATCAAATTTTGGGATATCCGATCGTAGTTTGGTAGGAATAGGTGGCCAATATGGTTCATGCCAAATGGGATCGTTTATCAATCTCGACAAATCGGGCAAGTCCAATGTTTCCAGGAAGGGAAGTTGTCTATTAGGTTGCGGGTATGAATAGTATTGGTGGGGTGCTGGAATGCCTGTCGGGCCCTGCACTGCAAATTGTTGCATGTTATCCCCATACATGTTACCCATGGGATACTGTTGGAAGTTTTGTGAGTTAGGGACCATGGGGTTAACCGGTTGTTGGTTGGGAATCATAGGATTTACCAATTGATTCGGAGTAGAATTGTAGACCGGTTGTTGAAAATGCTGCTAGGTGGGATTGAATGGTGTGGATACAAGGGATGGTGGGACCCATGTATGGTTCCCAAATCCTTGATTAGGTGGATTAACCGCACCTTGAGTAGGGGGGTGCCTGAAAAGGTGGATCCCATGGATTTTTCATTCCACCTTGATTGAGAGGCGGGGTTTGGGGAGGTGGGATCCATGGATTGTTTGAGACACTAGGATAAGGTAGCACATGATTCAGATTAGGGTTAGGGGGTAAAAAGATTGATATTGATTTGTGTTCCCTCGAGCAGGATTCTAGTTACCAAATGTATGTTCCCCCCAGTAGGTGGGATTTGTAGTCCCCATGAAGGAAGTGGACCTAACGGAGGAGGTTGGTTATTGGTTCCACTTGGGGTACCAACAAAAGGTTGTCCTCCAATAGGTGGGGTTTGTGGTCCCCACGAAGCAGATGGTCCTAACAGAGGGGGTTGGTTATTGGTTCCGATTGGGGCACCAATAAACGGTTGTCCTCCAGAGATAGTGTAGATTGTGGTTGAAGATTAACTTCCAGTCACAACGGGTGTTCTAACAGTAGAAATAGACGGCCTTCCAATAGAAACATTGGAAGAGATTGACTGTGCAGTTTGGATGACTGCATGATTAGTACCGATTTGTGAAGATGAGTGTGCACCAATTCCAAATGATACAAGTAACAGAGGGAAATTATAGTTTTTCCCCTGACTAGAAATGTTCCCTGGAGAATAACTAAGGATTTAATTTGGTAGAATAGGAGGGGAAGATTGAAGGGGATTTTCCGGTGTTAATTGCATAGGCACTGGAAAATTGCGTAAATCATTGAGGGATTGGCCCAGAGTCGTGTTCCATAATGATGAAGACGGATAAAAAATGTTTCCTGTCCTCGGATCATCGGGTAAAGGATCAGAATAGATCCAATCCGTGAGTCCAAATCGACCTACGAACGAAGTTCCATAGGTAGTATCATAGGAGGTGGATTGGAGGGCTCTGGAAACACGAGTATTTACCACTTTGGATGTGGATGTCAATGGGAATTGTGAGTTCGAAACCATTATTTGTGCAGCTTCACGTCTAAATATGTCTGTGGCCGCGCGTTCGTGGGCTAAACTAACAAGTTCTGCTTGTATGGATGCCATAATTTCATGGCTCGTAGGAAGATCAGGAGAAGGCATTCTGAAGGATCTATTACTAAAAGATCCAAATTCGTAGCTAGGCATAACCGAGGTAGTAGGAATGACAGGTGGGGTCACCATTACCAACTATACTAAAGGTTGGTTAAAAGTTGCAGCTAATTGGATTGTTGCAGAAGGGGAAGGATCAGATTCCTTGATAATCTCAATATATCCTTCAGGGAGATCATTTTTTGATGGAATGTCCAGAGCGATGCTAGTTTCCAGAGTGATAATAACTTCTGGCACAACGTCAGCTTGTGGTGGGATACTAATCTCAGGTGCTAAAGTGGTTTCCAATGTCGTACTAACTTCTGGTACTACACTAGTTTCTGGTACTGCAATATTTTCTAGTACTGCACTAATTTCTGGAAGTGTAGGAGTTTGGGATACTGTAGCAACTAGTGGTGTTGTACTGATTGTTTGTGGGACAATCCCTCGACCAGTTGATTTGCAAGTGGGGGGGATGGGGATGCGTGAAGATGGCGGGAGACTGGCTCAAGGCCCAGATGGTTCAGGGCTCATCCCGTGTTGTCTTCGTGATTTCCTTTGGTCCGCCATGGAACAATACTAAATGATCTGGGGGAAGTCTCGTTAAGAAAAGAACTCAAAAGCCCTCAGGAAACCGAGCGTGCAAAAGGGGATCTAGAAAAAAGAAGGCACACGGGCCAAAAGAAAACTCTAAAACTTTATTGTGACAGGTGTCACAGCAAGCGAGTGATAAAAAAGAGGCTAGAAATCCAACAAGCAACACTAAAATATGAAAAATACCCTCTACAAGGTATAAGAGAAAGCAATCCTCCTAGCTAAGATCCGGAGACCTCAACAAATCGTATCCTCCGTAAGGTGATGAAATCCAAGTTGGACAATACGAAGTGAGAGACCAATACAAATGAAGGAATATCCCTCTATCGAAAGGGATCCCAGGTAAAAGATCCCTAGAAGGATGTTCACTAGGATACCTCGTTCATGACACATCTGGGAAGGTTTACTGGAGCTTCTTCCTTTTGACCCTTGTACAACCAGTATGGAAGATGGAAAATACAAGGAAGACAATGGATTGATGTCCTTAGGTGCTAAGTGGAATGTGGTATTCCACAAAGTCCGTCCGGAACCAGTCCTCGCTGCTTACCCCCTTGGAACAGGAGGCCCCCCAACAAATTGGTGTATAACCGTGTCAACAAACAAAAGAGGATTTTAGTACCCTGAGAGAAAATAACTATGTCTCGGATGTTTAATGATAGGGGGGATTATTTGGATTCCTATCCCTGATGTCCTACCTAACTACACAATTATTTTATGTCCTCAAGTGAGGTTAATGTGTCTTTAGTTAGGGAATTAATTTTAAAGGCTTTTTGGTTTATTCAAAAGGTAGCGGAAGTGAAACTTGGTGATGTTGAGACTCGACTCAAAGCATGCAAATATGGATGAATTTGTGCAAATATTTTTCCTTTGATGAATTTCTAGCTACAAAAGGAGAGAGTTCTTTTCCGTTCCCAAATGAAAGAGACACAAGATGCAAATTTTTGAAAAAGAAAAATACTCACTTCTTGTTTTTTTCTTTTCAATTTTATATTCCAAATCAAAATATGAAATACTCTTTCACACTGAATCCATCCAAAAACAAACCAAAAAACAAGCTCTTTTGTTTTTTTTCTACTTTGAATGAGTATGAAAATGAAAAGTAAATGAAAAAAATGTTCTATGATTGCAAAAATATTTTAATCATTAAGTAAGGAGGGAAAATAGGTTTTGAAAAGTTTCCAAGCAAGTTTGAAGAATTCAAAGTATGCAAAGATCCTTCACAAAGTAAAAACATTCAATAATCTTTTCCAAGGATGCAAGTGAATGTGCACCAATTTATTTGCCTCAAACAAAATGACCAATTTTGTAACATAAAACCAATAAATCCAAGTAAAAGATCTCTTACTTTGTCACTTCAATCTCAAAAAATCCAAATCACGAATGAAACCAAGCAAGTATTTGTACCTTAATATTGGGAGTAGGGGCATTGGTAAGTTATCATACCAAGTTCACAGGTTTTAAAGAAGGTGAAGAAAATAGTAGAGGTGATTATGACAGTCTCCCGGTTTTCAACACACTATTAACTTTTACAAGTTCACCCTAGAATCAAAATGAGGACTAAAAAGAAAACTAAAATGTAGAGATCAAAATAGGCTGACATATATCTGATCATAATGAGATGGCTAAGATCAAGCCAAAAACCGAAGGAAAACATTAATCAAGCCAAAACCTGAGTTTTGGAGCACACTACATGGAATTTCGGCTCCTTGAAAGACCACCCAGGCACGAAATTGGGATATTTTTGTGCTCTAGTACATTGCAGAGGCGCGAAAATTCAAGAATTTTCGCTCTGTGGTATACAAGAGGGGTGCAAAAATTCACTGTAGGGAGATAAAGGCGAAGGTCTTAGAAGAAAATTATGAATTTATTAAGTTTGCGGACCTAGAGAACTTAATGATGAATATCAAAATGGTAAGTAAAGGTAAAAAACTGGTAAATAACAGAGATAAGAAATCAAATATTGAAGATTTGATGGAAAAATGAAACTTGGGACATCCCTAGATGAGTCACCGATTTCTGTTCTAGCAAATTCATCCTATAGATATTTAAATCTACTCGAAGATTAAACTAAGCTTAATCTAAGATAGAAGTGAAACAAGTGGTTATTTAATCTCCTAGATCTAACACAATACATAAGCTTTTAAACGCTAAGAGGGGAAGGAATTGTGAAACTTACCTCAAATTCCTCGGTTATCTTAGCTCCAGCTTCACACTTGATCTCCAAGGGTTGAACCTGTTTGAACAAGGCAAGAAACAACACCTCCAAGCACTAGATGGAATGGTTAAGATCTGATTTATACAAAAACATATCATGTATCTAACTAAAGTGAGAAACACAATATGGGAGAATAAGCCAAGTTTGTATTAATGAAAGCTAAGAAGACTATTACAAAGTTACCCTTGATGTCCAAGCAACAACTTCCACTTCCAAGCTTTTCCTCTTGCTATCTCTACAAATCCCTTAAGACCATAGGTTTGATGCCTTCAAAATTTCTCCCTTAGCTCATGGATGGCCTCCTTCTTTTAGGATTTGGGAGGCCAACCACTATGAGAGAATAATGGATCCAAGTGAGTGGAAGGTGGATCAAGGAGGTGAGTCATACCAAGGAAAGAGGGTGAGGTGAGATTTGAGAGGAACCTCCATCCCAAAAATATCTCCTTCGAATCCAAGATCCAAGATCTAAGTGATAAGGTGGTTGAGGGATTTTCGCGCCCTCAAGGTTGAGTATAGTGCAAAAAAGGTGTAATTTTCGTGCCCTCAAGGTTGAGAATAGTGCGAAAAAGGTGTAATTTTCGCGCCCTTGTAGGAATGCAAAGCACGAAAAATGTTGTATTTTCGTGCCTTGAACCACTAACAGGGCACAAAAATATTGGTAAAGAGGACTCCATGAGGTGGCTTTTGACCATGAGATGTTGGATTTTCCTCCAAGGAAGGCTAGGGAGGGGACCAACATAGTGGAAATAAGTCTCGACACTTGCTAGGAGGTACGACCATTAGGTTCCTTATGGTGATATGACATGAAGACTCGAAATGGTGCTCAAAGTGATAATTTGAGGTATAAAAAGTTACAACAGTTGTTGTATGGTGTCTATTTTTAGGTATCTTGTGGAGACAAAATCAAGAGAGACTAGCAACTATGGAGTCCTTAAAAGTGAGGCACCAAAGAATTTCACATGGAGAGCTTGTCACTGCAATGAATGATTTTAGCAACTCCAACTTGTTAGGAGTTGCCAGTTTTGGGAAAGTGTACAAAGGTGTTATGAACAATGGCACAATCATTGCTATCAAGCTTCTCAATTGGAAAATGAAAGGAAAAACAAGAGTTTTGTCCTAGAGTGCAATGTTTTGAGTAGAGTATGCCACCGGGACCTAATTAACATCATAGCCTCTTATTCTGACATGGACTCAAAAGCTTTGATATTTTCGTTCATGCCGAATGAAAGCCTAGAAAACTGGTATATTCCAATGGTGAAGAAGATTCAAGTGCTTTGAATTTGATTCAAAGGTTGAATATAAAAATAGACATTTCTCATGGTATGGCATATCTCCATCATCATTGTTTCATGCAAGTGATTCATTGCAATCTAAAACCCAACAATGTGCTTCTTGATCTCACAACATATTTAATAGACTTTGGCATTGCTATTGTATGTTTTGCAAATTCTGAGGAGGAAACCATCACTTCTACGAATGCGCTCAAAGGAGTTTTGGGCTACATTCATCTGGGTATAATTTGAACTTGATAGCATATTAAGATTTGTCATGGATTTCTATAAATGTTGAAAATTATGAATAAGAAACCTTATTTGGGTTGTGAAAATGTAGAATATGGATTAGGAGGGGGCGTCACAGCAAAAGGTGATGCTTATAGCTATGGAATAATACTATTGGAGATGCTCACTAGAAAGAAACCCACCCATGGTGCTTTTTTAGAAGGAATGGACTTGAAAAAATAGGCGAGTAGTGGTTTTCCAAACCAAGTATAGGAAGTGGTGGATGGGAGTCTATTGAAAAGTAGTAGCACAAGTGGCATTGAAGAAGATAAGGATCTGAAATGGCTCACTCAACTCATAAGAGTGGGTTTTCTAGAGTGACCTAATATGATGGACATTGTGAACATGTTGCAAATCATTAGGAACACCTTTCTCAAAACTACTCAAAACTCAAATTCCAATCAAATATCATATTTACTAGAAAGTACAAGTACTACTAACAACAATACAGGTACCACTAGCAACAACGGAAACAATCAAAGTTCAACATTCTAATCTATTCTAAATAACTATGTAACTTATTTTGAACCTATTATCGTTAATTGCATGTAATTTGAATCTCATCTATTATCTTTATGCATCTCAATTTTAATGCTTGACATTTTCAAAATCTATAATAAAATGCGTCGTACTTTATTAGTTTTAATTTTATTTATGTTTTGTTTGTATTTTTCTTCAGAGGTTGTCCATCTCTGCTTTCCCTCTTTACTAGAAATATTTTGAAACACAAGTTCAAGTAAATTTGTGCTTACTCCAACTTGTTTGAAATCCAGGTCAAAAATTCCTTTTCACCTTTTGTTTCATTTGTTTTATGTGTAATAAAAAGTATGATTGGTTCACATGTCTATTGTTTATGGGACACTTTCGAAGGCTTGTAAATTATAATCATGCCCTATTCTATTATGTTTGTGTTGTTGATGATGGTAGCGTCATGAGGTTCCTCATGAAAAAGCCGGCTCCATCAATTAAGAACGGCCATGCACCCCGTAAACCCTCGGAAAGTTCTAGAAAAGAAACCCCTAGAAAGTTCTAGACAACCCCAGAAATCATGGAAACAGAAAATGTACAAGTTGGTACAGCTGGAGGAAAATGTATAAATAAGGACTCCAATCACAGTTTAACATCAAGCAATTCACTCCACATCTACTACACAAGTGCACAAGGTGGAGAAAGACAAAGGCTAGAAGAAGAAGATTACTTTTCTAGGTTTCACTATCTTTGGAGAGTTTCCTCTTTGGTCCTTGCATTTATCTTCAGTTGGTATATGTGATTATTATTGTATCTAGATGTACTTGTATCTTGAACCTATTCTCTCATAAGAAAGGTTGTTGGGTTTTCTTCCCTTGTGTAGAAGGGTTTCCAAGGATAAAATTCTTCGTGTCTCTTTGTTTCTGTGCGTGGTTATCTTTCAGTGATCCTATTTTGTTTCCGCTGCAAACAAGTTATACAACTTGATGAGAAATTTATACTCAAAACGAGAACTCTAGCCATAAAAAAATCATATATTTGCATAAAAAATACCAAAAAACAAATCCGAATAAAAAAGTGGTGCTACCAGTAGTACCACTTTTTGATTTAGGGTCAAAAATGTAGAAATGGACCAAAACAATTGTTATTGTTGTTTGCAAAAACATTAAAGTCAAGCACCAAATTGAAAATTAATGCTACCGGTAGCACACTTTTAAAAAAAATGGCATTATTATATCATTTTATCATAATTTAAAATTGTATTTATTAAATTTCTTAGTAACACTATATAAAACTTGCACTGAGTTAAAAAAAAATTATTCAAGAAATTATTTCGTCACTCTTTGCATATAAAATAAAAGAATATATGATAATATTCATAATAAAATCATATATTAAACCATAAAACGTAGAAGTTATGATATTTGGACTCACAAGGGAGGAATCACATTATCACCCTTTTTTGGGGGCTAAAATTACAACTTTCTGGGAACCATGGATGGTATCATTGCAATTGAACTTTAAATTGATCCCTGGATTGAAAAGTGGACCTCCTAGAATCACTTTTATTTTTATTCGAAGTAAATATTTAAAAAACAATAACTTAAAAACACATAATTAAAAAAAATAAAAAGTGAAAATTCCAAAATACAAAATTTATTAAAACAAATTCAAAAACCAAATTAAAAAAAAATAAAAAAATATTTACAGCCTTAAAAAAAATTATAAACAAAAACTTTTTAAAAATAAATTTAAAAAGATTAAAAAAAAATGTAAAAGAAAAAACAAAATGAAACACAAATTTAAAAATAAATAAATAATACCGCGAACAAATTGGAACCAATTAAAAAAAAACAATCATTTAATTTTTTTAGTTTTTAGTTTTTAAATTTCAAAATTAAAAAAAAAAGTTTTTAAAAAATTTAAAAATAAAATTTAATAAAAAAAATTGAAAAAAAAAAAAATTCAGAATTTTAAATTTAAAAAAATGAAAAAAAAAAACAAAATTAAACATTATCAAATTAAATTTTTTTAAAACTAGTTTAAAATTAAATTAAAATTTTATTAACTAAAATTTTAAATTTTAAAAAAAAATCCCATTCCACCCTCCCTCTCCCTCTCCCTCTCCCTCTCCCCACCCCCTCCCTCTCCCTCTCCCCACTTCGCTCCCCGTCCCCCTCCCCCTCCCCGTCTCCTTCCCTCTCCCTGCCCCTCAACCCCTGCCCACTCAACCCCCTACCTGTTAAATTAATAGCATCATGATTCATTCTCAAGGTCAATCTTGTGTGTCAGTATTGAGCCTCATGTGTCAAGGTAGTCTTATAGGAGCCTAAGTTGGACTTAGGAAACTTGGAGAAGAATCTCGAGTTGGACTCGTGTTGAGGCAAGTGCTTTATATGTCAAAGTGATGATGTTGTACAGTCTTGCCAGTCAAGGCTAAGCTCTTGTGTGTCAAGGCAGATCCACATGTGTTGAGGTGATTCTTTGCATGTTGAAGAATGTATGGTGTGTGATGTACTACTAACCATGGTTGAGCTATTTAGTCTCCTCTAGAGACTGATCACCTCTAGAGTGAATTACTTTAGCATATAACCACTTGGAAAGATAATAGGACAATATGATCACATCATTGGGAAAATATCCTTAGTATATTTGATATGATAATCAAGTTGGCACATGTGGACCATGCATATAAGACAAGAGATAAAAATAAGATGTGCTAAGAGATGAGAGAATTTGAATTGTACAGAAAATAATTAATTAAGAGAGAATTTGAATTGTTAAACTTCAGTGAAGACTTCAGTAAATCAAAGGATAACTTGAATTGATCAATACAGTGATGATGACAAGAAAGAATTAGTTAAGAGATTTAATTAAGTGATAACAAAGAAGATATAGTTAACTAAGTGTTACTGCATGACGACACTTATGTTAAACTAAAATATGACACTTGAGATGCGACACTTAAGTTAGCCACCTAACTAAGTGGGCAAGCTTTCAGTTAAGAGGCGAGTTCATTCTAAGCCTCATTTCAATGAGTTAATGTAGTGCATGAGAAATGGGGTGCTCTTCTTCATGCAAGATTGATACATCCAGATGGAGGGCGACTTCATCATGAAGTTAGAATATAAAAATAGAAGTTGATGCATGTGAAGAATATATAAATATGTTATACAGGATTGATGAATTCAATGTGAAACAAATCCTCTTCTCCCTTGAAGGCAAGGTGCTTCTATTTGTGTAGGATATTATTCCGAGTCTCTCTTCTTTATCTTTCTCTTGCTATGTAATTGCACCGGGGGTGCTTGATGTAAAAGACATTCTCTGCTATCTATCAATATACTAAGGAAGGTTTTGCTAGGGTTTTCTCCTTCAAGTCATAGAGGGTTTCCCCAGGGTAAATTCATGTGTCGATATGATTGCCTTTGTGTATCATTGTTATTTGAATTCAAGTACTATTGCATTTTCGAATTAAAAATAAAAAATTATCATGGTATTAGAGCTCAGGGCGTGAAAGAGCTAAGTTCAACAATCAAGCTTGAGCCTACGTAGATCCTGAGTGTGCACAGTACTTGAAGAACAATGGCCTCAATCTCAGTGAGACTGGAAGAACGTCTTAAAGGGATTTCGAACTTCAGTACTTAGAAGGCCAGGACTTTGAATATCTTGGAAGAGCATGATCTGGATGGCTATGTATCCAGTGTTATTGAAGAGACTACTTCTAATGCAGGGCGCATAGCAAAGAGAATCATTTATGATTCCATGAAAGACAACTTGATGCCCATGATCACTCCATTGAAGACCACAAAGGAATGCTTCGAAACTTGAAAAATATTTATGAGAAGAAGGCGCCCAGTCAAAAGAGAGCATTGAAGAACAAGCTTCGAAATTTGAATATGGAAAAGGACGAAGCTATGGCTTCCTTCTTCACAAAGATCTCTCAAGTAAGAGATCAACACATAAGCATTGGTGTGATGGTCGATGATGATGATCTCATTCAGACCGATGTCAATGGTCTTCCATATTCATGGGAGACATTCTTGGCTACAATAAATGGTCAAGAAGTGCAACCTAACTTTGAGAGACTGTGGCATGATTTCCTACAAGAAGAAGGACGAATCCAGAGTAAGTACACTGCCTCCAAAGAAGAGAACCTTGCTCTTGCAGCACCAATGAAAAGAGGTAAGAAATATCACAAGAAATTCTCTCATCAAAAGGGGAATTATTTCAAGAACTTTGATAAATCTAAAGTTGAATGTTTCAATTGCAATAAGAATGGCCATTATGCAAGAGAATTTCCTGCAAAGCAAAGAGGAAATTTCAAGAGTAGGTTTCATGCTTCTACTGCTATAGAAGATGAATGTACAAAGAATTCATCCGATGATCAAGAGACAAAGAAGGAGTATTATCTTGTCTCATCCCTTTCTGGATCCATTACTACTAGTGCTGAGACATGGTTGATAGACAATGGCGCATCCAAGCACATGCCATAGGAGTGCTATCACAAATCTGAAGGAAAATAATTTTTCCTGTAAGGTGGAGCTTGGAGATAATACCACCTATTCGATCCAAGACATTGGATCCACTTCTTTTCAGTTGGATTAAGGAGATTTAATGCATGTGGATGAAATTATGTTTGTACCCAGATTGAAGAAGAACCTCCTGTCTGTTTTGGTTCTAGAAGATAAAGTATTCAGAGTTATCTTTATGGACAACAAAGAGCTCATGTGGCATAAGCATGAAGAATTGAACTTTGCATCAGCGATTGGAGTTAGAGAGGGAGGTCTCTACAAAGTTCTTGGAAAACTCATTCAAGCCATGATCCATGACACAGTCAGTCCTTGTGAGATATGGCATAAAAGGCTTGGTCATCTCCATTTCAAAGCGCTACCCGGATTGCAAAAGATGGTGAAAGGTATACCCATGTTTAAATATGGTTTTGATAGTGTTTGTAGAGGTTGTGTTCTTGGAAAGAACATTAAGAAGAGTTTTCCAAGTAGTACCAAAAGATCCAAGTGGATCATTGAATTAATTCATTCCGATCTATGTGGTCCTATGTATACACCCTCCTTTAGTGATTATTTTTATTATGTGCTTTTCATATATGAATTCTCTTGCAAGTCATGGGTTTATTTTCTGAAAGTAAAGAGTGAAACTTTCAACAAGTTTCAAGAGTTTAAAGCATTGGTTGAGAATCAGATTGGGAAGCACATTCGTGCTTTGAGATTTGATAAGGAGGAGAGTTTGAGTCCCATTATTTCAATGACTTCTGTCGAGATGCAGGAATAAAAAGACAACTGTCTGTACCCTACAACTCCCAGCAAAATGGGGTTGATAAAAGAAAGAACATAACAATATGTGAGGCTGCAAAAGCCATGATGTGTGATCAGGATCTCCCCACATCCTAATGGGAAGAAGCCTCCAACACTGTTGTTTATATTCATAACAAAATCCCTCATGCTATCTTGGGAGAAAAGACTCCTAAAGAGGTTTTCACTAGTGAAAAACCAGATATTGGACACTTGAAGATTTTTGGTTGTCCTATTTACATTCACATATGAAAAGAGAAGAGGAAAAAGATGGATCCATCCAGAAAGAAAAGAACATTTCTTGGATATAGTGAATCCTCCAAAGCCTACAAAATCTATGTTCCGGGACAAAGAAACATTGAATTTAGGAGAGATGTAACATTTCATGAATAGGTCGCCTTCAAGCGCTCCAAAAAACTTCAGTTTGATTCAAATATGGAGGAGCATGATACTCCTATGATGGAGGATCCAATTTATGATTCTCCCCTTTAAGATGGTGAGAGGGAGAATCCAGATGAGTCCATAGATCCGCTTGATCTTGAAGAGATAGAAGATATGATAGAAATATCTCTTGATGAACTTCCTGCTAAGAGGAGATCTGCATGGTGTCGAGACATTCTGCAAGAGGTAGAAAAACATGGAGCACCTCTAGGCTCATCCAAAGAGCAAAAAGAGACTTGAAATATTTCCAATATATGTAGCATAGATGGAGTTAAAACCATGATTTAGAACCCGCTACCTATGAGGAAGCCTCAAAGTAGCAAGTATGGAAAGATGCCATGGTAGAAGAATAAAAATCTATCATGAAGAATGATGTGTGGGAAGTGGTACCTAAACCTAACGAGAAGTCAATAGTAACTTACAAGTGGATTTATAAAATCAAACATGCAACTGATAGAAGTATTGAAAAATATAAATCGAGATTTGTGGCCCGTGGTTTCTCACAAAAAGAAGGGATAGAATATGATGAAACATTCGCTCATGTGGCTAGGTACACTACTATCCGAACCATAATTTCCCTTGCTTCAGTTTTGGGTTGGAAACTTCACCAAATGGATGTGAAGACTGCCTTCCTCAATGGTGAGGTTAAGAAAGAGGTTTACATATAGCAACCTAAGGGGTTTGTAATTCATGGGAAGGAGTCCCATGTATCCAAACTTAAGAAATCCTTGTATGGGATTAAGTAGGCCCCAAGGGCTTGGTATTTGAGGATTGACAACTATATTATGAGATTGGGCTTCTCCAAAAGCGAAGCTAACCCCAACTTGTACTTCAAGGTTGTCAAGTACCAACCATTGATCTTGGTTCTCTATGTTGATGACTTGTTCCTTACTGGAGAGGAGAATAGCTTGGTGCAAGAGGGAGCTCACTTCCGAGTTCGAAATGAAATACTTAGGTCATATGCACTATTTTCTTGGTCTAGAAGTTTGGCAAAGGAAAGATAATATCTTTCTTTCGCAAGGAAAGTACACAGTTGATGTACTGCGTAGATTTGGTATGATGGACTGTAAGTCCATGTCTACTCCAATGGTGTCTATTCTAAAGAAGTTACACGAGTCAGATTTCAAATCGGATCTAGTGGATCCTACTATGTATATACAACTCATTGGTTCCTTGATGTATTTGATACATAGTAGACCAGACATATGTTATGCAGTGAGTATCTTAAGTCAGTTCATGTCTAAGCCAAGACATAGACATTGGGTTGCTGCCAAGCATGTTTTTATATACCTTTGAGGTACTATTGCCTATGGACTTAGATATGCCTCCAATGGTGGAGTGATGTTACTTGGATATGATGACTCCAACTGGGGTGGTAGTATTATGGATTGAAATAGTACATCCATATTATTTTTTTTAGCTTGGGATCATGTATGATCTCTTGGTGTAGCATGAAGCAAGGCTTCATATCCCATAATACTACAAAAGCAACATATATTGCAATTAGTACCACCTACCAAGAAGTTGTGTGGCTTAGGAAGCTACTTGCTGGGTTGTTCGATGAGAAGCTTGATACTAATGTCATTCACTCTGAGAAGTAGAGTTGCATAAAGCTCTTAGAAAACCCTATGTTTCATGATAGATCGAAACACATTGAGATGAAGTATCACTACATTAGAGACATGGTCCAAAGAGGTGCCATAAGACTTCAATACATTGCTATTGGTGAGAAGATTGCAGATGTGTTGACTAAACCTCTATTTGTGACGAAGTATAGGTACTTCCGAGACAAGCTTGGCATGGTAGAGAATGTTTCCCTCACTAGGAGGGAGTGTTAAAGTTACAACATCATGAGTCATTCTCTAGGTCAATCTTGTGTGTCAAGATTGAGCCCCGTGTGTCGATGTAGTGCCTTATAGGAGCTTGAGTTGGACTCAGGAAACTTGGAGAAAAATCTTGAGTTGGACTCAAGAATGGTTAAGCCTCATGTGTTGAGGCAAGTGCTTTGTATGTCAAAGTGACGATGTTGTACAATCTTTCTAGTCAACGCTAAAGTCTTGTGTGTAAAGACCGATCCTCATGTGTTGAGGTGATGCTTTGCATGTCGAAGCATGTATGGTGTGTGATGTACTACTAACCATGGTTGAGATATCAAGTCTCCTCTAGAGACTGGCTACCTCTAGAGTGAATTACTTTAGCATATAACCACTTGGAATGATAGTAGGACAATATGATCACATCATTGGGAAAATATCCTTAGTATATTTGATATCATAATTAAGTTGGAACATGTGGATCATGCAGATAAGACAATAGATAAAAATAAGATGTGATAAGATATGAGAGAATTTGAATTGCACATAAAATAATTAATTAATAGAGAATTTGAATTGTTAAAATTCAGTGAAGACTTTAGTAAATCAAAGGAGAACTTGAATTGATTACTACCGTGATGATGGCAAGAAAGAATCAGTTAAGAGAGTTAACTAAGTAACAAAAAAGAAGATCTAGTTAACTAAGTGTTATTGCATGACGACACTTATGTTATACTAAAAGATGACACTTGAATTGCGACACTTGCATAACAACACTTAATTTAGCCACCTAACTAAGTGGGAAAGCTTTCAGTTAAGGGGCGAGTTCATCCTAAGACCCAATTCAGTGAGTTAATGCACTGCATGAGAAGTGGGGCACTCTTCTACATGCAAGATTGATACATCCAGATGGACGGCAAGTTCATCATGAATTCAAAAGATAAAAATAGAATCCGATGCATGTGAAGAATATATAAATATGTTATACATGATTGATGAATTCAATGTGAAGCGAATTCTCTTCTCCCTTGAAGGCAAGGCGCTTCTATCTGTGCAAGATATTATTCTGAGTCTCTCTTCTTTATATTTCTCTTTCTCTGTAATTGCATCGGAGGGTGCTTGTTGTAAAATACATTCTTTGCTATCTATCAATATACTAAGGAAGGTTGTGCTGGGGTTTTCCCCCTCAAGTCATAGAGGGTTTCCCCAGGGTAAATTCATGTGTCAAATGTGATTGCTTATGTGTATCATTGTTATTTTATTTCAAGTATTATTGCATTTCTGAATTAAAGATAAAAAATTAACACTACCTGCGGGAGCGATCTCAGAATAGCGTTGTCGCGAAGGGGAGGTGCTTGGGCGGCGGAAGGAGCAGATCTGCTCTTTCCACCGTCCAAGCGTCGTCTCGCCTATCGGTAGGGGGTCCGAGTGGTTAGGGGTCATGGGGCAGGGAGAGGGAAGGAGATGGGGAGGGGGAGGGGGAGTTTCGTGGGTGGGGGAGGGAGGAGGGCGGTTGGGAGGGTCGTGGGCAGGAGAGGGGGTAGAGGAGCGGGTTTCAAAATCGCATTTGCAAATAAAAATTATAGTTTTTTATGACCAAGAAGTTTCAAAATCGCAAAAATAGGGTTCAAAATGAAAAATGGTGCTACCCGTATACACACATTTGAAATAGAGGAAACATCTACTAAAATTGACCCCCCAAAAATGAGAACAATGCCGGGTTCTCGTCATGTTGTATAACTTGTTTGCATATAATCAAAGTTATACTACTATATTATAAAATCTAACATGGTATCAGAGCAATGTTGAATAGATGCCATTGCCAGAAACTAGGGTTTCCAAGTTTGGACACTTTCTGACCATAGATTGGGTTCGACCTTAGCATTCTCCAACTCACCCCAGGAGGGTGAACCTATCCATGGAAGCATATTTCATATTTGAGAATTTTCAATTTTTACCTATTCTCTGTCGGAACCAAGATACTTGGGCTTCCAGTTTTAAGTTGTTCAATTTTGACCTAGCTCCTGTTAGGATTTTATGATCAAATTTTAGATTTCAGCATTTAACAAGTTTGTGTCCATTTTCAGAAAAGAAGACAAGTTGGAT
Source organism: Larix kaempferi (assembly GCA_027924585.1). Lineage (NCBI taxonomy): Eukaryota > Viridiplantae > Streptophyta > Pinopsida > Pinales > Pinaceae > Larix > Larix kaempferi. The sequence continues at coordinate 56,626,235 of BSBM01000299.1, read as the reverse complement.
GGTGTATAGAAGGAGAAAGATATTTCAAAAGATCAAATAAGTATCATACACTTGTCCACCTTGCTTATCAATGTCCTTAGAAGGGAAGGAAGAGTCAAGGCATAAAATATAAAGGTGGAAGATCAAGTCCAATTCTTTCACATATTCAGTGCTTCAAATGTGAGAAGTACGGTCGCTATGCTTGACATTATCCTTTGTTGAAGAAGAGAAAGCAACATGCATCAACTAGTGTTGATGAGCCTGCATTGAAGAAAACAAAATAAGATGATATTGAGGAAAGTATAGAAGATCGTCGAAAGGAGTACTTCTAGTACACCCTATGTGTGCACCAATGATTGCATTATCTCTAGATGATGTGATTGACATTGGTGATGTATGAATATCTAAGTTTCAGTTTTCAATAAGCTTTAGACAAGAAATAAGATAGAGATCCGAGGGCTCCTATGATTCTTGCAAGAAGGAAGAGATCAAGAGGGAGCCAAAAAAACACATGAAATATATGTATTTGTACTGTCATTTGAGTTATTCCTTAAATATTTGAATGTTTGATTTAAAGGATAATGTTCATAACAATTATATGTAGATCTATGATAAAAAAATTCTTTTATGAATTTATATATGGCTGAGATTGATGAGCAGTAGGCTCATGTAGTGCATGTTGTATATATGTTGAGTAAGTATCCCATAGTGTTGCACAACATTCCATGATCCCTTGATGGAGCTAGTCTAGGATGAAACCTCTTTGCTAACATGCTGGGAGCAGTGCACCCTCTTGATAGTATGTTATGGTGGAGTTGGAAGGCATCCAGATAGTCATCACGTGTGTTTGGATATGGATGGATGTTGTGATGAAGCATTGGCTAAGATGCTTACATAACTATGTGAACTACTGCCATTGCGTTGAAATGCCAATATGATTTGATTGAACTTCATGATTATGCAATGTTGCTAACTATTTGACTGAATTTGACTTGTAGGAAAGACCATATGCTATGGACTACAAGAGAAGGATGATGAGACTTGTTCTGAAGGACAAGTGATGGATGTGAAGTCATCCAGGTTACAGATCCCGTTCATATTTAGTGTTCGAGAGGGAGAAGGGTGCTCAGGAGTAGGAGGCTTCTAGAAGCATGGCTCTCAACTAAGGTTACAGATCAGATAGTCGGATAGCTTCCATTTCAAAGGGAACATCTCAAGTGAATATGATTACCGTTCAGTAGTGACAACATATATACATGGATCTAGTACATTCAGTCATATGTGGACCCATAACCCATATGTCTAGAGGATCTCATATGGATATTGACAGTTGGGAGTAGGAGGCTCCAACGAATGTTGGTCTCTCAACTATAGATTCTCATTCTTTCGATGATCATGAGGAGTTGCAATTAGTAGTAGCTGATGAGTCCTATGAAGTTCCTTAGTTACTTCAACATGCTACTTGAGATGTGGGGAACACATGAAGAGCAATTGGTTTCCCCTTTGCGTCATGGCAGATTCTAGAAGTGGTTAGATCATCACGTGTGCCTAAGTGGAGAATGCTCTAAGGAGAGGACCACTCAGTTGACCTCTGAGGAGGTATGCATATGATTAGTTAGAGAAATGGCTCAGGATTCAGCATGTGCAGGTGGCACAAACTACTAATGATGACTCCTTGATTTTGATGTTGTTCCCCATTGAGACAGAGAAATTAATTGACATATGCATAGGGAGTTAGTCTCTGAGTTCGAGATGAAGGACCTTGGCCTGATATATTATTTCTTGGGATTAGAGGTGTGGTAGAGACATGATGAGATCTTCCTAAGTCAGGGGAAGTATGCTATTGATATCCTGGAGAGATTTGGGATGATGGACTATGAGTCCATGGCTACACCAATGGTTTCTAATATGAAGAAGCTGAGTAGTAAGTACTGTTTTTGATTCAGATTAGGTAGATCCTACCATGTACAGCTAGTTGACTGGATCCATGATATACCTGGTTGAGTGAGAAGCTGTGCTTAATTTTCTCTGTGAGAGCCTGTGTTCAGGATGTAATTCAGAGTGAGAAGCTGTGTATTTTGTATAGGATGATGGACTAGCTAGTGAGCAGCTCTAGAGGGAGAGTATGATGCAGAGTTACAGAGGGATTTTGCAACACAACTCCAGAGGGAGTCTAGAGTGATGTACAGTGACATAGAGAGAGCGAGAGGCTCATATCAATAGAATCACTTGATGAGAGATAACACTAATGGAGGAGAAACAATGTTCAATAGTGTAGCTTGCAGAGGGGAGCAGTCCAACTCTTGTATATTCCAACAGATGATCAGATTGTCGACATTCTCACCCAGCCTCTTCCCAAGGTGAAGTTTTTGTACTTTCGATATAGGATTGGAGTGGTGGAGAATGTCTCCCTCATTGAGAGGGTGTTTGCAGCATCAACGAGATATTCTCCATGGATTGAGAATGGTGGAACTCTCCATGTGAGGGAGAGATCTTTGTTGTGTACATATCGACAAACTGATATGTTGTGCATGGGCGCACTCCTCGTTGAGTTGAGCTACCATGAGGTGCATGTGCGCACTCCTCGCTAAGTTGAGTTACCATGAGATGCATGGGTGCACTCCTCATTGAGTTGAGTTACCATGATGTGCATGGGCGCACTCCTCTATGAGTTGAGTTACCGTGTGACATTGTGCTCCTCGATGGATTGAGTTGAGTATGACACTTCTCGATAGACTAAGTTATGTAGTTTCATGATCCTCCTCGACAAACTGAGTTGAGTTGATCTATTGTGCTCCTCGACAGACTGAGTTGAGCATGACAATTATTGACGGACTGAGTTGTGTAGTTTCATGATCCTCCTTGATGGACTGAGTTGAGTCGATCTATTGTGATCCTCGATGGACTGAATTGAGCATGACAATTCTCGACGGATTGAGTTGTGTAGTTTTATGATCCTCCTCGACGGACTGAGTTGAGTTGATCTATTGTGCTCTCTGACGGACTGAGTTGAGCATGATACTTCTCGACGGACTGAGTTGTGTAGTTTCATGATCCTCCTCGATGAACTGCATTGAGTTGATATCTTGTGCTCCTCGACTAACTAAGTTGAGCATCACACTTCTTGACGTACTGAGTTGTATAGTTTTATGATCCTCCTCAACGAACGAAGTTGAGTTGATCTATTGTGCTCCTCGAAGGACTGAGTTGAGCATGACACTTCTCAACGAACTGAGTTATGTTGATGACCTTTCTTATGATGACGAGAAGTTCAAAACAAGCTGTGATGCTTAGATGATATCCAGATGTGTTCCAGCATGATGATACCTCCCTATCTAAGAGGGAGTGTTGATGATGCTAGCATCATGAGGTTCCTCATCATAAAGTCGGCTCCATCAATTAAGAACGGCCATCCACCCCTAGAAAAAGTTCTCGAAAGGAAACCCTCGAAAGTTCTAGAAAGGAAACCCCCAAAAAGTTCTAAAAAGCCTTGGAAAGCATGGAAATAGAAAATGTACAAGTTGACCCAGCTAATTCTTTGTGTCTCTTTGTTTATGTGCATAGTTATCTTTCAGTGATCCTATTTTGTTTCCGCTGCATATAATTGAAGTTATATTGCTATATTATAAAATCTAACATGTGTAAGAAACTTTTTATAATCAAACCAGGAAATATATTAGATATGTGTAACACGTATCACCATGATAGGAAAGTAAAGCAAGGTAAGGCCATGAGGTGGCAAGTCCCTGCCTTAAAACTAAAGCTCTAAGTTGCACCAGCAAGCACGTTTCTTAGACGAAGTCAAGGGTTGATTTCTTAGGTTCAATCATATACTCTAAATGCAAATGCCAGTTATATCGAAGTGTCAAGAGTGTTATTATAAAGTTTCCAAATGACCCTTCCCAGTAGTGAGCCTCAGAAAAAATAGTCCTCAATATTTCTCCTCATTCACATTCAAATGGAGAATCCCGCTAGATGATGCTTTTCAGCTTGGAGACCCAACCTAGAATACTTTTAATCCAATTTCGTTTTTCTAGGTATCAGACTTCACATATGGTTGTTGTGATTCGTGACCTTTAGACTCTTTTAAGAAGCACCCCTTGTGAAGTTCTTGCATGACTTCCTCGCTGCTGGAACTCAAAACGTTGGCTGTAAAGTCACCTCGATACTTCTTAGAGTTTGGCCACATCTTGTGTGCATCACACACATCAATCAACGAAAAGAGAAAATGTATACAACAATCTACTTCAACGCAGATGAGCTTGTTTTCTTGTATTCAATTTTTCAGCATAATATCAAAGTTAGGGTATAATACCCTCAGGCGTGTTGGAAAGCTAATCTACACCGAGCCTCCATTCACTTGATGTGGCCAAATTTTTATAGGAGAGTGAACACCATCTTATGCATAAAGGTTCAAAAGCAAGAGGTATTGTATGAAAAAATAATAAATGGCCCCAACTCGCTAGAGGTGAAATACACCTTCGAAGTCCTAGGTATTCAATTTAAATATCAAAAGGTTGAATTTAGTAAGTTGCATGACTTTGTACAATGTTGTGGTCTAGAGGATGGTTTTGAGACAATATTTAAGATCTAGGTATCTAATTTAAATATCAAAAGATTGAATTTAGTTAGTTGTGTGACTTTGTACAATGTTGTGGGCTAGAGGGGGACTTTTGAGACAATACTTAAAACAATAAATGACCCAATCATCTAAAGTTGAGACCAAAATTACTTGGGTATTGTTTTATCATTCTCTAAGCAGGTGTATCTAGGTGTATCTCTAAAGACAATATAGGATACAAATTAGAGGGGGTTTCTCTAATCTCTGGAGACAATATATGATACAAATCCTTTCTAAATCAGCATAAATATTATTTTGATAAAAATAAACTACATTATAGGGCATGGTGGAATTGAACCACCAATATCTTGTTTATAAGGAAGAGGCTCTTCCATTGAGCTAGAACCCTTTAAAGAATTAGAGGAAAAGAGCAAATAGTTATGGGGGTCTCCAAAAGAGGCCACTAAACCACATAATGCAAGGTTCATGGAAAGGCTCATCCTGTAAGCCTAGCTTTCTATGAAGGTTGAACTAATTCAACGAAAATCATGTCTTTATTCAGACCACTCTTTCTACTAAGTCAGTCATATCACATAGTCATCCATTATAAATTGTGGAGACCATTGAAAATAGTAGTTTTGATATTTAATACACCTAATTTGGCATATGAGTAGCCTCATCTCTAGGCACTTGTTGAAAGATAACCTGGTTTTTTATTTTAAGCAACATTGTACTACACTGCCCATTTGACATTAGAATAACTAATTTCCATAAAAAAAATACCAATTTGACATTAGAATAACTAATTTCCATAAAAATATTTAGTTTATTGTAAAAATGATTTACATTAAATCTGGTTTTTAAGCCCATTTGCCGCTGGGAAGAAGAAATTGAAATAAAATACTATTAAATGTAGAGTACTTGCTTCAATTGAAATAAATAGATAAAACTTACAGTAAGTTAACAACTGTAAGTATCTTCTGTGTAGGGTATTTTATGAGCAAAATCCATCAAATTTTGTCTTTAGGAAATCTTAAGATTCTACACTGCTAAACTAAAATCTCAATGTGAACTTCTGAAAATTACCGCGTGCATAGTATTTTCAATCCCAATGTTTCCCACGACACTTCACCCATCAAGATCAAGCTCAATGACCACTACAAATGAATCTTATGCTAACTTAAGAAATCTTCATTTACAAAAAAAAATATAATCTATTATTCCTAGTATAGTAGCTGCTGATATGGTAGAACATACATTAGGCATTCCTACTCCAACAATGCAAAGGAAAATTCAACTCGCCGAGTGATTAATCGGAGCTTCAATGATCCTATCCTTGTTTCTACATAGTTCACTGTTGAATAATTTGCATATTGGAACTATATGAAAGGGGATTTTGATGATGCCAATGAGAAACCATTTCAGGGGAAAGGTCAGATTCTTCAATAAATTAGATTATAACTATGCAGGTGCCTAATACCCACTTTTCCAAGAGATATATCTCCTTCTGCTATATAACTTCGAATTTGATACTAAAGAAAACTAAAAAAATTTGAAGGTTAGAAATATACTAAATACCTTTATAGGTGCAGAGCACAATAATGGGGTTTGGTCTTTGTTTGGCCCACTTTTGAGGTTGCAGGTTGAGGAATTGAGTAATATACTAAATACCTTTATAGGTGCAGAGCACAATAATGGGGTTTGGTCTTTGTTTGGCCCACATTTTGGGTTGCAGGTTGAGGAATTGAAAGCCATCCAGATGGGTTTCTTAGTTCTATATTGAACCATATCACCCTGATTATCGTCATTCGTACAAAATACAATAACTTTAGTAAAAACTTAACCAATAAAACAATTATTTAATCATCCTGTTATAACTGAATTTCTTTTTATTTGAATAATTTCCCAAGATAAGAAGCAGAAAATATGGAGATATGATAACTGGGGGAAAAGAAGGATACTGCAAGTAGGATAAAACCCAAAAGTCAATAAATCAGAAGTTTACTTTGTCAAGATTCATTCCCCAGCTAAGAATCTATTGTGAAATGCATTTTCAATTGAGCTTTGCATGAAAGGAAAATTTTAAATCAAAATGTATATTCTGGAAATGACAACTGAATTTATTATGATAAAAAAGGTTGCTGACATGCCACATACCCTCGTTGTGATGCACAATAAATTATTTATAAACAGAGGACTTTCTGTCATGCAGTACAAGCACTACTAGTAACAGGTTATTCTGATAAACATTTATCCTCACAAACATTCTGAAATGTGTGCTATCTAAACTCATAAAATTGAAGAGAAACTTGATCTTCAAAGCATTTTCCTCAGGTACTCTTGATAGTCTGACATATTTCTATATTGTTTCAATTATCCAAATATATATACCACAATGAAATCAAAACCAAGATAAATATTTCCAACTCCTAATCTTAATTCAGATCAATTCCTAGTTTATGAACAAATGCAACAGAGATTGGCCATACATGCTATAAAAAGAAAGTGAGTTTGAGGACCTGAAACATGGATAATCAAAGACATGTCTTATATTTCTACATTCTCATTAGACTGCTTTTAAAACTAAATCCCAAAATCTTAAAGCTATAGAGCATCGGAAAATGTTGGCTTACCCTAAGGCATGGTGCTTGCTTTTTCCCACAATCAGGTTTTGTGGCCATGTACAATTTTGCTTCTTCTGCGAAAACTTATATTAATGGCAGCCATAGGAAACTTTCACCTGTCAAAGCCTTCTTTACAAACAAATAAAGTTAAAAAATCCAATATCAAAGTTGTGCGAGAACGAAGACACCAACGACGAAGAAGAGCAGCATGAATCCATTAATAAAATGTGTCATTCTTTTTTCTCATTTTTGTTGCAACTGGCGCAAGAGAAATGGTGGGGGTTCTGGGATCGAATCCCTGCTTTCGCTAGAAAAATCCACAGCAAAAATGGTACAGAAATCAATGGTTTTTGGCCCAAGAGAAATGGTGAGGGTTCTGGGATCGAATCCCTGCTTTCGCTATAAAAATCCGTGGCAAAAATGGTTCAGAAATCAAGGTTTTTGGCCTTTGCATTGGAGAAAAACGAGGAGTTAGTTGCGGTTGATTCCAGGGGAATCCATAACAAAATTGTTACTGTGATTGTTAGAGTCATAGACCGTGCAGTTGGACCTGCCGCTGCTGTTTTTAGTAAATTATGTTGATTATGTAATTCTAAAAAACTAGTATAAAATTTCATAGATTTATTTTATTTAATTGACTCCAATTTATTTTATTTTATTTTATTGACTACAATGATTTTATGATAGCTTGGTAAATCATTTTATTGTGTCGAGAGGCGTTCTACAGCTTAGTATGAGGGAAATCTTGTTAGTTGTCGAAAACAAAATAATACAAAGTAAACAAAAAAAAATAATACAAAGTAAAAAGTAATAAATATTATGTCGGCCATAAACAAAAAAAATAATACAAAGTAAAAAGTAAGGTGAAAACTAAATCGGTATCTACTTTCTGTCCTCGAAATAAAAAAACTTGTGCATCGTGGGGTCATCTTCATCGACCCCAACCATTATTTGGCACTAACATGAAAGCAGAAATTTTGGGACTTTGGTGTATCCTTAATGTTGCATACAACTTTTGGGTTATCAGATGTGATCTTTGGTGACTCAAGAGTGACAATCAAATGGGCTCAAGGAGCTTACAACCTCAGCGATTTACCCCTATATCACTGGTGCAGAAGGATTAAAGAATTATTGCAGTTTTTTGAACTTGTCACTCTTGAACACATCTACAGACAGTTTAATTCATTCGCTAACATACTATCCAAGGCAGCTTATGCTGGAACTGAAGGTATCATCTATTGGGAGGAACATTTTGAATCATCGATTATAGACTCTGGGATGACCTACATCTATGATATCTTATTGCTGTTTGTTTTTATCTTTGTGGCTCATTTTTGGTAACTCAAAACTGGATTTGAACAGGGCTTTATGTTATTTGAAGATTATGTATTGAAATAGTATACAGTGCTTTTGTATTTTTGATAAGTCTACCTTATAGACTTATGTATATTTGTACTATTTGATTTACTTATTTGAATAACAATAGTATGGTGTTTTTTAGCTGAAATATATATATATATATATATATATATATATATATATATATGAGAGACTTAAATTAGAGACCTTTTTTTCCATTGAAAAATTGAACTTACTAGGATTAGGTGATAAATATTATGTCATAAACAAAAAAGAATAATACAAAGTAAAAAGTAAATATGAAACTTAAACTAGAGACTTTACTTTTTACTTTTAATACAAAGTAAAAAGTAAATATGAGATTTTAGAGTGTTTGTCGAATTTGTTGAGTAGCAAAATAATACAAAGTCAACAAAAAAATAATACAAAGTAAAAAGTAATAAATATTATGTCGGTCATAAACAAAAAAGAATAATACAAAGTAAAAAATAAATATGAAACTTAAACTAGAGACTTTAGAGCTTAGGATTAGGTAGCTCAGGTATTGCATTTAAGGAGCTATTCAATGAGAGGTTTATACCTCGAAAGATTTGATTCCGCTTAGCGCTTAATAAAGAGCCTAAGATTTAGATCTATATTAATTATTATTAAATAAAATTTTAAAGACCAATCATTTTATTATTATTTTATTTAATTGACTCCAATGACGTTTTTTTTTTCCCGCAAAAAAAGCATACTATTGATATTCAACCTCGAATCAAATAGTACATGATTGTCTTGAGTCCACTAACCAGAATTCAGCCTCCCTCATGAGAGAGCATTTCAGAAATTAAAATATACAGATATAGCCAAAAACAGACCTATAGTCCTTGGCAAAGCAAAAAGCTTTCAAAATAGTTACAGTAGCAAATAAACAAAGATTTTTATCAAAATTATCTAGATCATCCCAGATAGTAATAGCTGCCAGAATCAATACACTGATTCTCTAAGATTTCCTCGCAAACTATGTAAGCCTCTTCACCATCCAAAGTCTGTTTAGAGAGTAGGTCAGCCTATACATTATGCTCTCTATAAATATATTCCAAAGTAACCTATCCCAGCTTGTGTAATTCCACCTTTGTTCTATCACACTAGTATGTCAAATGTAATACATTAAGATCACACTCCCCCTTTGCCCACTTTATGGTCACACGAGAGTCGCCAAATATCTTCACATTCGACAGCCCGAAACAATTAGCCACCATTGTAACACACCATAATGCCAATAGTTCCGCTTTCATGTTAGAACCCCTTCCACATTTCATCTTCAGTGTAAAATAATGCTCCATATTGAGATAAATAATTCCCCCAGCCCCACATTCCCCCAAAACAGCAGCACCATCAAAAAGCAAAATTGGGACAGTAATCTCATAATTGAACTGCCCAATTTTTTTGTGACCCCTGGGCTTTTCCACCACTTGAAAATTCGAGTAGAGGCTGATAACAGACTTCGTCAAATGTTGCAGATGAGGTCTGGTGTCTCCAAATAAGGCCTTGTTCCTTATCCCCCAAATCGCCCAACAAATATAGATAGGAAGAGTCTGATGTTCCTTACACTCTGAGCACCAAAGTTTCAGAGAAGTAGCAATATTTATTCCACCCCATCTAGCTTTTATGTCCAAGATCTGATATAATTGCTCCCATAGTGCCAAGGTAAATGTACACTCCATAAATAGATGCCTAGTAGATTCCAAATTGCATCTACATAGGATGCACATATTGGGACCGACCCACCCCATTAAAATGAGGTTCTCCCATGACTTCAACCGTTCCTGAAGAACAAACCAAAAGAAACATTTTAATTTAAGTGTTAAATGCCAATGCCAAAGTTTGTCATACCACCATTGTCTCGGATAAATACATCTCCCTTTAATCAAATAGCAGTAGGCCGAGCTTGCAGTAACAGTCCCAGTGGCTTCATTCCCTCCCCAGACTATAGTATCAGCATTTGCATTGAGTCGGATACCATTAGTATTGAGATTATAAATATAGTCCTGCCATTCCACAGCATTATCTGGGCTTAACTGGAGGTCAACATCTGAAGACCAATAACCTGAATAAATATTTCCAATAGAACTCAAGGTATAGAAACCCACATTTTTCAGTTGATGTAGCAGATTTGATGATAAACAATTGGACTCTTTCATCCCCACAATAGGATCAACCCCAATAGCTACCTCCTCCCCACATCCTACATTCCAGGATAATTCAAAAGCCAACCATTTATATACTTTCATGAATCCGTTCCATATAGGTGATACACCTCTCACTTTCTTAGCCGGTGTCCTGAGCCAATGCGAAACCTCCATTTGATATACTTCTAGTGAATGAGCCTCGACCACAATGTGCTGCCAAAGATAGCACGCCACAAACTCTTCAACCTCAACGCTGCACTATACACAGTCAAGTCTTTAATACCCCAGCCACCAGCATCCAATGGTAAAGAGATTTTCTCCCACCCCACCATCACCAAGTTGTTCTTCTTGAGGCCTCCCGTCCATAAGAAATTAAACATTAACCTTCTCAGGGAATTGATCACAGTGCAGGGAATGGGCAATAATGAGAACTAGTACACAGGAGTTCCCATCAACACAGACTTTACCAATGTTAATTTGCCACCAATCGAAAGCAGCCGATACGTCCAGTTAGAGATCCGATTCTCAAACTTTTTAATTAACCATTCCCAGTCCTTTATTAAATATCCATTAGGCTTAAGATGGAACCCGAGATACGTAAAACCTTCATTGATACAACAAAATTTATAGGGCAATAAGTTCTGAATCTCCAGAATCCGGTCAACCTCAATAAGGTTTCCATAAAAGCAATATTTTTTCAAACTTACACTCATACCTGAGGCCTTACAGAATATAGAGATAATCTTCTGAAATTGTCTCCATTCTGAAATTGTTTCCACTCCATCCAGAAGAACGTCATCTACAAACATAACATGTGTGATGTAGAAATCTTTTGCAATTTTGATACCAATGATTTTACCTTCCTGCTTAGCTTGTATAATCATTCTGCTCAACCCTTCTATTACCAAAAGAAACAGTAGTGGTGAAAGTGAACATCCTTGACGAATGCCCCTGGAACAACTGAAAAATGGTGTAGGTGCTCCATTCACCAGTACTGCTATATTAGCAGTGTCCACACAAGTCATAATCCATTTAAGAGCCAATGCCAAGACATCTATTTGTATCAGTATTAATCGGAGAAAATCCCAGTTAACTCTATCATAAGCTTTTTCTAAATCCATTTTAAGAAAGATAGCTTTTTTCTTCCTACATTTAACAGAGTGTAGAATTTCCTGTGTGATACCCACTGCATCATGTATTTGTCTATCCTGTAAAAAGCCAAATTGTTCCTTTGAAATGTACCTTGAGAGAACCGGCTTAAGCCTCCCAGCAATGATCTTTGAAACAATCTTATAAACCAAATTGCATAAGGCAATTGGCCTGAAATCACCAAAATGCTTCGAGTCATTCACTTTGGGAATTAAGGTTAAAAAAGAAGAGTTCAATGCCCCAGGCATATAGCCCTCCAGCCTGGTAAAATCCACCATTCTGACAATCTCTTCCCCCATTATATCAAAGAAATGTAAAAACAATTCAACTGTCCAGCCATCCGGGCCTGGACTTTTTTCCTTGGCGAAGAGTTTCAAAGTACTTTCAACCTCTCCCAACGTTACTTCTCGACATAAATCCACAGCCGAGTCATTATCAAAAAACCTTGGATAATTCTTAATCACCTGAAGCTGTGAATCAAGGTCACATGAGGGGTCTACTGAATAAATACTGCTGAAATGTTTCAGATCCAATTTTTGTAACTCATGTTGACCGGTGACTTCTGCCCCCGAGTCATCTGATATCTTCCAAATAGTGTTACTATTTCTTCTAGCTGAAGCAAATGTGTGGAAAAACCTTGTATTGCTATCCCCATACATTACCCAAAGTGCTCTACTCTTCATTCTCCATTCCATTTCTTCTCTGAGAATAATATCAGCCTTTTCCGCCTCCAGTTTTTTAATTAGATTGAAATTTCTACTATCCAAGGGCCTAATCAAATTATGACTGTAAAGATCCTGCAATTGATCCTCGACCGACAAAAGTTGTTGCATATCCTTTTGTTTCTTCAAATGAATCCATGTAGTAACAATTTGCTTAAATTTTTGCAGTTTCTGACAGAAGTTATCCACTGGATTTAGCTCACTGATGTTAGAAAGTTTCTGCCATTCATCCTTAGCAAACTACACAAATTCGTCATGTTTCAGCCAGGAGCAATCAAACTTGTAGGGAAATTTCTGTAGGTAAACACAGTCCTCGATTTGGAAAAAGACTGGCCAATGGTCAGAGATTTTATTCTTCCCCACCCATGTTCTGTATTTGCCAACAGATTCAATCAGTGACTCATGAACCAAGAATTTATCTAACCGCTTATGTATCCCTTCCAGCCCGCTTCATCCATTAGTCCAAGTGGGAGTAATCACCCCTGTGACAACATCAATTAACTTGTTATTTAAAAGAAACTCATTAAAGAAGTCAGAGAGTGTGTCCATTTTAGCTTTAGCACCCCAGATTTCATGAGCAAATCTGGTAAAGTTTAAATCTGTAATACCCCAATTTTGAACCCTTAGGAAATATTGGCTCTAATGTAAATATTGTATACACAAGTTGTATGTTTCCCTAGCGTGGAGCTCAAGGCCAAGGCCCCGCTAGTTTATGCTCGGATTTTATTTAAATTAGACACGCTTGATATTTTGTTACCCACGTGCTATTAAGCCATGGGATATTGTAAATTGATGTAAATATTTAACATTGAAATAAAATACCAAAAACTGGCTATGGAGGCAATGAATGAGAAGGGGCCACGTGTATCCACTAGGGAGTGGTGAGGGGGCTATGGGATTAGACCCTAGGCTGCCATTTGTCATTATGAGAACCCATTGACTTCCCTAGGTGACATTAATGCCTGCTGTAAGAAGGTGGTTGAGATTTCAGCCCATGGCTTCAATGGAGTACGGGCAGCCCTGAAATTCGTATGGGTGGACATGGGCTCTGATTGCTTGGGCAAGAAGTCACTCAACCTCATGGGAGGTTGCTTGATTCACACCCCATTCCATTGTGAAACTACCTAGCATCATTCTGCATCCAAAAACGAGAGCCAGCAGTGAGGAAACCAGAAAATCGCGACCTTGAGAGAACCCAGTTTTTGAAAGACCAAAAACGCCCAGATTTGGCATGGGACAAGGAAATCCAATGGGGAATCCATTAGCATGAACCTTGGGGCGAATTCTGGAGCATTAGCTACCCCGAAATCAATGGGAAAACCCAGTTTTTGCAGCTCAGAAAACGAGTGACGGATTTGAGTATTTGGTGAGCAGAACAGAGAGAAATCAAGTTGGGATTGACTATGAAGAGGTTGGGTGTGCTTGATAAACCCAGTGAAGGCTAGGATCTCAAGGATCAGCAGCTGGACCTTTCTATGCCCATCCTGAAGAGCACTGGAGGGAAGAGTTGCCTGAGGGACTGTGTAACAGAGAAGGGGATCTTCCTTGTGTTGGATGTGGTAGGTAATGTGGGTGCCTGACTGTTGAGCTCACTTGAGATGCCTGTAGCTCTGTGGTTGAGCTCACTGGCTTAGCATTACCCTCCTCTATCTTCTTGGATGCTTGACTGAAACCACGCCTATGAGTGAACCCAACTAGTCCTCCTTAGTGGATACACAGCCCAGCTCGGGGGTGACCTCTCAGCTGAAAGGACACAAGCTGGACAGAGGTCTACGGTTGGGAGGAACGTTGCCCTTCCATAGCCAGTCGTTTGGACCATTACAGTTCAAGATAAGTATTCGGTGAATTAATTTATATACAGACTGTGTTTGCAATGCATTCAATCTGAAGGATTAATTATTCCTGTTAATGAAATGAAATGCATCATGTTTTATGCAGTGTGATAAATTGTCCATGCTTAATGAAATTTAGTGACTGTTACATGTATGAATGATATGGGTATGCTGAATGTATGAAGAGATAATGTGCATACGTAATGATTAATTCCCGCTGTGTTTAAATTGAGATGAATCTGCATTTGGAAGTTTCAAAATGTTAGGAATTTATGGGTAAAGAGTATTGGGGCTAAGTCTGCCATAAGCTCGTGTGATGTTAACGTTTCTTTCCTTGCACTTGATGATGGAAGGGGGCGTTACAGTTTGGTATCAGAGCTGCGTTGCAGCATTGGGCCTCTATGGGCCAAATCTGATAGAGTTTTTCTTAAGTCTGTTTTGGAAAATGTTGTTTTAAGACTGTTTTTGAAATTTTTGGTTTTAAGACTGTTTCGGGAAGTCATCCCGAAACTGCGGAAAGGTTCCGCGAACCTTCCCGCAATTGCGGAAGAGTTCGGCGAACCTTCCCGCAATTGCGGAAGAATTCAGCGAACCGCTCCGAAACAGCGGAGAAAAATCCGTTTTTGTGAAAAATTTCTAAGTGTCGGCGTCGAATGGAAACTTTTGCGGAAGGAATTCTCTTCCGAAATTGCGGAAAGATTTCTCTTCCGAAATTTCGGAAGGATTCCGCGAACCGTTCCGCAACGCGGGAGAGTTCGGCGAGTCGTTCCGAAGTTGCGGAAGACTTCGGCGAATCGTTCTGCAACTGCGGAAGACTTCGCCGAATCGTTCCGCAACTGCAGAAGATTTCGGCGAATCGTTCCGAAATTGCGGAAACATTCCGCCAGTTGTTCCGCAAAAGCTTTCCGCAAAAACCGACCGAAAACCCCGGAAACATTCCGCGAATGGCTCCGAAGCTGCGGAAGCCTTCGCCGAATGGCTCCGCAATTGCGGGAGCGTTCGGCCAATCGCCCCGCCATTGCGGAAGCATTCGGCGAACTGCTCCGCAATTGCGGAAGCGTTCGGCGAACTGCTCCGCAATTGCGGAAGCCGTCGCCGAACGAGCCCGCAACTGCGGAAGGGTTTAGCCAACCGGCCCGCAACTGCGGAAGGGTTCAGCCAACCGGCCCACAACTGCGGAAGGCCACAGCGAACCGCCCCGCAATTTCGGGAGTGTTCAGTGAATTGGCCCGCGACGGCGGCGCGAAAAAAAAAAATGGATAGGGGGAGCACCGGGGCCCAGAATGGGATGATTTCTGTGGGGCTCGGAGGCCATTGACGGGGGCCATGAAACAACTAGTGAAGACCCCGAGCCCATTACACTCCAATTTGACAGAAAAAGGGGAATAGTGACTTTTGAAGAACAGAGTCTCGAGGCTTGACAGAAGGTCGGATTGAGCTGAAATTGATCAGGCGCAGCCATGAAGCAGGCACAATGTTAAGTTCCGATTCTTGGAACCAAACTCTAAAGGATGTGGAGTCGGGGTGAGCAAGAAGGCCAAAAAGCACTGTTCCGGGCCACTTTTTCGAGATTTTGAAAAGCTTGTGGGCAATAAAAGTGACCCTAGATGTGGGAGTCAGAAATTTTACTGAACTAGACATTTCATATTCTCATTAAGACGGACAATTTCTGTTAAACGAAGATTTCCCAGAAATGCACCGTTTGGGAGATAGCCGTTTTTGGCCCAAAATTTGGAATTTTGGAAAAATGTGAAAAGTAAGAAGTAGTAAAACCCAGAAATTCATAAAAGATGAACGGTACATCAGAATTGAAATCAGTGAATTGCTGAGTGTTCCTTGTTATATGGACTAACTTTGCCCGATAGATAAGTTTTTGTGATTCCTTATAGATTTTCTTCCACAGGTGGCTGAAGTTGGCCTTCGGGACCAAATACAATTGTGTAAATGTGCAGAATTATTGGTAAAAGTTGTCATTTTTGAGACAACGTTGTTTCCACACCCGATGTCGGAATGGAGCACGGGGACAGGCATTGGAAAGCTTGTCTAGAAAGGAATAATGCAGTACGACCGGAATTTGAATTGGGTTATCAGACATCATAGATTATCAGGGCAGAAAAGTGTTGGTGACTGTTTTGTCAAATTAATGATAATATGGGCAATTTTCAGAATTGCATGGATGGGCAAAAGAATTGAATAAGTAACAACTATGTGAATTATTCCATGAGTTCTATTATGTTAAATGTTGATTGTTGTATATTCCTGGATGCATTTTTATGAGGTCTAACAAATATCATAATAATGCACAATGTTTGCAGCTCATAAAGTTTATAATTGTAGCAGAGGTAAGATGGTGACCATTAATGATGCTCAAGATCCTTATGAACACGAAGAAGACGTTCTAGGAGAAAATGTGCATGAAGGGAATGCGGAGACTGAATCCAATGGGAGAAGGGAGCAGGTGACTCCTCAAAATTTGGTTGAAACCATGGTGAGCTTCAATGAAAGATTGATGAAGGCTCAAGAAGAACAACACCAACTCAATGCTGCTATTTTGCAAAGCCTCACTGATATGCAGCATAAGATAAACCTTGGGTCCAACCCAAACAATATGGGTGAAGAAGGAAGAGATGCAGGGAGTCATTCTAGAGGTCGTTCGAGGAGGAGGACTCCAAGCCCAAGGAAGAGTTCGGTGAGCAGAAAACATAAAACATCTTCATCAAGGTCTTCTTCCAGCAGGTCGTGTGGCTCCAAATGTTCTAGGAGAAGTCCAGGACATGCACCTAAGAGATTGGACGGAAGAAAGAGGTTCAAGGGCATCCCACAGGGAGAATTCAGGAAGGCAAGACCTCCCACATTTGACGGGGAAGGAAAGACAGGCCAAGAGGCAGAAGCATGGCTTCTGGGAATAAAGAAATACTTCAGAATTCAAGACTACTCAGGAAATGAGAAAGCCAGAATTTCCATTTACAACTTAAATGGCAGAGCTTCCATTTGGTGGGACAATCTCTTGCAAGTGAAAGGGATCAATGAAAGAAGGGTCAGTTGGGAAAGATTTAAGAGGTACTTCAAGGAGAAATACCTTTCTGCTAGGTATTATGACGGTAAGAGAAAAGAGTTTAATGAACTCAGGTTGGGACAAAAATCTATGGAAGAGCATGTCCACAAATTCTTGGAATTACTGAGGTATGTCGACTATATAAAAGAGGAGAGAGTAAAAATCCAATGCTTTCTTGGGGGTCTACCTCAGAGTTTCAGAGATCGTATTGAGTTTGTTAATCCACCAAGTTTGGATGAAGCCATTAGGATGGCAATGCACTGCTATGAGCAAAACAAAGGAAGAACAGAGGCTAACCCAGCATGGAAAGGGAAGCCAAGAGGGAAGTTTGATCAGAGGAAGGATGGCTTCAAGCCACCATTCAGAGGTCAGCCTAGGACCTTTCCCCAGGGACAACAAGCAAGGAGTGGATTCAAACCAGCAGTGACAGCAGACAAAGCAGCAAAGGGACCACTTCAGTGTTGGGGATGTGGAGAAAACCACATGTTGAAGGATTGTCCACATCGGAAAAACAATTCTTGGAAGTTGAACAACCTGAAGGGAGTATCTACGGTGGAGGACATGGCAAGGGCAGCACCTCGGATTTATGCAGCGTTGGATAATCATCAAGCAGACCATCAGTCCTCAGTGGTGGAAGTCGAAGGTAAGATTGCTACGCAATCTATTTCTGTTTTGATTGACCCAGGATCTACTCATAGTTATGTTTCTCCAAAAGTGGTTGAAGGTTGTTCTCTTAGAAGAGTAAAGCATAATAAGTCTTGGCTAGTGCAACTAGCCACGGGAACCAAGAGAAAAGTAAGTGAGGTAGTGATGGAGTGTCCCATAGAATTGAATGGACTCCACACATATGCTGAATTGAATGTGTTACCATTAGGATCCTATGATGCATTAATTGGCATGGATTGGTTAGAAAAACATAGAGCCAAAGTGGACTGTTATGAGAAAGCACTTGAGTGCATTGATGAAAAAGGGAGGCCAACATTGGTAAAAGGGATCCCCAAGCAAGTTTCAATAAGACAGATTTCAGCACTGCAGTTGAAAAAGTTTTATAAGAAGGGTTGTCAATTATATGCAGTTCATATGCCAGATTCATTAGAGGACAAAGGGCCAAGACTAGAAGACTTCAGGATATTGCAAGAGTTCCAAGATGTGTTTCCGGATGAGGTACCAGGGTTGCCACCGACGAGAGATATTGATTTTACCATCGATCTTGTTTCGGGGGCAGCGCCGAATTCCAAAGCTCCTTATAGAATGAGTACACCGGAGTTGGTGGAATTGAAGATACAACTGCAAGAATTAATGGATAAAAGGTATATCAGGCCTAGTGTGTCCCCTTGGGGAGCACCGGTGTTATTTGTCAAGAAGAAAGATGGGACTTTAAGGCTGTGTATTGATTACAGGCAGCTCAATAAAGTGACAGTTAAGAACAAGTATCCATTACCAAGAATTGATGACTTGTTTGATCAAATGAAGGAAGCCAAATTATTTTCAAAGATTGACTTGAGGTCTGGCTACCATCAAATGAGGATTAAAGAAGAAGACATTCACAAGACGGCTTTCAGAACTAGATATGGTCATTATGAGTTCACTGTGGTTCCATTCGGCCTTACCAACGCACCTGCCACATTCATGTGTCTCATGAATAGTGTATTCAGCAAATATTTGGATAAGTTTGTGATTGTGTTTTTAGACGACATTCTTGTCTATTCAAGAAATGAAGAAGAACACGAGGAGCATCTAAGAATGGTGTTACAAGTTCTTAGAGAACATCAGCTGTATGCAAAGTTAAGCAAGTGTGAATTCTATCAAAAGAGGATCCAATATTTGGGTCACGTCATTTCAGAAGAAGGAATTGCAGTGGACCCGGAGAAGATTAATTCCATCATGGATTGGCCAACTCCAAGAAATGTTTCAGATGTTAGATCTTTTATGGGCCTTGCTGGTTACTACAAAAGGTTTATTGAAGGATTCTCCAGGATAGCGCATCCGATCACTTCATTGCAAAGGAAGAACATCAAATTTGTATGGTCTGAAAAATGTGAGAAAAGTTTTCAGAAATTAAAGGAGTTACTTACCAACGCTCCTGTTTTGAAGATAGCCGATCCAAGGAAGGATTTTGTAGTATGCACAGATGCTTGCATTGAACGACTGGGTGGGGTTCTCATGCAAGAAGGAATTGTGATTTGCTATGAATCCAGGAAATTAAAAGAGCATGAAAAGAATTATGCCACACATGATTTAGAACTAGCAGCCATAGTGCATGCTCTTAAGATGTGGAGGCATTACTTGATGGGAAGAAGATTCGAGCTTAGAACAGACCACATGAGCCTGAAGTATTTGTTTGAGCAGCCAAACTTGAATGCGAGGCAAGCTAGATGGATGGAATTTCTTTGTGAATTTTATTTTGAAATTAAACATGTAAAGGGGAAGGAGAATAAGGTCGCAGATGCTCTTAGCAGAAAATTTCATGTTTCAGCAGTAAGTATGTGCAAATCAGATCTAAAGACAAGAGTTCTTGAAGCCCAAAACGGTGATGAAACTTGCCTTCAAATTAAAGAGAAGTTGCAGCACGGTAATGTGGATGAAAAGTGTGCAGGATATCAGCTGGGTGAATAAAGTATCCTCATCTACAAAGATAGGTTGTACATTCCAAATCATGCAGATTTGAAGAAACTAGTGATGGATGAAATACACCAAATGCCGTACTCTGGACATCCAGGATATCAGAAGACTATAACAGCAGCAAGGAAGCAATACTTTTGGAATGGCATGAAGAAGGACATAGCTGAGTACATTGCTAGGTGTCAGAAGTGCCAACAAGTCAAGGCAGAACACCAACATCCAGCAGGGTTATTGCAGCCCTTACCCATTCCAGAATGGAAGTGGGAAGTGATCTCCATGGATTTCATAACAGGTCTGCCCATGACAGTGAAGAAGTATGATTCAATCATGGTTGTGGTGGATAAGCTATCAAAGGTAGCTCACTTTATTCCAGTGAAATCCACTCACAAGGCTAGTGACATTGCGAACATCTTCATGAGAGAGATATTCAGATTGCATGGATTGCCTAAGGCAATAATTTCTGATCGTGATACAAAGTTCACCTCCAATTTCTGGAAGGGATTATTTCAGGAACTAGGAACTAAATTGAATTTCAGTACAGCTTACCATCCTCAAACGGACGGCCAAACCGAGAGGGTGAACCAGGTTCTTGAAGATATGCTGAGAATGTATGTGATGGACAAACCATCCAAGTGGGAAGATTATTTACACTTGGTTGAATTTGCGTACAATAATGGACACCATGCATCCTTGGGAATGAGTCCATTTGAAGCATTATATGGCAGGGGATGCAGGACGCCAGTGAATTGGGATGGCCCAGTGAACAGGGTGGTGCTTGGACCAGAGATGATCAAGGAAATGGAACAAGAAATTGTTAAGATCAGGAAGAATTTAAAGGCAGCTCAGGACAGGCAAAAGAGTTATGCAGATTTGAAAAGAGTACATAAGGAATTTCAGATTGGGGATCATGTTTGTTTGAGAGTGAAACCAAGGAAGAGTTCCCTCAAGTTGGGGAGTTGTGCTAAGTTGTCACCAAGATATTGTGGACCATTTGAAGTCCTTGATAGGATAGGGCCAGTTGCATATAGAATTGCATTGCCTGCTAGCATAAGAGCTCATAATGTTTTCCATGTATCTTTGTTTAAGAAGTATGTACATGATCCTAATCATATGATTGATTGGAATGTGATACAGGTGGAACCCGAGGGAGAGTTCCAAGTAGAACCTATGCGCATCCTCGACAAGAAAGTCACAGTGCTTCGGAACAGAGCCATCGGGCAGGTAAAGGTCCAATGGGAGCACCTTAGTCCCGACGAGGCTACATGGGAGCTAGAGGATGCCATGAGGGAGGCATTCCCATTTTTGTTCAATTTTGAGAACACCGAGGACGGTGTTGTTCTAAGGGGGAGGGGAATGTAATACCCCAATTTTGAACCCTTAGGAAATATTGGCTCTAATGTAAATATTGTATACACACGTTGTATGTTTCCCTAGCGTGGAGCTCAAGGCCAAGGCCCCGCTAGTTTATGCTCAGATTTTATTTAAATTAGACACGCTTGATATTTTGTTACCCACGTGCTATTAAGCCATGGGATATTGTAAATTGATGTAAATATTTAACATTGAAATAAAATACCAAAAACTGGCTATGGAGGCAATGAATGAGAAGGGGCCACGTGTATCCACTAGGGAGTGGTGAGGGGGCTATGGGATTAAACCCTAGGCTGCCATTTGTCATTATGAGAACCCATTGACTTCCCTAGGTGACATTAATGCCTGCTGTAAGAAGGTGGTTGAGATTTCAGCCCATGGCTTCAATGGAGTACGGGCAGCCCTGAAATTCGTATGGGTGGACATGGGCTCCGATTGCTTGGGCAAGAAGTCACTCAACCTCATGGGAGGTTGCTTGATTCACACCCCATTCCATTGTGAAACTACCTAGCATCATTCTGCATCCAAAAACGAGAGCCAGCAGTGAGGAAACCAGAAAATCGCGACCTTGAGAGAACCCAGTTTTTGAAAGACCAAAAACGCCCAGATTTGGCATGGGACAAGGAAATCCAATGGGGAATCCATTAGCATGAACCTTGGGGCGAATTCTGGAGCATTAGCTACCCCGAAATCAATGGGAAAACCCAGTTTTTGCAGCTCAGAAAACGAGTGACGGATTTGAGTATTTGGTGAGCAGAACAGAGAGAAATCAAGTTGGGATTGACTATGAAGAGGTTGGGTGTGCTTGATAAACCCAGTGAAGGCTAGGATCTCAAGGATCAGCAGCTGGACCTTTCTATGCCCATCCTGAAGAGCACTGGAGGGAAGAGTTGCCTGAGGGACTGTGTAACAGAGAAGGGGATCTTCCTTGTGTTGGATGTGGTAGGTAATGTGGGTGCCTGACTGTTGAGCTCACTTGAGATGCCTGTAGCTCTGTGGTTGAGCTCACTGGCTTAGCATTACCCTCCTCTATCTTCTTGGATGCTTGACTGAAACCATGCCTATGAGTGAACCCAACTAGTCCTCCTTAGTGGATACACAGCCCAGCTCGGGGGTGACCTCTCAGCTGAA
Source organism: Larix kaempferi (assembly GCA_027924585.1). Classification (NCBI taxonomy): domain Eukaryota; kingdom Viridiplantae; phylum Streptophyta; class Pinopsida; order Pinales; family Pinaceae; genus Larix; species Larix kaempferi. Next base: position 56,603,656 of record BSBM01000299.1, on the reverse strand, counting down.
ATGACACAAGCTGGACAGAGGTCTACGGTTGGGAGGAACGTTGCCCTTCCATAGCCAGTCGTTTGGACCATTACAGTTCAAGATAAGTATTCGGTGAATTAATTTATATACAGACTGTGTTTGCAATGCATTCAATCTGAAGGATTAATTCTTCCTGTTAATGAAATGAAATGCATCATGTTTTATGCAGTGTGATAAATTGTCCATGCTTAATGAAATTTAGTGACTGTTACATGTATGAATGATATGGGTATGCTGAATGTATGAAGAGATAATGTGCATACGTAATGATTAATTTCCGCTGTGTTTAAATTGAGATGAATCTGCATTTGGAAGTTTCAAAATGTTAGGAATTTATGGGTAAAGAGTATTGGGGCTAAGTCTGCCATAAGCTCGTGTGATGTTAACGTTTCTTTCCTTGCACTTGATGATGGAAGGGGGCGTTACAAAATCCCCCACCACCATAATATTTGCCATCAATAATATCCTAGATGACTGCAATCCCATCCAGAACACCTCACGGTCCTTGTATGGAGCATAGCAATTCAGGATATTAAACTGCAAGTTATTCATCTTACAAAACCCTTCCAGCAGAAGACCCCACCGAGTCTTATACACAAAAAATGAATAGAACTGAGGATCCCATGCTGCCAGTAATCCTCCATACAGGCCATCCGAACTAATAGCCGATATCTCGCAACCAAGAAGGATACTAGCTACCTTAGAAACCACCAAATGATCGACGCACATAGTTTCTTGAAAAAGTACAATAGAAGGACGAGCAGTAGCAATGAGGTTAGAGAGGACCCTGGCTTGCACAGTCGACCCCAACCCACGGATATTTAGTGAACAAATAGACATTAGGAACCCAAATAATAAGGGGAATTATCTCTAAGGCCCCCAACATCAGAATCCACAAAACAAACCCCCGAAGGAACAGACACAGATACCCTAGAAGTATCCCCGAGCCCAGTCACAGGATGTTCCACCTCATTCCCCAGATCTGATAGAATACGATCTGTTATAGAAACAGTCTCCACAGTAGGGTCATCTGTCTCCCCCAACCCCTTCCTACCAATTCGTCGAGGCTTTCTAAGAGTAACATTCTGAAAACGAGTCGTGTTGCAAGACATAACCCTAGGGTTTGATGAGGGGTTTTTAGAAAATATAGGCAGAGGCGAGAGAATGTCAGTTGCTTTCGAAGTTCCATAACCTGCCTCGTCTAAGATAGAAGTATCATCCTCCAAATAAGGTCCCACTTCCACAATCCCCATAACCCCACCAACCAAACTAGAGGGCTCACTATACCCGTCCACCAAAACAGTAGGCTCACCACTCACAGGAAGTAGGTCATCTACATTTCCAATAGATGTCTCTGCATCCAAAACCCTAGTCATAATAGAAACAGAGTCTAGGTGATTGGAATTTGAGTCCCCCCCATCCACCGGAGTTCCCCCAAATTGTCCACAATCAACCCTAGACATATCCGAAATGTAGCCATCAGTAGATGTTGAAACCCTACCCCTATCAGTAGGCAATTTAGTATCCCCCGCAGCTAACCTCTTATCCAGGATGTGCTCAGCAGCCCTAATGCATTCTAATTCATCCTCCGGAATAAATGGAATAGGAGAACCAAGTTTAGGAGTTAACTTACCCGTGGGTATAGGAGGTTCCATCGAATTAGCGGTCCTAATTGCTTGCATATGTCCAGTAGCTCCAGGAAATTCTGGCGAAACCTTCAATGGTGTGGAAGACCTCATCTCCAGACAATGGACACGAGTGTGTCCCGTCTTCAAACAAGAATGGCACCGGAAGGGCATTCTGAAGTAATCGAGCCGCTGCCTCCACACCCTCTCACCCCAGTGGAGTTCTACTTCCGCCGGCAACCCAAGTGCCATCTCGAACTCAACCATGACTTTTGCAGACCTCCTGTCAAACCCATATATTGAATTGTTATCAAGCCGGACAAATCTCCCCACCGAGTTAGCTATCCCTGTCAGAATGTTCTCGGACCAGAGCTCAATCGGTAACCCTGGTATCAATATCCATAGGTGTCTGAACTGTTGCTTCTCCTTTAAAGGATCAAAGGACAGGTGCCATTTTTTAAGGCAGAAGGATCCCTCCTTAAAACACCAGAACCGTTTGAGAACCAGACCCACATGTTTTGGTTTGGTGAAAATAATCAAAACCCACCTGTTTAACAGCAACATAACCTTAGGCATGTCTCCACAGATAGGGACCCAATTTTTCCTTACCCAATCCAACAGCTGACGCTGGTCTCCGCTAGTGAACTCTAAACGTCCAACAATAGCCCGAGTATGGAGCATCTTAATGCGATCCAGGTTCGTTTCAACCGAAATGGAGAAATGATCCAGTCCCTCCCTTACTTTCAACGGCTTATTGTTCCTACACTTACAGGCCTTCTCTCCCCTGACCTTGCTCGACCACGGCTAGGCAGCATAGGTTTTCTCAGCCCTCTGACTACCCTCCCCAGCCTTGTGAGACTAAAACCCTTCCTCGTGTCTAGAACCCTCCACATTGATAATCGGAATACCGTCAAAATTCCCGTGATATCCCATCAAATCACCAGTTTGGGCAACCGACAGTTGCCAGTCAAAGGACCACGAGGAACCCACTACACCTGCTGAAAGAGTTATCTGCCAACCTAACACAGGAACCCTTCAAACATGTCAAAAAACCACCGAAAAAAGTGGAATGGGGATAGTTAAAAATGGAATAGTGTCTGCAATCCCCACCAAACGCAGCAGAAGAAGTAATAGTTTAAAATGGATAGGTGTCTACAAACCCCGCCAAACACAGTAGAAGAAGAAACTGAAAACAGACCCCAAAAATAGCAGAATGTGAGCGTAGCCTTTAACCAATTTGACAACAATCCAGCTTTACTTCCCACTTTTTTGACTTGGCTGGTACTAGGTTGGCCCCAATAGGGCCAACTAGACTCCAAGAGATTGTTGCCAACTTTAGTTAACCTCTAGCACTCCATTCACGCCATTCCTGCAACTTCCAGAGTACAAACCCTAGCCATATCCAATGGAATCTCAACTTGGATATGCATTATCATGGGCTTTGTTAGAAGCGTCCTGACTCCAATGACGTTGTGGATAGACTTGTATCCATTACAAACATTTTATAATTACTTTTTTATTGACGTTGTGGATAGACTTGTATCCATTACAAACATTTTATAATTATTTTTTTATTTGACTACAATGGATTATATAATTAATGGATTGCTATGGCTTTATGGATAGAGTTGTAATTTATTTGGACATTTAAATGGTAATTTCCTATGTCGTTTTTTATTTTATAAACAATACTTTGTTTGGATTTTTGTGGATTTTTTTGAATAATTTTACAATAATTTTTTTTTAATTATTTGTAATGAGGTTAATAGTGATTAATACTTTTAAGAAATTTGATTTAACAAATTTTTGGTAAATATAATTTTGTATTTAAATTTCTTCTAGTTTTTCTTCTACACATATTTTATAACTATAAAAATCCATCAATGTAAGAATATTCTATTTCTAAACTCTAAAAAATTATAGATTTTTAAATAATTCAACTTAGGAGGGGAAAACTATATACAATTTTAATACAATCTCTTGTATGCTCCTTATTCCTCTTATCAATTTAATACATTAATTGTATATAAGTTTCATTTTTTAAACAAGGGAAATAGAAGCGAAGCTTCAAGTCCCTGCCAAGTCAAAGGTTAAGAATTCTATTATTATAATATTATTTAATTGTCAAAGGTTAAAAATACATAAACAACTTGAGCATCCCAATGAACATTGTCGAGATGTAGCCACGATGAATGAGGCTCTTAAGTTTAAAGACTCGATATGATAGAAGTGCCCATCCTTGGGTTTCCTTTGAAGGATACCCATATTTACATATAATCTTAAGATAATTAAGTCGAATTAAGTTCCCTAAGGAATTTGGTAGCTGCGTCAAATTCAAGGCATCAATTATCGACTTAAGTTCCCTAACGACTTTGGTAGCTGCGTCAAATTCAAGGCATCAATTATCGACTTAAGCTCCCTAAGGACTTTGGTAGCTGCGTCAAATTCAAGGCATCGATTATCGACTTAAGTTCGCTAAGGACTTTGGTAGCTGCGTTAAATTCAAGGCATCGGACAGATTGATGTGTTCTAGGTTCCTTAAATTCCCAAAGGAATTTTGCAGCAACTTAATTTTGGAGGCACCTGTCAAAGCAAGATATTTAAGCCGAATTAAGCACCCGAAGGAATTTTGATGCCTCTTGAAATTAGTTCGTTTGGATGGATTAAAACTAAAATACTAAATTTGAAACCTTAATAAAGGTAGATATAAATATATTAAGTGCCACTAATCCACTCTACATAAGAGCCATCATTCCACTTTGCATGGATAAAGGATGGGAGACTATCAACGTGTAGTTTGGCAAGTAGATTTTGGGCTTGCAATTCTTCTCCATGCCATTTGTGCAAATAAATCAACACTTGTACTAATGTTACCACTGGAAACTTAAAAAAAGACATTAATAATACTGGAAATTTGGGTTTGTGTGACTTTATCAATTTGTCCTTAGACTGGATTATGCCATAGATATTCGACTACAACTAAACAATGGACTTGGACCTAAAAAGGCTCGAGCAAGAGACGATGTAGAGTGATTAATAATATGTTGGAGATATGGGTTTGTTCAACTTCCTCAATCGATACACTAGACAAGATTATGCTAGAGATATTCGAACTACAATGGAGAAATGGACTCAGAAGTGAAAATGGCAGCGTAATAGATACTAATTCTTTAGCAATTTTTGGTTCACATAAGCCACTTGGATATATTTACTTGGGCTAACCCTGGAATGTATCACTGCAGATTTACAAATAATATACGATATTTATTATTCTGTCCACCATATCTTGATTCTTGTGTTTATTTTCATGCTCGTATCCAATTATAAATTTGTATTGAGCTAACATATAAATCACTAGTACATCGTGTAGCCTAGCCCCCCTGATTTGAAAATTCTAAGTTACTATACAGTTACTTTAGATTGATAAATAATTCATTTATTGAGTTTATCGCGGTATGCTCCCTGTATAGATTGAAAAATTCTCAATCTAGCATATTCTGTCGACAATAGTATAAATGGTAAGCAATAACGAGCACTGTGAAATGGTCCTTAGTGTGCCATAGTAGTGGTGCTGCAACTATGAATGTCTTTGAAGACATAAATTTTTGTCAACTCGGTCAAATTTTAAAGCGGATTCTATACATTGTTTGCATTGGCTGGCCTATAGAATGAAGTGGTATGTTAAAACATAAAAACCAAAGAGAGTTCCATGCAAATTCAGCATAAGAAGCATGTGCTTGCTCAATTCCTATTTCCCTTTTGATAAAATGTGGAACAAATTGCACAGATTATATCTGAATAAACTAACATGAGGTGCAACTTATCTCTTTTTCAAATTTTTTATTTAAACATTGTGCTTCTACAAGATAGATGGGAAAAAAAATACAAAAACCCATGAGTAGAAAACCCAAAGACCTGCTTAAGCAGGAAAACAGGCCCAGAGGGGTTCTAGTGTATAGACCGAGGGAAGCCATTCGCCTCCTAAGGGAGTCTCCCTACTGTCTATTGCTACCACCTGGTTATGGAGGAGTTGTCAAGTGCTCAAATTTAGCACTACATCTTAATTTACTGGTTCAAAGACTTGCAACTCAAAGCAATAAGACAATAACATCCTCGCTATCCACCAATTGATATTGCATACAATATATTAGTTGGTCCTTAACTATTTTATAAGCACAACCTTCAGGCTCGTAGACTTATGGGAGTGAGAGACTTCTCGATCTTCCTCTAGCTTGAAGCTTAAGGGTAGAAAAAAATAGAAAACAAGTTGCTTAGGAGCAAAGAGTTATTAACTTTCTCCTTAAGGTGTTGTATAATTTGTATTTTTTTTCTTTTTATAATATGAACTATGTATAGTTATATAATTATATTTAAATACATTCACAAAGTGAGAGTTGTTATCTTATTTGCAGGTTCACACCCTTAGATTAATGGATTAATGGTGGTCCTTAGTTGTAGAGAGCTAGGATTCACAAGTATTTTGAGATCGTTGTTGCATCCGCACAAATTGAGATGTTTGAGTCGATTCAAATTACTGAAGGAGATTGAATTTTAAACCTGCAACAAAAAACCAAGTTAACATGTTGTAGGTTTGTTTCCAAACTTAGGTCATTTAGGTAGAGTGATTAACATTGCTAAATATAAAGCTACGAGATTTAATTGTTTATTGATTGCAAAGCTAACACATACACCATGAGGAGGATTGGAACCCAGCCGGGTCCTTGAAAGCCAATGCCCTTACCAACGAAACACAACCCCATTGGAAATCTTCTTCAAATTTTCTATCAATGTAAATACAATGACTTCAAAATCACATGAGGCAATGAGGCTCTATGAGAAATACAAAGAAGAGGAAGATCAATACAATAATATAAGATTTAATCTGTACAATAACCTCAAGAGACACTCATATGCAATGCCTCAACCACACTTGTTAAACGTACCTTCTGTATTGGCTCACCGTGGCCGGCTCCTCCATATAGAGTCCCGTCGAAAGAACCCTTGTTGGATGAAAAATTGCCTTCCAAACTGTAGTGAAATCGAAGCTAAGTTAAGTTGTTTCCATTTGCAGTCCAGCTAAACCCTTTGAGAAGTGGATATCTCCCATCATGATTACCATATAACTGCGAGTGATAGTATCCCTCATAGGTTGCTTTTTCCTATTGCACAAAATTCCTTTCCAGTAAGAGACCTGAGTAGAGTAATGAAGTGGATTTCAAATCAATGTTTATGGATATACATACCTTTCCTTCATTAGCTTGAGAAGGATCTTAAGCTGTAACAATTGGAACCTTTCCTGAATGACTCATGGTAGCTCAAAACTGCCCAGACCAAAATACAAATATATTTAACATAGTAAATAACATATAAAACTGACCAAACCAATGTCGAAAAGCACCAAAATTGAACTTGAACCAGAAACGAACAGTGTGATGAAACATAAGATATGAGTTGAATTGGGTGTGTGTTCATGAATTTTCTACATCACTCCAGGAGTCTTATCAGCCATCTTAAATGCCCAAAATTCCTAAATCACAAAGAATCATGTGGTATGCTCACTATATAGATTGAAAAGTTTCGGGCTACAAAGGCTAATTATGGTAAACCAATCGATTTAATTGGATTGCAATTGTGGTCTGGTAGGAACGATTGAGAAGTGGGAGTTAGTGCGGGTTAAATTGAGTATTTGTTACCTTATGTTTCAAAGGTAACATAGACCATGACTTCGAGGTGGAGCATGGCATGCACCTTGACTGCTGGAGCCCGTCGAGGTGCATGCAGCCAAGATCATGGCAATGAAAATTAATTTTGGGATCGGACAATGACATGCAGGTGAACACGTTATTAAAAAGAAGACGAGAAGTAGCCCGTGCCTAGATTAAAGGCCAGATGAGGCTCTGAAATTGTTGATTGGATCGAAGGGAATCATGCTCATAAAAATTAGGTTAAAATGCTATGTAATCCGTGCTAGGTTAATAGAAATAGGCAAAATCGAATTCTATAGTCCTTGCACTGCCTGTGGGCAAGGACTAATAATAATGTTTTTACAATGAGTTTGACTCAATTGTTTTACAAGGTTTCATGTGTGTGATTGTATATATTTTTAAGAGCACATTAATTAGTTTTATTTAGTATATATATATATTTTTAATTATTATAAATATTTTTTTTAAGGATAATTTTATTTTTATTTTTAAATTTAATAAAATTTTGTTGGTATCTTATTGCTGTAAAATAAAATAAATGATAAATTTGTTGTTTTGGATTTTTTAAGATTGATTTAAAAAAAACAAATTATAAGATTATTAAATTATTAGATTTCATTTTCTTGATGATGGTGATTAACGTCCACTTATATCAACTTTGGTCTATTGGACTTTAAGAAGGGTATTATTTGGGTTGCTTTAAAATTGCATTCCTATGCTCAAAAAGCTTGGCGAGAAGCTCTCCTAGCTCACTATAGTTTTAGAAAGAGGTTAGAAAGGTTTTGTGTTGTAGCAAATACTATGAAACTCAAATCTAATGTGGGTGTAAATAGGGAACTCTAAGAGAAAGTGATTTTCATCCTCAATGCTCATAGACTCACAAAGATGACAAACCCTTTCCAACATGGAGTTTTAGGAATATACCAATGTCCTGTTTCGCTATGGAGCTCATGAGAGTTCGTTCTTATCTTGGTTGTCTTAATTTTCTTCTTTGAACTAGATAATACCAAGAGATACTTCCAATCTTCTAGATTAGGGTTAATGACCTCCTTATATAGTATCTTAATTTTCTTTTAACCTCTAAATTTTTCTCGCACCACAGTTTCTCTTTAAACTTATATGTAACAATATTTTTGACATTAATGGTATTTTGCAAAGTGCCATTTTCGTCAATGCCCCAATGGTTTAACCAAGCCATGTTATCTTTACACAAACCTTGTTTGATGCATAGTTGGTTTTGACTTGATTTTAAAGCAATTTTAGGAAGTCTCTCGTCATCCATGTTATTTATCTTGTGCTTGTAGATCATGTATCTAGTCATAGCCATTCTCTGGATGGGGGAAAGTCCCACTTCTATGAGGAGAATAGGATAAGGCATGTTGTTTTTAATTTTAAGGTTATAAGTTATAGACCGCTTTTGGATTTGATCAATCTTTCTCCAATATTCTCTAGAGATGCTGCAACCCCATACTTTACGCCCATATAAGATAATGGGGATGACAAGAGTTTCAAATAAGAACTTATTTTTATCCCACATGACCAAGTTGGCTGATTTACAATTGTTTTCAAAACCAAAATAAGCTTTCCACCCTCCATTAATCCTTTTCTCAATGATATAGTTCCAGTTGAGCTTGTGATGAATATCAATTCTGAGATACTCGTAATAAGTTACTTCCTCTAGATTGTTATTGTCATATATAAAATTAACGTAGGTGTATTTCTTGGATTTTATAATCATAAATTTTTTCTTGTCAGTGTTAATAGTCATACCCATATTAGAGCATAAATATTTGAGTAATTTTAATTGCTTATCAAGATCAAAGGGGCATCTTTCCATAATAACAATATCATCAACATAAAGCAAGATGATGATAACTATCCTAGCTAATATTGTGTTAATGCAACCCACTTCTTCTAAACAACCTTCTAGTTTATCGATGTAAATGTTGAAAAGGGTAGGGGAGATGGGGAAACCTTGCTTAACTCCAATATTATAGTTTATATCCGAAAACCACCATTCAATGTTCTTAAACTTGGCAATGAATTTTTTGGATAACCTTATTGCAGAATCTCTCAACTCGAAAGGAACCTTAAGCTCCTCTAATCTCTTCCACGGGTTGTTTCTAGGCACCATATCAAAAGCTTTTCTAAAGTCCTACACAAAGCAACAAAATAGATCAGACTTATTATTACAACATTCCTCTACAATGACCCTATGAGTGACAAGGTGGTCCATGGTTGAGCGATGTCTTCTAAAACCTACCTAGCCTTTATCCCACTTACCTTCCATTTGTAGCCATTCATTGATATTCTTTTCTAAGATAATACCGTATAACTTAGCTAAGAGAGGGCTAATCATAATGGTCCAATAATTAGAGGAGTTATTTTTATCGCCACTTTTGAAAATAGGAATAATGAGGCTCTGATTCCAAGGAGTAGGGAACCCTTTCTTAACCGCTAGATTAAAGAGTTTATGGATGAGCACAGGCCCTCCAATTTTTAAAATGATGATGAAATGAGTGATTTTGTTGATTTTTTATTTTATTTTTTATTTTAATGGGAAGATGGTATCCAAGGTAAACTAGGCGAGGACATCAAGTGAGGCACTTTATAAGCATATCCATCCAGGGAATTGACCTTGAAACTTTATGCTTGCTTTACAAAACACTCAACCACTTGAGCTAACCCACGAGGCTAAGTGATTTGGTTGATATTCTTAAAAATGATATTTGAAAAAATTAAATACATAGAAATTATATTTTTTTAAATAAAATTTATTCAAGAAAATAAATATATTTAAAAATAATAATTAGGATTTTCTTATAGAATGTCTTACTTTTTTTATAACAATAATGGATAACAAGCTTTTATATAAAAAAGAGGAGTAAGTTTACAAAAAGGATGGGAAGACTGATCCCAAAATCGAAGAGCTGCCATGATTCCTAGCTCTTCATTTTCCAGTCTAATAAGATCATTAAAAAACCCTATTCTGTGAGAATTGTAGACTCTAACAAACTTTCCTTGGAGCAAAATACAGGAGTAGAACATTACAGAGAAAGAAACCATAAACTAGCAGATCAACAACTGGTACAAGCCTATCAAAAAGAGATGTATCACTATCTTTTTGAAAAAACATAACATAGAAAAGAGTTCAAAAGAACTGAAAGATCCTGGATTGACAGATTACTGGTGTGGAATCTTTGTCGTGTTCCCATCATCGGATCTAGTTATCCCTCCAACATTTCCTTGAATGGAGATGGTGCTGCTCCTTATGTTTGCCCTCATGTCGTCGATCTTAGCTTCCACAATTCTAATACTGCAGTGCAGGGCCCTAATTTGAGTGCCCAAATCCACAGAGCAGGGACAACCATTCTCAAATTTCCCAACGAGAATGTCATAATACTCCTGCAGCTTACTGCTGTTGTTGTGAACCTCAAAGTTCGTAATATGGACTATGGTGAAAAGATCTGACATGGCTCGTTTAAGTTTGGAATTCTCCCCTTTGAGCATGCGAACTTGGGATTCCAAGTCCTTGAGTTGCATTTGGACTTCTGTAGGAGGACTGTCAAACCTAGGAAAAGACCCCGAGCTGTTGTTTCCACTGCAATCACCTGCTAAATGAGTCCAATTCTTACCAAGTCCCGATGCTTCATTTCTGCAGAGGTTATGAAAGAGAGGCTGCATTTGAGAACCACCAGGAACTTGACCATGCATGACGTCCATTGCTGAAGACGTTCCCTGTAAATCGACACTCCCAGAGTGGGCCAAAGGTTGGAATTGTTTCCTATAGCGCAAGCATTGCAACGTAGGGAGGCTTGTAACGATGATAGGGGCGTCTTCCGCCATAGTGAACCAAACTTCAGACACACTATTCATTGCATGAGAAATGTTCTACAAAATGACTAGAATGGCACCCCCGGATGAAATGTATGCCAAGGCTCCCTTGATCCTCGTCCTCCATAAAAGCATGCATGTGATCCAGGTGTGTCCGACATGTGGAGGGGTTAAAGGATGCCGAGAGGATGTGGGAGAGTTCCGAGGAGGGGAAGAGAATCCCAATGAGATCCTGCAATAACTAATTCCCAAATTTTCCAATGGGTTATAGTTCATAGGATTAAAATGAAAATTTTCCCATTCCAAGGGGAAATGCCATATTCCATTTCTAAGAAAATACAAATGATTCAACATCAAAACTGAGTGGGAGCAAAGATTAGGGAACCCAATTGATGCCAAGAGCTTGACCTTTGCTAACCATAATTCCACAGTCAAGACCAGCTCCAACGTTAGCAATGACATCTTCATTTTGGTTATTGTTCCATAGCACATGAAGAAATTTGATAGAGTTGAATCTTTTACCATGTAATTAAAGAGGTGATGGAACTTAGAGACATGCTTTCTACATTTTGTGGCCAAGGTTCTAGCTTCCCTAATGACCAACATTGAGTCGCCAAAGGCCACTAGATCCTTGATTTCTTCATTCCTAGCAATTTCAATTCCTTTAATTAGAGCAAGCCACTCAACATCGTTATTGGTCCTCCTACCAATTCCCCAAGCAAAATACTTCACCTTGTTTCCCTTAGAGTCAATAAGGACTCCTCCCGCACCTTCCAACCCAGGGTTTCCTTTCGAGGCACCATCAAAAAACAACATATAGCTACCTATTTTCTTAATCCAGAGTTGGAGATCCTCCGGTTTCATTCTAATATGCCAGATATGGGAGATATGATTCTTGAAAGAGTGGGCCGAAAGAGTATAGGGAGGGGAGGTCAGGAGGTCTACCACCCAATTTTTTTCTTTCATGTTTAAAGGTTCCTTGCTAATGTTTTTCATACCTATCATGGATAGGGAGTCAATCCAAAGCACTTTTGCAGAGGAGAGAACTTTACCTGGAGTGGCCCTAATATATTCAAAGATTTATTTATTCATGGAAATCAAAGTTTCCAACAAATGAATTTAGGAAGGGCAACCTAAGCTCTTTTGAATTCTGGGTTTATATAAAGCGAACAATGATAGTAATCATGCCAACATGAAAAAAGATCGTTCTAGTTTGTTGGAAGGATCAAATTGGGTTGGATTTCTCGATAAGCATGATGCCAAACCTCCTGAGAGAATTTTCACTCCAAAAAGAGATGCTTAATCGTTTCTTCAGCTTCCTTGCATAGAATACATCTGACCAGTCCTTCTATCCCCCTTTTTTCTGAGATTCTGGATAGTTAAAGTATTTTGGTGTGCGAGAGTCCAAGTGAAGGCGTTTACTTTTGGGACACCATCCTTGCCCCAAACTCTGCTCCAGTTAGTATCCTTAACTCGGGGGTTGGCAAGAGTGTCCAAATAACGATAGCCCTCCTTGACAGTGTAAGTGCCTGAATTTCCCCATCCTCTTTTGTCCCTCATATTTTTGTGAACGGGAATTGAGTTGTTAAGCAAGGAAAATGAGTGCATTATAATCATGAGTGAGGTTTTCTGGTAACTCCATCTCGATCCAACCAACCCATCTTCCGCGATTAGACCAAGAGGACAGATCAAACAGAGTGTGAATGTTAGCTTGATCCATCCATTCTTTTAAATTGTGGAAGTCATGCAAAAGGTTTGCAGGGGAAGTTGAGCCAAAATTATCATTCCATATCTTGATTTGCTTGCCATTGCCTGGGATCCAAAAAAGACTGCTTTGAATTATGAAAGTCGCCCATTTACATAGATTCCATATTGAAGACCCTCTTCCGCCCTGATCAATTTCTTCAACACAACGTCTTCTGTTACCTATCATGTATTTCTTGTGGATGATCTCCTTCCACCATGCCTTTTTCTCGGAAATAATTCTCCACGGGATTTTGGCACCAAGAGAAAGGTTCATATTCATTGGATCTTTGATCCCAACACCTCCATACATCTTGGGTCTGCACACTGTGTCCCAGTTGATCAAATGAAACTTTTTAGAGTGATTGGAATTCCCTCCTTGCCATAAGAACTTTCTGAGTTCTTTTGTGATTTCCTTCATAACTGGTTTGGGGGCTAGAGAGATAGAACAAGCGTAGAGGGGGTAAGCAGAAATGATAGAATTTATAAGGACGAGTTTGCCAGCGGGATTGAGCCATCTAGATCCCCATGAATTAATTTTGCTTGTAACTTTGTCAATCAATCCTTGCCATTCCGCAACTCTTTGTTTACCTTTGAACACATGTATTCCAAGATAATTAAAGGAGTTCCAAGCTACAAATCCTTCAAAACCAAAGGTCCTTGCAATTTTGGCTAACACCTCTGGAGAGCAGTTCCAACTGTAAACCTTGAACTTGACTGAGTTAACTTTGCCATCAGAAGCTTTAAGGAAGGTGGAAAGGAAATTGTTGAATCTTTCGGCAATGATAGAGGAAACTCCCCCAAGTAGGATAGTGTTGTCAGCAAAATGGGAATGGTTGACATATTTGACCCCTTTGACAATTTTAGACCTTTTAATTCCCCCATATCTTGCAGATGGTGAAGTTTCCTACTCATTGAATCAACAACTAAGAGATAGAGGAAGGGTGACAATGGAAAACCTTGGTGGAGGCCCCTTAAGGCTTGGAAGAAGTTAGTGGGTCTGCCATTAACAAGGGGGGCAATCCAAGGGCCGCTAATACACGCTTTAACCCAGCGGAAAAATATTTTTGAGAAACCAAACTTAGTCATAATTTCAAAGAGAAAGGGATAATTTACTCTATTGAAGGTATTGGCCATATCAAGCTTAACGACCATACCTTGATGCTTTTTTTCAATGCTAGAGTGGATCTCTTCCTGAACTATAATGATATTGTCGAGTATCTGGCGGCCTAGAATGAAACCCCCTTGAGATTCTGAGATGAGCTGACACATAAATTTTTTCATTCTGGTTGCAATGATCTTTGAAAGGATTTTTTAGGAGGTATTACAAAGAGAAATCGGTCTGAAGCGGTCAATGGAGCCAGGGGTTTTTTCTTTAGGGATTAAAGCTAGGAAAGAGGAATTGGTGGACCATCCTATTTTGTCTTTCTTCCTAGTCCAATTGAGCATTTGTTTCAGATCCTAAGTTTGACAATATCCCATGCTGCCCTGTAAAAATTAATGGTGAACCCGTCTGGACCAGGCGCTTTGTCTGCGTGAAGAGACCAAATGGCATTCATAATTTCGTATTCCAAGATACGTTTGGAGAGTTCTCTATTTTTCATTGTCCGAGACAATCTTGGGAATGCCAGAGAGAAGATACGCCTGGGCTTCCGGATCTGTTTCTCCATTATCAGAGTAGATCTCACTAAAATGGTTGAAGATATGGATCTTTAAGTCCTCATGCCATCTTATCTTTTCTCCATTTTGGTTCTTCAGCTCCTTAATGACATTATGACTGAGGCGAACTTTAGCTTGATTGTGAAAATAAATAGTGTTTCTATCACCTCCCTTTAACCACATCTATCTAGACTTAACTCTCCACGTTTCCTCTTCATGCTTAGCCGCAGTGAGTATTTTCAGGTCTAAATCCTTTTCCTGGTTGAGTGAGGAGGGAGTCACCTCCTCAAGTTCCATTTAGAGATGAAGGTTGGCAAGCTCCGATTGAAGAAGGTGTTTGACATGGCTAGGATTTTTGTAGGTCTTAGCCCAACTCTTGAGCGAAAATCTCACGACTCTAAGTTTGGATTCCCAAACGTAGCTGGGCGATCCCAAAAAACGAGAGTTCCAAGTGTTTTGAGCAAGATCGTAGAAAACAGGGTCATGAAGCCAAAGAGGATTAAAACGGAATGGGATAGGACCAAGGTTTTCCGGAGAGGAGAGGGATAAAACAATAGCCTTGTGATCTGAAGTGACGGAGGGTAGGGCATGTGAACAAGCAAGGAGGTCAGAATGAAAAAAGGAAGAGCTTAACAGAAAATGATCCAGCTTAGCCGTGATATGTCCTGCTCCACATCTTCTATTGCTCCACCTATATTTTCCATTCCTCAGGGGTATGTCCATCAGGTCCATATCAACGATTAAGTCTTCCATCTTTTCACCGAAAGGGTCACGAACTATAGTACCTCCACGCTTTTCTTGTTGAGATTTTGTTGCATTAAAATCTCCAGCAATGATGAGATCTTTTCCGCTCAGGTCCTCTTTTAATTTGTTAAGGTCTACCCAGAACTTAGACTTATCCCTGTAATGAGTAGGCCCGTAGACATTGCAGATGAATAAGATCTTGCTGCTTTCTTTCTCCTGTATTTTCGTTAACAACCAATGTTGATTTTCCATGGTAGATTTTAGTAAGTATTTGTGAGAAATCAGAGTAGAAATTCCCCCAGATGCTCCGCGAGCACTGAGAGCTTTGCCATGACAATCCTTCCAGAGGGAGCATGAGAGTGCCATGACCTCCACGTCCATCATTTTAGTCTCTTGGATTAGAATAAGATCAGGTTTTTCGGATTTTATCATGTCTTTAATAGCTTCGACTTTGTTCAACCCGCCTAGACCCCTGCAGTTCCAAGAGACTGCTTTCATTACTTCTTAATCGAAAGAGATCCTGCTCGAGATCTGCCGTCAGATTTGACCCCAGTTTGAGATTTGGTGTTCTGTAGCAATTTCATTTCTTCCAAACATTTTTGTCTTCCCAACTCTATCTCTCTTTCAGCCTCCATCTCTCATTGGTACCTATGCGATTTTCTCCCTGTGGTATTTGGTGGCTACACCAAATCAAGCTCTTCTAGGGTTTCTGAAGAGAGAACATTGTCCGGAGACGGGATCTGTGGATTGATTTTGTTTTGCTTTACCATGTCTACCCACAAGCTTCCGGGGCTACTGGATCCACCCACAACAACATCGATCTGCTCCTCGATGAGAGAGGATGGAGGGATGCTAGCAATAACGGGAGTTTCTTCCGTTTCTTTCTCCATTATGATTGCTTCTAAAACTGGAATTTCTACTTCTTCTAGAGGCAGATCCTGAAATCTATTGTTGGTGGAGGATTCCCTTACTTCTTGAGTGGTTTCTTGGTTTGGTCTTGATTGAGGCCCCTTAGATGGGTGTGTTGCAGGGATCGTTTTTCTTCCTTTTTTAATTTGCTTCCATCCTTCTTCTTGATTTTTTATGGGGCTTCTTGTGCTGCCTTTGGACAGTTTTTGACAAAATGCCCATATTCATGGAACTTCTTGCATTTGAATGGTAATTGTTCGTAATCTACTTTTTGCATATGCTCCCATCCATCCATAAATAGGTTAACTACTTCCAAAAAACCTTTTTCCAAATCAACTTCTACACAGATTCTTGCATAGGAGAACAAGGGCCCTTTTGGCTTTGCTTTATCAATATAATTACCGAGGGAGTTTCCAATAGCTTGCAGGGTTTCATCATTCCAGCAATGTAATGGGGAATGGGGGATCCAGACCCAGACAGGGACCGCAGAAAGCACATCCTTCTCAGGATCAAAGGATAAACTCCATCTGTTGAGATACAGGTCACGAGGGCCCATGAAATACGGCCCACTTCTGAATATAAGATCCTTATCAGCTTTATTTTTGAACAGAAAGGTGAAGAATCCCTTACCAGAAAAACAATGTTGCAAACTCCCGGAGATTAGAGGAATCCAATTCTTATTAATCTAGGCGTCCATTGATTTAGGCGAAGGCTAGATTCCAGTGAACTACCCAATCAAACCACGTTCACTCAGAACGAGGGATTTTAATTTAGAAGCTGCCGACAGGATTTGAATACGGGGAGCAACTGCTCTCTTGATGAAACTAGCGTCGAAACAGTCCTGTGAGGAAGAGAGGGAGGGCGAGGAGCGAAAGGCAGCATCGAGAAGCCGCCATCGATCCTCTGGATTCGGATCGGGAGGGGATTCCATTGCAGATCCAAACCAAGGGTCGGCCTACGCAGGAGGAGCCCGTGGGCATGTAGTCGAGCCACACACACCGAAAGCTAAGAGCTAGGGTTTCAAGTTAACTAGGTTGTAAGGCCATGAGAAGGTGTTTATAGAATGTCTTACTTACATCCACATTAAAGTCCGATTTCAAAACATTTGCTAAAATACTGACTTTTCTAACATTTTAATTCATCAAAATTATAGTTATTTAAGAATGATTCTTTCAAAAAAAATTAGCATAGAAATAAAATTCTAAAGAAAATCAAATCACTTATTTCCATTAACATATGATAAATCAAAGTTAGTTTCAATAGACATTAATAGTTGCCATCATCATTATCATAAAATGATCATTTTTTAAACTTAAAATTAAAAAAAAAAACAATATTCAAATGTTCAATTTTTTTAAATCTAAAATTTGAAAAGAAATTCCAATATTTAAATTTTAAAAGAATATAAATGAGAATGTAATGTAAGAACATTAATACATTGAAAAAATGATATATTTTCAATGTTTTGATTAATATTTTATTAAAATATAAAAATATAAGTTTATCGATTTTTTATATAAAATTTTTAAAATATATATTTAAAATAAGAAATTAATAAATATTCCCCCCATGACGGGTGTAGAGTTGCTGCGGACCCCATTCTACATGTTTAAACCGTCTGTTG
This sequence comes from Larix kaempferi, assembly GCA_027924585.1. NCBI lineage: Eukaryota > Viridiplantae > Streptophyta > Pinopsida > Pinales > Pinaceae > Larix > Larix kaempferi. The sequence goes on along the minus strand of BSBM01000299.1, from coordinate 56,585,792 downwards.
AGCAGTTGTACTCAACATGCATGAGGACATGTGGCACCCATCCCTATCTCACCACCTTCTAAGTTCATAACTCCTCACATGCCATTCGCAACTCTCACTCCCATTATGAGTGCTAGAGCAGGCCCATACCGAACACATATGTTGGTCAAAGCCAGTGTTAATGGAAATCAATTCAGGTCGTCCTCAACTTGGCAACTCGCATGGTTCACATGAACCTAGACTTCGTTCGCAACGACCTCGGCTTAAATGGGGGCTCTCTCATCACTCTCCCTCATTACGGCTCATTCTTTAGATCTGCATGCCCCAAGACGCTTCAAGGTTCCTCCATTGCAATTCTCTACATTGGTCTACTCTTGCATTCACTAGAGCCATGACTCACACCAAGAAAAATCCTCGTAAGACTGCAAGTGGGATGCGACGAACCCACATGCCGCAGGCCCTCCATGAATTGGGTAGGGTGCAAGGCTACTTCGAGTAGGAAATCCAACTCTTCTCGAGCCCGCACTCTCATACTGGAAAAATGTCTCCAGTAGAAGAGGAACTTCCCATCTTCTCAACAATTGTCTGATGAATTTGGGGGTTGGAAGAAGATTTTGGTTTGACACACACGTTGGAAACCAGACACACAAAGACTTTGAAATTTTTTTGGATCACCAAATCCCTCATGTCATTAGCAATGGAAGTTTGTATCAAAGGTCTTCTCCAGTCCGAGGAGGATTCCATGCCGCTGGTGGATATAATCCACAACCTGGAGTCCACTCTGCACACGCTCTTCAAGTACCAACACTTGGAAATGGAAAGGGTAAATGCAAAATTAGATGCCTCACCAGAGTTGTCACGAGCCAAACCTTCACTAAGCCACCACCGGACCAAACTGTGACCACTCAACTCATCTTCAGGCGTATTACCACCGCTCAGGAAGAACAAGGAATTCACAGTGTTCCAGGTGATGACACCTCTTCCATTCCCCTCTCTGTCAAGGATTAATTGGTTTTGCTTATGTCTGGTTTCTGGTATTCATGTATGTTAGTCATTTTGATTTTCATGGGTCATACCCCCTGAAGTTTTGATCATCCTCAGTCTTAGGAAGTTGGGAAGCCTTAGGCTCCATCTGGTTTCCATTTTTTGCATTTTGCATAGATTTTTGGAGATTTTCCAGCTGGGCAACTTGGACATGTATAGACTCTTTATTTTGAATTAATAGATTTTACGAACCTTCCAAAAAAAAATATTAAAAAAAACTCATAAAAGTAAACTATTTGTTTTTTTAATTAAGGAATTAGATTCACAACTCAAATATTTCCTTAATCTTAAAATTTAAATGTTTGATTAAGAAACCATCACGATCTTTAAAAAATATTCATCTTAAATCCCGACCTATCAAGCATCGAGAGGGATCCAATTTTTTGAGGTGTAAATTTTTTATATCCAGAAAAAAAATTACATTACACTAAATTTGATCTCTTTTAGTGCTTGATAAATATGCATTTAAGATGGATCTATATTAGTTTATCTTTTATTTTGAATAGACATGAATTTTTTAATTATTTTTATTTAGTTTTAATTTTTTCTTCTCTAAATAACATAACTTTTTTTTAATTACTATGTGGTAACATTACATAACTCTACACTATTACTTAACCTACAATAAATTAAAATTTAAAAAATATCCCTTAAAATAGTAATGTAATTATTTACTCAAACAACCTTCTTAAACCATACAAATTAAAGGTTTTGAAAAAACACCTTGAAAATTGACTTTTACCACCACCACCATACATTTTGTAGGGTGTCGAGAAATGGATGACCCTCCATTTCCATGGGTGACACCCACCCATGTAGGAAGCCTCCCATTTTCATGAGAAAGGACCACATGCTATAAGAGAAGAACAAATTGCATCTTATTACTTTAATAGATCTTACGTAGGAGTTGCTTAGGCTTAGGTAGCTTTGTCTACAAGTGTCCAAGCAACTCACATTAGAATATTTTGTTATAATGGGGCATCCCCACTAAATCAGTGCATTTTCTTATGGTTATTTCCCACTAATTGGTGAGTAAGATAATCATTATTTTGTAATATTTTATTGTTAAAAGTTGTAATAAGTTGGTTGTAAAGAGTGTTTATAGTAACATTTTATTATTATTATTATTATTTTTTCGAAGTTGGATTTGGTCAACTCAATCCTGAGTTGAGCAAAGTAAGTTTATTGAGCGAATTCCCCTAAGGCAGCCATCGCAGAGCCAACTAATCAGTCCTCCAGTTGTTCCTCCTTAAGGAAACTCTCAGCGACAAACCAGGCCACCTGAAATAACCCGTTAGCGGTCCGTAAGGGAGCAAGCTTCCACTCTTTCCAAATGCCCCTTAGCCACTCGTGCCTAACATCCGAGAAAAACAAGCCACTTTAACCAAACAAGAGCAGTTTCACCACTTACTCCAAGTGGTAACATTTTTATTATTATTATTATTGGAACCAATTTTGGTTTATTAAACTTATAAAAATTGATAAATATTTAATTGATTTTTTAAACATTTTATTGATATTGTTGAAAAGACATTTTATTGATATTGTTGAAAAGATTGGAGAGAATTTTGTATATCTAATTAGTTTTAATGAGCTAATAAGTTATAAAAATCCATTATTTTACATATCTTTTGAGATTGAGACTTAATGTGTATATAAGTATGGTATTTTAAAAAAAATGTTTTTCTTCCTCCACTTTTGTAGTATTTAAAGATTGCATATCCATTCTTTTCACTAACGGTATTTGGTTTTTTCTAGTATCGAGTTTTCTATCAAGGTCATGAGAATTCATTCTTATCTTAGCAATATTAATTTTATTCTTCAAGTTGGTTATAGTAGAAAGACCATTTTAATATTCTAAGTTGGGATTAATGATATATTTATAATACTTTAACTTCTCTTATTGATCTACATTTATTTGTTACACCATATTTTCTTTTTAAATTTAGATGTCATAGTGCTTTTAATGGTATTGATATTCCATAGAGCTGTCACCTCTATTATTCTTTAATTGTTTAACCAAAAAAAAAAAAGTATGCTACCCTCTCTTAAGTCTCTAGTCATTTTTAATTAAATTTGAAACAATGCTAGGAAACCTCTTGTCTTTCATGTTAATGATCGTGTGCTTATGCATTAGGTACCTAATAAAAAACGTGTTCACAATGGGTGGAAGCCAAACCTCTAACAAGATTGGATAGGGTGTATTAATTTTAGTTATAAGATGATGATGATGATTATTCAATTAGACCAGCTTTCGACTACTATAAGAAATTTGGTGGTCAATTAATTTTGTTAACATTTTGTTTTTATAATAAAAATGATTGTAGAGAAATTTTCCTAACTCTCTTTGGTTTTGACGAGTCATATATTATGAATATCATTAATGTTACAAATAGTGTATAATTGTTTCATAATATGCATATAAGAAGGGCATTTTAAGTGTGTATTTTCATCATCTATCTTTTTAGAGTCACAAAGGTTACAAAATCTATCTTGTGAAGAATTTGCTCGATTTTTCTTCTAGTTTCCCTATAAATGTTGCAACCCAATCTTTACATCAATATAAGATAAATGGAATAACAAATGTATCAAATGAAATAAAAAACATTTTTAAATATATGATATAATTTTATATAGATATATATTTTAAAGTTCGATGGTTATCTTGAGTGGTCAAGTGTTGTAGGTCGGAAATTTTGAGATCAATCCTCCAATACGGTTACCTATATTACCATAAGCCTCATTTGATGATACATATCAAGTCAAGTGTCACAATCAAGGTTAACACTTAATCCCCTATTATTATAAAATTCTAAAGAAGTGGATTTGAATGATTTTTCCACACACACACGCACATATATATGGGTGTTCCCATGAAGATGGATAACATTTTTTAGCAAGAAAAGGGCACGTGTATGTTGAAATTAAAGCTCGATCGAGCTTATAAATGCTCAATCAAGCTATTTTAAAAGTCTCAATCGAGAGTTTTATTAACCCTCGATCAAGAGTTTTATTAACCCTTGAACGAGAGTCGATATCTCAATCGAGGGTTTGCATTTCGAAGGCTTGATCAAGGGTTTAAAAATATTGGACCCGAGAACTTGCAATTGTTATAAGTACAAAAGAGCATCAAACCATGGCTAACACCACCATCTTTGTTGCATAAAAGCTCAACCAAGGACTACTATGGAGGGTTATTTATAGTCATTTGTATTAAATATGGGTCGCAGTAATTGGCGACATAGATGTGATCAATCACATCTATAACCCCAATTACTCTGCACTAATACTTGCACATAAAATCTAGAGGAAATTGTGGTAGTAATGTTTTTATTTGATTTTTGTTTAAGGTAAATTTTATTATTACTCACAAATGTTTTCTTGCTGAAATTATATTTTATTAAATTTGATAATTCTATAATTATATATACGATTTTAATTAAATTTGAAGAGGATATATGATAAGAACATATGTTTGACATGAGCTCATAACAACTTTGATTAAAAAATTTCAGGTGCCCTTATTCGTGTGCACACACGAATAGGAGCAACTTAATTGTTTTTAATCGAAGTTTTTAATCGAAGTTTTTAAAAGATCTATCAAGCTAACCTTGAAAGCTTTATCGAGCTAAAATATCAATCAAGATAATAACTTGATCGAGCTACCCTTGAAATCTCTATCAAGCCAAAAGCTCGATCGAGATAATAGCTCGATCAAGCTTTGTTTAACTGCATAGAAACCCTCGAACAAGATATTTAAAACGTGCACAAAATCTTGATCGAGGGTTTTATAAACCTCGATCGATCTTATAGCTCGATCAAGGGCTTACAAAATAGACTTTTAGCCCCCATTTTTGCAAACTTTATTTTACTGACATCTTTGGCGGGCCTAAACCCTACCATGGGATGCACCTTATGTGGCGAACTTCATACCTGTTGGGCCTGGACCAAGTGGGGAAATTTTGAGCAAGAAGGAGTTTTGGAACTGCGGAGCTGAGTGCAGTTCAGTTGAAACATTTTTGTATAAGTTTTTGGGATGCTGCGAAGTTGCGTGCAGCGCAACGTCGACAGAGCTGCGAAGTACAGTGCTGCGAGGAGACAATGCTGCGAAGTGTCCAGTCTACGGAGATCCAACAAGGCAGAGTGTTTTACGGAAGATGGAATGTGTTCCGGTTATACCGTCGACGGTCTATTTTTGGTAAAGATGCTCCAGGAATGCCAAGTGATGGGTAGGAGCCAATTGGGAAGAAAGCGACTGGTCACACACGCGAAAGATACCACTACCTGAACCAGTCGCACGAGATCGTTAGAGGAAGAACGGCTTGGTGAAAGTGACCTATTGGCATGTGCACAATAGGAAGGCCGATAGCGACGTGAAGCATGCGTGGAAGACCGCCACGATGGAATATTCACTACCAGGAGCCAGTAGTCCGGTTTTGTGGAAATCGTGATAGTTTTGTAAACCTAAGGGTTTTTGCCTGCAAATTGTAAAGACATGACCTACGGGCATGATCTATAAATAAGGCATTTTTGTATGGGAAAGGGTTACTCTTCATTTTGGTTAAGCTTTGAATATTGTTGCATCTTTTAAGCTTAGTGCTATTGTAAAGACTCTGCATGTTGAGTGCGCAGAGATCTAGTTGAGAGAGAAGAGAGTCTGCAGCTGAGTGCACAGACAAAGAAATGTTGTACCCTTCCCAAAGACTAATATAACAATAGGGTGAAAACACGAACCTGGGAAACAATTTTATGACAAACGCAATGAAAAAACACTAGTGCGGGCGGATGATCACGCGAAAAAAGTCAACCTCAAACTCTAGGCCGAGAGTTTGTGAGAGTTCAAACTCTCGACCGAGAGTTTAATAAAACTCTAGGCCGAGAGTTTGAACCAATCGCCGCGCTGTATTTTTAAAAAAACTCTCGGATGAGAGTTTGAACTAAACGCTCGACCTAGAGCTTGGAAGATATTGTTTCGGCCGAGAGTTTATGGTCAACAAACCTACGAAAATATATGGCATCTTTCTAGAGCCTGCAACTTTGGCAAGCCCGAACCCCTGCAAATTCTAAATATTATTTGTCGGACTTGGTAGCAATGGATTCATCTACGAATCTAGTTTCCAATGATATAATAATCGTTTCATGTCGATTTGAATTTTTATTTATTAATATTTTTTTCTAAACCTTATCCCTTAAGAATTTTATTACTCGAAAAATCACCCAAAATAAAAATTCAATATCATAACAAAGACAACACCACAAAATTTGAAATTTCACAGAGATCATAATTGGCTCATCCTCTTCAAAAGGGTACTTTTAATTTTTCCAATAAGAGTTACATTTGAAATAAAATGCGAAGACAAAAACATGTGTCAATAATGCACCATTTTCTGAACATATGTTTTTTCGATAATTAATAAAAAATAGTTTCCAAGCCTTAAAAAACTCAAAATATAGTCCATGCATAGTGTAGTGTGTGTAGATTATGAGCCTACAATTTTTTTTCCTTAAAATGAATAACCATCTATCAAAAAACTAACGTCAACACAAGTCACTCATTATCCATACCTAAAATTTTCAAGTATATGCCGTTGGTTGACAACAAATTTGTCCCACGATATGTCCATAATTTTTTTTTTTAAAAATAGGAGTAGAAAGCTAATTCAATTCTCTAAAACCTTTGTCTTTACTTCACGTTGAAATTCCTAAGCGATATATGTGTTTGAATAGGTCGAAGTTGAAAAACATAAAATTTAGCAGTTTTGTTTGTAAAAAACAAGCCAAAATTGTTTCCCAACTTCATATTTTCACCCAATAGTTCTTGTGGACGTAGCCTCCATCCGGGGGGTGAACAACGTTAAATACTGTGTAGTGTGATTGTTGTGTTTCTGTATTTGCTTATTTGATTACAATGGATGTTTGGATTCATATTTATTAGCTATTATATTAATTCTTTTATATGTATTCGCCATAGAAGAGAAATGGGAATGATATGTTAAGTATTGTGTGAATGGATGAATGATGAATGCTTAGTATTCTAAGTTTGTAGGAGTACCAGTTTATTGAAGAATCACATATGTATGAAGGGATCAAACCATATAACCCTTTGATGTGCAACACTGGCTGCGCCCAGTATTGTATGTTTCATCCGCTTGCAATTGTGCTAAGCTACTTAATCTAAGGCAGTAGATGAATGGCTAAGTGCTGAAGTAAAGTCCTTAAAATCGGTTAAGTTCAGAAGAGGAAGTGCATAAGTCAGTTGTGTTGTCCTATAGTTTGCATCCCGCCATACTGCGTAGTCCTCGGACGCATTGGTCGCGTAAGTAAGTTGTTCATAGAGCCGCGGAATTAATAAAAATAAATGAAGGTGGACTGATTTTAATTCGTTGCTAATGCCTAAAGTGTAACATCAAGGAATCATTGTTCTCCTCTCATCCACTTTATGAAAAAAGTGGAGTCCCCAAAAACATGTAGATGTGTAATGCGCTTAGTCAATGCCAATTTTAGCAATGCCATTAATACTAATAATCATTAGAGGAAATTTGGGTAAAAAATGGGCCTCCTAAGGAAAATAATAAAATAATAGTAGAGAGAGAGTAAAAAACTACTTTTTTGGATCGTATTTTCAACTTATCTCCTTGTAGGTTTACTCAAATTTCAAGCGGCAGGACTCGTTGGATGCATAATTTAATTATGCATCCAACGAGTACCCATGTTGCATACTCTTAATAACATCCACGCCATGAAAGATTGAAAATACATTAAAAAACGTGTTTCTAGTGAGAGAAAACATGTTTTTTAATGTATTTTCGATTCTTCATGGTGTGCATGTTGTTATAAGTATGCAACATGGGTACTTGTTGGATGCTTAATTTAATTATGCATCCAACGAATCCTCCCACTTGAAATTTGAATAAACCTACAAGGAGATAAGTTGAAAATACGATCCAAAAAAGTAGTTTTTATTTTTTCCCTCCAATTTTTTTAGGTGCTCCCTTTTTGAATTTTAAAGCATTTTGATTGGCTAATACATGATGACATGGAATTTGTATTATTTTTGGAAGGCCCATTTTAAATTGAAATTTCCTCTAATGTCAACTCGATTAATTGTGCCCTACTCATATTCGAGAAAAACTCAATATAATACTACTTCTGCATGTAGAGAACCACACAATTGCCACATAGTGAATTAACACTGTAACAAGAACCATCAAAGAAACTCGATGGCAAGGTTTTATCCACAACAAACTCACTTATGACCCTGGTCTTGGTAATAGAACCCTCATTTTGAAGTAATGTGCCACTGCAAAAACATGAGTGGAATTTTGTACTATCAGGGGAGTCATGTCCTAAAAAAGGCTAGAGTTTTGAGCAATCCAAATACCCCATAATGTGAGGAATGGTACAACTTTATAATTCTTTATATCTGATCTATTATACAAAAATACCAATCCTCCCTCCACATAATTGCATCTATAAACATTGCGAATACTAATCCAACTAAAAACATATTGTTATCATTTTTCTCTTATGCCAACAATTTTACTCATTGCAACATGTATTTAAAACAAACCCTAACCTAACCACAACACATCAATATTTCATAGAAACACCAATAAGGATGCTTTTGTAACTAACTAGAGAATTCTACAACTACAAACTAGCAATAACAACAAAATTACACATAAACATTCTCGAATTTGCTTTATTCATGAACTAAAAGGACTAATTACATAAGCATCCCTTGCCCATGGAGGGAAAGGGAGCTACAAAACTTACTCCCTTGGCCTTACAATACACCTACAAATCTGAAGAGGTATGAGAGGGATTTAAAAAATTAAATCAACATCGGACATGACATGCTCAATGACTCTCTGAAACCCTATATTTATCCCATGCCCGATGGAGGTGGGAGATAAATGCCTCACTATCTCCATTTACATCAAAAATTACTTCTTACATTTTAACCCCATATTTTTCCATTATTACATTCAATTTTGACCTGACTAATTAATTAATGACCACAATCTTGAGAGAAGGCCTCTTGATTACATTCACATGAAACCGATACCCAACAAGACCCCACCACTATTCATTGACTCACCCTCAAGTCAACTCATAGTGACTAAGAACATATGGAATCACATTCGCATGCAATTATCTAACAACTTCATATTTACACTACCTCTTCAGTTTAGCAACACCTCTTCAATTGATCGCAACCTCCTCTCTCTGGTGCAACCTTCTTAGTTGATCGCAGCCTCCTCTCTCTAGTGCAACCTTCTTAGTTGATCACAACCTCCTCAAACCTGTCACAAACTCCTCCTCAAAACCTACTACAACATCCCCATGCTGGAAACCTGTACCATGGATCTCCCTATGGCCATCAACCCATCTTACTGGAATGTCTTGATGGTCTATATATCTCACGAATGCATAGAGGGATGGATTTCACAACTTCCATTGAACACCACAATATGAGCTCATAGACGCATAGAATAATAACATGGCAGCAACGATAAAAATTCCCAAGCCCTCATAACACTAAGAATAACCTCCACATAATAAAGTAGATCCAATATAAACCACCACATTCCTCATCCCATGGGAACATATATAGATGGTGTAGTTAAGAAAACACTCATCCATCCACAGGAATGTGGTCATCATCCCCATAGATACTGAAATAAATTCTTGACTCCTGGTTGTTTCAACTATCCTTCTCCCTTGTCAATGTTGCCACATGTCCAAGGAAGGGAAGAACACAAATTGTGGTCCTAGCTAGTGCAAGTTGTTAGCATTTTTCTCATATGCCAACAATTTTATTCACTACAACATGTATTTAAAACAAACCCTAACCTAGACACAACACATCGATATTTCATAGAAACCCCAATAAGGAAGCTTATCCCACTAACTGAAGAATTTCACAACTACAAACTAGCAGAAACAACAAAGTTACACATAAACATTCATGGATCTGCGTAATTAGAAAATGAAAAGAACTAATTACATATGCCTCTCATTCCCATGGAAGGCAAGGGAGTTGAAAAACTTACTCCCTCACCTTTACAATACACCTGCAAATCTCAAGAGGTATGAGAGGGATTTACAAAATTAACTCAACATCGCACATGACATGTTGAATGACTCCTTGAAACCCTATATTATCCTGGGCCCAATGGAGGTGGGCAATAAATGATCCACTACATCCATTTACATAAAAAATTACTTCTTACATTTTAACTCAATATTTTTCCATTATTACATTCAATTTTGACCCAACTAATTAAATAATGACAACAATCTTGAGTGAAGACCTATTGGTTGCATTCATATGCAATCGAGACCCAACACATCTTTGCAAATTTGAAGTAAGGAAAAAAATAGGTGGGAAATTGTTTCCTCCTCATCCCTACACAAATAACACATACCATAGATGGGAAATTGTTTCCCTTGGATTCTCTAGAGATGCAGCAACCCCAAACTTCACAACCATACAAGATAATGGGAGTGATGAGAGTTTAAAAAATGAGCTGCCTTTATCCCACATCACAAGGTTTACTGACTTACAATTGTTTTCAAAACCAAAATAATCTTTCTTCCCTCCATTAACCCTTTTCTCAATGCTATAGTTCTAGTTGATCTTGTGATGAATATCAATTCTGGGATATTTGTAAGAAGACGACTCCTCTAAATTGTTATTGTCATGAAAAACATTAGCACAAGTGACCTTCTTGGACTTGATAATGATAACTTTTGTTTTGTTGGTGTTAATAGTCATACCCATATTAGAGCATAAATATTTGAGAATTCTTAATTTCTTATCAATACCAAAGGGACACCTTTCCATAAGAACTATATCATCGACATAGAGAAGGAGGATGATGACTATTCCAACTAAGGTTGTTCCAACACAGCCTACTTTTTCTAAACAAGCTTCCAGCTTATCAATGTATATGTCGAAAAGTGTAGGTGAGAGGGGGAAACCTCACTTAACTCCAATATTACAATTAATATCTTTCGACCATCCCTTAGTTCTCTTAAATTTGGTAATGAAAGTCTCGTACAACCTTATCGCAGTAGCTCTCAACTCAAAAAAAACCTTTATCTATGTTAATATATTCCACAAGTTATTTCTAGGCACCACAGGCACCATATCGAAAGCTTTCCTAAAGTCCACAAAGCAAAAAAAGAGTTTGGATTTATTATTATGACATTCCTCCACAACTATCCTAAGTATAATGAGGTGGTCCATTCTAGAGTGATGTCTTCTAAATCCTGCTTGACCTTTTTCTCGCTTACCTTAACTTTCTAGCCATACATTCATTTTCTTTTTTAAGACGATACCATAAAGCTTGGCTAAGAGAGGGATAATCATAATGGTATGATAATTAGAGGGGCTATTTTTATCATCGCTTTTAAATATAGGAATAATGAAGCTCTGAGTCCATGGATTAAAGAAACCTTGACTAACCACTAGATTGTCCAATTTTTAAGATTTTAGCTTGGTATCCTTCAATGTCCTTAGCCTTTCCATTTGCAAGGAACTTAACCCAAAATCAATGTTTTCTAACGAGAAAACTTCTTCCACTGTAAGGAGTTTTTGAATGTTATCTATGGCATCCAAGGATTCGTAAAAAATTTAATATAGGAATTGCAATCCTTCAAATCAACCTTATTATTACCTTTAGTTTTACTAGTTAGAATTTGCCTCCATAATTTCTTATGAGCTACCTTAGAGAGGTGTAAAAGATTTTTCTACTTTTTATTTATATGGTGCATTTTTTCTTTTTATTAGGGTTTTGTATATATTTAGCTTGTCAATTCTTAGAGACTCTTCAATAGCTTCCTTGATTGCTCTTTTTACATTTTTACATTATTTATCATACCATTGGTTGGTTCTTCTATTTTTCTATTTATCTGAAACTTAGATGGAGAATTTATTAATGGAAGATGAGAGGACCGTAGTGATAATAGTATTTAGTGTAGGGTTGTGTCTACGCTATTCTAACTATCTTCCTAAGAAATGGTGAGTTCCTACGTCAGCAACATGAAAAGATTATCACAAGTTTCCAAAGATCTATATCTATTCATAAATCAAGATAAACAAACTTAAGATCTAAAGCCATCCAAGAATTAAATTCATACATGATAAACCAAATTCAAACTCATAGATGGTAGAAACTTGAATCCATTCATATTAGAACAATGAAGAAATACATCCTTACCATGGACCTAGGTGTGAATCCCTCCTCCATTGTCATGAGCTTCCCTTCCTTCACCCTTTCTTTTGAAGAATTTGAGCTCTTTCTCCTCCTTTAGAATCTCTCCAACATTCCTTTGCTCTTCCTTTGTGTGTCTTTACCATGCCCCAAAGCCTTTCTTATATAGCATTGGGAAATGTGCCTTTGGCTTCTCTTTTGAGTGTGGGATAATCCATTTTCCTCATTTTAGATTATTTTAACTTGAAAACCCACTTTTCATAGTTTTAAGGCTTTTTCCTCCATTTAGAATGATTTTAAGCATAATTAATGCATTTCTCAGAGAGGATTCGTCTCTAAATGAACTTGTGTAATGTATTCTTGCTGCAGGTGCATGGTAAACATATGTCTCTTCTGTCACATGACTAGGGGTGTTAATTTAATTGTTAATACGTAGTAAATTTATGATAGAGGTCTTATATATTGTTCATACTTGATAGAGGAAACAAGTCATTTTTTAAATCATTTATGAAAAGATCATCCTTATTTTTGTCGAAGATTAGATGTTTTTGACTGTGAAAATTTTCTTCGATGGGATCACTATGCAAGTCAAAATTGAGGGTTACAATTAAAGGTCTATGATATGAGTCAAGCTCATGGTTATTTAATATGTCTAGATTTATCATTCTGTTGTATAAAGGGATATTAGATATGACATAATCTACCACATCGCTTCCAAGTCCATGAATAAAAGTCATCTAGCTATAATTTGGCCACTTCATTAGACCATTACAAATTATAAGATCTTGAGCGCTACAGAGCTTGACTAGGTTGGAGACAACCATATTTTCACCTAGATCTACATACCTTCTTTTGTACTAGTTGTCTAGAGCGGGGTCTCCGTTGAGGATTAGGGTTGGAATAGTTTCTTAGAAGAATAGATTGGTTACTCTAAGTTCAAGCGTTAAAGTCACTCATTAAGAGTAAATTTCCTGCATTCCTTATACTAGAAATATCAGTTTCTAAGTGATTGTAAGGGCGGTTTTTATCTACATTGCTTTTCTTATAATATTTAGAATTAATACGGGAAAAATAACATATTTTTGTGTATTTTTTTTTAGCATTAATGTATTAAATCTCTATCCAAGTACATACATACATACATACATACATACATACATACATATATATATATATATATATATATATATATATGCTAGAATCTCCCTGACTTGTGGGAGTGGCCTTTGCTCTAAGAAACCATGACCCAGGGACATCTAAGCTGTCAAAATCACCCAGGGATCACACCCTGCCTGAGCCACATCAACCCTCAACTGGTTGGATTTTTGGTGTCTCCTCCCAACTATCTCACCCCTAAGGGGAATTGAACCTGGGTCACCATGCTGACGAGACCCACACCTTAAACAAACGAGATAGAGATATTTGACTCTCTATCCAAGTGTATTAGTTGTGAGGGTATTTCTTATAGATCCTAGCATGGGGGGAGATGTTTTCCCTAATGTAACAAGCTATACCTCCAATGCCACTACAACAGGATCACTTGTTCCATATTGACCATAGGACAAATCCCTCTATGTTAAAAACCTTAGATTCTTCATTCTCCCATGTTTCAACAAGAAGATTAATATCAATTTCACTCGGGATCCAACTTAACTTGGGGCCTTTGTTCCATTGGAAGCCTCAACTGTCCAAGAGAGGATCCAGCGTGTGTCAAGTTTCTGTTCATTATTATATTTTTGGTTTTTATCTCGAATAATAGCTTTTCTATTTCTAATTAATGCCCATTTTCCTCCCTTCCTAGAATCTTTTACCTTTTTCACCTCCTTTCTTAATTTGGCTTGGTATTTTGGAATCGGATCTTCATTTATAAATATTTCCAATCCTTTTATACTAGAGGTTTTTCTGAGTATGCCATACTTATGGTTAGTAGAGCTAATTTTGACCTGGATCATCCTTTCTTTATTCCCAATTAATTTCCGCAACTTCTTTTCTTCTGTAAGGCAGGTTGTTTCAATTTGTAGCTTATTATAGTCCTATCTTGACTACAACTAGCATATCCTCTTCTTCCTCTTCTTTTAAACAAAAAAATATGAGGTTCAAGGGTGATTTGTTGCACTCATGGTCTAATTCTAATGTCTTATTCATTTCTTCCTTAATGGGTTTGATATCTAGTTGACCTTCTAGACTATTTAGGATCAGATTTTTAGTTACTTTTTTCTTCTAGCTCTTTAATTATGTCTTCAATTTAAGATTTTCTGATGTAGCAATATCTCCTTGTTGGGTTGACTACTTGGTTTCTTAGCTTTATTTTTCCATTACTTGTGATGCAGTCTCCATTATCTTATTGTCTATTTGTTTTTAAATATTATCTTCAAAGAATGAAAACTTATTACTGAACATGGATGCAATCTTATTTTGTATCATGGCTTCGAATTTATTATCGAGTATGGATGCAAATTTAATTTGAAGCATGGCTATCATGCTTGACAATAAATTTTCCGCCCTGCTTGACAATAAATTTTCCTGGACATCCAAGCAATGGTAAAACAATCCTATAATGACATATTAAGTTATATTGAACACTCAATGCCACACCATTTGTTGATTCATCCATCCTCTATACATTAAAGTGTTGATGTGTATTGTGATTACTCCTACGTGCTCATGAGTTTACATTTTGTTTAAATGAACAATGGTATAACATATGTTCCAATGCATATACTATTTGACATGGATATTGTAAAGAGTTAGAATGAAGTAATGTTTGACGTCAACCTAATAAATGGATTGTTGTGGTAAGAAATGTGTTTATGCATTGAATTGAACCCACGTTAACATGAGGTGAAGGTGGTTATTTATATGTGTTTTAATTGCTCTATCCCAAAACATATGACTATCATAGGTTATTAATTTTGGAAAAATTTGTGGAATGAATCTAGAGTATTTACACAACTGATACCTCAAGTAACATAATATTAGGCAAGTGCTTGTTCAGGTTATTAAATTCTATAACACTCAGGATTTGGTTGTCATAGTTTATGTGGCTGGTTTCTGGTAAGTACTTGATGATATTATGGTGGGATGCTTTAAATTCAATATTTGTTTTAAATTTCATTCACGTGTTATTCAATGGAAGTGAATGGGTTGCCATGTAACACAGCGAGTGTCACACTATACTTAAGACAAGTAACACACCCAATGTCACACTAGACTTAAGACATACTAATTGTTTTTTAAATAAAACATATATGCATAATAGTCACATGCATAATGCTTATATGCATTCATATGCAAGTGCATTAAAATGCATAATAACTATAAGTAAATAACGGAAGCGTAAACACTTTCATAAGACCTTATTTATAAAATCATTCCTAAGAACTGCGTAGTAAACATTTTATGGAAACTGTGCAGTAGAAAAATGTTCTGCTACAAAAACTATACTATACAGTATAAACTTATATATTTCCATGTGCCACTTATCTAGCACATATAAAATTTTCACCATTTAATACACAATGAATTCCATTAATATGCATTAATAAACTAGGGTTTGGAAAAACAACACTTCCAACCCTTCTTATAAATACTTCCCTAAAACTGTGCATCAAACCTTTTTTAGAATTGCACATTAAAAACTCTTTTGCACGAAGACATGAACAATAAGATCTGCGTAGTAAAAACTACATGTCCATGAAAACCTGCACAATCAAACTTTTGCATAAAGACCTAGGCAGTAAAGTTATTTGCACAGTAAAACCTACGCAATGAAATCTATCTGCGCATTAAATGAAATAAATGCAACTATAGCTATATGCATAGATATTCTTTGAGTTATGCAATTCCCATAACTTCCATTTTATCAATATCCAAAATATTCATTAAAGCTTACTGTACAGTAAGAAGTAGTAAAACACTACAAGCAATGGGCAATAATCTTTTGTTTCTTACACATACTCGCCCTTATCTATCCTATGCAATGAGTGATGTCCTTAGATACATGCAAGAGCCTCATGAGCTTAACTAGAATGAAACTAAACGGAACTTTCATGAGGTGCAAAGGATGAAGACATATGGTATTCACTATGCAGTTGGGTCTCCATTGAACCTTGTTGGGTCCGCAGATTCAGATTAGGTTGGAAATAGCTCAGATTGGAAGTCTACATCAGGATATGTTTTCATGTTTTGATCCAGTCCTATCTGTTGGTCAAGCAAAAATCAAGTAGCTCTTGCTCTTTCATTAGTTGAATCTAAGTACAAAGGTGCAGTGAATGCAGCCACACATTGCATTTGTTTGTAGGGCATCTTATCAGAGTTTGATATTTGCTACATCACTCCACCAGTCATCTTATGTGACAATAAAAATGTTATCAAGATTTCCATAGATCTGGTTCAAAGACAGAGGACCAAACACATTGAGATACATATGCACTATATCTGAGGATTGGTGCATGATCGTACCATCACACTACTTTACTGCCCTTCAGAAGAGAAGATTGCATATATTTTCAACAAATATTTTTCAACGAAAAAGTTCACTCATCTCCGATCCCTTCTTGGGGTGGGTAATACTTTGGTTGATTATATTTTTTACAATCTATTTTGAAGGGGGGTTTCTTCCCACTGGTCTTTCCCTCTTTCCTAAGTTATTTTTTAGATTTTTGTATGGGGTAACCATTGGTCTTAGTAACCATATCAACCATAGTTAGGCTTAAGGGGGGGTGTTGGAACATTCTAACCATATCAACCTTGGTTTTATATGCATGCATGCAATCCATGCATCGTGCTTGCATTCCATGCATTGGTAGGTGAGTCTCCTAGAACCTAGTCCTTGTTTTTCCCCCCCTATTGCTTCATTTTGGTCATCATTAGCCTCCTTATCCACATAACTAAAGTGTAAATGCACCCTCATGCATGATTTTAGGAGTCTGCAGAGTCAGTTCCATGAATTAGGGCACCTTGTCCCCTTGATTTCCTTGTTAACTGATTGTTACACCTAGTCTCACTACAACTGATCAATGTTGGAGCACCTATTTTAACCACTACAAGTTGGTTATGCACCTCATTGGAGTCTCCTCCCCTAATTTATATCCCCAATGACTTAGTCATGCACCATTCCACCTCAGTTGACTAGCCATTCATCATTAGTGGCCACTAGACCTTATCAGGTGATGATTCCAATGCAAACTAAGTTTGCCACTTGGGGTGAATTTGAATCCTACCAAAGGCTATCGAATTATCTGTATTGTAACATCTTTTGTTTACCAGATATTTGTTGTATGATAGAGTGACAACAATTTTTCATTTGAGTTTCAATTTCATGAGTGAATTCTGCAGCTTTTCTTCCTAATTATTTTTTTAAAAGCTTTGTGAAATTAGTGAGGTTTGTTCAGCTTTGTGATTATATCCCGTAGAATTTCACAACCATCAATCACTTTTATTGTATTATTATTATTATTAGGTTTGTTCTTTAGACCGGGCGCCTCCCTCTCCCTCCAGTGTTTGTTAGCAGGTGAGGGTTTTTTTTTTCATAATTTGTAATTCTTTTGGTAATTTATTATATTGCTTCAACCTTTACTACATCACCAACTTGCAAAGTCTTCTTCTCTTTTAGAGAAGTCACATCCTCAATGAAGGTGCTCGGCTAAGCATAATTTTAGTTTGAGGAGACACATTCTCAATGCAATCTATCGAAGGAAACCCATCCTTGGCTTGCATAAATTTGATAAGAGGAATAATATCCTCAATGCAATCAGCAGAAGGAAATCCATCCTTGGATTGCATAACTTTAATCAGAGGAATCATATCCTCAATGCAATCGGCCAAAGAGAATTCATCATTGGCTTGCATAGTCTTCTTATTCTTTAACTTTGCTCCTTTATTCACTTCTCTTCTTCAATATGCAAGCACCAACTTGCATATATACCTGATAAACACAAAATTGCTAGCAAATCTCATTAGTATCATACATTTATTAAAATGTATTATCATAAAACTAAGAACATATCATTTTACATGACTGACTTCTCATCACTGAAACCCCAGGAATGCATCCATTCCTTTAAGGTGTAATCAATGTCGACAACCAGGACACAACACAACACCAGGAATGCACCCATTCCTTTTTAGTTGTGTTCCATTTTGGTTGGACTTGTAGCTTAAGTATATTTTCAAAGTAAAAACATTTTCTGGATATTACCCTCTATAAAAAATATTTTCAATATTAAATCGAGGTTAGGGTAAAGATATTTCCCTTCTTCCTGAAGGCTTGAGAATTTTTTTAAATTTATTTATTTGTCCCACATTCTTCATTCAAACATGATGAAGAACCTCTTGGATGACCCCAGAGAACTCTAAAATTGCAATCTCTTTCTCTACATCTAAAGTTTTAGTTTTGCAATTTCATTCTCTTCATCACTTATAGGTAATAGCATTAGATACATACAAATAAATCACATCATATAACTTCAGTTAACTACCAGTAACAAGTTATAACCAATTAACAACTATACCAGATAATAGCAGTTAATAGTTTATAATCAGCTAACAACTTATCTCAGTTAGCAACATATTCTTAGCTTTAACTTTTCATAAGTTAGCATAAACATAAAAGTATTAAAAACTCATTTACAGCTCACACAAGCATGATGAACAAGAATTCAAGCATTTAGACTTGCACTGAAACATATGAGAGTGCAACCATCTGATTAAGAAAACATCCAATAGAATTCAAATGCTTATTGTTGTTTTAGAATCTCTTGCATATTTAATATTGCATTCAAATATATAATTCTACAATTACACTAATTGCCACTAAATAAAAACATTCCAATGTTGTATCACCATAAGCCATTATTGCATATATGCACTCAGGCATAGGCCCATTTAAAGAATTTAGCTAGCTTTCCAATATGGCCATCTACCAATGGACTTAAACACAAACCAAGCATAAGCTTCAAATAGTCACTGACGACTCCAACATAAGCCAAACACAAGTCACATACTGTCATCAAAGACTATGACATAGGCAGTGCACATGCCACCAACAATCACCAAAGACTCAACATGACAAGAACACCTTGTCGAATAGACATACACCATTCGGTAATCCATACATAGCCAACCAGAAAATTTAGCTAGAGATACCACTCTAAACGCATATACTAATCTACACTCATACTCAGCCAGAAGGATTATTCTAACTGGGCATAATATTATGAAAATAATTCTTTAATAAAAAATTTAATGTTCATGCAGTGCATGCATATACAACTTATGCAGTTTCCAACACCTTGTTGGACCCGCTGCGCAACTTTGACACTACAGGCTAAAATAGAGTACATGAGTAAACCATTCATAAATAACCATGTTACTGAATCATTCACATTAGGTGATACATTTCAAAATTCAATAAGAAATGAAACAAATCAATCACCAGATTTGCATATTCATACACCGTGATCACAATTGATTAGGATAAATATCCATGATCATCCAGCTCAGGATGATCATCCAGACTGCTACATAGAAAAATAGAAACAAGCATCAACATGCTTAACACACTCGTGCATCAATATGCTCCAAGAAATTCCAAACACACACACTTAGTAGCTATCAAGCATTCAAGCATTCAACTAGACATTAAAAATCATTTGACATGTCCCCATCCCTACTACCATTTGTATTCTTGAGGGAACATAGGGGTACAAGAAAAACAAGTAGTGCACAGACAAATTAAGATTAGGCCAACATGCCCCAAACATAAAACCAATCAACCTTCTTATGAATTTAAATGTAAGTACCAAACATTTAAATGTGATTCCACAGGTTATGCAATATGTGCATACCACGCCGATCTAAACTATTGAGCTATGAAAACAGGTAAATACAAGAGACACATGCTACTTATCATGTTAAGGAATTGGATACGACAAGATTTACGCCAAACAATGCATTTTCCTTCCATGGCTTCCTTTTAACAACATAACAGTGAGGCACATCATTGTTTCCAGTGCTCAAGAATTCCATCAAGGTCAGTGCATACACCATTCACCATATCATTGGTAAATAGTTATATTTTTTACAACAACAACCAACATCCACCGTATAACAATTAATTGTTTCAATAATAAGGTTACAAGAACAACCAAAGACAATTTACAAAGTAGTGACAATACACAATAATCACAGGTCACAATGGGATTTAACCAAGGACTTTTAAGGAAAAAATACCTCACCATTAACAACCCAAAATAAGGTTCCACTAGAAATTTTAATCAACAACCAAGTCTCATACAATTTAGGCTTTAAGGATAAATCATTTATATAGGCATACACATAACATCCTGCAAAAAAAATTCTTACTTTGAGAAATCATCTTGCAAGTTATAGATAGTCCCAGAGCTTCACACTCTTCAGGAGAGAAACAATCTTATATTTGCAATTAAATTTCCATCATATAGTTACATGTACAAACATAAATTTCCATCATATATATAAGCTGGGAATGTACATAACATTCCACCAAGGGGCCAAACTCTTGTTTGGTCTCTATATGCAAAATCTTCTTTCATAATTTCAAAAACCCAAAAATTATAGTTCAACCTAGGAACAAAATAAATAAATGTTCTTAAACTTCAAGTTTTTCTTGAAGTTCTCAAATGATTCAAACATATTGACTTACCAATATTAACCAAATGGAAATTAAATTAATCCATCCTTTCCCATGCAAGATAACCATACAAGGTTTGCAAGGTAACTATGTAAGTAAAGGAAAACCTAAAAAGACCGAGAGTTGTAACCTTAGCTACTCTGACCATCGTGAACTATCAATTATCTCATTCGGTAATACAATAGATACATTTATGCATACACTTTCTTTCAGAAAGAAAACAAATCACCCTAAGGTTCAAGAGTTGTAACCTCATCTCTGACACCACTTTGTAACACACCCAGTGTCACACTAGACTTAAGACAAGTAACACACCCAGTTTCACACTATACTTAAGGCATGATAAATTTTTTTAAATAAAACATATATGCATAATAGTCACATGCATAATGCTTATATGCATTCATATGCAAATCCTATAAGTAAATAGCATAAACTTAAACACTTTCATAAGACCTTCTTTATAAAAGAAATCCTAAGAACTACACAATGAACATTTTATGGAAACTGCGCAGTAGAAAAATTTTCTACTGCAAAAACTATATAGTGGAAACTTATATATTTCGATGTGCCACTTGTCTAGCACAACTTTTGCACTAAAGCTCAGTGTGCAGTAAGAAGCAGTAAAACACTATAAGAACTGCGCACTAATTTTAGGTAGTAAATTCTTTCATAGGCAGTATTGGGTGCGCAATAGTTCAACCTATGTTATTTGCATGCAACCCAACAACAATATTCCAACTTAATAAAATTTAAAGCACAAAAAAAACCGTGTTAGGGGAAAGGGTTTTTATACATTAATAAGGATGCATTACATACATTCTAATTCATGAAATATTATGGCAAACTCCTTATTAATCCAACTGGTACAATTCCAATTCATGTAAATTTTACAAATTAAACATCAATCATTATTGACACCAAGTTTTTGGAATAAGTAAAAAATGATAAATTTAACCTTAACACAACATTTAACCTTTCTTGAACAAGCAAATCAGTCTCTTTTTTTCAATACCATCCATTACAAGGTATATTAATTAAGCCTTAACACATGGTATTTATTTTCAATTTACCAATTAATTAAAAAGGTTAATTATGTGCATCTCAATGCAATTACCACATATTACCTTCATGTGGTTTATAATTTTCTTCCCATGGTTTACCAAAACCATAATACCATTCATGCCAAGCTTAAATAACAACCTTTAACAGTTGTTAATTATATTCTTATGTATTTAATAAACAATGGTTCAAACATTGTGCAAAAGAAAACACTTTATAAATATTTCATTTGTGCTAATGAATAGAGATATGCGCAATAAACCATTCCATGGCTAAGTCATTTACTCATTAAGCAAAAATGTCATTATATTTCAATTTAATTATTAAAGCGCACTAAACCCTACAAATTAGGGATTATTTACAAGCATATGGGGGAATCAAAATTCTCACCATTTTTTTTTTTTTTCAAAGAAAAAAAAGCGTAATTTCATTCATCATTAGAGATCAAAATTACATTCTGTATTCACTGTGACAGTGAATTATCAAAGGCCTATAGTTCATAGGTATCATGATGAGACTCTTACGTCTGCTTTCAATCAAAAAACATTTCTGTTTTCCACAAAAAAAGAAGTACAGTCCCACTGGACTATTTTGCTGTTACAATTTCAACTATAAATGCCGAAACAGTGACATTAATTTCATATAAATATAAAAAGCATACTGTTATATAACAAGTATTCTAGATCAATCTATAAAAGTTCTGTGGTAATATGAAGAGCTCTGTCCATCCCTTAATTCAATATTTATCCAGTTACCGTTTGTCAAGTCGCAGCCCATCTTTGGATAAACAGCAATGTTATGTAATGAAAGGTCTGAGCATGCTCTCAGTTTTCTGTCCATCCAGTTCTTCAACTACTTTCCAAATGCCAAAAGCCAAGTTCTGCCCTTCTTTGGATGCCTGGTCCGCTTTTTGGTTATTTTCCCTGTATACATGCCGGCATATGAAAGTGTCAAAAGTTTGTTTAAGCCTCTGTACAGTGTGAAGAATATTTGCAAGTCTAACAACTCTGCAATCCTGTGTTTGATTGGTCCAGTTTATAGTATTCATGGAGTCGCCAAATACCGCCAGTCTATTGATGCCTCTCGCAGCAGCAAAGATAAGCAGCAGTTTCAAACTCATAACTTCAGCATAATTGTTTGTACCCAAACCCAGTCCCATGGTGATAATATAGAAGTGTGAATCCGTTAAATATAAAACAGTGCCCCCTCCACAGACCTCATTGCTAGCAGCTCCGTCGAAAAAACCCCACGGGTAGGTTCTGTCGATCTCCACTTCCATAATGCGTCTCTGATGAGAAGCCCTAATATGTTCGGGATATGCCATGTAGAGACCCACCGTCATTGTGCCAATAACCTCAGGTGTGTAAGGTTTATCCAGGAATATAACTCCGTTCCTAGCCAACCATATCCCCCACATGATAAGTAAAGGTAGGGCCTTCAGTTTCTGAGTGCGCGCCCAGCTCCACCAGCGTTCCCATGCTTCGTTAACAGTGTTACCATCCCAACGACAATCTAAGTTCAGCAACCTTGAACATTCATGCCAGACCGCCGCCGTGAATGGACACTTGATAAAGAGATGTGTAATATTTTCCATATCCTTCTTACACAGGGCACACCACCCCGGGCCCTGAAAGCATCTCTTCTGCAAAATATCCCAAGTCGGGACCCGATTTTCCAATGCACACCACATGAAGATTCTGTTTTTCGATGGGCATTTTAGTGTCCATAATGATCTCCACCACCAGGCCCCATCCCGTGCAGCCTCACCAGCACAAAGTACATTATAACCCGCCTTAGGTGTATAAATCCCCGCCGGATCAAGTTCCCATATCAATACATCCTCCTCCTCCGTGAGATGTATACCAGCCCGATTCAAACCATGTATAAAATTTCCCAAGAAACCAGCCTCCGGTTCCCCCAAGCCCAACATCTCAGCAGTTTTCCAATATTGAATCCACGGTTCATCAGGACGCAGATCAGCCAGATGATTAAGAGTGTAGATACCCCGATTTTCCAGCGAATGGATAACATGAGCAGGCATGATATGCAGTTGTTCACTCCCATTCCATGGATCTCTGCCAATTCTAACCTTTTCTCCGTTGCCAACATCCCAAGCCAGAAAAAAATTCTCACCATTTACATGCACAAGAAATTTAATTAAATTACACATAAATTTCATTTCTAATTCATATTTGGTAATTTTCATCACTTAAATTGAAACAATCAATTTATGCATTATTATTCAG
Organism: Larix kaempferi; assembly: GCA_027924585.1. Lineage (NCBI taxonomy): Eukaryota > Viridiplantae > Streptophyta > Pinopsida > Pinales > Pinaceae > Larix > Larix kaempferi. The sequence goes on along the minus strand of BSBM01000299.1, from coordinate 56,561,568 downwards.
TATAGTGCAGAATTAAACTTATAATCATTCCATAAACAAGAATTCAACCAAGCAACACGTAATTTAATTATTTATTTCTGATTTAAAAAAATTAAAAACAGGAATACCATGACAATTGCTTTACCATTCTTTAAATAAATAATATTGAGAAATTAAAACATCGTTTCTAGAAATCAAAACTTATCTAGAAAATACTTGATTTGGGAAACTGGTTCTGTGTGAGGCACACTCCACCCAACCATAGGTAATTATGTTCATTCACCTCTCAATAGAACAGCAGCCCTGAGCTGAGACTCATGCATTCGCCAAAGAGACACCTCTCCAATTCTTAGACTCTTTCAAAATTAACACTTGGCATTCAAGAAAAATTGGGTTGAATCCAATTCCATGCCAAATAGCGCACATAAACTCCTTGATTTCCTTCTAACTGCACAACGGTGAAACCCTCACTGCCATCTGTGCTCAGAAATCCATCAAGTCAACTGCTTACACCATTTTCCACTTCATTGGAATGACCAGAGACAAAATGGTCTGACTGCACAATAGTGAAAACACATCACTATCCATCATATAGTTACATGTACAAACATAAATTTCCATCATATAGTTACATGTACAAACATAAATTTCCATCATATATATAAGCTGGGAATGTACATAACATTCCACCAAGGGGCCAAACTCTTGTTTGGTCTCTATATGCAAAATCTTCTTTCATAATTTCAAAAACCCAAAAATTATAGTTCAACCTAGGAACAAAATAAATAAATGTTCTTAAACTTCAAGTTTTTCTTGAAGTTCTCAAATGATTCAAACATATTGACTTACCAATATTAACCAAATGGAAATTAAATTAATCCATCCTTTCCCATGCAAGATAACCATACAAGGTTTGCAAGGTAACTATGTAAGTAAAGGAAAACCTAAAAAGACCGAGAGTTGTAACCTTAGCTACTCTGACCATCGTGAACTATCAATTATCTCATTCGGTAATACAATAGATACATTTATGCATACACTTTCTTTCAGAAAGAAAACAAATCACCCTAAGGTTCAAGAGTTGTAACCTCATCTCTGACACCACTTTGTAACACACCCAGTGTCACACTAGACTTAAGACAAGTAACACACCCAGTTTCACACTATACTTAAGGCATGATAAATTTTTTTAAATAAAACATATATGCATAATAGTCACATGCATAATGCTTATATGCATTCATATGCAAATCCTATAAGTAAATAGCATAAACTTAAACACTTTCATAAGACCTTCTTTATAAAAGAAATCCTAAGAACTACACAATGAACATTTTATGGAAACTGCGCAGTAGAAAAATTTTCTACTGCAAAAACTATATAGTGGAAACTTATATATTTCGATGTGCCACTTGTCTAGCACAACTTTTGCACTAAAGCTCAGTGTGCAGTAAGAAGCAGTAAAACACTATAAGAACTGCGCACTAATTTTAGGTAGTAAATTCTTTCATAGGCAGTATTGGGTGCGCAATAGTTCAACCTATGTTATTTGCATGCAACCCAACAACAATATTCCAACTTAATAAAATTTAAAGCACAAAAAAAACCGTGTTAGGGGAAAGGGTTTTTATACATTAATAAGGATGCATTACATACATTCTAATTCATGAAATATTATGGCAAACTCCTTATTAATCCAACTGGTACAATTCCAATTCATGTAAATTTTACAAATTAAACATCAATCATTATTGACACCAAGTTTTTGGAATAAGTAAAAAATGATAAATTTAACCTTAACACAACATTTAACCTTTCTTGAACAAGCAAATCAGTCTCTTTTTTTCAATACCATCCATTACAAGGTATATTAATTAAGCCTTAACACATGGTATTTATTTTCAATTTACCAATTAATTAAAAAGGTTAATTATGTGCATCTCAATGCAATTACCACATATTACCTTCATGTGGTTTATAATTTTCTTCCCATGGTTTACCAAAACCATAATACCATTCATGCCAAGCTTAAATAACAACCTTTAACAGTTGTTAATTATATTCTTATGTATTTAATAAACAATGGTTCAAACATTGTGCAAAAGAAAACACTTTATAAATATTTCATTTGTGCTAATGAATAGAGATATGCGCAATAAACCATTCCATGGCTAAGTCATTTACTCATTAAGCAAAAATGTCATTATATTTCAATTTAATTATTAAAGCGCACTAAACCTTACAAATTAGGGATTATTTACAAGCATATGGGGGAATCAAAATTCTCACCATTTACATGCACAGGAAATTTAATTAAATTACACATAAATTTCATTTCTAATTCATATTTGGTAATTTTCATCACTTAAATTGAAACAATCAATTTATGCATTATTATTCAGTATAGTGCAGAATTAAACTTATAATCATTCCATAAACAAGAATTCAACCAAGCAACACTTAATTTAATTATTTATTTCTGATTTAAAAAAATTAAAAACAGGAATACCATGACAATTGCTTTACCATTCTTTAAATAAATAATATTGAGAAATTAAAACATCGTTTCTAGAAATCAAAACTTATCTAGAAAATACTTGATTTGGGAAACTGGTTCTGTGTGAGGCACACTCCACCCAACCATAGGTAATTATGTTCATTCACCTCTCAATAGAACAACAGCCCTGAGCTGAGAGTCATGCATTCGCCAAAGAGACACCTCTCCAATTCTTAGACTCTTTCAAAATTAACACTTGGCATTCAAGAAAAATTGGGTTGAATCCAATTCCATGCCAAATAGCGCACATAAACTCCTTGATTTCCTTCTAACTGCACAACGGTGAAACCCTCACTGCCATCTGTGCTCAGAAATCCATCAAGTCAGCTGCTTACACCATTTTCCACTTCATTGGAATGACCAGAGACAAAATGGTCTGACTGCACAATAGTGAAAACACATCACTATCATCTGTGTTCATAATTCAGTAACAGTTTCCTTCCATAGACCAAAATCTTCTTTGTTCTCCTGGTCCTTACTTCGGACATGAGTAAAAATTGGTAACATACATCAACTTCTTCTCTCGCTCCAAACTTTTCCCCTTAGCAAATTCTTTTATGGAATGAAGGAATGAATTAATAATCCCACTTTCCATTTGCATGCATTGCTTTAATGCATGGAAAGAGTTAACCACCTGGATTCTCTCATGAGCCACTCATTCCCCTTTTTAATTAAAAATTAAACATTTCTCAATCACACTTAATCCCCTTTTTAAGCCATAAATAAATTTAAGTTAATAAAAGGGATTTTTGACTTAAATCATGACTTAAGGTAAACTTAGGGATATTTTAAGGTTTTAAAAGGTATCTAAGGGTCATGGCATAGTTTCCTCCTGGGAAAATTTTAACCCCATTACTATCTTTGGTGAATACATGAGTCCCCGATCTCTTCATCGTTTCGCCTCAACGTGCAACCAATTGTGGATTTTAATATTAATAATTACAAAATATAGATTTGTTCTACCATACATGAATTTGCATATAAATATTTACATCATACATATGATCAATTCAGGGGTCTCATCCAAGGGTATTACATGCCAATTCATTGAGCTGTGACCTAGTTCACATGGTAAATCCTAACTACGACGATACAAGTTTTAAATGCCTAGATCATGTTTAATTTTTCCAATCCTCCGTAAGATAATTTACAGTTGTATTGATACGAATGTATTTTTGTTTCTCTCATCATCATATCAATTTTGTTATGATGTAAACTCATCTCTGTAATGGACCTTTGTCGAAAATATTGCTCTGAGCAATACGCTGTGATGGTTAATGGTTGGCATCTTTCCCAAAATAGAGAACTAATGGAAAATTATCAAAATTTGAAATGGTAACAACGATGTTCAAGGTAATCCAATCATTTAGTATCTAAGTGTCATTGAAATTCATATTAGTAGTAGTGTGTTGTGTAACTGTGTTCTTCCTAGGAACTAAAGTTGTCTTGACCTTCCACTTCTAATGAATATTCCATGTACCTTTATCTCACTTACTTGATCATTCCATACAAAAGGCATAGTGTTATCATGCAACGCTCTTGATTAATGCTATTGTTGAACCTATTTATCATTGTTTGCCTTTGCGAGGGATCACCTCCACTATACATGCTCAACCCAGTACCTCTCCTTGTATTCCCCTTGCCTTTCGTAATGCCATCCTTTATAATTCTAATGCTTTATTTTCCAAATTATGTATTCCCAAACAACCTCTATGATAGATGAATGTTGAAATATTATTATATTTCGCTAAATTTCTTGCATAAGTATGGTATTGTGAAGCATCTAACCTTATTTTCTCATCATATTATCAACTCAATTGCCATACCTTTGACTACATCCGCCAACTATGAACTTTGACAAAGCTTCCAAAGGCCAATTGTTGGGTCATGGGTTATATAGCTTTGCATTATGTATTAGTGCTAATTTGTTAAACATAATCTATCCCATCCCCAATCCTAGATTCACGTGGCTTTAATGAATATCGTGTACATCTCATTTTGTATTTGGGATTTTGAATAAACTGTTAAAACCCTAGGCCTTCTTATATCTTGGTCATGACAATTTTTCTTCAGATGTCATGAGTACATATCAGCTAACTTAATCAATAAGCAAGTCTTATCTTATCAACCTATTTTTGAGCAAGTAAAAAATGTTGAAATGGTTATTCTGAAGAATTTATGTATATGCTTATACACTTTTGAAAGGAGAAAATTTAAAGGACAAGATCCAGATTATATTGGAATTAAGCAATCGTTTTCTTTGCTTTTCTTTTAAAAAATATCCATCCATTCGAATAGAGACATACAAAATGTTATATTTTATGGATTATGTTGAATCCTAGGATAGATATAATCAATGTATAAGATTGATGTGAGCTGTGATACAATCCCACATGTCATATTATTGATGTTTGAATGTCTCTTGTTGAAATTTGGTATTTTCATTGATGTCAAAGAAGTTGTTGATGATGTCAAAGAGGTTGTTGGACTTGGTGTCTATGTGCTAGTTTGAATAAGTACATAAAACTATGTGCACAAGTCCTTCATCCCACCTAGTCATGTTACTACAATGCATAAGTCCCACTAAGCCAATGAACTAGTGTGCGCAAGATCCACAAAGTCATGGTAACTCATTCGCGCAGGTTAAGACACGTGGTAGATGCTTGGGTAAACTTGACCTTAAAGAAAGGAAGAAGGGGTGTTACCATTTAGAGAATCCCCAACTTGTGGACACATTGTTTGAACAAGTTGAGTATAAATAAGAGTGAAGTTGATGAATGAGAAATAAGCTTGGAAGAACAAATGTTGTAATATTCTGAATTTGCAAGCTTCGGTTAGATGAAATGCTCAAGGGAATCAGAGGAAATATGATTTGAAGAAGTGTGCAGGGTAACAAGAGATGCATAAACACAAGGAGCAGTTGCCCGGAAAGAAGGATCATTTGTGAGAAAGGTGCAAGAAGCATGGGAATGTATATGTGCGCATAATCTATGTTGTAGAATGGAAATGTAGCAGAAATACAATGTCAGAGAAACAAAGATCGGAGTTAAACCAACAGAAGTGTGTGCGGTTGAAAACAAAGAAAAGAACATATTATAGTAAGAATAGTGTGTGCAGATATGAAGTCAACATAAAGTAACATCTATATCTCACAGTGGTTGGATGGTGTAATGCACCCAAAATACTCATTACTATTTTGAGGTTATACGTTATAAAGTTTGCTTCTAGATTTGCTCAATCTTTCTCTAAGATTCTCTAGAGATGAAACAACACCAAACTTCACAACCATACAAGATAATGGGAGTGATGAGAGTTTCAAAAATGAGCTTCCTTTATCCCACATCACAAGGTTTACTGGCTTACAATTGTTTTCAAAACCAAAATAATCTTTCTATCCTCCATTAACACTTTTCTCAATACTATAGTTCCAGTTGAGCTTGTGATGAATATCAATTCTAGGATATTTGTAAGAAGACGAATCCTCTAAGTTGTTATTGTCATGAAAAAAATTAGCGTAAGTGACCTTCTTGGACTTGATAATGATAACTTTTGTTTGGTTGGTGTAAACGTCATACCCATAGTAGAGCATATATATTTGATAATTCTTATATCAAGATCAAAGGGACACCTTGCCATAAGAACTATATCATCAGCATAGAGAAGGAGGATGATGACTATTCCAACTAAGGTTGTTCCAGCACAACCTGCCTTTTCTAAACAAGCTTCTAGCTTATCAATGTATATGCTAAAAAGGGTAGGTGAAAGGGGGAAACCTCACTTAACTCAAATATTACAATTAATATCTTTCGACCATCCCTCAATTCTCTTAAATTTGGTAATTAAATTCTCATACAACCTTATCGTGGTAGCTCTCAACTCAAAAAAAACCTTTATCTGTGTTAATCTATTCCATAAGTTATTTCTACGCACCATATTGAAAGCTTTCCTAAAGTCCACAAAGCAGCAGAAGAGATTGGATTTATTGTTATGATATTCCTCCGCAATGAGCCTAAGTGTAATGAGGTGGTCCATTCTAGAGTGATGTACATATGCCATACTTATGGTTAGTAGAGATAAATTTGACCGGATCATCCTTTCTTTATTCTGAATTAATTTCCCCAGCCTCTTTGCTTCTATAAGGCAGGTTGTTTCAATTTGTAGCTTATTATGTAGTTCTATCTTGACTACAACTAGTATATCCTCTTCTTTTAAACCAAAAGTTATGAGGTTCAAGGATGATTTGTTGCACTCATGGTCTAATTCTAATGGCTTATTCATTTCTTCCTTAATGGGTTTGATATCTAATTAACTTTCTAGACTATTTAGGGTCATATTTTTAGTTACTTTTTCTTCTAGTTCTTTAATTATGTCTTCAATTTAAGATTTTCTAATGTAGCAATATCTCCTTGTTGGGCTGACTGAACTTGGTTTCTTAGCTTTATTTTTCCATTACCTGTAATGCAGTCTCCATTATCTTATTATCTATTTGTTTTTTAATCTTATCTTCAAAGGATGAAAACTTATTATTGAACATGGATGCAAGCTTATTTTCTATCATGGCTTCCAATTTATTATCAAGTATGTCTCAAATTTAATTTCAAGCATGGCTGCCATGCTTGAAAATAAATTTTCTCCCATGCTTGACAATAAATTTGCCTAGACATCCCAGGAATGGTAAAACAATCCTATAATGTCATATTAAATTATATTGAACACTCAACGCCATACCATTTGTTGATTCATCCATCCTCTATACATTAAAGTGTTGATGTGTATTGTGATTACTCCTACATTCTCATGAGTTTACATTTTGTTTGAATGAACAATGGTATAATATATGTTCCAATGCATATACTATTTGACGTGGATTTTATAAAGGGTTAGAATGAAGTAATGTTTGACGTCAACCTAATAAATGGAGTGCTATGGTAAGCAATACATTTATGCATTGAATTGAACCCACGTTAACATGAGGTGGCGGTGGTGATTTATATGTGTTTTAATTGCTCTATCCCAAAATAGATGACTATCACAGTTATTAATTGTGGAAAATCTAGAGTATTTACACAACTGATATACCTCAAGTAACACAATATTAGGCAACTGCTTGTTCAAGTTATTAAATTCAATCAAATTCAGGATTTGGTCATCATAGTTTATATGGTTGGTTTCTGGTAAGGAATTGATGATATTATGGTGGGATGCTTTAAATTCAATGATTTTTTTAAATTGCATCCACATGTTATTCAGTGGAAGTGAATGGGTTTCCATGTAACACACCCAGTGTCACACTAGATTTGAGACAAGTAACAGACCTAGTGTCACACTAGACTTAAGACACAATATTTTTTTTTAAATAAAACATATATGCATAATAGTCGCATGCATAATGCTTATATGAATTCATATGCAAGTGCATATTAAAATACATCATGACTATAAGTAAATAGCGGAAGCTTAAACACTTTCATAAGACCTTCTTTATAAAATCATTCCTAAGAACTGTGTAGTAAACATTTTATGGAAATTGTGAAGTAGAAAATTGTTCTACTACAAAAACTATACTATACAATGGAAAATTATATATTTCCATGTGCCACTTATCTAGTACATATAGAATTTTCACCATTTAATACACACAGTGAATTCCATTAATATGCATTAATAAACTAGGGTTTGGAAAAACAACACTTCCAACCCTTCTTATAAATACGTCCCTAAAAACTGTGCATCAAACCTTTTTGAGAATTGCGTAGTAAAAAATATTTTGCACTAAGACATGAACAATAATATCTGCACAGTAAAAAATACATGTTCATTAAAACCTGCACAGTAAAACGTTTGCATAAAGACCCGCGCATTAAAGTTATCTACGCAGTCAAATCTATCTGCATAGTAAATGAAATAACTGCAACTATATCTATATGCATAGATATTCTTTGAGTTATGCAATTCCCATAATTTCCATTTTATCAATATCCAAAATATTCATTAAAACTTATTGTGCAGTAAGAAGCAGTAAAAAACTACAAGCAATGCGCAGTAATCTTTTGTTTCTTACACATACTTTCCCTGATCTATCCTATGCAGTGAGTGATGTCTCTAGATACATGCAAGAGCCTCACGATCTTCACTAGAAGGAAACTAAAAGGAACTTGCATTATGTACAATGGACGAAGACCTATGGTATTCACTAGGCAATTGGGTCTCCATTGAACCTTATTGGGTACACAGATTCAGATTGGGCTGGAGACAACTTAGATCGGAAGTCTACATCAGGATATGTTTTCATGTTTGAATCTGGTCATATCTATTGGTCGAGCAAAAAGCAAGCATCTCTTGCTCTTTCATCATCTGAAGCCGAGTACAAAGGTGAAATGAATGCAACCACTTATTGCATCTGGTTGGAGGGCATGTTATCAGAGTTTGGTATTCGCTACAATACTCCACCAGGCATCTTATGTGACAATCAGAGTGTTATCAGTATTTCCACATATCTGGTTCAGAGATAGAGGACCAAACACATTGAGATACAAATGCAATATATCTGAGGATTGGTGCATGATCGTACCATCACACTGCTTTACTTCCCTTCAGAAGAGCAGATTACAGATGTTTTCACCAAAAAAATTTCAATGAAAAAGTTCACTCATCTCTGATCCCTTCTTGGGGTGGGTAATACTTTGGTTGATTAGATTTTTTACACTCTATTTGAGGGTGGGTTTTGTTCCCACTGGGTTTTCCCTCTTTCCTCGGTTATTTTTTAGATTGTTGTACGAGGTGACCACTGGTCTTAATAACCAGGGCCCTATTTTCCATTTTTTTCCTCATATTTAGGCTTAAGGGGGGGTGTTGGAACATTCTAACCATCTCAACCTTGGTTTTGCATGCATGCATGCAATCCATGCATCGTGCATGCATTACATGCATTGGTAGGTGAGTTTCCTAGCACCTAGTCCTTGTTTTTGGCCCCCTAGTGCTTCATTTTGGTCATCATTAGCCTCCTTATCCACTCATAGCGCCTTATCCACATCACTGAAGTGTAAATGCACCCTCGTGCATGATTTTAGGAGTTTACATAGTCAGTTCCATGAATTAAGGCACCTTGTCCCCTTGATTTCCTTGTTAACTCATTGTTACACCTAGTCTCAATACAATTGAGTGTTGGGGCAACTCTTTAACCACTACAAGTAATTTATGCACCTCCTTCGAGTATCCTCCCCTAATTTCTATCCACAGTGACTCATTCATGCGGCAGTCCACCTCAGTTGACTAGCCATTCATCATTGGTGGCCACTCGACCTTATCAGGTGATGGTTCCAATGCAAACTAAGCCTGCCACATGAGGTGAATTTGAATCCTGCAAAATGCTATTGAATTCTCGGTATTGTAACATCTTTTTTTTACCAGCTATTTGTTGTATGATAGAGTGACAACAATTTTTCATCTGAGTTTCAATTTCATGAGTGAATTTGTTGGGCATGGCCCAAATTGGCACATTTTTTAAGAAGTATAGTTTTGGCATTTGCATAGTTTGGACCGCGAAGCTCAGATGGCATAGTTTTTTCAATGGCGCAGTTCGGATTACGAAGTCAAATTTGCGTAGTGAGCAATGCGAAGTCGAGGCACAGCACAGTTTTGTTGATGCGCAGTGCTAGTGCAGCAACTATTTTGGGCAAAGGTCGAGCAGATGAAAGCGACCTGTTTTGGGTAAGCGAATCCAGGATTCCCGGCAGTTGGGTAAGGAGCAGCGTGGAAGCAGGTGAAAGCGACCTGATTGTGAGAGTGGCGAAAAACCATTAGAAGCTAAGCCACGGGTCGACAGCGACACGAAGGCTAGAGGGACAGAAAGCGACATGCCATGATGCAGTTGCAACCATTTTATGATGATTGCGGTTGTCAGAAGGCCATTAGAGCCCAGAGTGTCCTAGCAAGGTGGCTAGAGGCACATGGAGAAGCTATCGACTACGACAGGTAGGGTCAGCAGAGTAACCGCACCAGTTTTGGGTAACCTTAGGGTTTTATCCCATATTCATTGTAACATACGTGACCTAAGGGAATGATCTATATAAGGGGGAATTTTTGTAAGGGAAAGGGTTGATTCTTTTTGTAGATCTCGCATAGCATTGTTGTAGAAGGATAAGTATTGTAAAGAGGCTCTGCAACTGCGTGCGCAGATACCTATTGTAGCAAGAAGAGAGTCTGCAGTTGAGTGCACAGACTGGAACTGTTCAACCCTTCCCATTTATTATAAACAACAATTCTTGTGGATGTAGCTCCCATCCTGGGGTGAACCATGTTAAATCCATGTGTTGTGTGATTGAATGTGTGTTTGCTTTGATGAATGGTTAAGTTCTTGCATATGAGTAGATGTATCCTCACTTTTATATGTATTCTCTATATGAATGGGCAATGAGAATAATATGTTAAGGGTTGAGCATACCTATTGAATGTTAAAGATGCAAGTAATGTCGAATACGATGAATGCATGGATTATTTGGGTAACACTAAGTGAGCGAAGTCTGTATAAGTGAGATTCCCTCGAAGCGCAACACCGGAAGTGCGCAGTTGCATTGTAGTTCGTTGTATTGCATAAGTTCGTGAAGTACACAGTCTAATATGCTTGTTGAATGTGTAAATCTACACTAAGTAAAGTATGTCGAAGATGTGTGATTGTTAAAGAGGTAGCGCAGTCCTCAGTTGCGTTGTCCTATTGTTAAGTAGTTGTTCCAAACCGCACAATCCATGTGTGTGCTATAGTATAAGTAGCAACCACGAAGTAGATGAAACTTCACGCAATCTCCCATTATGTCGAACCACGCATCACCTAATTGCAGAAACCTAATTTTGTAATCCCCCATAAACTTTGCCTCAAGTGAGACCTCAGCTTATTCGCAGGTTGTTGCTGAAAGGGCCAGTGAAGAAGGGTTTTGTTGGACCAAAACTGCATAGAACCTGGGTCAGCACAAGAGAGATAAAGAACAAAGGGTTATTAATCCAACAAATGGTTTTGTTGCCGTGCTTGGACCAGTGATGTGTTCCTGAATATTGGAATCCCGAGAGAACAAAAATCCAGAATTGGGTAGACAATACAGAAAAAGAGTTTGCAAGAAAGGAGAACAAACATCTGCGTTTCTCTGACGAAGAATGGTTGCAGAGATACCTGTGGACGGACATTTATGAAGTTTTCTTCGCATTTTTCAGCAATGACCTATATGAATTTTTGTCAAGGTTAGCATAACGCAAAAAATTCTATCAAGGAGGAGAACCTATGGTGTGGACTCCAGAACTGATTCAAAGGCTCAAAGCGGTCGATAGCCCGATATCAAGAGCAATAGACTTCTGGCTGGATAACATACTAGAAGGCTACGTTACAGAATTTGCTATGGACACGCTGAATTCCTACAGTGTAGCAAAAGCAGAGTTCTTCAAAGGATTCAGAGGTAAGTATCTGAACAACCTGAGTCTGTATATCAAAATGCTTTTAGCAGAGAAAGGTGTCTTAAGAATGCAGTAAGATACCTAGGAGTTTTGAGTCTGTAATATTCGGTAATAGAGACAGTGATACCTAAGAAGACATTCATACACTAAGAAGTGGTAAAAGATATAAGTCTAGTGCAAAAAAGAGGTCTAGTGAACATGAATTTCACATAGACACTGAGTTACAAGTTGAGCCTAATAGCCAGACAGAACCTCCTTTAGCTACCTATCAGCCCATCACTCCACAGAATCCGCCAGTTGACAGTACTGCTAATCCACATAACATCAGTAGTAGTAACACCGCCGGTGTGAGTACTCAGAACGTTCCGAGCAGTAGTATCCCTAACACGTCACAGACAACTGCGCCTCCTAGAAGGAGAACAACAGACGATATCAAACTGTCGATATTCAAAGGAACGAGTCTAGAAGACCCTGAGCAACAGTGGTTTCTGTGTGAAGCCGTGTGGAACGTTAAGCAAGTCCGAGATGATGCTGTTAAGCAAGCGTATCTTGTCACTACATTCAGGGACAAAGCCTTGAATTGGTTTATGAAATATTCTGTTGGACAGAATAGGACCCTACTAGATATTAAGGCTTCCCTCCTAAGAGAATTCAAGAAACCTAAATTAGAATCATAGTGCATCACAGAGCTCAAAGATATTAAGTAGAAAACGACTGAGTCAGTATGGGAATTTGACAAGAAGTTCAAAGCATTGTTGGACCAAGTTAGCTTTGACATAGCACCGCAACAGCACCAAGACTGGTTCATAGTTGTGTTGTTGCCACATATCAAACAACCTCTAGTTTTCACCCTCAGGCTTGTTGCATCTCCTGTGTATACCTCACTTTGAGCGAAGTCCAGAATGTATAGCGATGGTGCGCACTCTAATATCGTGCATGCACCAGGGATTCCTCTGTCTTGACTGGAAAATTGATATTGTTGTTGACCTCATCTACAACATTACTCACCTCAGCAAGCGAGACGACGACCCCAAAGATGAGTTTGAGGGAAAAAAAAGGACAAAGAGCTCGTAAAACAAATGAAGGATGAATACCACTTAATAAAGGGGAAACAAGGCTTTGTCACTGATGGGATTGAAGACAAAGCCACAAAGTTCACTGTCCAGCTGCTCCCAAGAAGAATTTTGCGAAAGTGTAGACCGGCGGAAGTGTCGGCCACAGCAGTTCTTCTCGCTGTGAATAAAAAAGATGGGCACCCATACAATTGGGCCAATTATTTGTTGAATGAATTTCTTGAATATGTGTGTGAAACCCAAGAGAGGGGAAGCGCATTCCACTACACATGGCTAATGATACTGATTGCATTCATAGGTTGGAAGGAGCCACATTATCGGTACAATATTCCAATGATAACGGGAGATTGTTGGGCTGCGAAGTATGCTAATATGTGGGCCAACGCGCAGCCGAAAAGACAGTGAGTAAATAATGAACAGTTTCACACTTACTATGAATAGCTATGCGATGTGATACTATGCACTCCACACATTTCAAAAGAGACGACCAAAACATTCCTTCAGAATATGTTGTTTAAGGCTTATTTGCACTCCATTTACATTCAGCCAAGGGCTGAGAAACAAAACCCAGTCTGGTTCCCTATGGATTACCAGTTGGATGCGAAAAGGATTGGGCAATCCATTGAAGACTGGCCAGTAGGGTGGAAGGTATATGTGCCACTGGAAGTCCATTCTACATCAGAGGAAAGAAACCCTAAAGTTCCCATCATTGAAGAAGTAATGGGGCAAGACACTACTGAAGTGCAAGCAAGAGAAAAACGAAAGGATCCCGAAAGTTCAGTACCAGAAAAAAAGGAAGAAAATAAAGGAAACCAAGGAAAACCCATAAGCGAAGCTGCACGAAGACGACTATGACTGCATCGCTCTGAAAGTACACAACTACTTAGCGGAGATGCTTGTCACAAAAGACAGTAAGAATGAAGAGGTGCAAGCGCAGTTGAACCAGAACCTCTTGGGGTTAAATCTTATGGTTGTGAAGATAGACCAAGCCCACCAAGACCTCATCCGAGAATCTGATTGGGAAGGTAATATTGGTGAATCCAACACATGAAGAAGAAGGCCACCGGCCTTGATGATGAAGCCCCGCCTAGTGAGAATGCAGCCACTGAACATAATTTTCCCGACTGAGGAGATGGCTAAAGGTGCGAAGCAAGTAGAGCACCTTGACCTCAACATCGGCATGATACCTCTTGAGGGGTTACATAATCTGCATCTGCAGGTTGTTGAGGAGATAAGAGATAGAGACATCATCTCTTACAACCAGAATGTGCACCTTGAGGAAAAATACAAACAACTGGCATAGGAATGTGTGTAGAAGACCACAGAACTCAACAAGGCACAGGAAAAGAGAAGAAGGCTGGAAGAGACAGTTGCTATTGTCTGCGCGCAAATACCTCAATGCGAAGTGCATCCAGAGTTAGAATATACTATAGTACAGATTGGCAAGGTGGTACGCGATCTGAAAGGAGAAATGGAAAAGCTGGAGATAGCCCATAAGGAAGAGGTTGCTAACCTCGCAACCCAGAAGCCACCTACTACACCACCAGATATGGGAGAAGGAAGAGTCGTAGAACTGAAAGCTTCAACAGATATTATCTCTACCAAGATAGCAAAGTGTCAAGATTTGCTAGAAGAATCTACGAAGGTATGGGCTACACTGCAGGAGGATCCTACTCTACAACAGATTCAGGATGACTTGAACCAACGCCAGGAAGAGTTGGACGCTGCGAATGCGGCCATGAAGACCTCGACACTAAGAGAGAAAATCCAGAAGTTCGTGCAAGCCAAGCACTTAACAAAGGAACTGGAATTTTTGAGAGATAAAGAGACTAAGACATCAGCGAGACTACAACCAGTGCAAGAAAAGGCGCTCACCCTCACTGATGCCATTAAGAATAAATTGCAGGAACTCCGCACCACGGAGAATACAGTCCAGGATTTTGCTCAGGAAGAAGTCTCTGTGGAGATGCTGGAGACTATTAAGGACTTAGAGCAAGAAATAAAGGAAGTAGTTGCGAAGCTGAGTGCAACACTTCAAAGCTTCACTGATAAATTGAGTCCTCCAAAGGACCAGGATCAAGAGCCAAGTGGATCAGAGATGATCCACGAGTAAGTGTTAAGGGCCTGTTGAGCATGGCCCAAGTTGGCACATTTTGAAGAAGTATAGTTTTGGCATTTGTGCAGTTCGGACTGTGAAGCTCAAATGGCACAGTTTTGTCGATGGTGCAGTTCAGATTGTGAAGTCAGTTTTGTCCACTACACATGGCTAATGATACTGATTGCATTCATAGGTTGGAAGGAGCCACATTATCGGTACAATATTCCAATGATAACGGGAGATTGTTGGGCTGCGAAGTATGCTAATATGTGGGCCAACGCGCAGCCGAAAAGACAGTGAGTAAATAATGAACAGTTTCACACTTACTATGAATAGCTATGCGATGTGATACTATGCACTCCACACATTTCAAAAGAGACGACCAAAACATTCCTTCAGAATATGTTGTTTAAGGCTTATTTGCACTCCATTTACATTCAGCCAAGGGCTGAGAAACAAAACCCAGTCTGGTTCCCTATGGATTACCAGGTTGGATGCGAAAAGGATTGGGCAATCCATTGAAGACTGGCCCAGTAGGGTGGAAGGTATATGTGCCACTGGGAAGTCCATTCTACATCAGAGGAAAGAAACCCTAAAGTTCCCATCATTGAAGAAGTAATGGGGCAAGACACTACTGAAGTGCAAGCAAGAGAAAAACGAAAGGATCCCGAAAGTTCTAGTACCAGAAAAAAAAGGAAGAAAAATAAAGGAAACCAAGGAAAACCCCATAAGCGAAGCTGCACGAAGACGACTATGACTGCATCGCTCTGAAAGTACACAACTACTTAGCGGAGATGCTTGTCACAAAAGACAGTAAGAATGAAGAGGTGCAAGCGCAGTTGAACCAGAACCTCTTGGGGTTAAATCTTATGGTTGTGAAGATAGACCAAGCCCACCAAGACCTCATCCGAGAATCTGATTGGGAAGGTAATATTGGTGAATCCAACACATGAAGAAGAAGGCCACCGGCCTTGATGATGAAGCCCCGCCTAGTGAGAATGCAGCCACTGAACATAATTTTCCCGACTGAGGAGATGGCTAAAGGTGCGAAGCAAGTAGAGCACCTTGACCTCAACATCGGCATGATACCTCTTGAGGGGTTACATAATCTGCATCTGCAGGTTGTTGAGGAGATAAGAGATAGAGACATCATCTCTTACAACCAGAATGTGCACCTTGAGGAAAAATACAAACAACTGGCATAGGACATGTGTGTAGAAGACCACAGAACTCAACAAGGCACAGGAAAAGAGAAGAAGGCTGGAAGAGACAGTTGCTATTGTCTGCGCGCAAATACCTCAATGCGAAGTGCATCCAGAGTTAGAATATACTATAGTACAGATTGGCAAGGTGGTACGCGATCTGAAAGGAGAAATGGAAAAGCTGGAGATAGCCCATAAGGAAGAGGTTGCTAACCTCGCAACCCAGAAGCCACCTACTACACCACCAGATATGGGAGAAGGAAGAGTCGTAGAACTGAAAGCTTCAACAGATATTATCTCTACCAAGATAGCAAAGTGTCAAGATTTGCTAGAAGAATCTACGAAGGTATGGGCTACACTGCAGGAGGATCCTACTCTACAACAGATTCAGGATGACTTGAACCAACGCCAGGAAGAGTTGGACGCTGCGAATGCGGCCATGAAGACCTCGACACTAAGAGAGAAAATCCAGAAGTTCGTGCAAGCCAAGCACTTAACAAAGGAACTGGAATTTTTGAGAGATAAAGAGACTAAGACATCAGCGAGACTACAACCAGTGCAAGAAAAGGCGCTCACCCTCACTGATGCCATTAAGAATAAATTGCAGGAACTCCGCACCACGGAGAATACAGTCCAGGATTTTGCTCAGGAAGAAGTCTCTGTGGAGATGCTGGAGACTATTAAGGACTTAGAGCAAGAAATAAAGGAAGTAGTTGCGAAGCTGAGTGCAACACTTCAAAGCTTCACTGATAAATTGAGTCCTCCAAAGGACCAGGATCAAGAGCCAAGTGGATCAGAGATGATCCACGAGTAAGTGTTAAGGGCCTGTTGAGCATGGCCCAAGTTGGCACATTTTTGAAGAAGTATAGTTTTGGCATTTGTGCAGTTCGGACTGTGAAGCTCAAATGGCACAGTTTTGTCGATGGTGCAGTTCAGATTGTGAAGTCAGATTTGCGCAACAAGAAATGCGAAGTCGAGGCACAACGCAGTTTTGCTGATGCACAGTGCCAACGCAATAGCTATTTTGGGCAAAGGTCGAGCAGATGAAAGTGACCTGTTTTGGGGTAAGCGACTCCAGGATTCCCAGCAGTTGGGTAAGGAGTAGCGTGGAGGTAGGTGAAAGCGACCTGTCAGTGAGAGTGGTGGAAAACCATTTGAATCTAAGCCACGGGTCGACAGCGACAGGAAAGCCAGAGGGATGGAAAGCGACACGCCATGATGCAGTTGTAACTGTTTAATGATTACTGCGGCTGTCAGAAGGTCGTTAGAGCCTGGAGTGGCCCAGCAAGGCGTCTAGAGGCGCGTGGAGTGGCTATCAACTACGATAGGAAGGGTCGACGGAGTAACCGCACCATTTTTGGGTAACCTTGGGGTTTTGGCCCGTATGCATTGTAACAGACGTGACCTAAGGGCACGATCTATATAAGGGGGCATTTTTTGTAATTGAAAGAGTTGATTCTTTTTGTAGATCTCGCATAGAATTGTTGTAGAATGCTAAATATTGTAAAGAGGCTCTGTAGCTATGTGCGTAGAGACCTATTGTAGCAATAAGAGATTCTGCAGCTGAGTGCGCAGACTGGAATTGTTGAACCCTTCCCATTTATTATAAACAACAGTTCCTTTGGACGTGGCTCCCATCATGGGGGTGAACCACGTTAAATCCATGTGTTGTGTGATTGAATGTGTGTTTGCTTTGATGAATGGTTAAGTTCTTGCATATGAGTAGATGTATCCTCGCTTTTATATGTATTCTCTATATGAATGGGCAATGAGAATAATATGTTAAGTGTTGAACATACCTATTGAATGTTAAAGATGCAAGTAATGTCGAATATGATGAATGCATGAGTTATTTGGGTAACACTAATTCATCGAATTCTGTATAAGTGAGATTCCCTCAAAGCGCAACACCGGAAGTGCACAGTTGCATTATAGTTCGTTGTATTGCATAAGTTCGTGAAGTACACAGTCTAATATGCTTGTTGAATGTGTAAATCTACACTAAGTAAAGTATGTCAAATATGTGTGATTGTTAAAGAGGTAGCGTAGTCCTCAGCTGCGTTGTCCTATTGTTAAGTAGTTGTTCTGAACTGCACAATCCTTGTGTTCTCTATAGTATAAGCAACAACCGCAAAGTAGGTGAAACTTCGCGTAGTCTCCCATTCTGTCGAACCGTGCATCACCTGATTGTAGAAACCTGATTCTGTAATGCCCCATAAACTTTGCCTCGGGTGAGACCTCGGCTTGTTTGCAGCATGTTGCCAAAAGGGCCAGTGAAGAATGGTTTTGTTGGAACACAACTGCACCTAACCCGGGTCAGCACAAGAGAGATATAGAACAAAGTGTTATTAAGCCAACAGAATTCTACCGCTTTTCTTCCTTATTCTCTTTGTAAAAGCTTTGTGAAACTAGTGAGGTTTGTTAAGCTTTGTGATTCTATCCTATGGAATTTCACAATAACCAATCACTTTTATTGTAGTATTATTATTATTATTATTATTAGGTTCGTTCGTTAGACCGGGCGCCTCCCTCCCCCTCCATTTTTTGTTAGTAGGTGAGGATTTTTTTCATAAGTTGTAATTCTTTTATTAATTTATTATATTGCTTCAACCTTTACTGCAACACCAACTTGCAAAGTCTTCTTCTCTTTTAGAGAAGTCACATCCTCAATGCAGGCGCACATCTAAGCATAATTTTAGTTTGAGGAGACACATTCTTAATGCAATCTACAAAAGGAAACACATCCTTGGCTTGCATAACTTTAATAAGAGGAATCATATTCTCAATGCAATTAGCCGAAGGAAACCCATCCTTGGTTTGCATAAATTTAATCAAAGGAATCATATTCTCGATGCAATTGGCCAAAGGAAATTCATCCTTGGCTTGCATAGTCTTCTTCTTCTTTATATTTTCTCCTTTATTCACTTCTCTTCTTCAATATGCAACCACAAACTTGCATATATACCTGATAAACACAAAATTGCTAGCAAATCTCATTAGTATCATACATTTATCAAAATGTATTATCATAAAACTAAAATCATATCATTTTACATAGTTGACCTCTCATCACCGAAACACTAGGAATGCATCCATTCCTTTAAGGTGTAATCAATGTCAACAATGAGGACACAACACAACACCAGGAATGCATCCATTGCTTTCAGGTGTGTGCCATGTCGGTTGGACTTGTAGCTTAAGTATTTTTTCAAAGTAAAAACATTTTCTCAATATTATACTCTATAAAAAATATTTTCAATATTAAATCGAGGTTAGGGTAAATATATTTCCCTTATTCCTCAAGGCTTGAGAAAAATTTTAATTTCTTTATTTGTCCCACATTCTTCATTCAAACATGATGAAGAACCTCTTGGATGACCCCAAAGAACTCTAAAATTGCAATCTCTTTCTCTACATCCAAAGTTTTAGTTTTGCAATTTCATTCTCTGCATCACTTGCAGGTAATAGCATTAGATACATACAAATAAATCACATCATATAACTTCATTTAACTACCAGTAACAAGTTATAACCAATTAACAACTATACCAGATAATAGTAGTTAATAGTTTATAATCATCTAACAACTTATCTCAGTTAGCAACATATTCTTAGCTTTAACTTTTCATAAGTTAGCATAAACATAAAAGTATTAAAAATTCATTTACAACTCACACAATCATGGTGAACAAGAATTCAAGCATTTAGACTTTCACTAAAACATATGAGTGCAACCGTCTTATTAAGAAAACATCCAATAGAAAATCAAACACTTACTGTTGTTTCATAATCTCTTACGTATTTAATATTGCATTCAAATATATAATTATGCAATTACACTAATTGCCATTAAATAACAACATTCCAATGTTGTATCAACATAAACCATTCTTGCATAGATGGGATGAGGAATAGGCCCATCCAGAGAATTTAGCTAGTTGTCCAATATGGCCATCTACCAATGGACTTACACACAAACCAAGCATAAACTTCAAATAGTCACTGATGACTCCAACAGAAGCCAAACACAAGTCACATACTGTCATCAAATACTAATACACAGGACGTGCACATGCCACAAACAATCACCAAAGACTCAACATGACAATAACACCTTGTCAAATAGACATAAACCATTTGGCATTCAACATAACATTCAGTAATCCATAAATAACAAACCATAAAATTTAGCTAGAGATACCACTCTGAATACATATACTAATATGCACTCATACTCAGTCGGAAGGATTATTCTAACTGGGCATAATATTATGAAAATAATTCTTTAATAAAAAAATTATTGTTCATGCAGTGCATGCATATACAACTTATGCAGTTTTCAACACCTTGTTGGACCCGCTGTGAAACTTTGACATTACTCTAAAATAGAGTACATGAGTAAACCATTCATAAATAACCATGCTACTGAATCATTCACATCAGGTGATAAATTTCAAAATTCAATAACAAATCAATCACCAGATCTACATATTCATACACCTTGATCACAATTGATTAGGATAAATATCCATGATCATCCAGACTACTACATGGAAAAATAGAAACAAGAACCAACATGCTTAACACACGCATGCATCAATATGATCCAAGAAATGCCAAACACACACAATAACTAGCTATCAAGCATTCAAGCATTCAACTAGTCATTGAAAATCATTTGACATGTCTCCATCCCTACTACCATTTGGATACTTGAGGGAATGATAGGGGTACAAGAAATACAAGTAGTGCATAGACAAATTAAGATTAGGCCAACACGTCCCAAACAGACAAACCAATCAACCTTCTTATGAATTTAAATGTAACTACCAAACATTTAAATGTGATTCCACAGGTTATGCAATATGTGCATACCACACCGATCTAAACTATTCAGCTATGAAAACAAGTAAATACAAGAGACATGTGCTACTTAGCATGTCAAGGAATTGGATACAACTAGATTCACACCAAACAATACATTTCCCTTCCATGGCTTCCTTCAGACAACACAACAGTGAGGCACATTATTGTTTCCAATGCTCAAGAATTCCATCAAGGTCAGTGCATACACCATTCACCATATCACTGGTAAATAGTTCTATTTTTTACAACAATAGACAACATCCACCATAAAACAATTTTTTTTTCAAGAATAAGGTTACAAGAGCAGCCAAAGACAATTTACAAAGTAGTGACCATACACAATAATCACATGTCGCGATGGGATTTAACCAAGGACTATTAAGGCAAAAATACCTCACCATTAACAACCCAAAACAAGGGTCCGCTAGAAACTTTATTCAGCAGCCAAGTCTCATACAATTTAGGATTTAAGGATAAATCATTTATATATTCACACACACAACATCAAGCAACAAATTTTCTTACTTTGAGAAATCATCTTACAAGTTATAGATAGTCCCAGAGCTTCACACTCTTCAAGATACAAACAATCTTATATTTGCAATTAAATTTCCATCGTATAGTTACATGTACAAACATGAACCATCA
The DNA here is from genome assembly GCA_027924585.1 of Larix kaempferi. NCBI lineage: Eukaryota > Viridiplantae > Streptophyta > Pinopsida > Pinales > Pinaceae > Larix > Larix kaempferi. Next base: position 56,539,704 of record BSBM01000299.1, on the reverse strand, counting down.
TAAGCTATATATATATATATATATATATATAAGCTGGGAATGTACATAACATTCCATAAGGGGCCAAACTCAATGTTTGGTCTCTATATGCAAAATCTTCTTTCATAATTTCAAAAACTCAGAAATGATAGTTCAATCTAGGAACATAATACATAAATGTTCTTAAACTTCAAGTTTTTCTTGAAGTTCTCAAATTATTCAGACATCTTGACTTACCAAGATTAACCAGATGGAAATTAAATTAATCCATCATTTCCCATGCAAGATAACCATATAAGGTTTGCAAGGTAACTATGTAAATAAAGGAAAACCTAAAAAGACCGATATTTTTAACCTTGACTACTATGACCATTGTGAACTATTAATTAGCTCATTCAATAATATAATAGATACATTTATGCATACATTTTCTTTCAAAAAGAAAACAAATCACCCTAAGGTTTGAGAGTTTTAGCCTCAACTTGCATACACTTTCTTTCAGAAAGAAAACAAATCACCCTAAGGTTTGAGAGTTGTAGCCTCAACTTTGATACCACTTTGTAACACACCCAGTGTCACACTAGACTTAAGACACAATATTTTTTTCTTTAAATAAAAAATATATGCATAATAGTCACATGCATAATGCTTAAATGCATTCATATGCAAGTGCATATTAAAATGCATAATAACTATAAGTAAATAGCGGAAGCTTAAACACTTTCATAAGACCTTCTTTATAAAATCATTCCTAAGAACTAAGCAATAGAAAACTATTCTACTGCAAAAACTATACAGTAGAAACTTATATATTTCCATGTGCCACTTGTCTAGCACATATAAAATATTCACCATTTATGCATTAATAAACTAGGGCTTGGAAAAACAACACTTCCAATCCTTCTTATAAATACTTCCCTAAAAACTATGCATCAAACCTTTTTGAGAATTGCACAGTAAAAACTCTTTTGCACTAAGACATGAGCAGTAAGATCTGTACAATAAAAACTACATGCGCATTAAAAGCTGCCTAGTAAAACTTTTGCATAAAGACCTGTGAAATAAAGCTATATGCATAGTAAAACATGCAAAGTAAAATCTATTTGCATAGTAAATGAAATAAATGAAACTATAGCTATATGCATAGCTATTCTTTGAGTTATGCAATTCCCATAATTTCCATTTTATCAATATCCAAAATATTCATTAAAACTTATTGCGTCGTAAGATGCAATAAAACACTATAAGCAGTGTGCAGTATTGAAGCAGTAAATCACTATAAGAACTGCGCAGTAATTCTAGGTAGTAAATTCTTTCATAGGCAATATTGAGTAATTCTAGGTAGTAAATTCTTTCATAGGCAATATTGAGTAATTCTAGGTAGTAAATTCCTTCATAGGCAATATTGAGTAATTCTAGGTAGTAAATTCTTTCATAGGCAATATTGAGTGCGCAATAGTTCAACCTATGTTATTTGCATGCAACCCAACAACAATATTCCAACTTAATAAAATTTAAACAATTCTAATTCATGTAAATTTTACAAATTAAATATCAGTGATTATTGACACCAAGTTTTTGGAATAAGTAAACAATGTTAAATTTAACCTTAATTAAGCCTTAACACATGCATTTATTTTCAATTTACCAATTAATTAAAAAGGTTAATTATGTGCATCTCAATGCAATTACCACATAATACCTTCATGTGGTTTATAATTTTCATCCCATGGTTTACCAAAACAATAATACCATTCAAGTTAAGCTTAAATAACAACCTTAACAATTGCTAATTATATTCTTATGTATTTAATAAACAACAATATTTCATGGAATATTTCATGGTTGAAACATTGCGCAGAAAATAATCACTTTATAAATATTTCATTTGTCCTAATGAATTAAGATATGGGCAATAAACCATTCCATAGCTAAGAAATTTACTCATTAAGCAAAAAGGTCATTATATTTCAATTTAATTATTAAACACGAATAGTTTGAACACTGTGCTACGTTACACATAAATTTCATTTCTAATTCATATTCAGTAATTTTCACCACTTCAATTGAAACAATCAATTTATGCATTATTATTCACTATAGTGCAGAATTAAAATTAAAAAAAAAAAAAAAAAAAAATAGGATTAAAAAAAATAGGATTACCATGGAAATTGTTTTCCCATTCATTAAATAAATAATATTGAGAAATTAAAAATCATTTCCAGAAATCAAAACTTATATGGAAAATACTTGATTTGGGAAACTGGTTCTGTGTGAGGCACGCTCCACCCGCGCTCCACCCAACCATAGGTAATTATGCCCATTCATCTCTCAATAGAACACCACCCTTGAGCTAAGGCTCATGCATTCGCCAAAGAGACACCTCTCCAATTCTTAGACTCTTTCAGGATTAACACTTGGCATTCAGGAAAAATTGGGTTGAATCCAATTCCATGCCAAACAATGCACTTAAACTCCTTGATTTCCTTCTAAATGTACAACGGTGAAACCCTCACTGCCATCTGTGCTCAAAAATCCATCAAGTCAGTTGCTTACACCATTTGTCACTTCACTGGAATGACTAGAGACAAATTGGTTTGACTACACAATAGTGAAAACACATCACTGTCATATGTGCTTAGAATTCAGTAATAGTTTCATTCCATAGACCAAACTCTTATTTGTTCTCCCGATCCTCACTTCGAACATGAGTAAAAATGGGTAATTGACATGAACTTCTTCTCTCGCTCCAAAATTTTCCCCTGCGCGGATTCTTTTCCGGAATGAATGAATGAATGAATAATCCCACTTTCCATTTGCATGCATTACTTTAATGCATAACAAGAGGGAACCACGGGGGTTCTCTCATGAGCCACCCATTCCCCTTTTTAAGTGATAAATAAATTTAAGTTAATAAAAAGGATTTTTGACTTAAATCATGACTTAAGGTAAACTTAGGGATATTTTAAGGTTCTAAAAGGTATCTAAGGGTTATGGCATAGTTTCCTCCTCAGAAAATTTTAACGCCATTGCTGTCTCCGTGAATACATGAGTCCCCGATCTCTTCAGCGTTCCGCCTCAGCACAGCCAATGGTGGATTTTAATATTAATAATTACAAAATATGGATTTGTTCTACCATACAAGCATTTGCATATCAATATTTACATCATACATATAATCAATTCAGGGGTCTCATCCAAGGGTATTACATGCCAATTCATCGATCTGTGACCTAGTTCACATGGTACATCCTAACTACGGCAATACAAGTTTTAAATGCCTAGATCATGTTTAATTTTTCCAATCCTCAGTAAGATAATTTGCAGTTGTATTGATACAAAAGTATTGTTGTTTCTCTCATAGTCATATCAATTTTGTTATGATGTAAACTCATCTCCGATCTGGACCTTTGTCTAAAATATTGCTATGAGCAATAGCCTGTGATGGTTAATGGTTGGCATATTTCCCAAAATACAGAGATAATGGGAAAATAGTCTGTAATATGTTTATCATAATATTGATTGTCTGCCTCATTGCAATCTGTTTCATCTTAATGGGAATCATTGGTAAGACTTGTTTAAAAGAGCAGTGTGATGAATTCTTTGGCATGCATGTTTGAAGATTGAAGATCCTGCAGCTTGGTATCAGAGCCTGGTCTCAAATTTGACTGGTATTATCTATATCTCAATTCTCAGAAGCTTTATATTTTACTCTGCACCTGTGTATGAATGCTTGGTTGATTTATTTACGACTCCTAAGGAACACATGTGTCTTGTAGTCGGTGGAAATGACCGATGAGGAAATAGTAGTGACCATTTAAGGTGTAAGCGTAGTGCGGAAGTCGTAGCAGTAAGGCCCGTAGGGAGGGGAGTAAGTCTACTTGTTGCCCGCAGCGTAGAAGTCAGCCCTCACCTTATTTCAGCATGGATCCTACTATGGACACAGTTCAGCTGACAACACTGGAGTGCCAATCAGCCAATGACGTGGAAGTCTCCTTAGCAGATAGGAGAAATAGTTCTTTTAATCCATCCACTTCTGATAGTGCAGATGCTTCTTACATAACAATAGATGACCAGGATTCCTCTGCAAATTGGGAATTACCTCAAATCCTGCCCAAAGACGTATATCGACTCAGATGGTGGAATCTTACTTCTGTCACACAAATTAAAGTATCCAGTATTGATGTCTCCTTTACCGATAACCAAGAACCAATCCACATATCTTTGTTAGATAAATCTCAGATAGATTGGGCTAAACAAAGAAATTTTAAATATGCACATTTTGGTGCAGTTAAGCTTGGTTTAGGTCCCCTGGTGCGTCCGCGTCTTTCTGTTTCTTCCTTATGTTGTATAGTAGATACTCGACATAATAAATTTGCAGATGCAGTCATAGGTGGATTTACTGCTCCACTCCATGATGGCCCTGCTTTTGGCACTATTTATCCTCGCTTTTCTGTAAGTTTAGATGACCCTCATATTTACAATATCTTGAAAGCCTACATCCTTCCTAAAGGCTTTGACATGCTGAATGGTTCCAAAATAATCCAACTCAAAGGGGGAGTATGTGTCCGTTTTGGTAACGATACGTTGCCTCAGTTACGATCCCATGTCCATCAGAGTTCTGCAGACTGTAGCATGGTGGAAACACCCAATTCCCGTTCTAAAAATGCAACTCCAATTACTTTTAATTGGACCGGTCTAAAATATCCACAGTCTTGGGAATTGAAGTATAGTGAACTCCGTCATCAAGAAAGAGTCAAAGCTTTGTTAAATCCTAAACCTCTAGTCTTTGACGAAGCCTCATCCTCCTTCAGATCTCCTGTGCAGGAACCTATTCCAAGATTCCAACCTCCATTGGTTAAATCAGCATCATTGTCCTCTTATCATAATGCAAGGCGTCAAGCACTGTCTAATGAGTTGTCTAGACAATCCTCTTCTGTTAATATTGATTCTCCTGTTGATAATTCTTCTGAATCCTTTTCCGGTTTGTCTGATTTTGAGCATAGAGGTCAGCATGCAAACTGCCCTGCATGCAATAAAATAAAACAGAAATTAAAACAAAAAGAGAAACATGAATCTCATCATGCGTTTCCTACTCTAGGTATGTTCTCCCTGCCTCGACAAAATTCTGCTATTGAAACCACAATAGCTGGTCAAAAATCCTATGTCCCTGGAAGGAACCTTCCTGAAATTCCTTTTAGACAATACACTCCTGATGGCCAGTCTCGTCGTGAGTTTTTACCCATAAAGTCCTCCGCGGCAGATCAGAGTGTATCTGATGAAGTTAAGCTTGCAAACTGGGGAAATCTGCAGCAGTATTGTACTGCAAGAAATTTGGACGATATGGCTTCAAATATTTTGGCTTTGAAAACCAGCCATGAAAATCAGAAGGTTCAGATAGAAAGAGTGTCCACCAAAATAGATCTGTTAGACCATCTGCTCCATGATACTACAGAGATAGAGAAAGCTATTAAGGTAGCTTCTGATAAGCTACAAAGAAGAATGCTGGTTTTGGAAGATTTGCTTAGAACAGCTCAAGAGCTTAAGAAGAAAGAATATATAGTTCCTGATCATGTTCTTAAATTAGCTAGCAAAGGACATTCAAAGTCATCTTCTCTAGGAGCGTTATCTCTCATCCCAGAGGATGAAAAGCCAGAATGGGATTTTGGTGAATCAGACATGAAGAAAGAAGAAATAGAAAACTGGATCTCTGAATTCAAAACCATGAAACCTGTCCTAGATGCTAAGCACATAGGAAATGTAGATATGATGGCAGCAGAATCATCAAATATGAGGACTCCGCCCCGCATAGAGTTTGATACTCATATGCCAGATGCACAGGGTGTATCTTCTGCTCCAAAGGTTTTTACTTTTGGAATTAATAATATGAACAATCTGATTTCTCAGATGCCAGAACAGCCTGTGTTAAATATCCAATGTCAGAGTCGTGAGGAAATAAAAAATGCTATTCAGTTATTGACACATTGGATCTTATATAAAAAGCAGCAAGACCATAATGTAACTGGCCAAATGCTTGGTGCTCAGTTAGTTGTTGGTCTCTCGGGATTGGCATATGAATGGTGGCGTTGGCTGCCACAAGAAACCAGAAATGAAATGCTTGCTTCAAATGAAGCCGATGAGCAGATTCTCTCTGCCCTTGGGAGAGAATTCTATGGACCAGAAGATCAAGAAGATACAGATCATTTAGCCTCATTATTTATGTCTGCTAGGTTATGTGATCTAAGTAAGGCTGATGATTATTTCTGCTATATGCAGAAATTAATAATCTCTTCTGGTAAGTCCGGTGATCCTGCCTACTTAAAGCACTACCTCCGTAGTTACCCTGGACATGTCCCTGATGCAGTAGAACAAGCGCTTAAAGATAAGAATATCCCACTTAGAACTTTATCTCTAGCTCAGCTTCACCAACATATTATGGAAACGTGGCAAGAACATTGCTTAGAGATAAGAGTTAATAAAGATATTAAGCGGCATCAGAAAATGTTTTCAGCCTCTTTCTGCAAAGAAGTTGCAGGAATGCCTGATTGGGGGTGTGGTGCACATAACAGAGGTCATTTTGGCAAAGAATGCCATTGTAAGAAAAAGAAGAAATTTTACACCTCTGAAAAAAGATACCATCCAGATAAACCCTATAAGCATAAGTCTAGATTTAGAAAGCCGTTCAAGAAAAAGAAATATGCTTATGGTAAAAAATATGTCAAACGCAGGAAAGAAAAGGGTTCTGGTGATGTTTGTTTTATTTGTGGAAAGAAAGGACATTGGGCATCTAAATGTCCTGACAGAAAATCTCGCCCTAGGTTGGCCGCACTCTGCAATTCTCTTGATCCAACTTGGTGGGATTTGTGTAAAGTTTCATCAACGCCTCCTGCGTCTGATGATGAAGTTGTTTACCTTCCTGATTCTGAGGATTCCACCTCAGATTCTGACATCCCTCCACAGCTTGCTAAATGTGATCCCTCTTTCTCTTCAACTTCCAGTTCCGATTCCGAGAGTGATGCACATTTAGGGGGGTGTGCGCTCCCAGATTTTGACTTCAATCTGTATATGTTTTCTAGAGCCATTCCTCCTGTACAGATAGAAAAGAAATTGGCTGATATTGATTTACAATTATCTTCCATACCGATCTTCAGGCATCAAGAAAGAACAGCGTTAAGAGAAGAAAAGAAAGCTTTACAAAACCAGTTGCAAACTTTGGGGAAAGAAAAAGGAAAAGAAAAGTTTGATATCAGTTACAACCCTGCAGCTCTATATCAAGACTATCCTGGCAGCCATAGAGATAGACAGTTACACAGAATGGATAGAGAAAATCTGCTTAAGATTAAATTGAAAGAAAAACAAAAGCAGATAAGAGCCTTGGTAAAAGAAGCAGATGATATCAAAAGTGCTCTCACCGCTCTAGCTATGGAAAGAGAACAGTCTTCCGAAGAAGAATTGTCAAATGAAATTGAAAGAGTTTGTGGTCATGAGTCTCCTGAAAGGTCTCCTGCACCAGAGAAGTCTCCTTCTCCCCAGTCCCAAAGTGTTAGTTTATTAGGTGCTGTTCAAGGTCCCAAACTATTCATAACTCTGAACTTTTGTCCAAGTGAGTTTAAAGCTTATCCTGTCCAGTGTCTCCTTGATTCAGGATGTCAATTTAACTTGGCTAGAGGAAATGCTATACCTAGTTTTTACTGGGAAAAGGCTGAAGAATTTGGGTCAGCTATTCAAGGTACCCCTGTATATATGAATGGCAAGGTTGATAATTTTCCCATTTCTTTGTCTGGTTTGAAAACGTCATTATCCTTGTTAAGGCTTGATTTAATAAAAGAAGACTGTGTGTTAGGTTCAGAATTTCTGCAAAGTATAAGTCCTTTTTCTGTAGATACCAAAGAAAACACTTTCAAATGTACAGTCAGTAATAAAGCTATTTCTTTGCCTCTGAGTTATTCCTCTGTACAGCGTTGTAAACCTATTCCTAGTCCTCCCAATGAGTCCAAAAGTCCTGCCTCACTACATAAGATGGAAAGATGTATGCAATTTGCAGAATTGCACAGTGAAAAGTTCCTGTCTGGGATTGCCGAAAAGCTGAAGAAAGATTGTTGCTCAGAAAGTCCTAATGCTTTCTGGACAAGGGAAAAATACTTTGTGTCTTTACCTTTTGATCCCATGCAAAAGATAAAACCCATGAAAGCTTCAGCTAGATTGATGAGTCCCAGTGAAAGAGAGTTCTGTTCTAATGAAATTCAAGATCTCCTGAAAAAAGGCTTAATTGAACCATCAAAGAGTCCATGGGCTTGTAGAGCTTTTGTGGTTAACAAGCACTCTGAGCAAAAGAGAGGTAAGCCTCGTCTAGTTGTTAATTTTAAGCCGCTGAATGCAGTCCTCCAGAAGATCAGGTATCCTCTGCCTGATAAAGCTAGTCTTTTACAGAAAATAACTGGATGTACTATTTTCAGTAAGTTTGATTTAAAATCAGGATTTTATCAGATTGGAATAGAACAGAAAGATAGGTATAAAACTGCCTTTGTCGTCCCTCATGGGCAGTATCAGTGGAAAGTTCTTCCATTCGGGATTAATAATGCACCTTCAGAGTTTCAAAAGAGAATGGAAGACATTTTTAGGGATATTCCTTGGCTAGCTGTATTTATTGATGATATTCTGATATGTTCTAAAAATTTACAAGATCATCTGAAGCATTTACAGAAGTTTTATGAGCTAGTCTATAAACATGGTTTGGTTTTGTCTGAGAGTAAAATGGAAATAGGCAAAACTGAAATTGAATTTTTGGGTCTACATATCAAAGGTGGTCAGGTCATTTTGCAGAAGCATGTGTTACAATCATTTGAGCACTTTCCTGATCAAATTACTGAGAAGACCCAACTGCAGCGTTTCTTGGGTTGCTTAAATTATATCAGACCCTTTTATAAAGGTCAAGCTGCTGATATTCATTGTTTGCAGCAAAGGCTTAAGAAGAAGCCATTTCCATGGTCTGAACAGATGACTTTGGCGGTTCAACAGATTAAGGCCAAAGTAAAGCAACTTCCAGCTCTCAGTCTCCCGCAAGGAAATGGTAAATTAATTATAGAGACAGATGCTTCCAATACCACATGGGGTGGTGTATTGATCGAAGAAATTGAAAGCAGAGCCAATATTTGTGGATATGCATCAGGTTCTTTTAAAGGAGCTGAAATTAATTATCCTTCAAGTCACAAAGAGATACTTGCTGTAAAGAAAACAGTCAGCCATTTTATCTTATATTTAAAACCAGTTAGATTCGTGATTAGGACAGATCTAAAGATCATGCCTGGTATTTTTAAAAATGAAAATCTGATGGCTGAGAATAGTAGCAGAATTTTGAAATGGTTTCTCTGGTTAAGCAATTTTGATTATGACATTGTTTATAAGCCTGGTTATTTAAATTGCTTAGCTGATATGTTGACACGTGAGACTGTGCAGAAGAGTACTCCAAGTCTGAACATGTTTTCTGCTGGTGCTTCCGGTTCTGGTTCTGGAGATCATCCAGGATGGCTACCTATGAAGGATAAAATTGTGAATTATAAAGGCAAAACTCCTATGGCTGAAAAGGAGTTAGAAATGCGCGCTCCGCCTGAATCCTTATTTCTTGCCCCATGGGATAAGGATATTTCTGAAGAAGAACGACAGCAACTGCTGGATTATGCCAGCAAAGAAGAAGCTGATAAATACCTAAGTCTAACTCTCATCAAGCAAATTCAATCAAGTCCCTGCAAACTGCAAATTCTTGAACGATGGGAAAAGGAAGCGTTCTTTGGTTTGACAGAGGCTCAAGAACAGTTAGTCAAATGCGATGAACTCTGGCTTGATGGTAATGAAGAAAAAGATGGCTGGGTATGGTATGTTGATATTGGGCAAGGGGATCTAACCTGGAGATCCTATAATTTAATTCTTCAATTTTGCCGAGAACAAAAATCTGTGATTATTTGTGCAGATCCAGGAAACATGAGAAATAGGAAATGGTCAGGATGGACCCAAGTCTTTTTGGATAAGTTCTATCCAAGACATGAATGGGTTGAGCGTAAAGCTAATTTTATTCTCCATCTTGAAGCTGACATGCAAGCTGCTGATCAGGCGAATCAGTGGTTTAAATTTCTTTTAAGACACCATGGAGGACGTTACACTCCTCTGGAACATTATGTGACTGTCACCCAAAAGTTTATAAAAAGAGACAGTCAAGGCCGAAGGCTAGATGCAAAAGTCCATCGAAGAACTCTGCCACTCAACTACAGAGTTGAGTCTAATTTTGCTTCTGAATTTATCTTTGGTCCTAATGAAGCATTGAAGGGATCAGATGTTGATCAATGCTTTGGAGAGAAGCTTTATCCAGACATGTATGATGATGAGCCTGAAAATGAATATTGGCAGTTTCCTGAAACTCAACCTGATTTCATTGAACAAGAACTGGTTCGCAGAGAAATCGAGGAGAGTAATTATGATGATGGCACGCTTGATTGCGTCTTTGGTGGTGTTCCAGCTCCTGGCGGTGAGACACATTGTGTCTGCGGTTCCGGCTATTATTCTGATTAAGAATCCCGTTGACATTTTCCGGGAATGAAGCCAGTCGGTCCGAGTTGATATTCTCTTATGTATATATTCTGCTCTTTACGGAAGCCGTTGGTGGGCCTCTCCGCTTTTGTATTTGTCGGCCATATATTTGCCGCCTGTTGGTTTGATTCCTCGGGATGATTGCTGTTCCCCGAGATGCTTTGTAATAGTGTGGTGGCCCTGACCTTGTCGGCCATAAGATTCTCCTTTAGATAATGGTTGTCATTTAGTCCTTGTCGGTAGTACCGGGTCCCCACATGGCGCTGCTTGATGAAGGGATGAGATAACATCGTGTGGTCCCACGATGCCCCGGGAATCCAGTTAGTGCGCCACTTTAGACTGGATGGTGTAAGTTCCAAGTGACCGGATGACCGGCTTTGGGATTATAAATAAGAGACCTCAGAGCTCATTTGAGGCATTCGAGTCGAGTCGCATGAGCAAGTAGTCCGCTCTGCAAGTAGGTCGTCTAAGCAAGTAGTCCGCTCGACAAGTCTAGGTGTGTGAGAGCCGAAGCTCGTATGCTCTGCAACTTGCCCTTTGTGGTATAAGATTGCACCAGAAAAGCTAAGACTCGCTCTGTATAAAAGTGTCTGTGTAAGGGTATGCTAGTAGACATATCTTGGGACTCCCAGGAGCCTGAGAGTAACCTCATGCCTTCGGGAAGAGGCGAAATCTAAAAGGACCCAAGACATTGTGTCTAGGCATCAGTCAGAGTGATTGGGTGACGAACTTCGCTGTCCGAAGTCGATCCCATATTTGAGTCTGTAATATGTTTATCATAATATTGATTGTCTGCCTCATTGCAATCTGTGGTAACAACAGTGTTCAAGGTAAGCCAATCATTTAGTATCTAAGTGTCATTGAAATTCATATTAATAGTATTGTGTTGTGTTCTTCCTAGGCACTAAAGTTGTCTTGGGCTTCCGCTTCTAATGAATATTCCATGTACATTTATCTCGCTTACTTGATCATTCCCTATGGAAGGAATAGTGTTATCGTGCAACCCTCTTGCTTGATGCTATTGTTGAACTTGTTTATCATTGTTTTCCTTGGCGAGGGCTCGCCTCCACTATACATGCTTAACCCAATACCTCTCCTTGTATTCCCCTTGCCTTTCGTAATGCCATCCTTTAAAACTCTAATGCTTTATTTTCCAAATTATGTATTCCCAAATAACCTCTATGATAGATGAATGTTGAAATATTATGAGATTTCGCTAAGTTTTTTTTGCATAAGTATGGTATTGTGAAGCATCTAACCTTATTTTCTCACCATATTATCGACTAAATTGCCATACCTTTGACTACGTCCGCCTACTGTGAACTTTGGAAAATATTCCAAAGGCCAATTGTTTGGTCATGGGTTATATAGCTTTGCATTATGTATTAGTGCTAATTTATTAAACATCATCTATTACATCCCTAATCCTAGCTTCATGTGGCTTTAATGAATATCTAGTCCATCTCATTTGTTATTTGGGATTTTGAATAAACTGTTAAAACTCTAGGCCTTCTTATATCTTGGTCATGACAACTTTTCTTCAGATATCATGAGTACATATAAGCTAACAATTGATAAGCAAGTCTTATCTTGTCAACCTATTTTTGAGCAAGTAAAAAATGTTGAAATGGTTATTCTGAAGAATTTACGTATATGCTTATACATTTTTTAAAGGAGCAAATTTAAATACAATATCCAGATTATATTGGAATTAAGCAATCGTTCGCGTTGCTTTTCTTTTAAAAAATATCCATCCACATAAAAAAATGTTATATTTTATGGATTATGTTGAATCTTGGGACACCTATAATCAATGTATAAGATTGATGTGAGCAGTGATACAATCATATGTGTCATATTATTGATGTTTGAATTTCTCATTACTACTATTTTTGGAAATGAGATATAAAAAAATTGTCCTTTTAAATCCAACAACCTAATATATTAGTCCCAATGGTCAACAAATCAATACCATAATAGTACAACTCCATCATTATAAAAACTCTTAACTCAATTCAACCTATAATTATTATTATTTATGGTTAACATTCAACCAAATGGAAACTATGCTTCTCTGTGTAACATTAGTAAATCTACTTAAAAAAAACTTACCATTTAACTCTTAATATTTTACTATGACTTATATTTTACTATAACTTTATTCGGATCTCCCTTGTACCTTAATTTGCATACTCAGTAATATATAATTTCCTTAATATTTATGCTTATTATAATCAAGATAATAATTTCTTTTCACTATAAGTATTTATGTATGCATTTTACCCAACCTAAAGTAATCATTACTAATAATGTGATGACTTTAAACTCTAGTTAAGGTACTTTCTTTACCAATAAACTTTGTTAAACAATTATGCTAATCCTTTTATATAGTAGTAACATATAATGATAAACCCGATGGAGTAATTTACACTTTTAACCAAAAGAGAAAAGTTACTTTTTTCTCAATATAATTTTATGAATGTATTTGACTTAACTAAGCATTAAATCTTCATAGTCTCTTTCTTGTTACACAAGGTAAACATTTTGAGTCTTTATCTTTTATGTATGCTTAACTCCTCAAGTACATTATAAGGATAGACACAATCTTATCATAATGGCTTTCATATCTTTAGTTTTTATATCCTTTAAATACGATTATTTTCACAACAGGTCATAATCAAATCTTATACAAGCCATTCCTCATTGATATCAACACTATTAAGAACTTAATAAAATTGAGAGTAATTCTATCCCTCTCATTCATTGTCAGGGTTAAAATATAAACTCAGTATTCAATTTAATTCTATGAAAGTTGATCAACTATTAAGAATCTACGATTTTTACTCAGATTCAATAGATTACAAGAATGTAAAATGAATATCATTCATGATAAACAAAGGCTATTCATACTTTTATTTAATAATCTTAGTATAATAAATTATCAAAGAGACGAACATTTTTAATAACACCGTCCTCTTAAAGAATACAAATGAAATCTCTTATTCATATATTTGAACATATTTATTTGTCTTAACATAACAAGAATATGATATTCAAAGCTTGATATAACTTATCAATAATATAGTAATCAAAGAGTAATTATTTGAATTAAGTAAAATTGGGCTATTGAAAATTTGACTGTAATGTTTCACCCAACATTTTGGCTCTCTGTCCAACATATATTCTTTTTGCCAAGAGACCATCCCTAAACTAAGTAGAAATCCACTAGTATAGAGGCATAAAATGAATACCGCAAGAAAAATTCTCCACAGAGTTTGGATAATATATTCACAACGCCATCAATGCACGATGGAGTTTAGACATTAATTATTAGACTCAACTTTTAAACAAGGATATCTTAAATCATTCACTCTTAAATTTAGACTTGGATACAGAGTCACTTTAAATAAGAACTCATCTGATAAATACCATCGAAGGATAGAGTGTGTATGGCTCTTGATATAAAAACAAGACATATAAAGATATAACAGTATAGAGGTTGATCCAATTCTTGGTTTTCAATGAAGGCTCTCACTGTTTTTAAACTCCTGCTCAAAGTAAATTTCAACGCATATATAAATATAAATCAAGAGAGTTTACTGCTCTTAAATACTCAATTATTCGAGTCTCAGTGCTCTTTAAACATTAGTTATAGGTAGTGTTTAGTCTCTATCCATGTAGATAAACAGTAATATAATTTACTATCAATAAGAGGAAATCGGTTCTCAATCATTAAGTGATGTGCACCGAAATCCCTACACATCCTGGCAGGCCCTTTTGTGGTTGTTATAGATGGTGCAGAAGCATTAGCTCCCTCAGAGATCATACTCTTTTTGGCCCCAATTAACGCATAGGAATCAAGCTAGAAATAAAAAACGGGTGTCACTATAAATGGATTCTCCACATGGAGACCATTCTCCTCTTACTACAGAGACATTCAGAAACCACACACTAAAATTGAATCATTCATTAATGCGTGGCCAAGACTGAAATCACTGCTTGGTAGATAAATCATATATATTTGAAATATAATCATATATATATATATATATAATCAACATTCTTCATTTGTAGTTTTAGTAATAGTTTCCAAATAGTAATCTATATTTGATTTAAAAATATAATAATTCATTGGTATTTACAAAATGTATATTTATATAATATCCTTCTCTCATCTTTTAATTAAGGTGACTATGTCTTAGTTCCCTCATAAGGCTTAGCTTCTTTTCTTCTAGAAGCTTCATGGATAACCTTTTCGCATTTAATGCTATAACTAAGGTGATTATAGTCATTAAGATAATAGTTTAATTTTAGAAATATCTAGTAATAAAAATAATAGGTTTTTTAACTAAAAGTAACCAAATCATAGAAGTTGTTATTTGCTAGTCGACAAATAGTGACTTAATCTACTCAAAACTTATCTTAACTTAGGACAATACCTATAGGTTTTATACCAACAAGTAAATTTACTTTTCCTCATGTGCTTGCAGCAACAAGATGACACATGTCATTATTAACTTAGATTCTCATGGCTTTCTAGCCATCAACCTCTCCCCCTAGTGGATTCCATGCCCTTATCATTTAGTTGCATCAATCCATTTAGTCTCTTATCTCTACAAATCAAAATACAAAACAACTTAGGAAATTACTTACAGAGTTTACTGACGATGCCTTGGCCTTGCGCTCCTCGTCAGGAACTAGTACATTATACACTTACATTCGTATTTCAGTTACAGAAGAATAGGGGTAAAAGAGGGACATCACATACGTGGCAAGGAAAGTACATTGGAACATTGGTGTCTCCACTAAGGTTGATGCCTGAATATTGTGAGTTGGTGCTTGTGCATAGGATTGTTGTCCATATAGGTTGGAGCCCGATTCAGCAAGTAGGTGCTTGCACGAAGGATTGGTGTCCTCATAGGTTGAAGCATGCAATCTACAAGTTGGTGCTTTCCAATGGGATTGGTGTCCCAATCAAAGGGCTGTCTAAGTGATTCAGTGCTCACGTAAATAGAGATTGGTGTTTCTCATCTTTCTCTGTAATTTCATCTTATACATACATATATATACAAATTTTTCTTCAAATATATGCGCACAATTTATTTTTATTGATGTGATTTTGAATAGAAATTGGTGCATGTTTTAAAAAGTGAATTATTTGTAAATCTCTACATGATATTGATTCACCCCCCCCTTAGTATCATTAATAATTTCAACAATTGGTATCATATTGGGTTGCTTCAGTAACATTTTAACAACTAGAAGATAAAGATCCCTACGCAAAGATGGATAGGCATGAGGGACTTTACACTAATAGAGAACCAAGGTTCAATGGGTCTAACTACAACTTTTGGAGCATAAGGATGGAAGTTACAAAGTTACAAAGTGGTTACAAAGTTCCTAGTATTCCTCCAGTTGATGCAGCCAACAAGAGGTAGTATGAATGCAATGCAAGGGCCAGAAATGCAATATTGTGTGGTTTAACAATATCAGAATTTACCAGAGTTATGCAGTGTACATCAGCAAAAGAGGTATGGGACAAACACAAGAACATCTATGAAGGAGATGAGAAAGTTAAGAAAGCAAAGATGTAAACTTTCTTAGGTTAGTTTGAAACCCTCAAAATGAAGGAAGAAGAAAACATTGCAGCCTATCTCCTTCGAGTAGATGAGATTTCCAATGCAATCAGAGGAGTCGGAGTTCAAATAACTGAAGAATTAGTTGTGAAAAAGGTATTAAGGTCCTTGCCAACAAGATTTGATCCCAAGGTATCAGTTCTAGAGGACATAAGTGATTTGGGAAATTAAAGATGGATGAGCTTCATGGAATTCTTACAGCATATGAGATGATGAGAGAAAAAGAGAATCCTTCCAAAAAAGAGGCAACCTTCAAAGCTTCCAAAAAGACAAAAGGTGGTAGGTTGGAGTAGAGAAAAAGTTTCTCTAATGGGCGGGTGCACAAAGATGGTCCCCAAATCCGTTGCAACGGGGACGCGCTAGTGGCAAAAAAAAAACTACGCGTACGCACCTAAGATAGCGCGCACGCGCCGCTAGGTTTGGTATCGAACTGAGGCGCGTGCGCGCTATGGTGGCGCACATGTGTCCCTGTTAAAAAAAAAAACAGAGCAAAATGCCCCATTCTGCTATTTGGACCCGAGCGCGACTTCCACCCCCGCGTGTGCGTCAACTGAGTGACCAAAGGAGGCCAAATCAACTCCAAAACCCCCCAAATTCACCCACAAACTCATCAACGCATCAATTGATAGGTAAATATCCAGTTTTTTATTTTATTTTATTCATTCTTTGTGTCAATTTTTTGATTTTTTTGGTTTATTTAATTGTTAATAATTCCAAATTTTTTAAAACAATGAACCAATTTTCAATTGCAGATTGTAAACTGAGACAATGAGTGAACAAGATGTCAACCCCGAGTCCGGTGGAACACAAGAAAACCCAAACCTTGGACCCAATATCAAAGAAAACCGTGAACAAAACCCAAATGTCGAACAAACTTTTGAACAAGATGACCTTAACCATTATGTAAATGAAATGAGAGTGCACACTCGATATCTAAGAAGCTCGGGAGAACCATCTCGATTATCTCTTGCCACATCAATTGAGAGCTCAATTGACTCCCTCATCCATGCACATCGTCAATTGACCGACATGACTGAATTTAGAGCTAGGATACGGGAGTATTACTCCACGAGCATTTCCAAGGAAGCAATAAAAGATTTGAACATTACAAAAGCCCAATTATATAGTATGTTCACTAATCCAAAAACAAACGAACCACAGAACGCTAGAAATCCATGTGTTTGCATGGATTGGTGTCATTACCAACCGTGGAGGGACAATTGGATGCAGAGTTGGTTCATGGTGTATGATAAACCTCCCTACAATAATAGGGAGGTTCCACAGTACTTCCTTTGGCAGCTGTGGGCTGAGTTTTTCCTTGGTTTACATGTCAACTATTTTGACATAACCGAGTTCCAGGGTGTTGGGCGTGGCTCTGCCCAAGATCGACCTGCTTCCAGGAGGAACCCAGTGAGAGGGCCACCAACTCCTAAGCGCGACCCCAACCACCTCAGTTACCCCACAAGCTTGATCAGATCGACGAGGCAATGAGGAATGTTGCACGTGGACTCCTCAGACACACCTCCTTTGTAGCAGTGACTACAGTGGAGAGGTCGGGTGACCTTGATAGAGATCCAGGTGCAGTGCCTTCACAACAGGGCCAAGATAGACCCGTGACCGGTGGTAGCCATGCTGGGCATTCCAGTTCGACAGGGACAGTGCCACATCTTTGTCCCCATTGCGAGCACACTTGCCTTGGCCTGATCAAGGGCTGTTATATGGATCAGGTCAGCAATTTTTTTAATGTGTTTTCAATCATCACTTGATAACTTGTAAAGTATTTTTGTTTGACTTAAACTATTATTTCAATGTACAGTTATTCAGAGCTGATACACCAACATGGGAGGACGTAGGATCTCCCAACCTGGATGCAGCAATGGCAGCTGCAACTGAAATTGCGGCACCTCACACGGAGGTATTTTCAATACCTCACACAATATTGTTATTACTTATGTCATTTATATTACTTAAGTATTTATATTTATGGCATACACATTGATAGTTTGTACAATGTTTTTGAATATCTTGATTGCCTAAATAATGACTTGTTTAACATGTTCATAACATGCATGAATTTTGGTGTCCATAGGTGTTCCCTAACTATGGTGATCAACCATCCCCGCCAGGGATTGGCAGATCACCATATATACAAGTACAATGTGTAGTTAAAATCACGCTTTTAATTTGAATTGTTACGACTTACTATGGTTTAATTTATTGTTTGTTTACTAAATTGTGATATTACAAATGTACATGTAGGTGCCACCAATAGCTGCAGGTCCCCATTTTAGTCCTAACTTTCCACCCTCTCACATGAGTCCCCTCCCTCGCTTCCATCTAGAACCCTCCCTCCATCCAACCCCTCCCTTCCATCCAACCCCCCCTTCCCGGCCATAATCCCCCCTCCATCCATCCTCCCCCACTCGTCCACGCCCCCCCACGTATATACATCCTCCCCAATTTATCCACACCCCCATGTCTATCCATCCTCCCCCATTCGTCCACTCCCCCCCTTCCTTCCACCTTCCCCTCTTCGTCCACAACCTCCCATTCGTCCATCATCCTCCCTCCATGTAGGACTGCCCTCCCATGCACCATCCCTCAACATCCCCCCTAGTCCTTTTCATTCGATACCCTCTATCGTACAATCGACAGGGATTCATCATCCACAACGTCCTCCTCCACCCCATACCACCATGTCTTCTCCCACCATATCATCCCCACTTCCCGCCACTATTGTGGCATCTACTCTTCCAATATCCTCATCTGTATCTCCAGTGGTTGCCACTACATCTGTGCCCCCCCCCCATGACTGCATCGGAGCTGGTTGTCCAGCCATCTGCTCCACCTACTAGCCCAGAATCCCAGCCATGTCCATCGTCGGAGGTGTTCACGGTGAGAATCAAGCTAATTTATGAAAATATTTTAATGCATTAACAAAAATTAATTTAAGCAATTATTACTTTTCAATGAAATGATTGTTGTAAATTTTGTAGGCTGGAATTGTTGAGAGGCTCCACAAATCCAGGACACCTGCCTCACGTTTCCCACTCGCATCAGAGGTGATTTATTTAAGATTCGAATTCTACGTTTGTTTTATAAATGTGGTAAATGTTGCAAATGCTTGAAAATGATGGTATCTTATATCATTTGTTCTAGAGCCCGGAGAGACGGTCTACTCCTAGACGGAGCAAGACCCGAGGCACCGGTAGCTCGAAGAGTAGGAAGATTGACTTTGGAGATGCGCCTGGGAGTGACGGGAATCACAATGCTTGACACACCATGTTATGTACATTGGCCATGATGTGGCACTTTTGTGCACCAGTTTCCATGTACTTTGTATATACGGCACGAGTTGCCATGTATTTTGGATCTACGGCATGAGTTGTCGCATTTTCTATAGGGCACGAGTTGCCATTGTATGTACATTGGGAACCATGTTCCACTATTTTCCAGGAATTGTATATGTTTGGATGAGTTTTGTCGCCTTGATGTACATGGATTTTCAATTATGTGATCTATATCGATGTTGTCTATATTAGTATCTTGTTGTCTAATGTTGTGTGTATCATTATGTGATGTTGTCTAAATTTGGTTTTTACTTCTATCCGTCCATGGCATGCGATCTTAAGTTTTGGTACCAATGATGTCCATGCATTAGTTGATAATGTGAATCAACCTGAAGCTTACCTAGATCTTAGAAGAGAAGTTGGATATCATATTTCAGCTTGGTTTATCTTTCCACATGTAAAAGCTTGTAATGGTATCTATGTTAAAAAAACATCATAAACATAGGCTACTGAAACAAAATCATGTGTGAGAATTAATCTAAAAACAAATGGAATAAATGGATGGACAAATCACACCTCATGGCACATAAGATATATATTGGGAACTTGAGTACTAGCAAAAGAATACTTAAAAATAGAAAATGTCCATTGTTGTCAAAAGGTTAAAATGAGATCCAACATGATTTTTAATAGCTCTACATAATGAGATCCAAAATGTCCATACTCTACATAATGAAATGTCGTCACTAGTATTTATATTGACCATTTTGTTTACTTAAGATCATGCAACAAATTAATAATCAAGTTATGAAATCATTTCTTAATCAATTGTCACCATACAAATAGGAAAACCTTGAGCACAATGTATAGCTAGCTCATTAATTCTCACTCACGGATATAGCCACCTTTGATTTGATGACCATCACATCCACTACCATTTACAATTAGGACTTCCTTAATTTATCATTATGTGATAGTGATCTAATATTATGTAGACATGTTGACTTAAACACATATAGTTGACATTACAATAAATGACTACTATGAGGTGTATTTGTGAGGCTCTATCCACCTCAACACACCAACTTGTTACCCCAATACCCCAAATGCTTTCGAATTCTGTATGGAATGGATTTAGGGGTATTAGGACATCCTAATTCATCTTCTGGACACTCAGACACTTGTTAAAGACATTTAGGACTTGCATTACATCAATGGAGTCACACATACACCCTCATCAAGTTGCATGCATCCATTAGTGTGCCATCAACACTACAACATGTAAGCATTACTACATGTTGGACTAAGCTTTACTAATGTTATGATAATATTAGGTTTGCCATCCATTGAGAAGGTTGTCATAGGTGTGCATATCCACCATATAAAAATCTTCATGGTGCATGTTATTTCAAACCATTAGGTTTCTAAATTAGGTATATGGTGCTAGGTACAATGGTTTTCTAGTTGATGATGGACCCTTGCTACATAGATGAGATACTATGCATATATGTGTATAGTGATTTGGATTCAAATGTATGCACATGGATATACATGTACAATGAAAATGATTTAATTTTTATATGTATTATAATTTAGGGCTAGATCTTAGGCTACATAATAGGGTTTCATTGTGATTAGAATACAAACTAGGGTTTACGCTACCAACTAGGGTTTTTAGGCTAGGCTCTCGTGTTTCTAGGCTAGGATCCAAGCTCTAGGGTCACCATCTTAATGTTTAATTCCACTATCATGACATCATTCCCACCAATACCATGCCCACTACTACAATCACCATCAAGCCTATCAATCCCACTTTTTACATTTCCAATACTTCAAAGTTAAAATTTAGAGGTCTCGTTGCTAAAATATTTTCACTTATCTATTCACATAGACAAATCCACTTCCGTGAAAGATTTGTTGTAGCTTGGTACGAATGCAAGTTCACATGCAATAATAGTTGAGAAATCCAAAACATCCTATACCTTGGAAAAACAACCTTAGTAATCTTCTTTTGACTAAGGAAGGGGAGAACATCATAATACAGTCTCAATAGCAATGTGTTTTTTAATGAATAGCCTCTATAAAGGGCATACTATATTTAGCTGGTCTTTAAAGCCAAGTCATTTGGAATAGAATGTCACAATTTCAATTACACCATTAATGCAATGTGTTCAAATTGAAATTTTTGTTGTGTTGCATTACATGTGGTCAAACATTAACTTCCATGAATTATTCTTTAATACAAAAAATTATTAAATGATATTTTTTTTAAGTCTAACTTCATTGTTGAAGGGTTATTTTGTCATTAAAACTTCGTGTCAAGGGCAATGTAAAAATTCAAAACGTAAAAAAAAAATAGTTTGAAGGGAGGAGATGAAATGGAATTCCAATGTGAAATGCCATTGCCAATAATTCAAATCTTCACATGATCAATGCTCTGTGCATGTTGGCTTGCATGAGTATTTCATGTTGACCAACTTTTATCTACACATTGCTACAAATACGTGCCATCATCAACATATCCATCATCATCATCTTCATCATCATCATCTTCTCCATCATCATCAACATCTCCATCATCATCATCTTCTCCATCATCCTCATCAACATCTCCATCATCATCATCTTCTCCATCATCATCATCATCTTCATCACCATCACCATCATCATCAACGTCTTCATCATCATCACCATCTTCATAATCATCACCATCTTCATCATCATTTTCATCTCTAGGTTCCTCATCAACATCTCCATCATCATCATCATCATCATCATCATCTTCATCACCATCACCATCATCATCAACGTCTTCATCATCATCACCATCATTATCATCATCAACAACATCTTCATCATCATTGTCATCTCTAGGTTCCTCATCAACATATCCATCATCATCATCATCTTCTCGGTCATCATCAACATCTCCATCATCATCATCTTCTCCATCATCCTCATCAACATCTCCATCATCATCATCTTCTCCATCATCATCATCATCATCATCTTCATCACCATCACCATCATCATCACCATCTTCATCATCATCACCATCTTCATCATCATTGTCATCTCTAGGTTCCTCATCAACATCTCCATTGTCAACATCTTCTCCGTCATCATCATCATCTTCTTCATCACCATCACCATCATCATCATCATCAACATCTTCATCATCATTGTCATTTCTAGGTTCCTCATCAACATCTCCATCAACATCATCTTCTTTGTCATCATCATCCTCATCTTCATCACCATCACCATCACCATCATCATCACCATCTTCATCATCATCACCATCTTCATCATCATTGTCATCTCTAGGCTCCTCATCAACATCTCCATCATCATCATCTTCTTCGCCATCATCATCATCATCTTCTTCGCCATCATCATCATCATCTTCATCACCATCACCATCATCATCAACGTATTCATCATCATCACCATCATCATCATCATCACCATAAGTGCTCGGTGGATGATTTTCCAAAGTTGACCCCCATGTGCAAGAATTGCACACTCCCTTACTGAGCAAAACCCTAGTTTCCAAGATGGACGTACAAGGAGACACCGGGGCCACGGGACCAGAGGAGAGGGGCACCCCTAGCACTATCCCGACTTCCTAGATCCAACGGAGTCAACGGTTTGTCGATTGGAGCCATGGTCGTCATTCTATGGCTCGCTCCATCTCGCATCCAAAAGGCCTTCAGGGGGACCTGCTGGATACCTGCCGGGGGCATTGAACACCAACCGTGCAACAAAACTGGGTTCCGGGGAGTCCTATAAGTATGTCTAGTTAGGTTCTGACTGGGAATGCTAGCCGTAAGTTCCCGGTGAGTCATCATCACCATCTTCATCATCATGGTCATCTCTAGGTCGCTCATCACCATCTCCATCATCATCACCATCTTCATCATCATCATCATCTTCATCACCATCGCCATCATCATCAACGCCTTCATCATCATCACCATCTTCATCATCATCACCATCTTCATCATCATCACCATCTTCATCATCATGGTCATCTCTAGGTCCCTCATCACCGTCTCCATCATCATCACCATCTTCATCATCATCATCATCATCTTCATCACCATCACCATCATCATCAATGCCTTCATCATCATCACCATCTTCATCATCATGGTCATCTCTAGGTCCCTCATCACCGTCTCCATCATCATCACCATCTTCATCATCGTCATCACCACCTTCATCACCATTGCCATCATCATCAATGCCTTAATCATCATCAACGTCTTCATCATCATCACCATCTTCGTCATCATGGTCATCTCTATGTCCCTCATCAACATCTCCATCATCATCATCTTCATTACCATCACCATCATCATCAACGTCACCATCTTCATCATCGTCACCATCTCTAGGCTTCTCATAAACATCTCCATCATCATCATCTTCTTTGTCATCATCATCATCATCTTCATCACCATCACCATCACCATCACCATCACCATCATCATCAACGTCTTCATCATCATCACCATCATCATCATCATCACGACAAGTGCCCGGTGGACGATTTTGAAAATTTGACCCCAATGTGCAAAAATTGAAGACTCCCTCACTGAACAAAACCCTAGTTTCCAAGATGGACCTACAAGGTGACACCCGGGCCACGAGATCGTAGGAGAGGGGCACCCCTAGCACTATACCGACGTCCTGAATCCAACGGAGTTGACGGTTCATTGATCGGAAGTACGTTCGTCATTCTATGGCTCGTTCTGTCTCGCATCCAAAAGGCCTTTAGGGACACCTACTAGATACTTGTTGGGGGCATAGAACTCCAACCGTGCAACAAAACCGGTTTCCAGGGTGTCCTGCAAGTGCTTCTAGGGAGGTTCCGGCTGGGAACTCTAGCCCTAAGTGCCCAGCGGAGGATTTTGCAAAGTTGACCCCTATGTGTAAAAATTGCACACTCCCTCACTGAGCAAAACCCTAGTTTCCAAAATGGACCTACAAGGTGACACCTGGGCCATTGGACTGGAGGAGAGGAGCATCCCTAGCACTATCCGGATGTCCTGAATCCAATGGAGTCAACGGTTCATCGATCGGAGACACGGTCATCATTCTATGGCTCGTTCCGTCTTGCATCCAAAAGGCCTTCAAGGACACCTGCTGGATACCTGTCGGGGGCATAGAACTCCAACCGTGCAGCAAAACTTGGTTTCAGGGAGTCCTGCAAGTGTGTCTAGGGAGGTTCCGGTTGGGAACGCTAGCCACAAGTGCCTGGTGAATGATTTTCCAAATTTGACCCCAATGTGCAAAAATTGCACACTCCCTCACTAAGCAAAACCCTAGTTTCAAAGATGGACCTACAAGGTGACACCCAGGACACGGGACCGGAGGAGAGGGGCACCCCTAGCACTATCCCGATGTCCTGAATCCAACAGAGTCGACGGTTCGTCGATCAGAGCCACGATCGTCATTCTATGGCTCGTTCCATCTCGCATCCAAAAGGCCTTCAGGGACACCTGCTGGATACCTGCCGGGGGCATAGAACTCCAACCGTGCAAAAAAACCGGCTTTCGGGGTGTCCTGCAAGTGTGTCTAGGGAGGTTCCAGATGGGAACACTAGCCACAAGTGCCCGGTGGACGATTTTGCAAATTTGACCCCAATTGTAACATCCTGATAATTTCAAGGAAATTTAAAAATTTCTAAATCGGCATTAAATGTTAATAATTGTAAAATGCGGAAATAATAAATGTTTATTAAAGTAGTAATTAATAATTAAGTCATAGTGCAGAGAACAACTTAACTGTTGTGTCCTTTTAACTGATGATGTTTTGTGTCAGTGACACGTGATGAAAAATGATTACGACATTAATTTTATTTGTGATAACTATACTTCAGAATACTACAAGATCGAGTTCTCATAATCAGGTACTGACAGTGATTTCTTGGGTGACAAGGGGCCCTACAAGGTACCCTGGAGCTTACTTAGCTACGATTAGCTAAGGCATTTGAATTTTGCTTCTGTGTGCAGAGCGCAGGTAAGAATTTCTGCAACCAACCAGAGTTAAGGGTACTATTGTCTTTTAATTCAATCATCAATGTATATAATTAATTCTAAGTTCTTCTTTGCAAGCCAGTGACTGAAGGTATGGATATCTTGGTTCTAAGTCTCAATTATAGGCTAGCTTACTATCCTTTCAGTGTTATTTACGTTGTATCATCAATTTTCTTTCTACATTACTACATCTAAGAAAAAAAAATCATCCTTGAAAGGACTATTATTATTTCTATCAAGTGGCGATGCTAAAGTCTAAATGTAGCATTGAATGTAACCTTGGGAGTACAGGGCATATACTATGAACTATCACTGTATTGTGCGTTAGTAACATGTTAAACTATACCTAAAGTCTTATAATTAATTTGACAGCACAGGACTACAACATGAAACTATGTAAACATTACCCGTGACTATACAAATATACTATTTGCAAACTATAGAAAGGAAATAAACGTGATATGTTTGTAACTATGCAATTACAATGTTCCAATATATTAAATATACATTGACTACTGTTACGATGCTAGAGGTTCCTATTAATATCATCACAAGGTGTCAATAAACTAGGTATATCAAATGATATCTAGGATATTTACGAATATGTAGGAGCATGAAACGTTATTAATGTCACGATCTTTGAATTGAACCTTTAAAACTCTGTATTATGTAACCCATAATGCAACGCATGTTTGATGACAGGGTATAAATGCTATGGGCCTTGGCATGCCCCATCTAACGAATTTAAGGCTTGGCATTACATTGCACCTCCGCGAAGTGAAGTGGAGGGCCGAGATGGATGGTACCCACGTGATCGAGACTGTATTTAGTATCACAACGTGCTGAGCTGTGCCCTGCTCTAGCTCTCGTACTGCTGACTGGGCAACTCGGTAGATGTAACAATCAATGCATTATTGATTGCAATCGTGGTTGAAATATCAACGTGCCCTTACTAGCGGCTATCCACCGTTGATCTTTACAAGATCTGAGGCTGAGAATGAACCCGGTTCTTGCATTGGTAAATAGTGAAAGTTAGCTTTTCTAGCATTCGTTGCTGCGTTTTGGTGGAAGGCCGTCGAGCCAACCGGCTGCTGTAATGTAGGGTTTTTAGAGTATGCTGCGAGGAGGACTCCTTCCTTGGCTTCGACCTCAGACCTACGAGTGATAGTATTGAATAGTTGCAGGCTTTTCCTCCTTGTGCCATTGCACTATGAGTTGGCCAAGGTGGTTGTAAGAAGTCTTTCTCCTGTCGGTTATTGAAATTTGTAGTTCAATCCTGCAGTGCTTAACTCTTCGCTGTCAGTCGAAAACCATCAAAATTCATTGTTCTTACAGGTGTGACGTGCCAAAGTTCAAAGTTCCAAAAACTAAAGGTAAGTACTCACCAATGAAAATCTACTGTGTTATATACTTTTATACTAGCGTTTCTCAGTTTGTAATCCTTCGAGCTGTATCTTTGGTAGGTACCCATTTCACGAGAGGTTGTTAGCAAGTGTTTTGGAATGGACACCATGCATCCACTACCTGGTAAGTTCCGGTGGTTCTCGAACCTCGTGGGTACCCTTTGGCATGGTTTTAATGGTGGTTACCATGTGACGAGATTTGGAACGGTTCGGCCCTGTTCTGGTGATGGCCGAGGGTTAAGTTTTTTTGAAAGTCTTATAAGTGTTGAATAGATAGCTTCCCGTTTTCTTTTGTTGCTATTCGGCTCTTATGCGCCTAGCTACGTCGTTGACAAGAGCTTCGAATTGTATTTATTCTACTATTTGTTAAGGGTAATACCTAAATACTGTGGAACCTTAATTGGTCCATAAGGTGAACGTTGTTATACGTTTTTGATGGGGAAAGTGACGCCTGATATTCGAGGTTTCGCTCGCTCCACTGCACAGAGGCTCGTCTTTAAATATGCGTTACCCCTTTTTTGTTTAAGTATGGTTTGATACAATGTTTAAATATGTGATAAGGGGTGCCAAACAATGAAGGTTATCTGAGGATAGATGTTTCTGGTACCTCGTCATCGTTTGTTAATATTTATGTTTTGGAAATGTGAAAAGAAAATGTTCGGCTATCAAGTGTTTGGTATGGCTAATCCGTAATGTCCTAATATATTTTACAAAGGAAAACCCTACCTGTAACTATCGTTTTTCTATCTAGTTTGTACTGAACGTTTGTACTTAGGACCTAACCGGTGTATTAATAGTTTCGAAGCTGTGTACATATTCATGCTAGGGTTGTGAGCTTTCGTCAAACATTGATACTGAATCGTGTTTTCCGATGAATGTTGTTTGCTGCCCTATAAAGGTCTCAAAAAAAACTAGTTAGGGTTAGAGAATCTATAACTAAAATAACCTCATTCGTGAATGCCTAGGGTTTTCCATGGATGGCTTGAAAGAAAAGTATAAATTGTGAACCAAATGATTGGATTCATAGTCTAGTGAAAACTTAGGGTTCCGATGCTATTGTTCAGATTGTTGTAATTCAATAATGAAATACAAGGTGATAGTTAATGAAGAGATAATACTCATAGTATTCCTGTACATGGAAATAATTCTTGTAGCTACTATTTTTCTAATTGCAAATACTTGAAAACATAGGATCTATAATAGGAAAATACATATTGTTGCTATCTGGATTAGATGGTGTATAGATCTGTGCAGAAACATACTGTTTTTTTTTTCTTTCAAGTACTATTTAAATGAATTCTATACTACTATTGATGCTATACTGTAATGTTTTACTGTATTTTGAAAATAGGGCAGAATTCTGACAAGAACCTTACTATAAGAGTCTAAAACAATCCTCTTAGCTTCTTGCTTACTAAGTTTGGTTGATTTAATGCTACCTCTCTGTACTGGAGTACAATGCAGACTCAAGCATGGGGAAAAATGCAGAGTCATTTTATCAGTCAAGTAGCTAAATTACGTCAGAAAATAAAAATAGTTATTTCTACTGATCATCAGTAAATTTTCTAAACCAATTGCTGCAGAGATTCACACTCCTGAAAAATACAAACAAGATAAAGAAACTGTAGAACCTGATAATTGTAGGAGAAACAAATCACCCAAGGAGCCTGTTCCACCCAAGCTACTCCTAAAACAGCCAAGATGCCTGCCTTAGGACCCCCGAGCCTGTTCACTGAACCACCAGGAGGAAGAAACTTTAGAAGCTTAGGTCCTCAATCTTGTAGAAGCAAGTAGTTTATCTAGTCTTACAGACTCAGCAGTCAAAGAGACCTACACCAGCACCTCTGGTTTTCCTTCTCAGAAATAATTTGCAGACTTACAATTGCACTCTCACATAGCCTCCCTAATTCGAATCTCTCGATCATCACCTGATGCACATGAGGAATATTTCTGCAGAAAAATATTGTAAGAGCTGCCTACTCAATTCGAATTGCCTTATATAGGCTTTCTAGGCCTTTTTTGTGATTAATTGGTCATTAAATGAGTTGCTTGCTCACTCCTCCACCTGGACAATAATGCCATAATTTTAGGGGTAGTTGTCCCATAACCAACAGCTAGTGATGGAGTGCAAATGCTGCCATCTGTCCCATGCCTTCTAGCAGCTTCCATTCCTCCTAGTGGGTCAGTGAACACTCTTGTAACAACTTTCTTGAGTGTTTGTCTCCTATTTTAATTTATTAAATAAAAATAATGAGTCATTACAGTCATCTTCGACCAGATTTGGTCATAATTACAAAACTTTGTAATTATAAATTAACATAAAGTATTTTGCAAAATAAAATAAATATCCTCAAAATTTGGGTAGGTGACATACACCCCCCCTTAAGTCTCAACATCGTCCTCGATGTTGTTTATTCACTCTCTGAGTGTTCCCGAAACAGAGTTGGGTATGCTGCCCGCATACTACTTTCCAACTCCCAGGTTGCCTCTGCTAGGCTAAGGTGCTTCCAATGCACCTTTACCTGCCCAATGGTGCGATTCCGGAGTGAAGTTTCCTTCCTTCCGAGGATACAGTCCGGTTCCACCAGAAAATCGCCGTCTTGTTCCACCTGAACATCATTCCAATTTACAACATGAGTAGCATTGTGTACATATTTCTTTAAAAATGAAATGTGAAAAACATTATGTATTTTGAGGTTTGAGGGCAAGGCCAATTGATATGCCACGGGTCCAACCCTTGACAAAATTTTGAAAGGACCACAATACCTAGGTGCCAGCTTGGCATAGCTTCCCAATTTCTGTTAGGATATTTAGACACTTAGGAGTTAGTTAAGATCAACTTGTGTAATATATTCGTTAGGGATAGTGTGTTTCTTTAGTATGCATTAGTATGCATTTGTAAATACTTAATCCGACGGTCACGATATGTTCCCGACATAGAGTGATCCGACGGCTCAACTTCTCTTAGATAAAACCTAACCTTGATCCGTGGCTTAACACCCGATTGGTCCATGATCTCTATTTAAAGAGCATGGAGGGTCATTGTTTAGTTGATCGATTATGAGAAGCTCATTTGTAACTTTCTTTCTTTGCATAATAAATTGTCCCGTAGAAGCTATTTGGCCGGGGCCGTGGAGTGTTTCCCTCAAGAGGGTTTAAACCACGTCAAAACATCGGTGTGTTGATCTGTGATCTGTTTGTGTGAAGTGGTTGCTCTTGGTGTTCGGTCCTTTGGTAGTACCCTGTGTACCCGAACAATTTCAAGGAACTCTTTTTCGGCCTTACCTTAATAAAAACATGCTCACCAACCTAGAACTCTTTATGAGTTCTTCTAAGGTCTGCTTGACTTTTCTGCCTATCTTGGGAAGCTTTTAGATTTCCATGTACCTGTTTCACAATTAATTCTAACTCCTGCAACAATTCAGGTCCTAAAATAACCTTGTTAACTGGATCACTCCACGAAACTGGTGTGTTACATTTCCTACCATAAATAATTTCAAACGGGCTAAGCCTGGCTGATGGTTGGTAGTGATTGTTATATGCAAATTCTGCTAAATGCAGATAATCCTCCCATTTACCAGGTTGATCCTTAACATACATTCTTATCATATCTTCCAAAATATGATTCACCCTTTCTGTCTATCCATCTGTTTGGGGATGAAATGCGGTACTGAAATTTAAGGTTGTATTCAACCCTTTAAATAAGAACCTCCCAAAATTTCTTGTAAATTTTGAGTCACGGTCCGAAACTATTACCTTTGGTATCCCATGCAGTCAAAAAACCTGCTTCATGAAAATTTATGCGATGTCTGGAGCCTTATGAGTAGTCTTTACAGGGATAAAATGTGTTGCCTTGCTAAGTTTATCCACTACCACCATGATGGAGTCATTATGTTTCTAATTCCTTGGTAACCCAGTGATAAAATCTATACTTATGATTTCCCATTTTCAGCTAGGTATAGGCAATGGCTGTAATAATCCAGCAGGATGTTGATGCTCCACTTTCACCTTCTGACAGTCAAAACACTTAGCTATATATTCTGCTACTTCATCCTTCATTCTGGGCCAATAGTACTATTTTCGTAGCATAGTGATGGTTTTCTGATAACCTGATGACAAGAATAGTGGCTTTTGTGCATCTCATCCAAAATCAAAATTTTTACTGTTGGTACGTTGGGTACATACAATTTGTTTTTATACAACAGCAATCCGTTTTCCTTCAAACTGTAATCTTTCATAGTATTCTCATAATTGTTTTCTGCTGTTCTTTCGTGTAATTTATTCCTCATCATCTTTAATCCCTTCAAAAATCTGTTTCTCTAAATCTGTGGTATATGTGCTGATGGCTGCAATGAAATTTATCCTTGCATTACGACTTAACGCATCAGCAACTTTGTTCTCCTTCCCTTTAATGTGTTGAATTTCAAAGTCATATTCACTTAGAAAAGCTATCCATCTAGCTTGTCTAGCATTCAAATTTGTCTGGTCTAGTAAATATTTCATCCCCATGTTATCTGTCATTAAGGTAAATTTTCTGCCAATAAGGTGGTGACGCCACATTTTCAAAGCATGAATTACTGCTAATAATTCCAGATCATAAGTAGAATAATTATTTTCATGTATTTTCAGCTTTCTAGATTCATAGGCTACAACATGTCCCTCCTGTGTTAGGACTCCTCCTAGTCCATCATTACATGCATCCATACATACTACAAAATCCTTAGTAGGATCTACAATCCTCAAAATAGGCGTTGTAGTCAATAATTCCTTCAACTTTTTAAAACTGTCCACGCACCTTTGATCCCATACAAACTTCTTTCCTTTCTTCTGCAAGGATGTTATGGGGTTTGCAATCTTTGGAAACCCTTCAATGAATTTTCATTAATATGTAGTAATACCCATAAATGATCGTACATCCGACACATCTTTAGGGACTAGCCATTCATTAATAGATTTTATCTTAGCGGGGTCAACTGAAATTCCTTCCTTAGAGATTATGTGTCCTAAGTACTGGATCTTGTCTTTGTAAAAATCACACTTACCGAACTTAGCATATAATTGGTGATCTCTCAGTACCTACAAAATGATACGTAGATGTTCATCATGCTCTTCCTTGTTCTTAGAATACACTAAAATGTCATCGATAAACACAACGGTGAATTTATCCAAGTATTTGTGCAGAATCTTATTCATTAGGCACATAAACATTGCCGGGGCATTAGTCAACCCAAATGGCATGACCACAAACTCATAATGTCCATATCGAGTTCTAAAGGTTGTTTTGAAAATGTCTTCATCCTTCACACAAACCAGATGATATCCTGATCATAAATCAATCTTTGAGAATATCGTTGCTCCGCGCAGCTGATCAAATAGATCGTCAATGCGGGGCAACAGGTATCTATTCTTGATCGTCATTTTATTCAGTTGACGATAATCTATGCAAAGTCTTAAGGTGCCATCTTTCTTCTTAACAAAAATGACCGGTGCTCCCCAAGGAGACACACTGGGTCTTATGTACTTTTTATCAATCAGTTCTTTCAACTGAGATTTTAACTCATTCAACTCTAGTATATTCATCCTGTAAGGAGATTTGGAATTTGGCACTGCATCGGGTATTAACTCAATAGTAAAATCTAGATCTTGTTTAGGAGGTAATCCTGGAATCTCTTCAGGAAAAACATCTTGGAATTCATTTAGGATAGGTATGTCTTCTATTTTCAATTTGTCTGTTGTAGTACATAACTCCTCATTTACTACATTTACTGCAAACATTTTGCACCCTTTTCTAACTGCTTTCTTTACCTATCCTGAAATCAGTTCTGAAATCTGTCTAAGGGATGTCTTTCTAGGAACACCCTTCACTTCTGTTGTCCTTCCTTCACCATTCAAACAAGTGAAACTTTTTTCATAACAATTTAGGATGACATGATGGGCTTCTAACCAGTCCATCCCAATTAAGATGTCATATTTTTTTTTTCCTTGGAAAAAGTCGTAATTTTATTTCATAAAATATGAACAAAATTACATTCTGCACATGTAATAGAATCACTAAGATCCCTACATTGTCACAAGTTTCTATCCCATATTAACATCATATCTGATGTCCCAAACATAAAACAAGTATACGGCTGTCCATACAACCCACATATATCCAATTACAGATATACAAATACTGTGAACAGACTTGCGTGAAAATCACTGGTCTGCATAAAACTATATCGTGTTCACGGCTGTCCCTACAGCCCACATATATCCAGTTACATATAAACATATACTGTCCATCGCTGGATCAACAATAGCTGCGATTGCTCCGTCGCTGAGAGAATGTGTCCATCGCCGGTCAACATGGCCGAGAGAATGTCTCCATCACTGGTCAACCAAATCTGAGCTATTGCTCAATTCAGTGCCTCAAAATCTTCGTGAAATGGTCTATGATAATAGCTGTAGATGCCCTCTGGTGAGTGAATAGTGATCCTCCAAGTGCCAAATACTAAGTGCTGCTGTGTCGCTTCTTTGGAAAGCAAGTCGGCCATCCCATTCCTCTCCCTGTAGACATGTGTAAAAGTAATATGATTAAATGACTGCTTTAATCGGATCACCTCCTCCAGGATAGGTAAGAGTATCATCACATAAAAGTGTGTGATCTCCTTTTCCCATTCAATAACTAACATGGAGTCGCCAAAAATCTGTAGAGATAGACATCCTTGTTCAAGTGCAAATAACATCAGCATCCTAAGAGACATAAGTTCAGCAAAATTATTTGATCCCCTCCCCAAACCAGCCACCAGATGAAAGTAATGGGACTCAGATTTGTAAAGGACTCCCCCCCCTCCACACTCTGTTTGATGGTCTATTGAAGCACCATCAAAAAAAGCCCATGGCATGGATTTGTCAATCAATTCCACACACATAGGTCGCGTTCTATTCACAAGGACAGGTGCCTTGAAGTGTTGAGTAATTGCCACGACTTGTGCCACTACACTCTCCATAGGAACCCTACAATCTTGAAAGATAATCTTATTTCTGGTAATCCAAATGCACCGGGCGAATATACAAGGGAAAGCCCAGATGGATGATGTCTTTTGTGTTGCCCACCACAATTGGAACGCTTCATGAACACTCGCACCCTGCCACCCCACATTGAGATCCAGTAATATGCAAACATCGGCCCAAACTGCCTGAGTATACCGACAATGTACAAAAAGATGAGAAATTGACTCTGCCGCGTCCCTACAAAGTGGACAGAACCCCAGTCCCATAATGAATCGTTTTTGCAGAATGTCCCAGGTTGGCGCCTTATTTTCCAGAATAGCCCAGAAGAGAATTTTTGCTTTACCTGGACACTTTAACTTCCACAGATATTTCCACCACCACACCAATCCCCTGTTATGTACATCCACATTCAACTGGATATATCCATTCTTTGGGGAGTATATTCCAGAGGGATGATGGTCCCATATAAGTTCATCAATCCTATTGGACAGTCGTATATTCGAATGTCTTAAGTGCCGAAGATAATCCACCCAAGCCCCATGCATATCTCCAGGGATCTCAAGTCGTTGTGCAGAGGTCCACCCCTGATGCCAAAGTGTAGATGTTCCCTGATCCGCAATATCAGCCAAGAAATGACAACCCCTAGCTGCCAAAAAATTCCTCAATTCCACATGGAGGACATGACCTCCCCTACATCCAACCCAAGGGTCCAGTCCTATACGAATATGTCTCCCATTTCCAATCCTCCACACTAATCTAGATCCAACCAAATGAAAATGCTGCACCACCGCTTTCCAAACCACCGAACAATTTGCCCTCGACTTATTGCCCATCCTGATCCATTCGAGTAGTGTTGGAGGGGCAATATATTTATGATATACCACTCTGGTCCAGAGACTCAGTGTATGAATAAGTCACCACGACACCTTGGCCCCCAAGGCTTTTGCGAACAGAAATATATTCTTTAACCCCCATCCTCCCAGGGCTTTTGGGACCGCAATTTTTTCCCATCTGACCCACACCAACGCTCGTTTGTCACACTTACCCTTCCAAAGAAAAGCAAAACACAACCGATGGATCTGCTCCAATACTCCTTTGGGAATCCAAGCTAGAGACAGCCAATACACCGGGATTGCTTCCAAAACTGATTTAATCAGAACCAGCCTCCCTGCCCGAGAGAGCCATTTATGACTCCATCCATGTAGTCGCTGTTCTAATTTAGCTAATAACCAGTACCAATCAGCCTTCAAATAAGCATTTGGTTTCAAGTGAAAGCCAAGGTATTTTAAGCCATCATCAATATCCAATGTCCTGTAAGGTAGTCTGAGTGCCATACTGTGTATTCCTTCTCGGTTAAATGCGAACATGTGATTGAAGACTTGTCAATATTCACTAACATACCCACAGCTACTTGCACTAAATTGAGACCTTCAACCACCTTATCAATCTCTTGTCTTGTGCCATCACAAAATATCAGAATGTCATCAACAAATAGGAGATGTGAAATATACAATACCTGAGAAATGGATATGCCTCGAAAGGAACCATCAGCTTTTGCTTTCAGTATAAAACGACTGAGACCTTCAGCAACAAGGAGAAACAACAACGGAGAGAGTGGGCATCCCTGTCATAGGCCCCTTCCTGCATGGAAGAATGGACTAGCAGAACCATTGATCAGTACAGCAAAGCTCACCGTAGTGATGCAGGCCATAATCCATCTGATAAATTCGTAGCAGAAACCCAAGTGAGTTAGAAGCATCCGGATATAGAGCCAACTAACTCTATCAAATGATTTTGAGAGATCAATCTTGATCACGGCACCCTTCTATTTCTGCACTTTCAGTGTGTGTAACCCTTCCTGGGCTACACCTATGGCCTCATGTATTTTTCGACCTTCCAAGAAGCCAAATTGCTCATAAGAGATATGCTGAGACAAAATATTCTTGAGTCTCCGCGCCATGACCTTAGAGATGATCTTATAGATACAATTGCAGAGAGAGATAGGTCTGAATTCATCAAAGTTATCAGGCTTGTCCGCTTTTGGAATAAGAGCAATAAAGGCCGAGTTAAAAGGACCATGTACAAACCCAGCCTTTCGAGATTCTTCCACCACATTCAATAATTCCTCCCCGAAGAAGTCATAGAATCCCAAGAAGAATTCTATAGGCCAGCCATCTGGCCCAGGGCTTTTATCTTTCTGAAA
This sequence comes from Larix kaempferi, assembly GCA_027924585.1. NCBI lineage: Eukaryota > Viridiplantae > Streptophyta > Pinopsida > Pinales > Pinaceae > Larix > Larix kaempferi. The sequence continues at coordinate 56,503,572 of BSBM01000299.1, read as the reverse complement.
GGAATGCATTACCAGCGAGAGCTCAATCGGCAACACTTCCTCCATCAACAGTGGATTTTCTTCCTCCCCCACAAAACGAGGGAAAAGCTGAGTCACACGTATAACCTCAGCAATAGAGGCCCCAGGTTGGGTAGTGAATAAATCTCCGTAGTGTCTAACACCCAACGCCGCCAATCCATCAAAACTGGAGACCCGTTCCCCTGCAGCTGAAGATAGTTCCCAAATAGAGTTTGTGGATTTTCTCCCTTTTGCATATACTTGAAAAAATTTTGTATTCTCATCACCACACTGTAGCCATATCGCTCTACTTTTCATTCTCCACATCTCCTCTCGCTCACACAGAATCACATTTCTGCAACGTTCCCATTCCATCAATTCGCCTTTCTGCTGTTCATCCATATAGCCCATTCCCTGACAATGAAGTAGTTTATCGATATTCAACTCAGCAGCCTGCAGATTCTGTTCATCTTTCACCCGTTTTTCATGAGCCCAGAGGATAGTGGCCTCTTTAATTCGCATAAGATTATGATGAAAGTGTGCACCCACATGCTCCTATGAATCTAAAGGTCGATGAACCCACAGATCCTGAACCAATTTATGAAAATCCGCCTCCTTCAGCCAGCTAGGATTGAATTTGAATGGACTTGGGGGTTTATTACATCTGCCTCTTAACTCCGGGAAGATGAGGCAGTGATCAGATACCCCACCTGACCCTACCCACTGCCTGACAACATCAACCCCCAGTACTAACACATCAGCCACCAGAAACCTATCCAGTCTTTTAGCCACCCTTTGGTCCCCAGCTCGCTTATTCCTCCAAGTTGAAGTTAGCTTGGTAGGTAGTATGTCTAGTAGATCCTTCCTGGAGAAGGCTTGAATGAAAAAATTTGCCAATGAATCCGGAGCATCCTGAGGCCCCCACACTTCAGAAGACCCCAAAGAAAGATTTAAATCCCCTCCCAGAATCACATCCCTGCCATCAAAAAGATTCATACTAAACAAGGAGTCCCAGAATCCAACCCTATTTGAATATGGCCCGTAGATATTGAGAACCGTGATCAACCTACCAATCTCAGCATCCCAAACTTCCAAACCGATACTAGAAGAGATACCCCAAGAACAGTCATATCTACAGCTCTTCACCTTCCACCCCGAGGCCAGCCCTCCAGAGCGCCCCCGTGCATCCACTCCTACAAACTTCCATCCTGGAAGCAAAGATTCTAAAGTCCGAACAACATCCACACTGCCACCCAAAGTTTCTTGCAACAGTAATACATCTGGTTGATTTAAGTCCACCAACCTCCTGAGGGACGATTTTTTGATGGGACTCACCAACCCACGACAATTGAAGGACATTATTTTCATTAGAGACCCCCATCCAGGGCTTTTGCTGCTCTAAGTGCCCACTCAATAGAAGATTGTGTGCCCATCACTAAGTCTACCTTAGCCCGATCCTGTGCTTTTGACAAAAGGGATTTTCGTCCCCGACCCTTTCCCCCAAGACTATAATCCAATGCAGGAAGTCCCTTCCCCCCCGATCCATCAGCAGCAATCTCCCTATTTCTAAGAGCATAGCGGATACTACGACCCTCAAAACTGTAGGTATGTTTGGTGGATTCAATGGACGTCGTGGATACACAATCCGCATCAGACAATAGACAGGTAGCTACAGGACAAAGTATATCTGTACCTGCTAGTGGAGGAGGCCCATGACTTCCCCCCCCCAAATCAACAGATACAGCAAATAAGGAGTCAGCAGGTGAAATAAAATGAGACATACCCTGGGGATTCGCAGATGATCCCCGTCGTTGAATGGACATCTCCCGTAGCTCGCTGGTGTAGACCCGAGTCATAGGAGTCGCAGTAAAAGAGGCCCCCACATCAACCGAATCCGTAGACCCAATAGTCTCCAATGCATGGTTCACCGATGTAGGCAAAGTTGCCTCAGCATCATGTATCCCACGGTTGTCAGAAGGTACTACAGTATCAGAGATCACTCCTCGGACAAAAGCTGGCCCACAACCTTCAACCTCCACCACCTGAGTGTTCACCGACATCATAGCATCAGCGCGTTCTCCAACTCCTACACCGACCATAGGCTTACTAGCCCGAAAAGGTAAGGGGCAGCTGGCTACCAGATGTCCATGATCGTGGCAGCGATGGCACCTAAACGGCACACCCACATAATCCAGCAGTTGAACAAAGTCCCCATCCTTGGTTTGTACAATAATCTCAGCAGAGAGCCCCAGTCAAAGGTCGATTTTTACCAAAATCTTTGCCACCATGTATTTTCCAGTCTCATGATGGGACTAATCAGAACACACATAATCACCGAGAAAATTCCCAATCGCCGCAAACCGAGTTTCATTCCACAGATGCATGGGGAATCGAGGAAGCTTCACCCACAGTGGTTCAGCATCTATTTTCTCCGTTTTAGAGTCGAAAAAGGGAGTCCAGCTTTTCAGAATGATAGGGACGCCCAACATCAACCAATGTCGACTTAAGACTTCATCAACCTCCCCTTTGTTCAGTAGAATGAAAGAAAACCAGCCCTTCGTCAATACCCGAATCTCAGGGGCAGAAGACACTAAATCCTTCCACTGCTCAGCCGCCCACCGCTGAAGGATCCGCGACCAAATCTTCTGCCCCGAACATGTCCAACCACAACGGTGTGAGTGAAATCCTCCGCCTCTTCCATCATAACATCCACCCCCAGCACCAACTTATCCTTTCTCTTCCGATCTTTAACCCTCTTCACAGAAAATATATGAGAATCATCCTTCACAGAAACCCCTGTTCGATGAATAGGCTCCCCGGCAGAGGTAGGTATTTCCAAATGTTGCCCATCCCTGTCCTGCACTACCGCGGGCCCAGAAAAATCCCCAGACCCATCCACCTCCTCATGGTCAACTCCAGCAGCAATATTCCCTCTATCATGTACCCCATCTGAGGTGTAAGCCACATCCACCTCCATTCCACCCCAGTCGTTCCCTCAGTTCATCCAGATCAGCAATCCCTGGCACCAAAATCAGCCAGATCACCTATCCCTGGCACCTGACAAGCATCAACAGCACGACCAGAACAGTAATCTCAGAATAAAAAATTCAACAACAGCAAGGGCCTGGCCCCCAAGCCACAAAACACTCATTCAGCTTCATCACCACGAACTCCTCCAATATCCCCGCACTCCCCTGAGAGGCCCGTCACACAATCACATCAGGAGTTCAAGATCGACCACCAGCAATCCCCAGCTATAACTCCTCACGGCACCGAGATCCAATACTCTGCTGGACCAATCTCACAGCATCAAATGCCCATGTCTACAGCTAGGAGGCACCTTCATGTCAGATTCAACATGGTTAAAGGTTTTCCTATATCAATTTCCAATGGATTATAGCATCGAGGTCCTAGCAGAATGGGTATTTCATAATCCTTATCCTTCTGTTTGAATATGGGTTTTAAAATTTGAAAAGAATAATGCCTGCATTTTCCTCTCCCCCAGATCCCATTTCGATCACAGGAAATATGTCATCGCCTGACATAATCATTCAGTTTGCTGGTATATCAATTTGATCTCTGCCATTATAGGTGCCATCCACCATGCCAAGAATCGCTCAACAATTCAAAGAGAACCCCCACACTTACTCCCTCGCGCTCAATGACCCTCCGAGCCCGATCCATGGAGAACAAACCCGGGGGGAAAAGCTCTCCACTAGCTCAGATAATGTCTGCACAGATCTACAGCGTTACCGCAGTTTTGAAGCAGTTCATGGAGCAATCCTGCTTCCGCACCTCCTTCCACCGCAATAGAAATTCATATCCTCCATACCCAAGGATTTAGCACCTGTAACAGGAATCTCCAGAGTTTAACGTACTTCTTGGGAGCTTCATTTTCTTGGAGCTCGCCTCCATCTCAACCAATTAAGATGTCATATGATCAGAGAGGTAAAACATTTAACTTGATCTGTGTTGTTAGTTGATTCATAGATAAAACACAACTTTCCATGAAATCATAAACTTTTCTTTTCATTCCCATTGCTAGTCTAACTAACCAGGACTTATTGAATTTTTATGTTTTCAACTTACAACTTTCTACAATATCTAATGATATATAACTCAGACTAGCACCTGGATCAATCAAAATAGAAACTGGATGGTTTTGTAGCATACCTTCAACCTATACCATTGAGACTTGGTGTTATGCTTGCCAATTGTCTAATGCTGCATTAATTTTGGGTACTTCTCTTGCCAAATCTCCTACAGTAGCTTCAGATTGTATGGAGTGAATATGGTTAGCTGACTGCTTCCTAAGGGGACAATTTGAGGCATAATGAGGACCTTGACACTCAAAACATTTTATAGGTGGCTTCTGTTCATTAGTTCTAGCAACATTGGGAACATTTATGGGGGCTATAAATTTCTGCTACTGATTATTTCTGGAACTGTTCCCTTGAAAATTTCGATTCTGAAAATTTTTCTTTTGGAAACTAGAATTTCCATTAAACCTGAAATTTTTCTTTTTCTACTCAAAGTTACTGGGTTTATGATTTTTCCAGCTAGATACTCCTTCTCTTTTCCTGTTCTAATCAAAGCAAAAAGTTGCTTTCCTCATGGATTCTTCTAACGTTTTTGGGTTATCGTAGTCTATTATTTCCTTGATGTTGAAGGGTAGGCAACTCAGGTATCTTTGAACCTTCAGTTTTTCTTCCGCCGAATATGGCACATACCTTAGCAAATTTATAAACTTGTTGTTCAATTCTTTCATGTTCATCGTTCCCAGCTTTAGATCATAGAATTCTTTGGATTTTTCTTCATAATACTGCTCAAATAAGAATTTCTTTTTGAAGTATCTTTTAAAAGTACTCCAACTCACCTCTATGTCCTTTATGCCTTTTACTCTTTTGAGTTCCTGCCACCAAATATCTGCCTTCCCGGTTAGGTTTCCATTTTTTCCTTTAAGGATTCCGAGTAATCATAGATCTGAAAATACTTTTTCATTCCAGACAGCCATGCCTCAGCTATCTCTCCTTTCTCTATTTCGCCATTGAAAGTTGGGGGTTTGATTTTCTTGAACTCCCCAAATATCTGTTCGTACTGTTTATGGCTTTTCCTTTTTGGCTTGTAACCTCCTTCACTGCTATCACTAGAATAGTTGCGTTTCTTTTTACATGGGTGTTTGGAATTTCCTGACAATGTTGAGCTGTTGTTTTCGTCATCATTTTTTACTTGCTTACTCTTGCCCTCATAAGGTAAGTCTTCAGTTGTGGAAGTATGTTCAACTTCTCTATCTTGTTCATTTGTTGGGTATTGATCGAACAGTACTTGCTTTAATTCCTCTTGTGTTCTCAGAATTCTCTCATTGTCCTGCTTTACTGATCTTATCTCTGCCTTCAATTCTTGAAAGGCACGTAATAGCTATGATGAATTGTCATTCAGGTTGCCATGGACTTCTCTTTCAAATTGTTGTCCCGTACTATGGTTGTTTGGTGGAAATATGTCCTCCATATGTTCAACTGATCCTTCCATACCTGTAACTTAAAAGCAATTTTCTCTACATGACAATAATTTACTTGAGTTAGTAAGAATTTTCACAGTCAGAAAATTTCTGTTACGTGTTTTCTTGGACCTTTTTAGGCCTAGAGTTCGAACGTGAGCTCTGATACCACATGTAACATCCCGATAATTTCAAGGAAATTTAAAATTTTCTAAATTGGCATTAAATGTTAATAATTGTAAAATGCAGAAATAATAAATGTTTATTAAAGCAGTAATTAATAATTAAGTCATAGTGCAGAGAACAACTTAATGGTTGTGTCCTTTTAACTGATGATGTTTTGTGTCAGTGACACGTGATGAAAAATGATTATGACATTAATTTTATTTGTGATAACTGTACTTCAGAATACTACAAGTTCGAGTTCTCATAATTAGGTACTAACAGTGATTTCTTGGGTGACAAGGGGCCCTACGAGGTACCCTGGAGCTTACTTAGCTACGATTAGCTAAGGCATTTGAATTCTACTTCTGTGTGCAGAGCGAAAGTAATAATTTCTGCGACCAACCAGAGTTAAGGGTACTATTGTCTTTTAATTCAATCATCAATGTATATAATGAATTCTAAGTTCTTCTTTGCAAGCCAGTGACTGAAGGTATGGATATCTTGGTTCTAAGTCTCAATTACAGGCTATCTTACTATCCTTTCAGTGTTATTTACGTTGAACCCGGTTCTTGCATTGGTAAATAGTGAAAGTTCATTTTTCTGGCATTCGTTGCTGTGTTTTGGTGGAAGGCCGTAGAGCCAACCGGCTGCTCTACTGTAGGGTTTTTAGAGTATGCTGTGAGGAGGAATCCTTCCTCGGCTTCGACCTCGGACCTGCAAGTGATAGTATTGAATAGTTGCAGGTTTTTCCTCCTCGTGCCATTGCACTATGAGTCGGCCAAGGTGGTTGTAAGAAGTCTTTCTCCTGTCGGTTATTGAAATTGGTAGTTCAATCCTGTAGTGCTTAACTCGTCGCTGTCAGTCGAAAACCATCAAACTTCACTATTCTTACAGGTGTGACATGCCAAAGTTCAGACTTCCAAAAACTAAAGGTAAGTACTCACCAATGAAAATTTACTGTGTTATATGCTTTTATACTAACGTTTCTCAGTTTGTAATCCTTCGAGCTATATCTTTGGCAGGTACCCATTTCGCGGGAGGTTGTTAGCAAGGGTTTTGGAATGGTCCATGCATCCACTACCTGGTAAGATTCGGTGATTCTCGAACCTCGTGGGTGCCCTTTGGCATGGTTTTAATGGTGGTTACCGTGTGCCGAGAGTTGGAACGGTTCGGCCCTGTTCTGGTGATGGACGAGGGTTAAGTTTTTTTGAAAATCTTATAACTGTTGAATAGATAGCTTCCAGTTTTCTTTTGTTTCTATGCGGATCTTATGCACCTAGCTGCGTCGTTGACAAGAGCTTCGAATTGTATTTATTCTACTATTTGTTAAGGGTAATACCCGAATACTGTGGAACCTTAACTAGTCCGTAAGGTGAACGCTATTATACATTTTTTATGGGGAGAGCGACTCCTGAGAGTAGAGGTTTCACTCGCTCCATTGCACAGAGGCTCGTCTTTAAAGATGCATTCCCCCTTTTTTGTTTAAGTATGGTTTGATACAATGTTGAAATATGTGATAAGGGGTGCCAAACAACGAAGGTTATCTAACAATAGATGTTTCTGGTACCTTGTCATCGTTTGTTAATATTTATGTTTTGGAAATGTGAAAAGAAAACGTTCGGCTGTCAAGTGTTTGGTATGGCTAAGCCGTAATGTCCTAATATATTTTACAAAGGAAAACCCTACCTGTAACTATCGTTTTTCTATCTGGTTTGTACTTAGGACCTAACCTGTGTACTAATAGTTTCGAAGTTGTGTACATATTCATGCTAGGGTTGTGAGCTTTCATCAAACATTGATACTAAATCGTGTTTTCTGATGAGTATTTTTTGCTGCCCTGTAAAGGTGTCAAAAAAATCTAGTTAGGGTTAGAGAATCTATAACTAAAATAACCTCAACGTGAATGCCTAGGGTTTTCCATGGATGGCTTGAAAGAAAAGTATAAATTGTGAACCAAATGATCATCGAATTCATAGTCTAGTGAAAACTTAGGGTTCCGATGCTATTGTTCAGATTGTTGTAATTCAATAATGAAATCCAAGGTGATAGTTAATGAAGAGATAATACTCATAGTATTCCTGTACATAGAAATAATTCTTGCAGCTACTATTTTTCTAATTGCAAATACTTGAAAACATAGGATCTATAATAGGAAAATACATATTGTTGCTATCTGAATTAGATGGTGTATAGATCTGTGTAGAAACATACTGTGTTTTTTTTTTCTTTCAGGTACTATTTAAATGAATCCTGTACTACTATTGATGCTATACTGTAATGTTTTACTGTATTTTGAAAATAGGACATAATTCTGACAAGAACCTTACTATAAGAGTCTAAAACAATCCTCTTAGCTTTTTGCTTACTAAGTTTGGCCGATTTAATGCTAGCTCTCTGTACTGAAGTATGATGCAGACTCAAGCATGGGGAAAAATGCAGAGCAGTCATTTTATCAGTCAAGTAGCTAAATTAGGTCAAAAAATAAAAATAGTTATTTCTATTGATCATCAGTAAATTTTCTAAACCAGTTGCTGCAGATATTCACACTCCTGAAAAATACAAACAAGATAAAGAAACTGTAGAACCTGATAATTTTAGGAGAAACAAATCACCCAAGGAGCCTGTTCCACCCAAGATACTCCTAAAATAGCCAAGATGCCTGCCTTAGGACCCCCAAGCCTGTTCACTGAACCACCAGGAGGAAGAAACTTTAGAAGCTTAGGTCCTCAATCTTGTAACAGCAAGTAGTTTATCCAGTCTTATAGACTCAGCAATAAAAGAGACCTGCACCAGCACCTCTGGTTTTCCTTCTCATAAATGATTTGTAAACTTACAATTGCACTCTCACATAGCCTCCCTAATTTGAATCTCTCAGTCATCACCTGATGCACATGAAGAATATTTTTGCAGAAAAATATTGTAAGAGCTTCTTGCTCAATTCGAATTGCCTTATATAGGCTTCCTAGGCCTTTTTTGTGATTAACTGGTCATTAAATGAGCTTCCTGCTCACTCCTCCACCTGGAGAATAATGCCATAATTATAGGGGTAGTTGTCCCATAACCAACAGCTAGTGGTGGAGTGCAAATGCTGCCATCTGGCCCATGCCTTCTAGCAGCTTCCATTCCTCCTCGTGGGTCAATGAACACTCTTGTAACAACTTTCTTGAGTGTTTGTCTCCTATTTTAATTTATTAAATAAAAATAATGATTCATTACAGTCATTTTAACCAGATTTGGTCATAATTACAAAACTTTGTAATTATAAATTAACATAAAGTATTTTGCAAAATAAAATAAATATCCTCAAAATTTGGGTAGGTGACACCAATGTGCAAAAATTGCACACTCCCTCACTGAGCAAAACCCTAGTTTCCAAGATGGACCTACAAGGTGACACCCGGGCTATGGGACCGGAGGGGAGGGGAACCCCTAGCACTATCCCAACATCCTGAATCCAACGGAGTCGACGGTTCGTCGATCGGAGCCACGGTCGTCATTCCATGGCTCGTTTTATACATTTTTCTCTAATACAACCACCTTCCCTGCTATTCTTTTTGGTGGATTGTCCCACACTGCATATAGAATCAATATTTTGTTTATGAAATCCCTTCTCATTGTGAAAATCTATCAAGGTCGCAGGATCCCCTACGCCAGCGACATCTTCAGTTGTGATGACAAATTCCAACGAAGGTTCCACATGTGGTTCATAGTCATTGTCCTCCACATTCTGCACCCAAAACAAAACACTAATCTTACCATGGAAACAGAGAAAACATATAAGATTATAAAATGACTACTAAAATTGTAACTTAGTAATTACCTGAATCAGCTCCATCAAAAAATGCACATCCCTGGTGTATAACTTAGCAGATAATTGTTTAACTGCCTTGATGTAAATCTTCTGTAAGTGGATTTTCTTTTTCCCCAACACAGAACTTGTCTTTCCTGATCTTTTCAATATGTTCCTAGGGGGTCTCCATAAATGTCACCAAACACAATTCACAGTAGAATCCTCCAAGTGTCCCTAAATGGCCCTGGGGTGCCCGACTAGAATGCTCGTAGCACCCGAACCGTGGCTCGGTTCGCGAATTCGTTGATTCTGGTGGGTCTGAGACGTCGGGTTTCATCTAGGGGACCCCCCACAGTGTCCCTCAAAGACTCGGAAGCGATGCTAATGGGCCATCTCCGGAGCTAGGGTTTTGCTCAGTGAGGGCCATTCCAAATTCGCTCAAGGGGGCCATTTCTCGTTCGGAGGCCCCTGGGCATGCGTGGCCACCATGGACAGGTCCATAATGACCACGTGGACCTATGGGAGGTGATGGAATCCAATTCTGCTCGCTGGTTTGGGTTCCTTGGCCCCGGAGCAAATCCTCCAAGTGTCTCTGAATGGCCCCAGGGTGCTCGACTAGAATTCCCGTAGAACCCTAACCGTGGCTTGGTTCATGAATCCATCAATTCTGGTGGGTCCGGGATGCTGGGTTTCAACTATGGGACCCCCCACAGCGTCCCTCGAAGACCCGGAAGCGGTGCCAATGGGCCATCTCCGGAGCTAGGGTTTTGCTTAGTGAGGGCCATTCCAAATTCGCTCAAGGGGGGCATTTCTTGTCCGGAGGCCCCTGGGCATGCATGGCCACCGTGGATAGGTCCACAATGGCCACGTGGACCTGTGGGAGGTGACGGAATCCAATTCCGCTCGCCAATTTGGGTTCTGTGGCCCCAGGGCAAATCCTCAAGGTGTCCCTGAATGGCCTCGGGGTGCCTGAATAGAATGCATGTAACACCCGAACCGTGGCTCGGTTCGTGAATCCATCGATTCTGATGGGTCTGGGACGTCGAGTTTCAGCTAGGGGATCCCCAATAACGTCCCTCAAAGTTGCAGAATCCATGCCAATGAGCCATCTCCGGAGCTAGGGTTTTGCTCAGTGAGGGCCATTCCAAATTCGCTCAAGGGGGCCATTTCTCGTCCACAATGGCCACGTGGACCTGTGGGAGGCGACAAAACCCAAACCGGTGAGCGGACTTAGATTCTGTCATCTCCCATAGGTCCACATAGCCATTGTGGACCTGTCCACGGTGGCCACGCATGCCCGGGGGCCTTCGGACGAGAAATGGCCCCCTTGAGTGAATTTGGAATGGCCCTCACTGAGAAAAACCCTAGCTCCGGAGATGGCCCATTGGCACCGCTTCTGGGTCTTCAAGGGACATTGTACGGGGTCCCCTAGCTGAAACCTGGCATCCCAGACCCACTGGAATCAATGGATTCACGAATCGAGCCACGATTTGGGTTGTACGGGCATTCTAGTCAAGTGCCTGGGGCCATTCAGGAACACTTGGAGGATTTGCTCCGGGGCCACGGAACCCAAGCCGGCAAGCGGACTTGGATTATGTCACCTCCCACAGGTCCACATGGCCATTGTGGACTTGTCCACGGTAGCCACGCATGCCCGGGGGCCTTCGGACGAGAAATAGTCCCTTTGAGCGAATTTGGAATGGCCCTCACTGAGCAAAACCCTAGCTCCGGAGATATCCCATTGGCACCGCTTCCAGGACTTTGAGGGACATTGTGGGGGGTCCCCTAGCTGAAACCCAGCGCCCCAGACCCACTGGAATCGACGGATTTGCGAACCGAGCCACGGTCCGAGTGCTACGGGCATTCTAGTCGGGCACCCTGGGGCCATTCAGGGACACCTTGGCCCAATTACTCGTGGATGCAGGCTGGAGAAACTTCAGAGAGTCTCATACCCTAATTATTTTTCCACCTTCATCTACTAGGGGAATATTCTTGCAAATACTGGTAAGCTCTTTGCGCCAGACGTAGTTATTTGAAGATGAATAGTGCAAAAAATGTGCAGTGGTGATAACAAGTTTACTATCTGTTGAGTCTGATACTACATCCATGAGCCGCTTAGCAAAATTTGAGATAGAAAGCTCTGTAATTTTAAGATACTGATTCAACCACTCATACAGTTTCTCACCTTCTCGAGGATCTAAATTTATAATTACCTTCTGGGTAGATTCAGGCATTCTCGAGGATCGAAATTTATAATTGCCTTCTGGGTAGATTCAGGCATGGAATAATATTTGGCAACACTTCCAAGCTCCCCAGACCATTTGGTCAACCACAATATGTGTGACTCCTTTGACAAAAGATAAATTCTGGTGTGGACGGAAGCATTTGATACACTAGCCAAATCTATGTTGTTGGAAGAACTTACATATTTCAACAGAGGAGCGTTTTGTAGGTGACTTGAAAATCCCTTCCAATTTTCAGCAATAAAACAAAGAAGTTCAACGTACAGATTTTCAGGCAAGCTTGTCAACCAATCAGAAAACCGAATACAGGGAGATAACCACGCCCAAAAAATTCAATCTATTATAAAACTCATGTTTATCAAGATAGGGATGGACTATGTGTACATTACGAGAATATAGATGAATGAAGTCACTTTGATGAACTTGTCCTCTTGCTTTCTCCAGAATGCGTTTAAAAGAAGGGAGTATTGTCCGAGCTTCTGTTGGTTTACATAAACATTTATTCCCAAAGCTAACGTCACATAAAACCACTTCCTCAGCTTTCAATTGGGTCTGAATGGCATTTCTAACTTGTGTTAGCCATAGATAACGAGGAATATGAAAGGGAAGGTACCTATAGACCCAAGTTTTCGATGATAGAGGTGAATTACCACTTATCAGAGCATGAAATGCTGAACAAAAGGCTAATGGAACACAACGAAGGATTCCCTGGTTCCACTTGTTATTGAAAACGATACTTTCACTTGACGAAACTAGTAAAAAATCTGCCTGTATTATAAATGGAAATCCTGTTACAATTTTCGTCGGAAGAAAAGCATAGATACCTACAGCCGCCATATTTCCTTTTGTAAGTCGCTCGCCCATCGAAAAAGCTAATGTAATAGCCCATTTCCCAATATCTTTCCGTTGCTCAACCCTACACTCATTTTCCATGGGAAACCGCTGCCTCCACATGTAATAACTACATTGTTTTGTCGAAAATTGATCTTCTTCTACTAAAAAATGCAAAATGAAGGATTCATTGTCATTGCTACAAGAAGTTCTAAGGTCAGTTTCTCGTAAAACAGAGATTGTATAAATCCTGTTAAGATCGATATGTTCCAGCTCACGGACTGAGAGCTTCCTTATCTTAGACATAAACAAAAGAGCTTCAAGATGAATACTAGAGAGTTGTTGCTTTACAGCTTCCACCTTCTCAGGGAATAGGGGTATAAAACAAGCCATAGAATGATGACCGTGGCTCGGATCAACGAACCATCAACTTCATTGGATTCTGGATGTCTGGATAGTGCTAGGGGTGCCCCTCCCCTCCGGTCCAATGGCCCCGGTGTCACCTTGTAGGTCCATCTTGGAAACTAGGGTTTTGCTTACTGAGGGAGTGTGCAATTTTTGCACACAGGGGTCAACTTTGCAAAATTGTCCGTCAGGCACTTACGGCTAGTGTTCCCAGTCGGAACCTCCCTAGCCACACTTGCAGGACTCCTCGGAACCCAGTTTTGTTGCACGGTTGGAGTTCTATGCCCCCGGCAAGTATCCAGCAGGTGTCCCGAAAGGCCTTTTGGATGCGAGACAGAATGAGCCATAGAATGAAAGTCGTGGCTCCAATCGACGAACCGTCGACTCCATTGGATTCAAGACATCGGGATAGTGCTAGGGGTTCACCTCTCCTCTGTTCCTATGTCTCGGGTGTCACCTTGTAGGTCCATCTTGGAAACTAGGGTTTTGCTTAGTGAGGGAGTGTGCAATTTTTGCACATTGTGGTCAAATTTGCAAAATCGTCCACCAGGCACTTGTGGTTAGCGTTCCCAATCGGAAACTCCCTAGACACACTTGCAGGACTCCCCGGAACCAATTTTTGCTACACGGTTGTATTTCTATGC